>JALIRH010000001.1:103344515-104058849 GCA_023055505.1 Callipepla californica brunnescens | reverse complement strand
TCTGCTCTTTTGGGGAAAAAAAAATGAAATAAAGCAAAAGTAAATCAAAATAAGCATTCCAGCTTCTACAAGTTCACTGAAAAACAGCCCAGCTGTAATAACAACAAATCATACACAGTGCATTGCTCATTTTTCCTTCCGTAGGTTAACCAGAGAAGGTCATAGCAATCATGTTTAATAAAAGAAGTCTTGCCTTATTTTCTGGCACTGGCTCTGAGCAATTGGCCTGCAAGTATTGCTTTCAAAATCATTCCCCAGTTATTCTGTGTCTTTTCTGCTCATCATTCCTCGAGGCATTTGCAGCCAAGTAGATTATTTCTCCTTTTTTCTTAAAAAAAAAAAAAAAAAAAGAATTTATTAATTTAGCTCAGATTTCAACCAGCACACATTATAAGTCTCCACAGATTGGCTATTATCACGGGAATTTAGAATACACAGTAATTGAAATATATTACATTCAAGTAAAATCTCAGGAGGGCAGTTTCAAATGATGGTTTAATTCTCCTGCATTTTTAAAAGTCTGTGAATGTTATGAAAATGTCACCGAGAGACTCTCCCTACACTGATGAACTGGTTTACTGTTTTCTCCTAACGGCACCTCGTATTTTTCCTTTGACAGCCACCTCCAAGTACTTGGCTTAGTTATCAGCAGATACTTTGAGCAGTCTGCGTTGTGAAGATTGTTGGTGTTTTGTGACTTGCCACATTCTGGTGACTGCTGAGCCACGCTACTTGTGGCCACATCCACCATCTGAGGGCAGCCACACTCACCACACACCATACACGCCATGTGCACTCTGCAGATCAGCTGCAGGATGTCCCACCATCACCTTCTCAGGATAGGACTGGGCTCTGATTTGTCATCCAGACGTCCCAGTTTTCAGCTCCTCTCTACCAGGGCTGCCAGCAGTCCTTACAGTGAGTTAAGCAAGTACCACCAAGCCTGCAGAGCCCTGTTAGTGTGCAGAGAAGATGACTCACACAGACACAACTGTCACAGCCACCCACCTCAGGAACAGAGAGCTGTGGTGCTGGAAAGCTTGCAACTTGTCACAGAATCAGTACCCCACAGGGAGTGAGCAGCCATCCTGTGATGTGCCACCTCCAAGGGACCCTCAGGAGACTAACTGCTCATCCATGAGCCCCAACTGTAAGTGACACCCCCTTGGGGCAGCTTGGAGTGGGATGCTAGCCATCAGGATAGGGAACCACACAAATGTCCCCCAAGCTGATGCTTTTCTACAGCTGCCCTGATGGGAATGCCCCCACCATGAGCTGAAGGACAGAAACCTGGAGCCCTATACCTTCTCCTTACTCCAGATCTAATAACCAGCACAGGTTCTGCAGGGAGCCAGGCCCTCCCACCTGTCTACGCCCTGTCAGTGCCTGTCAGTGCCTTGCCCTCCTCAACATTTCTCCAGCCTGTAGCAACCTGAAGACTGGGGAACTTCTGCTTCTTGTCTCCCAGCCCCAATTAAAAGTAAAATAAATTATTATTACTTCAAGTCAGCTGTGTGCAGCTAAAACCTGAGTGCCAGGTGCTTCCTTAGAGCCTTTGGGGGTATCATCCAGTAATGAGAGTCCCTGATGTGTCTGCTCCTGCATTTCTCCAACCAAAGTTGTCTAGATCCCATGGACATTCCCCTCACTTGGCAGGTTGCTGTGGGAACCACACAAGCAAGTCAGCAGTGCCTTTGTTCTGATCTGAAGGATCAAGCGCAAGGTCCTCCACCAGGGCAGGGGCAATCCCAGGCACAAGTACAGGTTGGGCAGAGAATGGCTTGAGAGCAGTCATGAGGTGAAAGATTTTAGGGTGTCAGTTAATGAAAGACTCAGTATGATCTGTCAATGTGTGAATACAGCCCAGAAGGACAACTGTATCCGGGGCTGCATCAAGAGAAGCATGACCAGCAGGTCAAGGAAGGTGATTCTGCCTCTCCGCAGACTAAGACCCCACCTGGAGTACTGCACCTAGTTCTGGGGCACTCAGCACAAGAAGGACATGGAGATGTTGGAGTGGGTCCAGAGAAGGGCCACAAGGATAATCAGAGGGCTGAAGCACTTCCCCTACAAAGACAGGCTGAGGGAACTGAGCTTGTTCAGCCTGCAGAAAAGAAGTCTGTGAAGAGACATTGCAGCCTTCCAGTATTTAAAAGGGGATTATAAACAGGAGGACAATCAACTTTTTACTTGGGTAGATAGTGATAGAAAAAGGGAGAATGTATTTAAGCTCAAGGAGGGAAGGTTTAGACTGGATGTCAGGGGGAAGTTCTTCACAGAGAGTGGTGAGGTGCTGGGACAGGCTGTCCAGAGAGGCTATGGATGCCCCATCCCTGGAGGTGTTCAAGACCTGACTCTATGGAACCCTGGGCAACCTGGTCTAGTACAAGATCTGGAGGTTGGTGGCCCTGCCTGTGGCAGGAGGTTGGAACTTGATGATCCTTCAGGTTCCTTCCAACTCAAGGCATTCTACAACTCTATAATGATTCTGAAACTGTGAGGGTGGTGAGACACTGGAACAGACTGCCCAGAGAGGTCATGGATGCCCCCACCCCAGAGGAGATCAAGGCCAGGTTGAATGGGACTTTGAGAAACCTGGTCAAGAGAGAGAAACCTTGACTATAGCAGGGGGCTGGAACTAGGCTGGATCTTACAGGTCACTTCCAACGCAAATCATTCTGTGATGTTATGATTCTATTATTGGTAACATTGACGTCAAAACTGTTTTATCTCTTTGAAATCCCAGCACCTTCTACAAGATGTCAAGCAAACTGATAGAGCACGAACTCCTTCAAGTTTCTGAGAGTTTGACTATTCACACAGACAATTATACCCATATTAGAAGGTAATGGCATCTTACAGCTAATTATTTTTTGATACTATGAAGCACAGTTATTCTTCACTGAACCATAATAGGACAGCTGAAATCACCATCTCCTATACCTCTGACTTCTTAGTAATAGTCTGGAGCAAAAATGCTAAAAATACTTCGACATTTATTTTTCCAGATCTGCAAGCCATCAGGATATATATATATATTTTTAAGCTGACAGTGGTTTCTAAAGTAGGGAGGATAGATGGGAACAGAAAATAACTTTGAACTGATAAATCTGAATTAGAGGGGATTAATGAACATGAGGAATTTTATGAGTAATAGTTTCACTAATTCCAAAAGGACAAGTTTGGACAAAGCAAGGAATGTTACTTAATAATTTAAAGAAATAATATGTTTGTGAACAGGGCTGAGAATATCTGTTCTATAAAGATACAGAAAATATACTCATTAACTATGCTTATTATGTGCACTAAGCAGAGGGGGAAGGTCTTCAAGATCAACTGGATGACCATTTATCACTTAAAATAATGTGAGAAACAAGGACAGAGTCTACATAGAATGAAAGGATGATATGATCAACAGAGCAGGTCATCTCTTGTTGGCTAAGTAGAATTGCCAAACGTCAAACTGAATTGGAAAGTGAACTGCAAAGTAACAAAAACATTGCTAACATCTAGTAGAGCAAAGGAGTCTTTTTGCAGAGGGTACAGGGTAAAGATCGGAGATTACCTAAGTGCAGACCCTGCAACTAACACCTTTTACAAACCCATGCTGAGGCATTATCTGGAATACAGTGTACAATTCCTTTGCATCATCTTTGGGGAACAAGTGGAACAAGTAGAAAGCATAATTGTCAAGGAGATAAGAGTTATTCTAAATAGGAAGCAGGCTGCAAAAGAGTCTTGTCTGGAAATGAAGGCTTCTACCTCAGAGGAGAGAGGCTCTGAATCAGGTTTTCAGAAAAGGTAGCAAAACAAGCAGGTTGAGTCATTTCAAATCTGGCCACAGCAAGATATGAAGTCCTTTTCAGTTCCCAAACCTGACAATCTCTTTGATCAGTGACACATTTGTGAGAGTTTGTTATGGATGAGATAGGGTGTATCCAGGTTGGCCAGAAGATAAAGTGCTATGTTTTCAGCAACTCCCAAATGCTCAGTATCCCACTCACTCCTTAGCTGACTTTACTAGGCACAGAAAGCAGCACTGTAAGACTGATGGATGATGCTGTGCTGTGTGAGTATTTCAAGAGAAAAAGAATTATGGAATAATAGAATCCTTGAGGTTGGAAAAGGCCTCCAAGATCATTCAGTCCAGCCATCCACCTCCCACCAATATTTCCCCAATAAGCCATGACCCTCAGTAGAACATCTAAATGTTTCTTGAGCACCTCCAGGAACGGTGACTCTACCACCTCCCTGGGCAGCCTGTTCCAGCACCTTACCACTCTTTTGGAGGAGAAGATTTTTCAAACATCCAACCTAAACATTCCCCTGAACCTGCAACTTGAGTCCATTCCCTCTTGTCCTGTCACTACTTAATGGGGAGAAGAAGCCAAGCCCCTCACCACATCCTCCTTTCAGGCAGTTATAGAGAGCGATAAGGTCTTCTTCCCTGATCCTTCTCCAAATGAAACAATCTCAGAAGAGAAATGAAGGGGTGAAACTGAAATGGCAGAGCCAGGGTATGAGTGACAGGGAACAGGCCAATCTGTCTGAGAAGACCCAAAGAACCCAGTGAAAATTGCATCTGTTGCCCAAGTTCTTCATGGACATATGGTAGTTCTCTGTGCTGCTATGTATTAAGTAGCTGAGATTCATGCCTCTAAGCCTGGAGAAATTTGAAAGAACTCTGTGATCATTTATTTATTAACAGAGTTATCTTCAGACACGATAATCACCAAATTATCAGAGGCCCTGGCAAAGACCCAGTGAAGACAAGAGGACAACAGAGGACCAGTAACTACAAATATTTTCAAAAATACTCGTAAAAGAGACTTTTCCATACACAGCATATGTTTGCTGCCTGAAAACCTAGAGCACAGGCTGCAATAGCCCAAATGTTATCATCAGCATAGATAAATGTATACTAACACACTGTAAGAAGGTTCAGCATCAATAAAAGACACAGTATATTCTCTCTTAAATGCTTTTACCTCGTGTCAGATAGAGCTACTATTTCTAGTACCATAGCTCAGTGGGTAGAACAAAAATCTTCAACTCATTAAAGAAATGCAAATGGAATCAGTTACTATTCCCAGTATCACATGATTACCAACAATTATAAAGATGGACTCTTGAAATGGCAGAAACCATTGCTTTCATCTGATGAATTTCAGACGACAGCTCTTAGCTGCACTCATTTCTGAGTTCACAGTTTTCCAACATCCGTGTACCTTAAGCACCAATTTTCCTGTTTTCAGCTCATGTTTTCTGAATTGTTCTCAATAGAGTATTTGCAGTTCTGGGAAGCTGAAGCCATTTTGTTCACTGATGAAGGAAATACTTGGTGTGTTTCCTTTGCATTACTTATTACCCATGTAACTGAGGAAGAAGGGAAAAGTGAAAGCAGTCTTATACAGCCTTCAGCTGTATATATCATAAACTCCTCAAAGATCAACCTGTTTTAGAAATAAAAATTTTAGTTGATTTATATTAGAAAGAAAAAACTATTAAGGAAAAGACTGTAGCATATTTTTGCTACGTGAATGGTGTGGCAAAGTTGGTTGCTGCTCAGAAACTTCTTTCTAAAATGTTTAATGTGAATTCTTGATGATATTGTTTTACTTCTAACACACATGCACCATCCTTAAGATCTGAGTCATATTCAAAGGAAACAAGAGGGTCTCCATGGTGACAAACTCCTGTGGTCTGAAAAAATGTGACATTTTCTCCATTTTCTCCATCTCATAACATTTTTTATTTGATGACTTTTTTTTTTCCAAATCTGGGTTTACAATGATAAATACGTCTTCTCACAATTAACAGCAATAGGATGAGAGGGAATGGCCTCAAGCTGCACCAGGAGAGGTTCAGTTTGGATAGTAGGAAAAACTTCTCTGAAAGAGTAGTCAGGCACTTGCACAGACTGCCCAGAGAGGTGGTGGAGTCACTGTTCCTGGAGGTGTTCAAGAAACATTTAGATGTGTCACTGAGGGACATGGTTAATGAGCAATATTGGTGGCAGGTGGATGGTTGGACTGGATGATCTTAGAAGTCTCTTCCAGCCTCAAGGATTCTGTGATTCTATGAAGAGCATGTTCTCTAATATTCATTATCTGCAAAAGGTTATCATCATGTTCCCTTGTAGTGAATACTCTCTGGGATGGGGCTGTTGGCACACACTGCTGTAGACTCATCTCATGCACATAAGGACTACCATTGCTGGAGAACATGAATCTCTTATTATTCTCTTATGAAAAAATTAACTCAGAAACACCTCTCTCACCCACACAACCAAGCTGCAGTTTGCAGCATGCTGTGTGTTTATATAGCCTTACTTTTATTGTAAAACCATCAGGTAAGAGCAGTATGGAAGTATTCACTTCTTGTCCGCTGGTGGCCCCAAAAGGCTGTTGAACACAGCAACAATTTGCTGGTTTCCTGTCCAAACAGCTTCTCCTTGCTGCTATATCAGCCATAACCACAAGGGAGTATTTATGGCTGTCCTAAACCGCTGACCCCATGTCTAATGGCATATATGTAAGCTCAGGAATAAATTCACACAGCTGAATTACTTTACTGGCTGAAAATGCCCTTCCAACAGTGAATGACGACTGTTCCCAAGTAAGGTCGCTCCGAAGAAGGGTGTTGGAAAGTCCCACAGCCCCCGCAAAAATGCCAGTAATGTTCAGACTGAGAGCTCACCATGCAGAAGTCTGTACAACCATCAGAAGAAATGGAGCATTTCTCCCAAGGGCCACCCATTCATTCCTGGTGACGAAATATATGCTGCTCTCCTCCATGTCATTGGAGATTGTAGAAGACAGAATATCCATCCAAATTAGGAGAGAAAAATGCCCTCTCATACTTCACACAGACTTGGAAACGATCTGTCTCAAAAATACCACAGACTGCAACAGTGCTTTTTGAACAGACTCAACTCACATTACATAGGCAAAGTGATTCCAGCAGCCACCCTGCTGTCTGTATGTCTTATAGCCTGTGCACATAAAACAATTTGGGTTTGGGAGGATGATGTGATGCAAATGTTTGTCAGAGAGGCTCCAGTTGGGTTTTGCTCTTCCACTCACAGTGGTCCTGTTCAAGCTCTTCGAACAGGAGCCAGCCAAGCCTTCATAATTTCTTATTGCTCCCAAAAAGACCAACAGCAGATCCACTTATATTACTGCTTCTTGTAACTATTCCAGATCATGTTTTTCTCAGAAAATCACTTTTTTTTCCAGTGTCTGTAATTAAGATGAGGCTGTACATGTTCCCTTAAGAAAATGACCTCTAATCTTACGTTCTGTTTTATAACAGAATATTTATATTTGTTCAACCAGGTAGCTCCTGTTTTATAGAGGATTTTTACTGAAAGAAAAAAAAAAAAAGGAAGGACAAATGAATAATAGGATAATTATTTTAAACTTCAACTTCTGGAAAATAGAAGTCTGGAATGAATAAAAACTTTGCAAGTGTGAAAATGGGTAACAGATAAAATCCATTTGTCAAAGACATTCTGTCAAATTAACCCACATCTCTTCTGGGCGATAGGCCTTGTGAGGAGGGGGAGAGAAACAGAAGTTATGTGTCTGGAATTTAGTGAGCTTTCAGCTGACTTGTGCGATGTTTTCTTTGGCAAAGTAGGGAAACACACAGTAAATGAACTTATAACTGCAAGGTGCAAAACTAATTAGGTTGTGTAGCAGACTGTAATTGCCAAAGATTAACTCATCCAGTGAGTGTGTATATTGGCAGGAGTACTTCAGCCACTCATCCTTCACTGGGCTATCATACACTGCCATCAGCAGCCCCAAAACAGCAGGAGGAAGCCACCTGGCAAACCTGCCTGGGGCAAAATCCCAGGAGCAAGAGTGGGCAGGCTGAGGCAGATGGGCAACCCAAATCAGTTCTGGAGAGTGGAGTGATGGTCTAAATGGAACTGGTGACATTTGCTGGATAACTGTGACAAGGTACAAAACTGAAGCCAGAAATACCCCTTTGGGCAAAAGGAGGCTAAGGGAAAAGCTGTCTCAACGGCAGGTTTCTAAGGGTTTTAATGGATCCCAAGCTCAAGGTGCAGCAGCAATGCCCTTGTTTGGTGAAAACAGGCACGCTGCTTGCTGAGACTTCAGACCACAGACTACAGATAGTGCAGAAAATGTCTGACAGGTACCTGACATGTATGGAATTACTGCTGATCCTAGCACCTCTGCAGACCTTCCCTAGGGTAGTTCAGCTCTTCTACTTATAGTGTATTTTTCCTGTTTATGTATACACTAGCTTCTATTTAATCTTTTCCCCCATTACTTCTAAGCACAGACAGGGATAAGTAATCCTGCCTTTCTTCTGTCGCAGAAACACAAACATCAGAACTTACACCCAAATACATGGAATATCTGTGCAAAACAGAGAACAAGACAGTGAGATTCTCAGTGTATCCACGCATCAAGTCTTGCTGACTTGTGATACAGTTTAACTGCAAACTCAACTTTCTGCTGATCTGATTGGAATCTACATTAAAACTCTGAGCACCAAAAAGCAGAAGCATTAAAGAGATAAAAGACGCAGAGACAAGAAAGGTTTTAACCTGCTGCATATGAATTGAAAGTATCGCTACTGCCCTGTCCTTCTCTTCAGGGATTTTAATTGTAGTAACTTCACTCACAAAATGTTTGGGATCACATGATGTGAAATGGAAAAGCCTTGGTTCTTCCTTTCCCTCTTTGTAACATCAGATCTGATCACACTGTGTCAGTGGTTGACACCTAAAAGAGGCAGAGTGAGGAAAGAGACCAGCCCTTCTGTCATGCTTAAAGCATTTATGTTCATTATGGACAAAGAAAAAAAAGGGAGGCATCCAGCCAAGCAGAACGTGTTATAGAGTACTGAGAAATTGCAAGTCATGGGATGTATGATCCAGCATCACTCAACTCTCTCATTTCCAAGTGGCAGTGATCTGAAAATTGCCCACTTTCGTATCATTTACTGAGGATTAACAAAAAGATCCGTTCTCTCTCACACTGTGTTCCCTAGAGTTTCTAATTTATGTGGTTTTGCTGTTGTGGTCCTTTTCTGCTTTCAGAAATATCCCTGAAAAATGTCAGTCTTCCCCAGAAGCTGGTTAATCATGCTCAGTTTACTATGAAATTATTGTTTTTCCCTTTTAATGGCTTATCTTGCAAATCAGAGATTGGCTCATCTATCTGAGCTCATGCTTTCTTGCACATTAAGAACAGTGCAGAAGGGAGTTAAATTTTGCCCACAGTTATTGCAGGCAGTCATGGTTTTCCAGCTAATCTGTGAGTAGTGTCCCTGGAATCCCATTATCTTGAGTAGTAGAGATTAGGCTGAATTAAGCAGCTATTTGCCATTGGTGTTATAGAATAGAAACAAGCTCCTCCTCAAACATTTACTGAATTTGCAGACCTACTACATAGTATTAACAACTTTCCAGCACAGCCAGGTTTCAGGGTTTCAACGAACCATGCATTTTCTTGACTACTTTTACAAAGTACACATGCTTCCAAAAAGTGCAGTGTTGAGGGCAACAGAAGCAGACCAATTTATTCAACAGCATTCTGTTTCCTCTCATCCCATCCCTTTCTTTAATGGTAAATTAATTACAATGTCTACTCACTGTAAGACCCAACAGTCTGTATGGCAATCCTTCTGGTTGTACTCCAAGCCCCTGCCAGACTGCCCAAGGCTTTCTGAAATTAGTTACAACATGCTCTGCGGCCAGACATGCTCAGTAGCTCAATTAATCTAACAGACATATTAAACTGAAGTATGTGAGCGTGAACGATTGGTCTTCCCAAGAAAAGCACTTGCAAATAAGTGTAACAGTCACTTAGTTCTCCTGGAGATAAAATTCTCCAATTTTTTATCACACGTGGAAAAACTCAAATGCATTCTTAGTGTCAAATGCTACCCCTGGTTAGCAGGGCATGGGAAACCTCTGTTGCTGGAGACGTCATGTGGAAGGGAAGAAACATCCTGGAAGATCCCAAGGTAGTGGAAGATTGTAAGCTGGGAGACCCATGTCTCCATAAGATGGTGCCTGTGAAAGCTCAGAAAGCTCCTTCCCAAATTAATTTCCATTACTTTTAAAGGACACTAATTGTTGTGAACACTGATGTTTTCTTTGGCAATGGGAAGCAGAGGATCGCACATGAGGTCTTACTGGAGCTGGCTGTGGGCCGTGTGGTCTCACTGAGCAATTAAAATACCTAGATAGTGCATTCAGTGCTATGTGTACAATTACCTCATCTTCTTACCAGCTCGTAATCTTGAGACTTTCCTACAACAGAATCTCTGTTCTGTCTTCTGAACACAACCAAGTAGCAGCAATTCTTTAAAAAAAAGTCTTAGGCTGCCTAAGAATAGTGTTAGTGTTGTGGCGTTGCTTTCATGCTGAGAAATCAACGACACCTTTCCAAATGCACATAAATCACCTTGAAATATTTCTTAATCATTTGGATTCATGCCCCAGCCTGCTGAAGTCAACAGCATCAAACGGGGCTGGCTATGTGGCAGAGCTCAGCAAAGAGAGAGAGAGCTGAGGGAGACTGGGAAGAAAACGAGAAACCTGAACAGTATTTCAGGCACTGCAGCACACAATAGCACACAGACACCTCCAACAGAAAGCCTTCAGAAAACAAAACAAAACAAAACAAAACAGAATTCTGGAGATTAAAAAAAAAAATCTTGAGGTTTTACCAGTAGAGGGAAACAGAGCACCTCAGCTGTGACCTGCTCAGAGATGCAAGACTTGCTGACACTTAGTTTCCCTTTTGATGATGATATTGGGTTTCCCTTCTATGCCTTCTCCCAGTGGTATTCCAGTACAACCCCTTACTTCCCACAGCATTACCAAAGGAGGTGAAGTCCCAGCCCTCCCCACCCACTGCAGCTCAGGGCACTTTCAGCATTTGCTGTCCTGCTTGCCTCTTCCCAAAAATGGGATAGTGTTTGCCTTTGGCAAACAAATGAAACCCACAGTCTGTGAAGTTAAGTTGCTAAATCTCCACTGAAGCTTTTAAATACAAGTAGCTCAGTTCTCAGAGCTGTTGCATACCTGTGACAATGAAATAATCAGGCCCCTGAAGATGCCCATCTGCACTTGCATTTGGTATTGGGATCGTGTCTGGCTGGCTGGAGTTGGTTTTGGGGAGGGTTTGATTTGTATTCTTCACTACATTAAGGAATAACTAAGCACTCTTATAAGAAAAATTTAAGTGGAGGTTTTGCTCACTTATCAGACTCCTTTCTCAGAGTAGTATCTGTGGTATACACATACAGACACACACACACAAAACTGTATTTTCTATGGTACACATAGAATGACAACTCCTTGAAAGCAATAAGGTCCCAATGGTTCTAAGCAAAAATGAAATCCTTAATATCCCAGAACTGATCATACATCTAGATGGGAAATTATGTGATTAGAGAGATTTCCCACTCATGCAAATCTGTGCACAACCTCCACATAAAATCCCAGATTTCTCTTGTCTGCCCCAAGTCCTGCAGTGCCACTTTGACTTTCCAAAAATTACGCATTAACAGTGGTAAAGGAGGGAAGTTGGCAAGCTCCTTTAAGTCTACCTTCATTAGCCCAGATGATGTACAGGATGACACCAGGCCCATGGCCAACAATACATAATGATTTTTTAACAGACTTAATTTCCTAAAATTATGAAATAGGAGTGAATAATGAGCTAAGGCCTGTCGCCCAACTCAGGCACTTGAGGTAAGGTGCTGCTGTCGGCAAAGACTTGCTAAGACACAACAAACAGGCACCAGTATGGAGCAAGAGGTGATAGTGATGTACCCCTAGGCCAGAAGAGCCTTCCTGGATCCCACAGCTCTGAGAACTCCTTGAACAAACCCCAAAATGTGACCCATGCTCTTCACATACAAATTCAACAACTCATATTTTAAGTTTGGCTAACCACATGCTCGCAGCATATAGTAAGCAAAAAGTGTTAAGTTATCGGTGAATCACAGATTCATTTTTCCTGATGAGTAGCACCGTGACCATTAGCATTATCACCTTCTTGAAGGAATCAATACTCCATTACCGTCAAAAGCTATTAAAAAAAAAAAAAAAAGTACTCATTTATAAGGTTATCACTGCTTAGATTAGATCAGTAGGCAAACCTGATTTTTCTGAGAATTGAGGTTATTTGGGAATTTTCATTTGACATTGAACTCTTGCAAAATGGGTCTTACAAACCACTGAAACCAGGGCAGCCTGAAAGTGCTCCACAGGAAATGTGTATTTTTTCAGGTGGATTCTTCTATGTTTGTCAATAAAACACGTACCCATAGCAGCACATCTTTATTTTACGGGCAACAGTCTTTACTTTTCTTCTTTCATGTTAACTACACTGTTAGACAAATAACTGCTTATCATAAAAAATTTGTACATGGTTGGAAAAATGCAGAACAAATGATACATGACATTATCAGCATCATTTGTCTTGAAGTGAGAGCATACAAATGGTTATTTTAAACTCCATATTTCTGTAAGTTTTCTCTGTGTTTTTGTTCAGTTGGTTTTTAATACATGACTTTGCAGGTGTGATAGAAATTGTCACAAGGTTTATTCAGTGTGAACTATGCAAGTAAAATGCCACAGGTTGAATTATATTAAATTGCCTCAGCTACCAAACACTTTCTTATTATTGTTCCATTAAATGGTAACAGGATTGCTTACATGACTCATTTTTGCATTTTTTTTTTAGAGAGAGGAGTTAAAAAATAAATTATTCTTATGTTTGAGCTATTTTCTTTCATCTCTTCTTTCCTTCCTTCCTTCTTTCTTTCTTTTCTTTTTTTCCTTACTTCTTTCCTGCCCCTCTCTCTGTGCTGGTGAGGCCTCACCTGGAGTACTGTGTCCACATGTGGTGTACTCAGTAGAGGAGACACATGAAGTTGTTGGAGTGTACCCAGAGATGTGCCACAAAAATGGTCTGAGGGATGGAATACCTCTCCTGTGAGGACAGGCTGGGAGCTGGGGCTGTTCAGCCTGGAGAAGAGAAGGCTTCGAGGTAATTCAGATAATTCAGAAAGAATTGTATCCTTAAGTGATATCCTAAATGTCTCCATTTCTGTGCAACTTTTGTGTAATGGAAGACTTATAGAAGAGAAATGAAATATCAGCCAACAGCAGTACTAATGATGCTTTGTTTACCAAGGTTGCAATAATCTCCAGCCACTGGTGAGCCTGAAAACTGTGGACAAACCATCCTAAGCAGATCACTGGCATTCTCTACAAACATCAAAATGAAAAATGACGGATTAAATAGTTTGCATTTTCTGTTCTGCCAATTTTCTACTTGTATTTCAAACTCTTTTGAGCAAAAATAAAAAGCTCAGTTGGTGTGAATGGCTCCTGTAAGAATAAACCATGTAGATCATTCGGGTACAGTGAAGTGTTTCCTTATAACATTATTTTTCTTAGCTGCTAAGTTGTCATAAATACTGTCTACTTGATCTGAAGTCGCACTTGATCTGAACACACTTTTTGCCAGATATTTTCCCCATGTTCTTAAGATTCAGGTGAACAGCAGCTCAGTTCCTTGGAAATCCAAATGAATTGCAAAAATACACTTCATATTGCACTTACCTGATTTACATTCCGAGAGGCTGTTTGTTGGAGGATGTACTTTCCTAGGGAAATAGGCTTCAACATAAAGGTACCTTGCAATGGCCTAGTGAAGCCTGTCTTTCTGTCTGATATCGTTGCAAATGTTTTCATACTTTGAGTGTTTTTGCCTTGTAAATTATTCAGGTGGAAATATTATGCTGCATAAGATCACACTGAAGAGCCAGGGAATGAAGAGTGCTGCACAAGGATGAAAGGAAAGTATGCATAAGAGATTCTGTAACTAGTCTTCTCTTTCTCACAAAACATCAAATCTGTATGAATTTCTGATGTCTACAGAAAAGAAATTCTTTGCTTGAAGCAGACCACTCTCCTCACCCTGCTATGCCATTGAAGCACTGTAGCAACAGGCAAATGCAGCTCCTGGCAGGTGCCTCCATGGTTTTATGCTATTTGGTTCACTTCATGATACTAAGAAGATTAATATTGGACCAACTCTCTGCTCTCTTATTTTGATCTTAAAGTGAATCCATGAAGGTGCACAGACAGATATTTAAATCTACTCTCTGGGATGATACTTCAGTGCCAAGGTCAGAATGATGGCATTTTTCAACCTGACAGTAAATAACAATCAAGATTTTTGCACTTCCTGCCCTTGAGTTTAGTTCATCTATTCTGAAGTAAAGATTAACATACTTATGAAAATTCTTTCTACTTATGAAAATATTTTCTACAATTTCTCATGAACTAGGCTTAATGCCATGGGTTAAACAACTGGAATCTGTCTAGAGCACTTGCATTCCTTTTCCACAAACCCTAGACTTGTGGGGAAGTATCTATGGGATGTCGTAAGAGTGCACCATCTCTCTTGTAAAGCTCTTTCAATGAATCTAATGAATAACAAAAATTACACTAACTCCCTCAAAATCCACTAACTCCAATGGCTGTAAACTGTGCTCATTTTCTTTTGCACCTTGTTTTCCCTTGAATAGATCTATGGGTTAGAGCTAGGTTTTTTGGGTTTTTTTTTGGCTGAGAGGAATCAGGGCTACAAGAGATGCATGTCCTCCATCAACCATTTCCCCCAGCCCAGGATCAGATGTGCTGAGCCCCACACAGGATTTGCTCCATGTGGGACTGTGCAATCCCCACCTGCCTGCATGGGTAACATGTGCATATCCATGCTTTTGTGGAAAAGAACCCAAGTTGCAACAGGCTTGTAACACAGTGCGTGGATTGCAGAGAATGCTGCATTGACCAGACCATAGCAGCCATAAAAGTGACACAAAAAGGCTTTCTTGAAGGGCAGCTGTGTAGATAAGAACTGAGGACCTCCTGGAGGTCATCAAGGAAAGTCCATCAACAAGGAAAAATTCAGGATACTAACAGCAACTTGTCACCTAAACAAATAAAAATAGTTTGGAAAACTGAAAATGTCCTCAGAAAATAGGAGTTATCAGCTCCTATTGGATATTCTACTTGTAATAAAGGAAAACAGTGATGGGAAGGTAAAATTTTCTCTGGGGGAATAGGAATCATCTTCTATAGGTTACCTCAGGAGGAAAATAGAAATTGTCAGCATTTCTTTGCTACTATAAAAATGACTCATTTTCCATCCAAAATTGAGCCTTTTTTCTCTGAGAACTTCCTGTGCTGCACGATTTTGTCCCCCAGTGGGGACACCCATTTGGCCCTGAGCTCCATCTTCAAGATGAGAGACTTTGTTATCTGATTGGTCCTGCTTCTGGGCTCATTTCTGTGGTCAGACCTCACTGACCCTTTTCTGGAGTCTGTCAGGCATCAATTCTGGGACCTTTAGATAGCACTTGGTACCTGAGGCATTTTTTAAAATAAATAATAAAATAAAATAAATATAAGTTATATCCATAATATATATATATATACACATGAATATAAGTAAACGTTCTTGAGTATATTTGCTACTTCACTACTGCTAAGATGGTAGTAACCTATAATAATGAGAGAGAGGAAAGGGAGAATGAGATTTGCATTCCTGGTAGTAATTCATGTTAGCTTGATGCTTACTTGCTTTATTAATCTTAGGTATATTTGGTAGTTGGAATTCATAACAACCTGTGATAGAGAAATCTGAGAAATAGAGCCTAGGTGTCCTTGTACAACTTACAAGCACCCTGTTATAATCTCAATGGAGGCTGAGTAATCCTTTAGGTCATGACACCCCAAGATGTCCACACCTGGAGGAGAATCTGTCTCTTTCTTCCCCTTTATGTGGTTGACTGCCTTAGCAAGTAGCAGCAGCCAGACCCGGTGGCCAACATGTCCTCAGCTGCTGTCAGCAGACACTTCTCCTTTTCCTTTTGCTTTCTGTAAATTCCACCTCCATGGCAATAAAGAAGCAGAACAAAGCACGCATCCCTGCTTTGCTGCCCTGTTTTATCTTGTGAGCTCTTTGTGCCACTTAAGACAACACTCTATTGCAGATAAAATACGACCGCCTGACACCACTCCATCTCAGTCACAGCAGTCCCTGGTAACTGTCTTTCTGTGGATATGACACAAATTAAAGTCCTGAAAAGAGCTTAGGACTGAAGGATTTTTGGCCTGCTTGCAGCTTTGTGAATGTATTTCATGCTACCAGCTCAACGTGGCAGTCATGTGGAGCATTCCCCGCTCCCTCCCCCGCTGCTGGGGTGTTAGGAGAAATAATTCTCGCTCTGTGGCTGCGAAAGATAACACAAAAATCTCAGGAACACATGAACCAGGCACCCCCCACCATCTCCAGCCCACATTCACTGACACTGTGCTGCCAGTAACCTGCAGTACACCTGCCATATGGATCACAGCCCCATTGCTCCATTTCCTAAGGATGTTCACAGGCATGATTTACAAGAGGCAGGGATTGTTAGTGTTCTCCCCATTGCCATCTATGCCCAAGCATGTGCCAGTGACGTTTTCATTTTTTTCTGCATGCTGGGCCCTTGAAGAAACAAGCTGTTTTCTGATTATAGGGATCTGAGCTACATGCATATTATTCTCTGTTACAAAATGAGTTTGATTACTAACATTCTGGAAATCGCAGACTCCTCTTCTGGCAAAACCAATTCTTTTCTGTAATCTCACAGCATGAGCATGGCTGTCAACTGAAAATGACTTTTCCAGGATTGCATTTTATCATTTCATACTACAGTTTTCTTCCTCCCTTAAATCAGCTTTTATCTGTCTTTCTCACAGATGTAGCCGGGGTGCATGCTGGAAAGCCCCAGTAAGGGCATCAGTCTGTTGCTCGCAGTATTAAGTAGGTTCACGTTAGCAACGACTGCTGTGACATGCAGGAGCCCTGACTCTGGACCAGGTTCCCACCGAGCTTGCTATTCCACATGCCCAGAAAGTGATAAGCTACACTGTAGGAGCTTACAGCTAATGTGTATGTGATAGGTATATAGGAAACACATGAATATAAGGATTATATGTAATATGGTAAAGGAGGAAATACAAATAAGACAACTCTAGTGACAATGGCAGTCTGCTCTTGACACGTGAGCAGCCTAACATTTTAGGTCAAGCTTTTTCGAGTGGACAGGATTGTAGGTGGAGAGATAATATTGCTTTGTAGAGGTGTGCAATGTGATACATTTGGTTTATTGATCCTTTTTTGTGCCTGTGCTGCATGCTACTGTGAAAGGAAGAGCAAGAAAGGATCTCCACAGGTGGTACAGGGAGTTTTAAACCCTATAGGAAGGACAGCAAATAGGAGGTAGTCAGTTGAAGAGAGCCAGTATCTGAGTAAAAGCTGCAGGATAATATTTAATAAAATCTAATCTGGAGCCATCAGGTTCGAAAGACCTGTGGAGCATTTACAGATGGTCCAGCAGAGGGTTGCCAAGGTGGTCAGGGTGTACAGTCTGCAGCCAAGGAGGAGAGTTGGGTTACTGGAGAAGAGGCTAAGGGCCAAGCTACCAGTGCCTAAGGCAGCCTACCACAGCCTGAAGGGCTGCTGCAAAGACCTTAGAACCAAACTCTTCTTGGTAATGCCAGGTAACAAAAGCAGAGATGACAGCCAGGAGTTGTGACTTCTGGGTGGAACATAAGAAGTTCACTGGGAGAGCAGTGCAACACTACCAGTGCAGTTCTCCAGAGAGGGGAATCCCCATCCAGGAGTGCCTGGTAACACTCCTGCTTTGAGCAAGAGGTTGGCCCAGAGGTCTCTACCAGCCAGCGTGTCTAAAACTGCAGCCATGTCCTAGTTTTCTATCTCTTCTATCTCTAGTACTGAATAAATGAAGTGTAGGGACTGGTTTCATGGACAAGGGACACAGCCTCCTACCTCCCTCACTTTGGACTTGTTTCTTCTGGAGCAGGCTGCTGCTTATCTGCCACATAGCACTGGGCCTCATGTGTCACCTGGGCCCCATACAATGCCTGTAAGTCATAAGATGTGGTTACTGTTTGTGGAAGACTTTTGCAGTTCAAAGTGTATGCAGAAACATGAAGGCAGTATTACAGCACCATCTTAGCAGTACAGTAAAGTAGGAGACAGATAAAGTGCAATCATGTCCAGGGTCCCTTTTGGAAATGGTCTTCCTTTGGACTATTCATTAAGCCATCTCCAGGCATCACCAGGGAAAGATCTGGTTGCAGTTGTCCAGACCAGAGCCAGGAAGGAGCTGCTGCTAGAGCAGAGGGGATCACCAGAGAGCTTTTATGCTGGAGCTCCCTCTGCCCTTCTGGAAAGGCATAGTACTTTAAACATGCCCTGAGTATCTTTCTTTACCCATCTGAAGGGCTCTGGCACCACCAGTGACATCTATTCTGGTTGGTGAAGGAGGCAGGACACCTTCTTAGGGCATAGGAGGAGGCAAGATGGCTCTCCATTACTTGCTGGAGAGGCACTGGAAGGGCAGTGGAGGAGAGGAGTATGAGCCAGGCACAAACATATCTGAGTGTCTATGAAATTCAAACTTCAAACAGCCCTAGCTCCTGGCTCTGCAACAGGCAGATCTGCCCTGGCAGAGAACCCAAACCTTCCACCTTCATTCTGTCATGAACCAAAGTCTGCTGCTCAGATGAGTTGTTTCCAGACACCTGCCTGTGCCAGCCAGGCCACAAGCCAACAACGAACCCATGGAGCTGAGAGAAAACTGTTTCTTCTGACTGAGATTTGCCTCCAAGGAAAGAAGGAGAAAATACAAGGGTGTGTGGGTGGCAGGTAACACTTTTAGATGGAGAACTGGGATGCTAAAGTCTACAGGATTGCCTGAAGAAAATCTTATAGGATGAGCAAGCTCTGGCAGCAGCTACAGACAGACAGGTGTAGGATAAACACTGGATTGAATTAACCAGAGGAAATCTCTATCCATGAATGTGGGCTGATTCGTCTTCTGAGCAGAGCCAGGACTCTGTGGGGACACAAGTATACAGGGGAATTACAATACTTAGGGCTGTGAGGCACCTGAGCATACATGGTGCAAGTAACAGATTTCCGCATCTGATTGCTCTGAATAAAGAAACACCTCTCCCATCAACCAGGTGCTACTTATTCCCTTTCAGGAAAGCAGGGTGAGAGAGGAAGGAGAGAGAGAGCAGATATTGGTATTCAGGAACAGAGTGAGAATTTTAATGTGTGCCTGCAAGTCAGGAGGCAAAACTCAATATAAATGCTAAGCATTGCACGCTCTTATGATGATGATTGCATAAATATGCATTGTGGCTGCTGGCGTGTGGAGTCTGTCTGATCATCCCTGTGCTTTGCCACAGTCTGGATGTACAAGAAAGAGCTGTCAGGAGCCAGCCAGAGACTCCCCCAGCAAGAGAAGCAGCCAAGGCTGGGATGGCTGCAATATGGCATTTCAACAGAACTAAAGTCACATGGCTGAGATATCTCGGTGCAGGGGAGATTCCTCTCCCTCCTCATGCAATGAGAAATGAGAGCCCGTGGAATCCTCTTCCTTCCCCATGGTGGAGGGGAAGAAGAACTGGGCAGGACTGGGAAAGTCAGCTGGAGGTTCCACCTACAGAAGCTATGGCTGGATCTGATGGAGATGGGCTCTTCAGAGATGTCTGTACAGCTCTACTGGGGCTGCTCCTCAGAGTAGAAAGGGTCAAAACAGACTTGCATGTATTTCTTCCACTTTCCTCAACAGCCTTCCCAAAGCCTTCCTTTGCTCAACACAGGTGTGTGGCTGGTCCATTGGCTACCCTCACAGCTCTTGTAGGACCTGCCCAGAATCCAGGTCACCCAGTCAGCCCTGGCTCTGTGCTGGTTGTACAGTGTCAATACTATGACAACACTGATCTGAATCCATCCTTGGACAATACTATCTGGAATAAGTACTGATAAGGAAGTGCTGCTTTTTCCTTTGCTTACCAGCACAGCCTGTTCTTGATCATTACTGCTCAAGGAGCATTATCAATGCAATAAATTATTGACGAATGCAGCTCTGTGGAAATACGAAACTGTCATTCTGCTGAATAAATAATGGTACTTGGAGCAGTTGCAGCAAACACCACATCTCCCTGATCCAACCAAAGGGAGGGGAAAAACAGTCAGATGCACTTCCCTTGGATGGCTGCAGAGGCACAGAAATACCTTGTTTCTCAAGGATCATATTAGATTTTACTGGGGACCACATACAATTTAAGGAATGTAGAAAGTTACCATCAGATATTGTAATCCTCAGCTTGCAATGTGAAGACAGGTGGGTTAGAAATAGGATGCTCCCTTGAAGTTTAGCGTTGAATCCTCATTGTCCTCAATAGGCACAGGAAAGGTTTTCATTCAGGAGACAGGTATAGATGGGGCCTCCATTTGATTAAGAAAACAATCTGATAGGAAGAGGCAAGAAGTGTCTGCTAATTGATGCAGAGCTGCCCTTTCTAGAAGTTTGCACTCTGGGCACCTAAATAATTCATTGCACAGCATTACTGCCCGTGTGACTGAACAGTGCTGTGGGTCATGCTTTTTATTTTTTAACACCTGCTTTCTTTTGTTACTTTGCAAAGCTGAGCAACAAAAGACTCTGGAACATCTTCAGAGACTGAATTCTGCATTCCAGGTACGACTTTGTCAGGGAAATCTATTTTTTTTCTCACTGTGGCACTGATCAGAAAGATGTGTGCTTGTAACACGCATAAAAATGGACAGAATCACATGTTGATTGGAGAGAAACACTGGAGTATGAATAACTTTTTTGTATGCGTTATGCATCATGTTTCTATTTAATAGTTCTATTTGGCATATTCTTCTCAGTGAGCGTTGTATCTGGTTAGTTTGGAGTGCAATTTAAGGTTTATTTAAGGTTTATATGATACCAGTACTTTGCTGACTCTGCAATGTGCATGTTTTATTGATGCCTTGGACAGGCGGGCTCTTACAGCATCCTCAGAGCGTGTTCTGAGCACAGGCAGCTCAGGCAAAACAGGAAGACTGTTCTGGGGTCCTCAGACTCAGTCATGGAAATAAACATCCAAAGACAGCCAACCCCAGCATTCCCAGCGACTGGGCGCACCAGGCAGGACTGGCTTAAGCAGTGCAAGAGGCTCCAGTCTGCGATGCTCCAGTCTTCCTGCACCAGAGGGATTCCTGCAGCTGATCCAGGTCGAGGGGGAGGGATGGAAGCTTTCTCAGAGTGCATGTTCAGCCTATGGATGCTGGTGCTCTTTACTGATTATAGACTGACTCTTTGTCAGTATGATTCCTGCTGTCTGGAGGAAGAAACAGCTTAGGAAGTGGGAAGGAAACAGGAGCTATACTCAGGGATTGGAATTTCCAGTTTCTTCAATAATGGGGAAGGAGGCAGTAGCTGTTGAAATGGAAAGATCTTTTCTCCTGGAGGAGGAAAGCTGGTGCCCACAGAGAAGGGGAGGTAGCTGTAGGCTGGGCAGCCTGTGCAGAGGGGGATGTGACACAGCAGAACAAGCAGTGCTATTTCTTTCCACGGCCCCCAAGGTGTTGATAGTTAGGCAAAGTCTTCTCTTGCTGCTATGGGACTGGGGGCTGGAGTCATGGTACTGGGACACGCTTGTTGGGGCTGTGGGTGTGGGGGAAGGAGTGATGTATCTGCTTCTATTCCTGGCTGTGCTGCAGCTTGGGATGGACCAGCACAGTCCCACAGGGCTGCTCCTGCTTCTTGTCTGCCTTCAGTGCTGCTGGGATTAATCCCAAGTGCACCCTCAACATGTGGTGACTGTGAAAGGAGGCCAAAACTTGTGGCCCCATAGGACTCAGACTGAGAGCTCTCTGGATGGGTTTGCCTAGGCTCCACTGTGATACATTGGATCATAAAGGTGATGGCTGCCTTAGTTTCTGCACAATCCATTGCACAGGCAGACAGCAAACAGTGCTATCCACCTTCACC
The DNA here is from genome assembly GCA_023055505.1 of Callipepla californica brunnescens. Lineage (NCBI taxonomy): Eukaryota > Metazoa > Chordata > Aves > Galliformes > Odontophoridae > Callipepla > Callipepla californica. The sequence continues at coordinate 104,036,907 of JALIRH010000001.1, read as the reverse complement.
CTTTGCCATCCTCCCCTGTTCAGACATGCTCCCAAACATTTTACCCCTCCAGTCTTGACCAGTAACTGGATGACAAGCAAATCTTAATCCAATTTGACAGCCAAAATCTTGATGCCCCTGGTCTGAGTTTCTTTCAGATACACTTCCTCTATCAGAGAGGTGTGGAGGAGGTCTCCGCCCTGGACATGAATAGAGGGTCAGTTTTGGGTAGCCAAAAAAATTGTCCCACAGTTATACTTTGTACACACCAGATCCAAAATGTAACCAGATCCCTTGCATTTTTAAAGCAGTTTGCCTTCTTTGTATAGACTTCTCACCAGCTGCAAACTATGTTTGTCTCCACAATAGCTATATTTCTAAGGAGCCTGAAATTACCGTAATTTGTTTCCCAGTACAGAGAAAGCCCTGGGTTTGTTTCCTGGCTTTTGTTTTCCTTCATTATTTAACAGCAAAGATGCCATTGTATCCAGATGACTGAACAGTAGCCAAGCAGATTTGCATTTTATTAAATAGTATAGTCAAGCTGCAAACAGCACTAGAGATTAAACCCAGTTGTCACAATTTCTCCAAGTCAGGTGACAGGATCTATCCCAAGGTGCCAATGCAGAGCTGAATTTCTTGACTGCTGGAATAATGATCTCAGCATGGATTTAAGAAAATCATTATAAATCTAGATAAAATTGTCCAGAACTTGTAGGCTCACATTAACATACTTATTAATAAATGATCTTTATACTTATTAATAAATGATCTTTAAGCAAACTAAATGGAATCTTTTTTCAGCAATGTCATGTTTCTTCTACCACCAGGAGCTGGAAAATAAGGGCTGTAAATCAATGGGTGTGGTGAAGCTTAAGCAGATAATGAAGAAGTACATGGGTCCACATAGCGCAGTAAGTGAACAACAGTTTTAAAATGCCTGAAAAGCAAGAGCAGAGTCTGTTAATGCCTGGCTCTGCTCTATGGATCTAATCCTGCGGGCAGGAGAGATATTCAACGGCCTCTGTGCTGTAGAAGCCAGTAAATTTCTCCAGAAATCCTGCATAGTAACATTCAAAAAGATGTACAATGAAAAGGCTGTAATTTAAGCATATTGTTTGTGCTCATAGTGGTCACTTGTTTGCGACTGCAGAAAGATGGAGGTAAGGCTGTTTGCTTTGAGTGAATACAGTGGGATCGTAGGATACTTGGAAAGAGAACTGAACAATGTTTGGGCCACATTCATTTTTGCTTTGTCATGAAGGCTTTGGCACTTTTATGTAAAATGAACTCATAATTGGATTTATCTGATCTGTGTTTGAAAAAACAACAACACTATCCCTGGAAGTTCTGATTTGTGCCCAGAAACCAATATGGAAACCAAGAGTGGTAGACATCCTTATTTCCAGCCAAGTAAGAAACTGCTGTGAAAATAATATCTTCTGCTTTTACTCTTCATCTGTCTGAAAGTCCTTTCAGACACACTTTTCAGAGTCAAGAACAAGTTGAAAGACATTTAATGAAAATAGACCATGTTGCGACAGAAGGAAAGCAGGGAGATGGCTTTGGGGATCTTTTAATTTCTTTTTCTCTAATCTGGAGAACTTAGTCAACCAGGAAGAGGAGTAAGAACCACAGCTTTAGAAATTCATCAGTGGGATTTAAGGATATTATACTGAAGCGGTATTAAATGAGAAAACTATATAGGTCCATTTTAATATACTTGATTCCAACAATCAGACTTGGTGAAGACAAGAGACAACGGTCAGCCCCACTAGCAAGAAAAGACATTGTGGAATAATTGATTTGTCTGAGTTACATGGGATAAGCAAAGAGCTCATCCTGACTGAAGCACAATGACTCCTAATTCTCCATATGTTAAATAGAATGCAGTTTATACTATGCTCAGCCTATTGGAGGTCTCAGAATGTTTGCCTTTAATCTTAGCAAGGTTCTGTAAACACTTGCTGAGCTCAGGCTTGGCAGTAGCACCTTGTCACTCCATGGAGCACAGGGATGGCATCAACCTCCCTTGCCGTTTAGAAGACCACCAAGAAGTTCAGCCTCTTACTTTCATCCTGCAATGGTAAGCACTGCTGAGCGTGGCTGCTCTTGTTACTAGTCCCACTTCTGTATCAACACACCGTGCTCCCACTTTTCTGTGTCACTATCCACACCATTGTGCTTCTCTGTCCTTGACAGAAATTATAGACCTATTTTATACTTCTTTCACAATCACCCACTAGAAAACTGTACCATTAAAAAAGTTACTCTATTTCTTGTTGTTATAATCTTAATTTTAATTAGCCGCAGCTTTAGTTTGTAGAAGAGGAGGATGAGTGTGGTCAAGCATTGGAACAAGCTGCCCAGGGAAATAGTAGATCCCCAATCCCTGGCAGTATTTAAGAGATGTGTAGATGCGGCACAAAGGGACATGATTTAGTGATGGGAGTCAGTAAGCCAGATTGACAGTTGGACTTGATGATGTTGAAGGTCTTTTCTAATGTAAACAATGCTATGATTCCATTTTCTGGTATGCTTAGGTTCTCATTTACTTTGAAGGACATAAATGGTAGTATGGGGATGCATTTCAGTGAGTGAACCTGAAAGGCAGCTAATGCTTGTTGAGAAACCATCTCCAAAATACCTGGTATCCAGAAATGCTCACTGCAACTGACTGACTGCACATCTCACATCACTCGTTTATCCTGTGAGTGATTATTGGGAGAAATGTGTTACATCTCTTAGAGAATGACTATTTGTTTTGATCTCAGAATATTACAGAAGCATCTTTCAACTAAGGCATACATACGTATGTACAAATTACACACTGTGTGGAGGTGTGTCAAACTCTTGAGATAAATTACTAGCCGCACAGTCTGGTGAAGTGGTGAAGCCCCCAATCCCTGGGGCCAGCTACACCATCCCAGGGAAACCAACTAGGGATAGGTTTAATCCTGCTCCTTTTTACCTTAAAAGTAGAGTGGAACCCATTGTGATAAAATATCCCTGTTAACCACTGAGTATCATACTGAACAGCTTGCTGTTGCAATAAAATATTTATACTACTAATTTTGTTGTCACTGATCAACAGTCATGATCAACATTCATTGAACTCGTGATCTGAGTAAGGTCATCCCAAAGGCTCAGGCAGCTCAAGCCCTTCTCCTTCCAGTGTTGAGATGGGGCCACACTTGAATGGCACGTGTGTAACTCCCAGCAACCTCACAGTGAATTGACTGTGCATGGGATAGTTTGTGCCTTGCTCTGAAGGCTGGGACTGGCCCTGTTGGCTGTTTGAAAACCAATGGTTCTCCTGTATTTCTTGGTTTTATCGGTATTCTGGGTTCTGCCTTTGCTAATTGCTGAGCAGCTTTGTGGAGCTGATGTGTGTCATCAGCCCTCACTGCTGTAATCTCTGGTCCTTTGATAATGAGTATCTAGAATATGAATTGGCCATCTGCTAAACACTGCCCCATTATATCTGTGCCAAGTCCTTGCATCTTTATTTATCCAAACCTGCCTTTGAGGGAAAAAATGAGTTTTCCTGCAAAATACTTCTTGGCTGTTTCTTATGTTTTTATGTCTGTGTCAATGTTTGGCTTATGTCCTCTGCAGGAGAACTCCCAATGTAAGCATTTGTGTTTCAAATACAGTGCAGAAACAGGTGAAAATGTCTTCTGTGTTGCTCAGATGGAATGCTAGTAACATTCTTGTGAACTAGCTTTATTCCTTTATTCCTATACTGTTGCCATGCTAAGTGATGCTCATTGAACAGTCCAGCCCTGGTGAGGATCACCCATTCTATTGTTGCATTGGTTTATTTGTGTTTGCCCTAAAACTGGAAGCATAACAGCTGAAGAGACATGCAACCAGATGAAAAATTTCCCTTCTCCTCTTCACAAAGGACCCAGCATATGGTGCTTACTGTCTGTGCACGCTTCTTCAAGAAACCCTTTGGCAGCACCTGTCCAGCTCAACTTGTTCCTCCACTACCCACTGGCTTATTTATGCTAGTCACCAGAAGGGAGCTGCAAAGCTCTCAGTTACTTGTCACTTTTCAGAGAGCTGAAGGATTGGACTTTGAAGCAAAACACGTCCCACGGTGTTGAGAGCTTTAGGATTTCAAATCCCTCTGCTTTTGACTGTTTTCATGGACCGTTTTCTCAAAATGCTGCTTTGCTGCTATCATAATCATTTGGGTTATTTTCTTTAAAATTGGAAGGTGGGAGGAGGAGAGGGAGTTTTATCATCTCCTTGGACAAGTTTCAAAATGCAGCTTGCAGGAGCAGACTGTATGAGACAACTTATGCCTCTTGTAAGAAGTTGTTGAGGCCCAGGGGAGTCTGCACAAATTACCGTGATTCGTGGTGTGTGCTTATAGGAGGGGTGCTTGAGACCTCTTCAGTCTGAAAGAAAAAGGTGATAACTGTACCAGAAGAGTACCTTGCTGAGCCTTTCTCAGCACCAGTGAAGAAGTGCTACCCATCGTAGAATCACAGAACAATCCAGGTTGGACACCTAGCTGTGCTGTACTGTCAATCAGTGCAAAATACTTTGGAGGCAGATTCTCAACAAGCTTTAGCTGTCTTTCATGTTTGCTCAGCATCAGTGGCTGGGATGCATTCCAGTACTACCATTTATATCTAAGTTCAAGTTGAATGAACACCCAAGCATATCACAGAATCATGGAATCATAGTATATTTGAGATTGGAGAAAGATCTTCAAGGTCAGGTCCATCCATCAACCTGACTTACCGAGTCCCGCCTCTAGGCCATGTCTCTTAGTGCCACGTCCACACAACTCTTAAATACTTCCAGGGATAGGAACTCCACCACTGCCCTGCACAGCCTGTTCCAATTCTTGACCATGCCCTCCACAAAGAAATTCTTCTTGATGGTCAATACAAACCTCCCATGAAGCAATTGGAGACCATTTCTTTGAGGTCCATCACTTGTCACCTGAGAAAAGAAACCAACCAACACCCCTCCTCACACCCTCCTTTCGGAAGGTTGGTGGAGAACTTCTGAAGAAGGCATCTCCTGCTCCTCTGGGGAGCTCAGAGGGTGCAGGTCCTCTTGAGGGACAACCTGGAAAGCGATGTCCTAGTTTGCTGCAGAACCTCATTTGCTACTCTGTTTTCTCAGAGTATGGAAACAGCTACCTAAAGCTGAAATCTGCCAAGGGGTCATCTTGAGGGCACTGTTCTCTCTTCTGTTGTGACTTTTTCTAACTGGGAAGTGAGTGGAGAGTGAGTTATAAAGGTAAAAAGTAAAAACAAAATATATTCCTGAGCTGCACTGTCATTTGAGAAGCAGGAATGTGGGCAGGAGCGCTGAGGATGAAAGGCTGTCACACTTTTACACCATTCATGCCCACTGAAAGAGATTTTTTATTGTTTTTATTTATTCATCTCTGTGTTTCCTTTCAACAGACACAAAAACAGAATAGAAAATAGCTCTGGAGACTGCATTTTCATGTGAGCACATCTTTTATTAAATCTCATTCTCTTTCTCTCATTCTTTGTAGTGGAATTATTATGACTCCATTAGAGCAGTGATTTCCACCTCCAGCCATGACTCGACAGCTTTAGTAATAGGTAACAATTTTGCCGATCTTTAAAACCAGCAGGAACTTTGTTCAAGATAATATGCATCCAATTCACTCTCCCAGTTTCCAGGCCTGCAGCCATTCCAGGTTGCTGTGGCTCCAGCAGCAGTAGTGGCAGTAGCCTGAAGTTTGAACATGTCCTTTGATGGTGGGAGCAGCAGCAGCACTCATTTTTTTGTGTGTGTGCTTTATGTATTCATTTATTTTGCTATTTGAAGGGTTACACAGTGCAAGCACGGCTAGGTTTTCTACAGGGGAGAGGGGGATTTTCAGGACACATCAATGCTGCTTTGAAGTGGCATTAACATTGTTGTACCAGACTGGTTTCCTGACTGCTCTGGCCAAGGCTGGCAGCTAACCCATGCTAGAAGGGTTGCGAGGAACTTGTGCTGCTCAGTGCCATGCTCCTGCCAGCCAGGCTTGCATCCTCGGCTGTTCTCCAGTCACTTTATTACTTCCTGACTGCATGCTGCCACTGGAAACTTAGAGAAATCACAGAAATCTAGGTGCTTTTTTTTCTGAGGCTGCCAACTGGTTCTTTTTATCTCACTGGAAATTATGTAAGACAAAAATCTCTGACTAATTAATAACTATATGATTTGTTCACACGTGGGTGGTGTGAATCAAATGGTTTTCTAAATGATTTAGATGTGTACGTCTAGGCTTGGGCTGAGGAACCAGAGAATTCCTCTAATAAGCAATCTGCAAGAAAAAACTTGTGTATTCATTTTTCTTTCTTTGCTGGGTCTGGGGCCATGGTGCAGGCACAGCTCTCGTTGGTGACAGTGAGAAGTGCTCAGCAGCTCCACGGCCACATTTCAGCAAAGCACAAGCAACTGCTAAACACTGAGCTCAGTGGGAGACGTGTAAATATGCTCCCTTGCTTTAAAGGACTGAAGATATAGAAAGGTTTTTAAAATCTCCTTTGCACTCAGGGGAGTCAATGGCAGAGCTCCTATCAATTTCAATGAGAGGAAAACCCTTCTGAGGGTAAGTAAATGAGGATAGCTCACCTCTACAGAGATCAGTGCTCTCACAAGTCTGAGATGTGAAATGCTGAGTGTCTCTATCATCACAGTGAGCTCAGTGGCACTTTGCCATGGAGTGCTTTGTCAACAACCCAGACCTTCCACCTGCAACCTGTCTCCATCTGCCCCCAAGAGCAGAGCACGAGGAGTCACATCTCCTCCAGGTCACCTTGGGTTTCCATAGTGACTCTTTGAATACAATTGTCTTATCAATCAGAGCCTCTGTAACTTTCAGACGCAACTATAAAATCTCTTCCAGTTTCTATAGCAACCATCTTTAAACCCTTATATTTGCTTTCTCTTGTCTTAGCTGAATTGTTGGAAATAGAGTGAATTAACTGCTGGTGCAATATTTCTTATATTCTTTTTCCTTAAGCTATCCTATACCGTCAGCCAGAACAACACTTAGGATGAGGCTATAGTCCTTTTGTTTTACTTAACAAGGGATCCTCTTTGCTGCCTAAGCAGAACACCACATCTTTTAAATCATCATTTTCATAAGGAATGTGAAAACTTGAAACCTGGAGAGTCTTTTCCTTCCAGTTCCAGCCCCCGTGTCATTCTGTTCCCATGCACTCAGAACAAGTCATGCTGCTTTGTTATCCTAAATTGCTCCTCATGACGATATGCCAGAGCAGTAAGCTCAGCGCAAAGTACAGTCATCACTTAACTGCAATGCTGAGAGTTAGTCAAATATTATTATCTATATGGTATGAAGAGTGTGCACAAGGTTAATGGCCCGTCTACACTGCAGACCCAATAAATGTCTAAAAGGTTATTTTTTTTCCAGCCTAAATGTGGTAACTGCAGACAAAGCTGCTATCACACTGTCTGTGGTTTCATCCAGCAGACAGCAGCAGACATAAAGTTATCTGAAATAGCTGACACTGGCACAAAGACACGTACCACCTTCCTTCATCGTCTGACTATAACAATGCACCGCTTTTCAGTCTCAGAATCTTTACTTTTTTCTGGGAAGATCATAAGTGGAGAATGTGCTTAATCCAGGGTTATACAATTAGTAATAGATGATCGCCCTGCTCTGAATCTCTGGCGCGGGGTTTCTGGAATCCTCTCAGCACCACAGATTGCAGGCACCCTTGTAACTTGTACACCTTCCAGGATACTTAAAAAGATAGAAGAAGGAACCTGAACTCCTGTGGCGCTGGTTTCAGAAGCTGCCTGGACATGGACCTGGACTGCCTGCTGTGGTTGTCCCTGTCTGAGCAGGGGCTGGACAGGGGCATGCTGTGCACTGCACACACAGCACCCATCCTGTGCCATAGAGGGGAGCAGCTCACAAGCATCTGTAAGCAGGAAAGGGGCTGTGCTAGGGTAGCACTTCCAGCATCCCACTGGAACATCGTTTATTCTCTCCTGTTGGTTTTTGATGCCCTCTTCTCTGCCAGATATTTACATGTTCCAACCATCTTCCAGGCAGCTCGTGCCGAGAACATAGTTTGTTTGTGCTGCTCCCTTTCTCACTGAACTGTGCCTGCCCAGGGCCCGCTGTGGGCTTTCCCTGGGGTAAATGGTTCCAGTAGCAATGAACCTGGAGCTGTGGCTCCAGCACAGTCATGGGGCAGATCCTGCAGATGAGGTGCTGGGTGTCCTCTCCTGTGACCCCCACTGGTGTCTGGGGCGACCCAAGCAACTGCGCACCCACCCAGATGCTGGACATTCAGATCCACATTCATCTAATAGGGCTTCAAGTACAAAAGCTCACTCAAACTTGTCCTCTGACCCTTGTAACACTGTTGAGGTATCTGAGATCTCAGTGATGGTGACTTTTCCATGTTATTCCACAGCAAGAAAAGAGCAGGAAGATGTGGACAGAAAGTTTGAGCTTCTTTCCAGACTCCTTATTTTCTACATCTTATTTTTCTCTTTTTAAAGGTAATTAAACAGTGGGTTTTTGAAATAGGAAAAGCAGACATCCAAGCTCACCAATGCTCCTGGAGAGGTAGCAAGCAACTGACTTTTGATAGCAGTGGAAACAGGTGCAATTCTTAGTGTATCTGCTACACCTTGGCAGGTGCTACTGCTGAAGCAAAGAGCTCAGGCTTTCAGGGTGGAGACAGGAGGCTCAGATGGACACCTGAAGACATAGAGTCACAACAACAGGTATGCCCTAGAGGCAGGTAAGCAGTTTGCTAATGTCTGGAAGAAAGAGTAGAAAGCATCTAGATTATAAAATGTTGTGTCTTCCCCTGCACTGCATGAGCCTTGCCCCAGAGTCTCATGCACCTGGTGGGAGTTCACACTGCGGGGAGCCATGCTTTTCTGTGGGAAGGTTCCCTGAGACATCCCTGAAGGATTAGTCAGATTCGCATGCCTCACGAATAAATGGGTACTGCAACTTCTGAAGAAGAACAAAAGTAAAGCTGAGCAGAGCTGCAGCAGCAGCCCAGGGAGTTGCCTGCACGGCTGAGCAGGCCCAGGCCACCCATGAGGAGCACTGGCAGGAGAGGAGTGGCTGAGAAGGGTCTGCCCACTGAGCTCCCCTTGTTAATGCTCTGGACACCTGTCCAGGATGAGGTAGTAGGAGGGTCCCTGCCCCTCACTGTAACACCAGGGACAATCTGTCCTGCCTCTCACAAGGACAAGAGAGAAGGCGAGCAGCCATTCTGTTCATGGTGTGGTCCTGCAACAATCTTGAGATGTTGCCCAGATCTGAGCCAGTGAGTTGGCTGAAAACAGATCTCACTGGATCATAGGTATCACTTGGCTGGTTTCTGTCTCCTTGCTTTTACACACGTGTGCAAACCAGACCTGTCCCTGAAAAAATCAGGTTATCTATGTCAGTGCTCACTACATTCATGGACAGCACACCCATGCTGGTTGCAGGACAGCATCCCACACAGCTCAGAGCCTGTTGCACACGTGGAAACAAGTGATGCCCTGGAACAGGCTGCTCAGGGATGTGGTAGAACCACCACCACTGCCAGAGGTGTTCAGGGAAAGGGCAGATGTGGTACTGAAGGACGTGGTCTGGAATGCTCATAGGCATGGGTTGATAGCTAGGCTGAATGATCTTATAGATTTATTAAGGCTGGAATGATCAATAAGTGCATCAACAAAAACTGCTGTTAAGTGCCAACAGGAAGCATTAGTCCAGAGCAGAAAACTATTTCCACATCATCCTTCTGGGAAAAGTGGCCCTATCTGAACATCTGAACTAAGTCTAAGTACTACACCTAAGATTGGAGAAGTATGTTGATTAACCAAACATATCCTAGGCAATCAAGTGTTCTTTTAGGTATTGTGGGGCTGTTGGGTGGGACAAAATAAATACACACCTCTGTAAGTAGAAAGATTGCACATAATTGAGATGATCTGCACAAAATTCTATTGCTTTAAATGAAACTCCAAACTCAGTACTTTGATACCCATGCAGAATAAAACAGAAGTAATTTTGCCACCACAGGAAGGCACTGCTTGGACTTGAAACCAACAATGATTCCCAGGCTTCCCTTCTGAGCCCTGGGAATTACCAGCAGGCATCTTCCCCACAAAAGATGCTGTCATCATAAAGCACTCATTTGCTGCAAACAAACACATCAGCTTCAACAAACTGGAAAATGTCAGGAATGGGACTGAATTGGAAAGAAAAAGCTTATTAATGAGCTTCTGGCCACTCTGGGATGCCTCTCCAGCCTGCTTTCTTTCTAAAAGAAAATGAAAACATAGTTCATTTTATCTAAACTTGGTCATAAAAGTTGGAAGCCTATTTACCGGTTGTAAAGTAACATTCCTGAACAAGGAACATGAGTGTGGGGACAGTGAAGAAAAGGCTCCAGCGTGCCCAAACCAGCCCAGCCTCATGTCTGCCTCTCTGGTCCACAACACACAGATGTGTTCCGTCACATTCCAAAAGCACTGCCCTCTTGGCAGAGTGATCCACTCAAGGCTGCATTTCAGACATTAAATAATGAGAGCAGTAAGTTATAGCACAACAGATAAATACTTGATAGATGAGATTTCTGAGCTGGGAGTGCTAGTTGGGAAAATACCCCAGCTTTCCAAAATCTTTGTGAAAGGGACATCAGAAAAACACTGAGGAATCATTTGTCATTGTGATCGATTTTTCAGCGGGTTCTTGCTGCCTCTGGAGCCCATGCAGCAGGGCCCAATGTGGGAGCTTGCCCGCTGATCCTGGCACACAGTGGTACACAAGGAGAGAAGAAAAGCATTTTCTCTGCCACAGACATGCATCCCCTCTTCAGATTTCTCAGACATCTGTATTGTGTATGATGTAATTTACATCTATTTAAACAGCCTGTAGATATGCTATGGGTGGCTTCCCACACAACCCGAGGCACTCTGTTCACGCGTGCCTGAGCAAACACAGTCAGAAAAAGTTAAGGATTTTAGGGGAAAATAAGAACTTAAGCACAGTTCTGCTCCTGATTTGTAGCTGTATATTAAAAAAAAATCAAATCAAAATCCTCTCCTCCTCCCCATGTTAATCTCTTCTCTCCTCTTGTACATTCTCATCAGTTCGTCCTTGGTTGTGCAGTAGTTTCTTGTCAGCACAGCCAAGTTAGTCCCTGTGCAGCATTTGAGGTAAAACAATTTAATGGCCCATTGGCTAAATGCTGACAAACCTACCTGGGCTGCAGCAGGAGGTGAATACTGAGATTTCGTTCAGTCCTATCTCGTGTCACTGGGACTCTTCCCTTTTAGTGCAAGCTACTTCCTGATGTGGTAAATAGCTCAAACTCAACATGGAAACTATTTTAATGCTGTGTGGCATTAAAATGTTCCTGATACAGGGATGTTAGGCCTTAGTTGCTGGGTTGTGTGTCTGACCCTGCAGAAAGCACTGCCTCTTCACAATGTCACTAAAGGGAATAATTTTTAGTGACATGCTTTTGTGCATTAGATTAAATAATATAGTCCTGTCCTCTCTATCACTGCAGATAAGTCACTGGCTAGCACGTAAAGTCATAAGCAGCCTTACATGGTGCAATTTTTATGATGTGAATATCCACAAAGCACACAGGCCAACAAACAGCTGCTTCTCAAGGGAAGCATGATTAAGTTGTTGAATTATCAGCTCTACTCACTGCTATTGCTCAGGTCACACAGGAAGTGGTTACTTCTCAAATCTTAATTGCTGCCAGCGCTGATGCCATTTTCACTCTAGGGTCATTCAGCTACATCTGGTCCTACCTGGAGGTTCAGCTCCTCAGCATCAGTCAGATACACACTCCCAGCCCCTCCATGGAGTAGGACTACTTTCCAAACATACCTTTGGAGAATCCCTGTCCACCCTGTTTCTCTGTAGTTCAGTCCCAAGAGGAGCGTGCCTGTCTTCTGAGGTCCATCTTTAAAGCCACCCACCACTGCTGGCTGTGTGGGACAGCAGGTATGAGATACTGGCAGCATAAGATTGTGGGGCTATCACAGGATTCCTGGCAGAGCCTGGGCACCTACCTGCTGCTCTGCCTCTGCCACAGAACATCAGAAGTGACACACAAACAGAGGTTGCTGTTCTGCAGGATGGATTTTGTTGAATCACAAAGGATTCCTTCTGAACTTTCTCCTAAGAACCCTACTATCTCTACTATCTGAGAAGGAAGAATATGGTCTATCAACACTTCAAATTGACTCCCTTTACCAGAAGAACTAGACACCAGATCTTAAGGCATCTCAAAGTGAGACGTTTTTCTCCAGGGAGCTTCAGCCAGCCCAGGCTGAACACTCCAGTGCTCTCCACAGAATGCAGGAAATAACATTTCACTGAGGAAAGACCCCCCAGTTAAGTGTTAAAATGCATCACTTGAACTTGTAGCCAGTCTATATGCATTGTTAGCTCATTAATACGTGATAGACCAAACCTTTGAGTGGATATACGAGAGATAAAAAAATAAAAATCAGAGGCAACATTACTCCAGCTAGTTCTTATCCTTCTGTTATCAAAGCTCTTAGTGGATTTGAATACTTAATCTGATTGCAGGCAGGATAACGTAGGCAATAAGGGCATACTTATATACTTAACTAGAGTTAATAATGACCCAATAAGGCAGTCTGAGTTAAGTGCTTTGAGTGTTTTTTCCCTTTCCATTCTTAAACCAATTCAGAGCAGATCTAACATTCTTCTCTATGTTGCACACAGATTTCTAGGGAAGAAATAGAAGTTTGTGATATTCAGACATTTCCAGGATCTCAGCAAGAAGAAAATTCCCAAAAGAAGTCTAGAATATAGCTCGATAATGCCATTATCTCAAAGAATACATTGAATACCATTAGTAATGCCAGAAGAGTAAGAACAGTTTCAACGATTTTGTGTAATAGGAAATTTTAGGGAACAGTTTTGTAAGTAAACATGACAAGGCATACACTATCCAAAACCCTTCTGTACAGAAATCAAGTTTTCTTCCTTCAGATGGAGGGAAAAAAAAAAAAAAAAAAAAAAGAAGATTCAGACCTTTGTGCAATCACTGCCAGATAAGGCCAATAAATCACAGTGCCAATAAGATTAACCGGATCAGCTATATCTACTCCCTGCACTGCTGAGTGTTGTTTTAGTACACTGCAGCATGAAGGAAATCAAACACCCTCACCTCCCTGGTGCTGATGCTGAGATGAAAGAGGAAACAAGTGGCTTTCGCATGTGTCTGGTGAAAGATAAATAATTAGAAAGCAAGAAATTCACTAAATCAGGGGAAGGGAAAAGAGGAATATTTCAATCACTGATTTCTGCCTTTCTTTTTTTCTCTCCTCAGACTAAAGCAGAAACAGCAAGTATTTAAATAAGCCATTTAATCATTAGGGATCAACCGCTATTAGCTGCTATGAAACACGTTCCAGAAATCCGTGAAAAAACACGTTTGTCTGTTCTCAGTACAGACTCCTTTTATGAAGGTTCATTAAAAGGAAAATAGAGCAGTACCTTCTCTAGAGGTAACAGAATGCATGATAATTCACCCCAGGGCCAGCAAAGCTGCTTTTTGTAGATCCAGGACTAGATGTTCTGACAGAATTCTATTTAAAATGTCTTCACAAAGCATTTCTCTGATCAGGCTGTTTCCTGCTGTGGCATCCTACTGGTTTTGCAATGAAAGTTCTGGTATCTTAATGCTGCCAGAGCAACACTTTCCATTTCAGCAAGTAATAAACTAGCAAGCAGGAGCCCGTTAACCCTTGATGCGACCATTACACTGGTATCAGCAGCACACTTTATCTTCCACACTTAAAACTGGATTTTGAGATCTGACTACATTTTTCTTTAGTAAAAAGGATGGGGAAGAACCTAAGCATTCTCAGTGCTACCTACTGTACACAATCATCAGATCCTTGTAGTTAAAGAACATCAGCTAAGAGAAGGCTGTTAACAAGGACCTGCATTTTGATAGTGCAGTTGCTTATTACCTGTGCTGAAAATTGGCCACTACCAGGTGAAGCTGCAGTATCACTCCTGTCCCTGGCTGTAAGAAGTCCTAGGGTCCTGCTAACAGTCCTCACTATGAGAAAAACAATAGACATGGGCAAGATTGGTTGGCTTTAAAAAGTACCAGTCACATCCTGTACTTGTATTCCCCCTTCAGCAGCTCCAATGGAAGAATGGACCTCCTTTTAGTTTTGCTGCTGCAGGTAAAATGCTCCTGCTTCGCAAGCTTTAGTTTTAGAAAAGTAAAACTACTCTTTAGTGACACTGATCTATGAGCATCCAGTGTGGGTGTCTATGCCCTAAAAAACCCCTCACCTCCCAACTTCAGGTGGCTGATTCCCAGGGACAGCTGCTTTCAACCCACTGCAAAACTGTCCCTAAAAGTCACAGTACCATTTAGGCTGGAAAAGACCTTCAAGATCATGAAGTCCAATGTCAAAATGACCTCACAAGTGCAGTCACTAAGCCATGCCCTTTCTACACTAAGTGTCACCATCTTTTTATAACTTGTGCAGGAATAGTCGCAGCCTTCGTTATCTGTCACCAATAGTGGAAAGGACAACACGTCACAAGTACCAAAATAACAGCTAAATCCCACAAGTCAGGAAATACCAGTAAAATGAACTTTATTTTAAAGCCCATTAAAAGGCTTCACAATTAACACTAACAGAAATAGCATTTCCTTCATTTTATGCACCCCACATGAAAAATGTATTGTTTAGCAAGAGACGAAACGTAAGCGTTTCTGCATGCTACTAACACATTCCACCATCTTATCTGATAAATGCTTTGGACTGCAATAATCAAAACCCTTAGAACAGAAAAATGTATTCTGCAAAGTCCTTACAAACGGGACAGACACTGACTTTTACTGACATACCCAATCAGATGTCCAGATGAAAGAAAACTACCTTGGCATCTACAAATGCCTACGAAGGTTTCAAATTCAACCTCTTGAAGGAGCAGTATATTTCAGAGCAAGTGCTTCTCTTCATCTTTAGTGATGCAAATGGTTAAATACTGCACAGAAGCTTAGTATGAACTCACAATTCCACAGGAATCTGAAAGTTACCAAGGCAATTTTCCTTTTAGGATAGTCATGACCAACACTATTACTATTCTTTCCTCCCATAACACAACATATTCCAGACAAGTTTTAAGAAAAAATATAAATAGTTCCCAAAACAATGCATTCCCAATCCCGTGATCACATGTGACAGCAAAAATATCTTCTGTCATGGGATGAAATAACTTGCTGCAAGTGCTGTGGCCTAGTCCAAGTCCATGTTAACAGTGTTTTGATCACCTGGATGACATTCACCATTTTGTTGAGGCATGTCTGCATTTTTGTCATCCTCTCCCATGTCTTCAGTTTTATAATCACCCTGTTCATTTAATGGGTTTTCTTCCTTTGGAGAGTCAACTTTTGGTTTTGGTTGTGTCACAATGGGCTCACAGATGTTGTTCAACTCCTGAAAGAGAAAGAGGAAACAGATGTAGTCATAATATGTGGACAAATCAGCTTCACTAGTGGAAAGGGTCCTGTGCCTAAAACATTGTTTCAAACTGGCTTCCTCTTTCCTGAGTCTAAAGTGATGAGTGCACACTGTATTCTGAAATGAACTGATTTACTTTTTGAAGTTCTGTAAGCCAAGATATTTCTAATTTAATATGTGGCTGCAGGGTCTTCCCTTAAGACTATTCAGTACCTTCCAATAACAATTCCAAGTGCTCTTCAGTATTAAGGTGACTGAAAGACTGGTAAAATACCAGTAGTTTCACAGAAGTGTAAATAGCATAGCACAGCTACTCTGCTTTCTACAGAACCTCATTTAGTTTACCTTTTCTAACCACCTTTTAAGAACATTAGAAAACTAAGATGAAATATGGAAGAGTTTAGAGGAGAAGCGAAACAAACAAAAAAAGCCATACAATAGTCTCTAAAATTCACTTCTTACGGTACTTACCTGAAGCTTTGCCTTAATTTCAAAGGAACGCACAGCCGGATCCTGATCCAAGCTCTTCTTAGCCTGTGCACTCACAGCATTGTTCATCCACTCTACCACTTCACTCACACACTTCTCCACTTTCATCATTTCCATTTCATCAATATGGATGTATTTTTCATCCTGTACAAATACAAGTTTTGCATCAGTTAATAAAGCCAAGTCTAGCAGCATCAAGTTACTGACAGGAATATCCCAATTATTTATAATCTATCATCATCTTTACTGATTTTCAAAATGAACAGTTAGGCAAAATCTGTACCTGTTACAGCAAGAGATGAGAGGTAACGCAGAAATTCTGTCCAGTATTTCAAAAGGAAAGCCAGTTCACAGAGGGAATACAGACTTCACAAAGAAGTCACAATAATATGACGTTCTGAACAAGGTTGCTTATAACAGCTCTCAAGCTTAAGAGCATTCCTTTTGATGCCACAGAACCAGTTACATAATTAAATGATACCAGAAAGACCTACACTATAGCATGACCTGTGACTTAAGCTGAGAATTCAAAAGATGGATTCAGTGTACTGAAACATACTACACTCAGTGATTAGTTATTTCAAGACTGTAACAGTATTCAATAATTTCAAATCCTAATGATGTTCTCCTAATACATAGTTGCAAATACATAAATATTTCAGTCATGAGCCTCAATCTCAAACTGAGTAATTTTGCAGTTTTGAGCAGCCCTATTAAAACTCTTAAGCTGGTATTGAAGGACTAAGCCTTCCAAAGGTAGGCATGCTTATCTAGAAAGTCATCTTTGAACAACAGTGCCAAAAAAGAAACACGTATAAAAGCATTGGAAGCTTCAGTTTATCTGAGTAGTTTTTACAGTAAAGCTTCTCATTGCTGCACAACATCCAGTTCTGGTAACAGGAACAGAAGAAGAGCACACCTCAGAAGTCAGATTAGCTTTTAAAAGGTCAAGAATTTGACCCCAGTCTGACCCTCTCCCTCTTTGTTGAAGTGCCTTTTTTGGCTTGAAAACACCCAGAAGTATCAAGCAACTGAAGATACAATGCAGGGCACGAGGTTTTGTTGAATACTAGGAAAGATCAGTGGTGTTAAAATTTGTGACCTATGCAACAGTAGAGCATAACTCAAATACGGAACCTCCACCAGCTGGTAGGGTTTAATTGAAGCCCATGTGGTATTAAAGTTCTTTGAGGCCACTTACTTTATTCCTGAATTCCCCAGCTATTGCAGCGTAAAACTGGAGCCTGTGTCCCAGTTCTTCTAATAACTTTGGTCGCTCTTCTGCTTCTTGATACCGCATTTCAATTGGAGTACCTAATTTCTAGAAAAAGCAATTCCTGTGTGTTATGCATTTCATTAACATTCATCAACATCATTTCTTGTGGTATTTTGGAAAGTTCACATTGTGTGTTGTTTTCCATTCTCACAGACCTACCTTCAAATCCTCTAGTTTGTCTACATACACCTGCTTAGCTTCATCCTCGCCCTCTTCATACAGCCAGCCTTCTGTCTCTGTCAGGAGCGCAGAGAAGCCTTGCAGATCCTATGTTGAATTATATTGACACATGTCAAACATCAAAATATGCAACAATTGATTGTGCTTCTCTTGTAGTAATAGGATACTGGTAAATACAAGTGTTCGTGAAGGAAGCTAAGAACTACATTTCTGTTGCAGCTTTCACCTAATTAAGTAAATAAAATCACATCAGATTTTAACTGGGAAACATGCATCTATATTGGCAGCATTAACAGCTACTTGCCTGGATCCAGACCAATGCTTGGGCTACATTTTAATTCATGTGTTCAGTTATGCATGCAACACAGTTTACCCCTCTATACACCTTTATTTAGAAGCCAGACAAGATTTTGTTGCAAAGGGAGTCAAGTCCTCAGGGATATGCACTACTTGCTAAACCCGAGAACTTTAGATCTGCATTAGCCTCAGTCATAAGCTGAAGATAGGCTGAAGGAACTGGGCTTGTTCAGCCTGGAAAAGAGAAGGTTGCGGAGGAGACCTCTTAAGTTTTTAACACGAGGGAAATCAGCTTTTTACACAGGTAGGTAGTGACAGGAAGATCTGACATTTAATATAAACTCTCCTCCCTTTAATTTAAAAACATTTCCCTTTGTTCTGTATTTTTTGTTTCTTTCAAACAGAGTGGTGAGGCACTGGCACAAGCTGCCCAGAGAGGTTGTGGATGCCCTGTCCCTAAAGGTATTCAAGGCCAGGTCGGATGAGGCCCTGGGCAGCCTGATCTAGTGCTTGATCTAGTGCCTGGCAAGCCCTCCTATGCCACAGGGATTGAAACTTGATGATCCTTGAGGTCCAAGCTGTTCTATGATCATACAAATGAACTAAGATCTATAGCTGTTTCCACAACAGGTATACAATGAGAAAGTGAAATTAAATAATACAGAATAGTTATTATCAGTGTTTTCAGGGAAGCTCCTGAAACTATAACCTACCTTTTCACAAACAAATTTCTCATATGGTCCAGACAGTTTGTCCCTGAACTCATACACATATTCTTCCACTGCATTCTTTGCATCATTTCTTTCTTTTTCCAGTTTGTCTTGCATAATCATCTTACCCTGTGTGATCATGTAAAACATTTCAAGTAAATACTTATGTCCAAACAGTTCTGTAAACCACAGCTACTATAAAACACAGAGGCAATGTGAGCTACAGCTTCTGGCATTCTCAAAGCTACAGAGTGGACTCACCTGAGGAAATGATATGTCATTTTCTAGACCGCAACAGTTTGAACAGACCTGCTATCTTATTCTACAGATTAGTGCTCTGATCCTGTTGTTACGAACAGCACTTATTAGCATTTGTCAGTTATGGAAGTTGGAGTGTTGTAAGCTCACTGAATTAGTTGAGACTATGCTCTAGGTTTATACAGAAGAGAGCAGGTTTCTCTGAAAAGCAGAGCAATTGCTAACAACTGCAATCTAGAAAGAAGTCCAAACCACACCAACTCACCTCTGTTTCAATATACATATTGAGGAGATCTTTTCCTAACTGCCAAACCAAGTTAGCTTCAATAGGCAGTTCCACATTCTTCACTTTTATCTTGGGTTTTTTAGCTTCTGGAGGCTGATCACCTTTCTTCTCACTTGTCTAAGTTGGAGAGAAGAAAAATAAGATAATACACCTGACTGACAAATTAACACCATGATAGAGACATCCATTGAGAACAAATGGAGATTGTGTTCTTGGAGAGTTTTCAAAGCATACTTCCAAGGCACTTGAGCTTTCGAGGAAGTCTGCCTGCTAGCCTGCTCTTCCTATAGTATTTCATAGACAGTACTGAGCAACAGGAAGAACACTTCCCAGATTTATCACCTATTTGCAGGTTTTCCAGAAGCACCCATCTACAGTTTAGCACTTCACTGGTGATGCTGACAGCAGCAAGATTTTAATCTAAAACGTTTTTCATCTTACACAGATCAAAGAGCAAACTACCAGCAATATCATGCAGGCACACATTCTTCACATCGATTATCTCCCCTTCAGTTTATGAATTCCCAACTCAAGTTTCTCTCAGCAGACCTAATAATTTTGGCCTCTAGCAGTTGCTAAATAGATTGGAAATATCTGTTTTCCAAACAAATTAGCTGTACAACACCATGTAGAGACAGGCAAGTGGCAGAGAGACCTGCATCTTGCAGGAATTCTGCAGAATTTTTATGAAAATAATCACAAGATATACAGATTTTTAACAACTAAAAAAAAAAAAAGCTATAAAATTTTAAAAAAGGATTTTGAGTACCAAGTTGTTCACTTTTTTTCCTGGAATATTACAATTTTAAATGCCACCATTAGAGTATAACATTTTCAACAGAGTTAAAGGGTCACTCACTTTCTTGACATCTGGGATTTTGTTTTCTTCAGAGGGAGGTTCTGATGAAGGGGGAGACTGTGACGTTTGCTGACCATCAGTTTGTACCTGGGACTGTGTTCCAGCCTCACTGTTCTCTTGCTGGTTATTTTTCTGAAATGAAAGCCCAGGCACAAAGGATGTAGAAGGCATGTGCACTGGAATTTATTCGAAGTTATAGGGCACCACTTCTGACACACATACTGTACCAAGTGCCCTACAAAGCATTCTGTGCACATGCAAATACACACGCTTTAACTAACAGAGACTAGGTGCAAGTTCAGAAGAACTTTGTGAACATGCTACCAGTGCCAGGCTGGCAGCACGATACTCGCGTGTGTGCATTCTACCACCTTCTTTTACAAAAAGTGGCTTTTAATTTATTGAGTCATAGCTTCTCTTTTTCCTCTTCAAAAAAAAAAAAAAAAAAAAATTAACACAAAGTCCACCACAACAGTGCTGTATTCCCCATTGCTCCCCTTCCCTTCCATGCTGTAGAAAATGATTCAATGTTCCCTTTCATAAGGTTTCAAAACTTCTCTAACTCAGAGCTTTAGGCACAATTCTTTTTCAGACTGAGAACGCAGAGGACTACCAATCTAAATCCAGTTCTCCTACGAGGAACACTGATAACTATGACAACGGTAAGCAATCCCACCCTCATGGAACCCACCTGCTGCCATGCAGCATGTTGCTTGATAATTCATTTTGAAATCCACACAATTTTTCAAGATGGTAATAAATTTTCTTTTTCTTATAAACATATCTTACTAACAGCTGAGCACATCTCAAAATTAACCTCATTTTGCTTTCTTAGAAGGTACTTCTCTTCCCAAGTATGTACCAGAGGAACAGGTTCATCAGTAAGGATATTCACACACAAGAGAAGCCAACTCACATCACTTGAATTTTCAGCAGGCATCTGGTCTTGAGTTTCCAATTCAGTCTCAACACTGACATCTTCACTATCTTCACTTTTAACTGGCTCTACCATGGATGCAGTGGACACGCTGAAAATGCCATGAGTATTGACACGGACCTTCACTTTAACTTTAGACTTCTCTCCATCTTTCTGAGCTGCCACATTCTGGATAACATACCTACCTGAAGTCAAAAGAACCTGTATTCACTGAATGTAATAGACTAGGTAACATTACAGGATGAGAAAAATACTTCCTTCTTTCACACAAGACACTTTCCAAATGTTTGACCTCACCAATAACGTGTTAGTTGAATGATTCCCAAATTAAGTGAATACTGTGAAAAACAAGAAGTATTATTGTTCTATCAATCTTAGCTTCTAAATAATAAGGGAGAATGTTGATTTTTCATTGGAGGGCAGAATAGTAATACAGAATCAACACAAGAAGTAGAAAAAAAGCTCAGTCTCCCTTTGCTTGTGATATCTGTGACACTATAATAGGATGAACAAAAACTGGAAAGATTTTGCCTAAGGTACATGCCTTTCTAATTGCCCAACATGGGAACAGCATTTCTAGAAGCATAATAAAATAATAATGCATTTCTGCCTTTCAGCAGCTAACATCCATATAAAGCCTGCCATTACCTTCTACTCCAGAGAGCATATAAAAAAAAAAAGTGAGATTTCTAATACTCATCTAAAAGCAGATATATTTTCCTGTCCACTGCATGGTAGATCACCAAAACAGTGTCCTGGGGATTACTCTGCTCCGCTGATACTCACGGGCTGGGTATGCACATGCTCACATGCACCACTTCATCAGTAGATCTCATCTTCCTGCATATAAGCTTTTATCAGCTTACTTTACAAGCTAAAGAATATAATCCCTACTATGTAAATCCAATAATACTGAAGCTGTGACCTGTCCTCTTTCAGTAGTCTCATCAGAACTACTGAATCACTCATAAGAGCTACTAACCACTCTGCTCTGAGCTAAGACTTAACTGTTGAGTAAGCTGAAGCCCATCAGATTTTCAAAATCCATGTTCAGTTTGCTGTATAGAAGTTAACTGTCTCATTTGTTAAAGCCATAGAAATGTAACGGGCACAAATTACATCAGTGGCCTTTAAAGGCCAAGTTAACATGAAATGAAGTCTGCTGTTTCTGTGACTACAAAATATTGTGCTGGTTTCTAAGAAATGGAATTTGATCTTTGTGACTCACTATGAACCAACCACAGGATTTGCTTCAACACAGGGAAAATTAACTGATTTTTCCTGTTGGGAAAACGGTTACAGGTGAATTATGAATTCACAATATAGTAGCTGAAGCATAAATCAGATTGCCATGTTTTAGACCTATGTATATTTCAAGAATATTTATAAAGTTCATCTTCAACACTGCAATACCAGTGTAACTATTATCCAAGTACACTGTTAACCAACAGAACAGTTTTACTATGAAATACCTAACCATCCAATAGCTCAAGGAAAAAAAATAATACAGAAAAATAATTTTCTTACAGAAATTTTTAGTAAGAGATTTGTCATTGCTTCTACCAGCCTAAAAATATTAAGGCTGAAGTGCAGTAACTGTTGAGCTTTCAAACAAAACCAAGCAGTTACTTGACAGTTTTGTAAAAGCTCCCAGTTTGATCTTACCATGCGAACATCTTTTTCTAACTGCATTATAAACAAAAGACTGTCAATGTTTAATTTGTCAAAAAGGAGGAAAGACTTGCTCTTGCTGCCAATGCAATTCAAATCAACACCTTAGCCTTGAAGCTGCTGCTATTTAGTGCTGAGGAAATTCTGCTCAAGGCAGCCTCATACCACATCCAGGAAGAACAGGAAAATGCAGTACTCAGTAACTGAAGCTTTATTCTATGGTTTCAGTGCTCATGTTTAATCCTCACTTGTGTTCTCTACATACAGGAGATATTTTTCAAGTACTCAAAAGGATGCTTTAGTTGAAAAGAAAACATGTTTTTGCAATGATACTCTCATTCTAGTCCTGGGTATACTCTCACAGTTCCCTTTGTGTCATCACTGGACTGAAACAGCTTTTGAAGCTAATCAAATCTGGATTTTGTCCATCCATGGAGCAAGACAGTTAATAACTGAGTTCTCCAAAGATCAAAAACTATAAAAATATAAATAAATCAATTCTGTAATAATAGTATAAGACCAACACTGACAATGTTAGACAGCAACAATTCCAGGACAATTACTTACCAATTTTTGACTCTGGATATGGGACTCCATTAGGATCAGAATAAAAAGCTTCTAACTCAAATGGACCTTTCCTGTAGAAGGTAAGAACCTTGGAGAAAGGTGCTGCATGATTTCTGCTGAATACCTCATGAACCCTACAATTAGAAGAAAATTAAAAGATTATCTGAGGTGAAAGTTTCAGAAGAAAAGAATTTCAGGTGTAGGCAGTAATTTGGTGACAGACCATCAGTAGATTTCCAGCATATGTTTTTCTTTCAAAGCTTAGGGCTATTGTTGAGTCTCGAATAGCATAACTGAAATTATGATCTGCACTCTTCCTCACTTAGCCTTAAAAAGCAAATTACAGCCCCATTAATACCTTAACTCATTTACTTTCTGTGGCTCATTTGCCAACCCTGACACCCAATTATCATTCATTCCTTTATATGACAAAGACAGGCAGCTTCAGTTATGTTCTTTGATAAGTTCTGTTTACTGTTACATACCTGTCTGATTCTAAATCAGAACTGTTTTTTTTGTTTTGTTTTTTTTAAATCTCCTAAATATCAAAAGATCTTATCTACAACTTAAGTGTGTGAAAACAAGAGCTTCACCTAGAACATGAATCCAGTTTACTCTTGGAAGCCAGTGAGGGAACAAATAGTAGGTTCTGCATCTCCACAAGATTAAAGAAAAATCAGAACTACAAAGAGCTTGTAGGGAAAAAAAAAACAAACCTAAAGGGACTTTTCATTGTTTGTTTGCACTCTGGGCTCCCCAAAATTCAATTTCAAACATTTCAATATCCCAGACATGCGTTATCACCATTAATAACAAAGGTCAGAGTCTTGAGATGCTGCAATTGCAAGGAATTGCTCTTAAGAAGCCATAAGAGTTAAATCCTTGCTTCTGACTTCAGCCAGACAAACAGTATCCATGCAAGTTCACAATGTTTACATAGTGCATGATGTTCCTACTAAAACAAGAATCTGGGTAGGTGTTAACAGAACCCTGCAATAGAAAAGCCAAAGTGGTATTGGTATCCAGTTTTTCCTAGTTCACTTTACATTTCAAAAGCTAACAAACAGGTGAGAGTACTACAGGACATTAGTTGGCAGCTCAAATTTATCTTTCAAAATTATTATTTTTTACATACAAGGGTAAATTTGACTAAAATTTACACATGCCTTTACAACAGAAGCTCTACTATAAACCCCCTCTGGTACATGATCTACAGACTTTCTGCATGAGAGTGCTAAGATCCCACTTTAAATGCAACCCAGAACATAGGCCTTGAACTGAAAGGTCAAAAGCTTCACACAACAGCAGTTTGAGCTAACCTACCCTTCAGTGTCCTCTGCTTCTGTGTTCCACAACAGAGAGATAGGGAATGGTGTAGCATCTGTCACAGAGAATTCTCTCACTTTAAAAGCTGGAGAAAGAATTGCACACTAGAAGGAAAAAAAAGACACATTGCAGTTGCTTAACTACTCTGCTACCTTGCCCTAAGAAACTTAAACATCCGTAGACAAGAAAATGAGAACTGCGGTGACTATACTAGGTGAACTGCTTGACTTCCATGGAATGTAATAAGAACTAACTATATAGATGTGTTCATACTGTTTGGATTAGCAGCACTTTAGCATTATTCTTACTGCAGCTTGTGAAAAAGGCAGCAGCCTAAAAGAACAGTGGAAGTGTAAAGAACAGAAGCTCCGCATTACTTAGCCCCAGAAGAAGTCTTGACTTTGCATGCCCTGCTCCTTTCCCCACAGACAGCTGACTAGCAGTGATGGAAAGTGATTGGTGAAATAGGATACAGAAAAGTGAAATAAAAGAACAGGTAAAGCAGAAAAGAAGACAGAATGAGTGGTTTGACTGTAAAATACAGCTCATTACAATCTGTAAGAATAACTTATGGATGGCAAGGAGGAAGAGGATAGAACAAAGTCAGTTTCATACTGATATCCAAATAATATTTGATACCAGAAAATGCAAATCTGTAGTGTTTTGGGCTCAGCATAGATAATTCTTGCATACTTCATTGATAAAAACCTCTCAGCTTGTCAGTGTCTGATAAATTTCTCTCATTAAAGAGTCTGGTCTTCTGAAGAGAAGATCTGGCTGCTTACAGGACACACCCAACAGTGGAATTTTAAACTAATGCACCACAAAAGCATCTTATTAGAAGACTCAGCGAACACATGTTCCTTTGCATGCCTTTAAGGGACCACTTCAGCCACTTCTCATTAAATGTAACTTCATTTTTTCAAGTGCTGCCAGTACAGTACCTGCAGAGCACAGCCTCTAGCTATGGCTTCATCTGCATTCAGCGTTGTACTGACATCTTTGCCAAAGAATTTAGCAATCTTTTCTTTAACAGCAGGAATGCGGGTTGCTCCTCCAACAATCTCTACAGCGGTCACATCTTCCACTTTCAGTTGTGTTTGTTCCATTAACAAAAGCAGAGGCACCTCTATCCTTTGCAGCAGGTCAGCGCACAATTCTTCAAATTGAGACCTAAGGAAAGAAGTGTTGTCAACCAAACCATGCCCATTCTTCCGCTAAGATTTCCTGGTCTGTTTTTTTTTGTTTTTGAACTGATTTTGACCAGGTTTGTTAACTACACCGTAAAAAGCCTTAAAGCCAAGTCCCTGTGAGTAGGCTGAATTGACAGCCATAGACACGGCAGTACATAAACAGCTGCATACAGATTTTCTTATGCTGCTATCAGGGTAGAACAGTAAGATAAAGGTACTGCTTGGGCAGGTGCTGTGTGTTTGCCTCTCAGCACAGGTTACAGATAAGAGCAGAGAAAGCACTCATACTGCCTTTACAAAGAAGTTACTTTACCTGTGTCCTAAATAATGGGGAAAAAAAAAAAAAAAAAACAACCAACCAACCACATAACCCACTCCCTTGACAGTAGTTCAAGGATTGACTACAAATGAAGCTGTGCCTGTGACTGCATGCAAGAAACTTCATTGACATTCCAGGCATAAACAAGTCACCCCCATGGGTACCACTTTTGTCCTTCATTTCTTTCTTAATACCCATGGTTCAGTAAGAGCAGGAGGGAAAAAGGAAAAAAAAAAAAAAAAACAAACTTGAATGGTTGCTATCTTAAGAGCAATAGGGTATTTAGGTTACCTAAAATATGCTACAGACCTAAATATATGCAAGCCAACCTCCATGCCCTGGTTTACAGCCATCAACCCGTGATTTTAAAACTGTGCCATTCTACAGAAAAAACACAAGCTTCCTGTACATACATTATTACACTGAAATGCTGCTCTGGTAGCTGAGCATTATATCTCAGCCTTAGTTATTCCAGCACTTAGAAATGCTGGAGATATTCAGAACTTGCACTTAATTTTAGCACAGTTAAGTTCCCATTGAAATGGAAATAAACACTTGGCTATGCAGTTGCTTGGGGGGCCATTTATCTTAAACACCTCCCATAGTGCTCACCTGTTCATTTTTCCAGATACATCAATATCGTTCATGAAACACTCAATGTTCAGGGGAATGTCTGTGCTATTTGAACTCATTAATTTCTTCAGCTTCTCACACTCCTGATACAGACGAAGAAGAGCTCGAACTTTTGATTTTGGATCCAGTTTGTACTTTGCTTTTATTTCTGCACAAAAGTAGTCTACTAACTTTCCATCAAAGTTCCTTCCACCTAGGAAAGGGTCAAATGCTGTGCCCAGTACCTGGTTGGAAAGAACATAATTGTTCAGTCTAACACTCAACAGAAACCAAATAGAACAGAAAGCATCCAATACTGGCAAGCCTTTGTTTCAAAAAGAAAAAAAAGTGGGAGACAAGGCAGTCTAAGTTTCCGTGCACAGCTTAAGTATTTAAATCAACCACATCTGTAAAAACTGCTTTCCGTTTTTGCAGTGGAAATAAGTCTAAGTAAGTAGGTGACAATCGTAAGCCTTCACAATTTTAATTCATCCACTTAACTTCAATGACAAAAGTTGTACGGTACATCTTGGTACACAGTACTGGTGTACTGCAAAGCAATCTCCAGCCTTTATCTAAAGCCATACAAATGATGGAGTCTAAAAAATCTTCCATCTTTTTGCCACTTTCTATGTACTAGATTATTTCAGAATTTTAAAACAAGACAGATTTATAGAATAGTTTACTGTCTCAAAGCCTTTTAATTTCATTAATCTTACTACCTTTAGTTTACTCTTGTTGAACGCGCAGGCAGATACTTGAAATGCAGAATGTCCCATATCAACAAATACAACTATTCGTGGCTTCTCTTCAGGAGCTGGAAGGTCTTGTTTATAAATTCCATAATTCAGAGCCACTGCGTAAACAAATATCACATATCAGTATAATCTCTAACAAATCTCCACCTGTACATTGCCCTATTAAGCTATAGGATCAAGAGCAGCCAGACAAAAACACCTTTGCAAGGTCTGACCACACAGAAGCTTTATTCCATTAATGCATCATAGGATCTGAGTAGCAAAAAACCTTCCTTGATCATGCATATGCTCTATCCCTAAATGTCTAAGCATGTAAAACTAAGAGTCAATGACCCTGTTCTAAGTTACTAATCTGTTTTGATCGATCTTTAACAGTTCACCTTTTAGCTTCTCATAGTAAATTCAAATAATGCATCCTTGATTACCAAAGAATATCTCCCAGGCATGAAGACTACATTTGAAAACACTATGAATGGTCCAAAGAGGCTATAAAATGGAAGAACTTCAGTCCATGCACAGAATTGGGCAGGGATGGATTGCAAAGAGTAGAACAGAAGCTAGTATGGCATGTAAGCACACGGTGATCATGCCAAAAGGACAGAATATTAAAAGCTCTGCTGCAGAACTCTGGATATATAGCAGTGTCACAGCTAGGCAGGAGGTTGATACCATAACTGAAGAACTGAACAGGGTTTTATCTACACAGTTACATTGGAAAGGCTCCGATTTTGACACAAGATGGAATGCACATGAGCATTCATTGTCACATGATGATGAAATGCCAATGAACAGATTATCAGGTAAGAGAATTACAGCATTAGTGAAGGTGGAAAGGAAGACAGGAAGCACATGCTCCCAAGAGCAACATTTTATAGTCACACTGACGGTCTCACATTAGGAAGAAGGGACTGGCTTCCCCAGTCACAACAAATTTGAACCATCTAAAACAAGAACAGCCTGGATTCCCACAGATAAGGGACTTGAGACTTACGGATTCTAGTATCTAGCACAGTTCCCCTATAGCTGGTACACTTATTCTCATCTCTGGATTCTTTCGGGGCCTTAAAAAATCTCTAGTACCAGCATTCATGAATCACTCCCACAGCTCAGCCATTGTGAAGTGCTTAATAATATATATATAAAAAAACAACAAACAAAACCAACCACCTCTTATTACATAGAATATATTGAATTGCTATAGCCTTGAGTTCTAAGTTTGATTGCAACATTACTAAACAAGTTAACGTACAATGTATTTTTGAGCATGTCAAAC
Organism: Callipepla californica brunnescens; assembly: GCA_023055505.1. Taxonomy (NCBI): domain Eukaryota; kingdom Metazoa; phylum Chordata; class Aves; order Galliformes; family Odontophoridae; genus Callipepla; species Callipepla californica. The sequence continues at coordinate 104,008,386 of JALIRH010000001.1, read as the reverse complement.
AAGCTGCCTTTGTTTCCAAGCAAGGTTTTATGAACAGGACTTCAATAAATCACAACAGACTTTGTCCTTCATTAGAAAAAAATAGAACAAACTATTTTCTGCTCTACCATACCTCAGGATCCTTTCTTCAGATGTTACCAAAGATCATAACATTTAAATATAGAAAAAACTGAATAATACCTACTAGCCTTACAAGGTAAGGACAAGAAAATGAGGAATACTATACATTACACTTTACAGGAAAGCTGCTGGTACTGCTACAGAGATGAAAGGTCTGCACTTCTGCAAACTGTTCTCCCCATTGGCAAAATTTCTAAAGACCTGTACTTGAGAATAATCATAGAATCTGCGATTTATTTATTTATTTTTAAGAAAACAACTTTAAGATACCACTCTACCAATAAATGTTCAAATTACTTCAATCCTTAAAAAGTAATTCAATTCAAAGGCATGAAACCAGATGGAGTTCACAAAAAAATTCTTACATGGAACATCCTGCCTGAGCAAACCCTTCTCAACTTATCTGATTAATGTGGGGAGAAGAAAATTAATTGTTCTCTAGTACAAACTCCTTCTTCCCAGTTTTTCTCCCAGGAAACAAATGCTAATCATTAATCCATTTAAAAACATGGAACAATGCCCTCTTCCCAGATGCCAAGATATACATGAAGGACTTGGGATGTGAACACTTGCTTTAAGACCAAAAGTTCTTGGTTGCACTGATGTGTTTTCAGAGTGTTGAAAACATTAGCAAAGGAGATTAACTGCTCAATTTTTCATTTTAAAACCACAATTATACTGACAAAAGTTCTGAAATTAAGTGTTAACAATTAATTAGTGTATTTCCTTTAAAAATGCCAAGAATTGCATTTTCTTCCAGAACATCTGGATACTATGCATACAAGTAGCCTAGGCACATGTTGCAATGCCTCACGAAGTACCCAGGGAGACAAGCATCACTAAGGCTTCATCTCTACTACACTTTGATATAGAAGACATTAGATAAAAGACTTAAAGTGTTTAGAACACTTCTCATGTCCTATTTTTAAAGCCAGCCCAGTTTCTCAGAGTAACTAGATGCATCTGCTGCCAATTCATAAAACTCGAAGAAACTGCTGTTTTTCCATACGTACCAGCTGTCATGTCATTCATTAATCTAAGACAGTTCAATCCAACAATCTGAGCTGCATCCAGAACAGACCTCCTTTCAGCATCTGTGAAAAACGATGGAACCTGAAGAAAACAGGGGAGTACAGGAAGTTAGCTCCAGAATATGAGACAACACAGTGCCTATTTGAAAATGCTCACACAAATTGTCCTTAAAGATGATGTCCATAAAGATAATAAATACAACATTCACTTCAAGTAGTTTGCTGATCCAAGACTAAATACTCAGTCAAAACGAGATGGAACTAAACAAGCATCTGTTAGTTTATACAAACATACACTACAAAGAAGAAAATTATTAAGGAAATTAATTACTGCTGCAAAATATAAGACCAGCTTTTAAATGAAGAAAGAGACACAATAACCTCAGGCACAACAGGGTAGATATTTAACATCCAAGAAAGCAATAATTAATTGTAATTATTAATAAAGAATCTGCTTTGGCCAGAATTACTTTGGAGAAGAACTAGCAAGAGTTTTTGAAGGATTATGCTGTTGAAAATTCGCTGCAGAGCTCTATCATCTGCTTTGGACAGTGATCTGTGATATCCCTGGAGACTTCAACTACATTGTTAGCGGACATAAACTTTTCAGATTACTGAGTGGATAAATTCCTCTGAGAATAACGAACTAAAATATTTCTAGATAGAGCATGAGGTAGACTTGTTCAAAGAGTCAGTGAATGCACAGAGGCAGATGCCATTTTATACTTAGGCTTTGTTAATAAATGACTTTTCTTGTTCTGAGGTCATTTTCTTGTGCAGTCAAACTGAAAAATGAACTGAAGTTAATTAATTTCAGCTGCCAGATGGCAAACTTTGATAAATAAAGGTATCCTTAACAAGTAGAGTGTTTAGTCATGGGATTTAATTATAGAATGGTACACATCTGGAACCCAAAGGTGTTCTTTGTCCCAGAGTTCAGACATCTCCCAAGAGAATGAGTTCATGAAGTGGCACAGAGACTGAAATATGGAAGTGGCCCTGGGATTTCTTTAAGGCAGAGGCTTTAAAGTTAGGATTAATCCCTTTTTAAGTGCTTATCTGGTGTTCCTATTTGTGCACAGTGAAAAAGAACAAAATGCCCTCAATAGCTGAAGTTAAAAGACAACGTTCCTGTGCACTACAATTACTTACAGAAATAACACAGTCTGTTACTGGCTTTTTCAGGTTACTTTCTGCAGTCTCTTTTAGCTTTGTCAACAACATTGCTGAAATCTGTTCCACACTGAAGATGTGCTCCTCATCCATGTACATGACCTGGAGAGAAAAAAGGAGGAAAACAAATTCCGTTGTATCAATGGGAAGAAAAATTTCTTATAGTTTTTTTGGTACACTGTTGACTAATACTCTTTCAATACTAATACTCCTTGATATGCTTAATTTGTTCTATAATGAACCAGAAGTTACAATTTATTTTGTCAGTTCAGCGTCTACAGAAGCAGTAATTCCATGACCAAAATTAAAGCACTGAGAACCACATGAAAACTACAGATGAAGGTTAACAGCTGAGAGTTTGCAACTTTGAAAGTGACTGATCCCAAAACACAAATAAGGCATAGTATGGTGCCAAAAACAGTTGAAACAGCCCATGTTCTAACTACAGAAAAGTCCAGAATTACCTGCTATTTTCCCCTAACATTTTTATAAGCCTGCTCAAACATTAGCAGAGTCTCTAGAGGGAAGAGCTGAAACAACTACAGTACAGACTATACACATAAGCCAACTAAAAAGATACAGCTCAGCAGAAGTTTATTCTCATGCTGCTCCCTTACCAAAAAGCTGTCTTTGAATCTCCAGTTTTCTAGCCAATGGTGAAGTGAAGGAACATATTAAAATTGATTCTTGAAAGTGTAATTGACTTTCATGCACATAATCGGGGGAAAAAACAGAGCATTTCCATTTTAGAAGAAAAATTGTTCTCTAAATATCTTACCAATTATATGACACATTGAATCAACTGTGTTTTATTTTTAACGCAGTTAAATTGGAAAAAACATGACCAAAAAAGCCTACTTGTTTGTTCTGCAAACAGACTAAAAACAAAAGATAACAAGTAACTCTGTTTGCTCACTACTGGACATTCACTTACAGTAAAACACTCCTACATGCACTTTAATTAAAAGAAAACACTAATTTCTGTCTGGAACATATCTGTTAACATCACCAGCCAGCACAAGAAAAGGCACTATTTCTTTATAATAAAGTTTGGCTTCTCTGTAAATCTGCTTATTACTACGGCCTGATCTATGCTCAAATTTTGATGTACCCATTCAAAGGATGGAGAAAAGCATCAAGACTAACACATATCACTAACTAAGCTAGGGTTGCCTCTAGTGAAGCAGTATCAAGTGAATTTCACAAGGCTTTGATATCAGTATTTTTGGTACAGGTCTGTAAATGAATCAACATTAAGGACACCTACTGTAAGAAATGCTGACACTGCATCAGGAAACTATTCCTAGACTGGGCTGGACATGGGGTAGTTGTACAAGATGGGCAGTTACTGTTGCAAGCATATTACAGGACTCCAGACAGCGCTCTAAAAACACGTTACTCATGCTACTTCGTAAGGAGCAGGTAACCAAGTGATTAGACTGTTACAGAGCATTCTACCCAGGAGTGACAAAACAGTGAATACTTGAAAGTAAAGCCACACAACCCCCAAATTATCTCAGTATCCTCTGCTGTAACGTTTGGGCTGGATGCACTATTGGCCAACAGAGAAGCTCAGACTTCAGCAATTACTGAAAACAAATCTTCATTTGATATTTAGCATGCACCACTTAAAGTAAAAACTCTCTATTCATACAAGGATTCCTCTTCAACAGAATGGTTAAAAAAAACAAAAAAAACTTTAGGCTAGTTAAATGGGAGCCTGAATCTTCCTAAGTGCTGAAATGCAAACTTCTCTGTGTAACTACAAAAAAGAGAAGATAATGCTGCAAGCATACCTTTACTCCAACTCCACCATTCTTCATTGGAACCAAATCATAACTCAACTTTTCCTTCTCCTTCTGAACAAATGGATCATTAAATGCACGGCCATGGAACCTCTTGAAGTTAGATACTGTGTTGTGGGCATGAGTAATTTGCTGTGAATAAATACAAGACATTTAGAAAGCTATACCTCACCAAACTGCAGTGTTCAGTGTTGCCCTGTATGCCCCAAGCATCAGTCACATTTCAAGAAAACTGTTCACTTACTTGTCACTTCTGTTTCTATAATACCTGTAACTACAATCTGGTATTTTACAACAGCTCACCGCTACCAAAAAAGTGGGCAAAAACTACATGTCACAGAGCAGTATGCATTAAGTACTACAAGCATTATACAAGTACCTCTAAAGCCTCCAAGCAATCAGGTGAGTAATAGTATGATTTACAGTGCCTACAACTTTACTCATCTAATTTAGATGCGATTCAAGTAATTAAAAGCCTGTTCTCCAAGTGCTTACCACGCCTGTAAACTAGCACTCAGTCACCAGAAACCTCACCCCTGGGGGTTCACTTTAAACACCACTATATCAAGCACACACACACACACACACCCCTGTATGTTCAGTTACTAGCATCAGACTCCCCACTCAGCCCAATACTTACTTTTCCCTGCGCTACTCCTAAAGAGGGTGAGCTCCCTGCTTGTGCTCATCTAGCAGTCACTCAAATTCTCGCACCAGACCAAAGGGCACAGACAGCAGAGAGAAGCATGACATTACTTTAGTACCAAAGTTAGCTTAAAGTACGTACTGAACTGCAGTGCAAGAACCCCACAGAACCAATGGATCTAGATAAACATTCTTTATTAGGATTGCAATGCAGAACAGAAAGCAGGCAGCTAGGCATCCTAAAAGAGATGCTGTAAGTAACTCCAAGTAGAATTAAATCAACTCTATTGGAGAGAAGCTGTGGAAGCACACCGTTCTATCTCCAGTAACTTTAGCCAGGCACCAACAGATTATACAGTATTAAGTCAAATGATGAACAACATGGAAGCAAAAATAATTTTTACGTAGCTGGCAGAGAAGCACAAACACTCTGGTGGCTTTTACAGCCTAATTTAGAATAAAGCTCACAGCCCTTTCCAAGGAACAATCTTCAGATATTTTTAGAGTAATTGTATGCCATTAGACCTGCAGCACATTTTAATATCTTCCTGCTTAGTCACAATTAAGAAAGCAGAGAATTATGGACTGTTAACTAATATACTGCTCTCATCTCCAAGCTACCAGGGTTAACTAAGAGGAAACAAACTCTGAAGATATACTCCAACAGCAGCTCTTCAGGTCTTAAAAGAGATCAACTCTGAGTACTCTCATAAGCTCCTGCATATAGTCACATCGTTGACTGGTGAGTTTCTTACTTTAGAAAAGTTCTTAATTAGTAACTTCAAATGAAAGGGATTATTCTGCTCCTTGATTCAAGCAGCAGCTATGGTCTAAGACACTGAAAATATAACTCTGTTGTTCACCTAAAGGTACTTTCACACCTAAGAAAGAAACAATGTGCCTGACAGGCAGTCAGCCAAAGCGAACTGCTTCAGCAAGAGGAACAAGTGCTCTGCACCTTTTATCATTTAATGTATCACATGCTTCTCTTTTCTGGCAAAATCATTTAGTTTCAACTGCTAGACAACCAAGTACAGAAGATACAATACATCAACATAATGGTTAACCTCAAGCCATCTGAATTTGCTGGCAATCACCCCAAATACATTCCTTTAAACACAGCTTTAGAAGACAGAATCTCCTTCCCTTTCTGTGTACTTCATTTCATCCAAGAACAATACTGAAATCCTCTCAAGAGCTTCCACATAGGACTTACATCACTTCTGTTCTGATTTTGCAGACAAGGGAACTTTACTAGTTTTTGAGTGAAAGCACACAAGTAAGAAAACAAAAGCAATGCTAAAATGAAGTTTCTCCAAAGAAGAAACACAAACATATGTATTTACTGCAGCACTTCAAATACTTGACCTAGAAGTGAACGAGTACGTTTGTGAATGTGTAAGCTATTCACATTTGCTCAGCTGTTCAAATCTAAGGGAGCTGTTAAAGTGAAGAAAGTCTCCTCCAGCGCTCTCTCCATGGAAACCCACTGCAGTCCTTTCTCCACAGAGATCTGCACAGACCAGCAGAGCTGCAGGCTCCTCAGTCCCTTACCAGCTGCGGTTATGCAACAGATACAGGGCTTGACAATACCTGAGGATTTATTTAACAGCTATATTTAGCTACTCTGAAATACTAAGAGGAGAGCTTAATTCTAACACACGAAAATATGACTTCAGTCAAGAAAACACTCAAGGTTCCTTTATTCACCTTTTGGAAGTATTCAAGTAATGAAACCTGATTATTTATACTACAAATGTTATACATTTGAAAAACACACACAGCCATTTAACTTCCAGTGAAGGCAAAGCAGTAAAGTAGCTATGCTGCTTTAGAAACCCCACTCAATATTTCTCCTTCCCATACAATTTTAAGCACTTCTACACAGCATCCAAATATTTTCCTTGAGATGCAAGAAAAAGGTATAGAGAAGGGCCAAGAATACAAATGTGGTGTCAGGAAAGAAGCATGTTCAACCGGAAAAAATTACCATCAATGAAACAGCGAGCAGGGAAGTTCCAGCAGAACCACCTGTGTTCCTCTGAAAGCAGCACAGCACTACAGCACATCACTCCTAAATCACACAACACCCCGAGTACAAAAGGATCCTTAAGGACCACCGAGTCCAACTCCTCCGGCAGGAGTAACAATGACAATGACTTGACTTCAACTCCAGCCCAGCAGCTCTCCTTGTACCTCAGCCGCCGGGCTGTCAGCTTCCCAATCACAGCCACCCGTAAGGAACCCACCTGGTTTTTGGCCGAGACGCCGATAGCTCTGTTTTTGGATCCGAACGAGACCACCGACCTGAAAGGCACAAGGGACCGCTCAGCCGGGCGCTGCCGGCGAACGGAGCGAGCTCCGAATGGCAGCGGAGCTCTCCCCTCCCCCACACCCCCGTTTCCCCCCCGCACAGCGCGGCTGCCCCACCGGCCCCGCCGCGCCCAGCCCCTAACTCAGACCGAGGAACACCCGCTTCCCATCCAAACCGCCCCACATCCGAGCTGCCTATACCCAAGCAGACGAACAGAGAGCCCGAAAACCCGCGCACTCCAAAGCACAGAGAAGCGGCTCTCTCTCTCCCCCCCCCCGGGAGCTCCCGGCCCGCTCCCCTCACTCACGGCGTGCAGCGGTCGCTGAACTCGTTGGCCACCGTCTCGATGCCGCCGGCCCGCGCCACGGCGATGTAGCAGCTCTGGAAACCCAGATCAAAGCCCACCACGGCCATGGCCCCGCCGCCACCCTCTCCCCCGCCCAACCCGGTGCCGCCGCGCCGGTCCCGCTGCCGGCGGATGGGCGCGCAGGGGCGGGCAGGCGGCGCCGCCGCTTTAAATATGACAATGAGGCGAAGTTTCCAGAAACTGCGGCAACCACTCACCGGCTCCACGTGCGGCTTCCGCTTCCGCCTTCGGCGGCGTTCTCGAACAATTCCGACCAATCAGAGGCTCCGGGACCCCGTGACGTATCCTGTTGTCACGGAGACCGCGGACGCCGCCGACTCAGAGAGGGGAGCGGGGGGAGGAGGCGGGAGGGGGCGTGGCCAGGAGAGAGGCGGGGCTATAGGAGCGCGCGTGGGGCGCGCTTTGTGGGCTCGGCAGAGGAGGGGTGCTCCGTTCCTTGCTGTGCTGGCACCATCCGTCCGTCTCCCCGAGGCTGGAGATCCTGGCCTGGGAGCACAGCCTGTGTACCGCTGGAATAGTGCTCTGTGGAGAAATGAGTCTGGCTTCTGCCACAGATAAGCACTGCTGGTGAAAGTCTACAAATCCCAGGTCGATGAGCTATCAAGAAATTGTATTGGTTAGCCAAAGCTAACGCACTTGTTAGTTCTCGTGTGAGCGTCTCCCTGTTCTAACTAGAGATAACTATGGGTTATATCAGGACGCTTTAACTACCCTGGGGCGGGGGAGGATAATGCCGCAATTGATTTCCCCTGGGGCTTACTTCTGTTGCAATGTTTGTGAGTTTGGGAAGTGAGAATAGCCAGAGTGCTGTGCTTCCCTTTGTTAGATTAGCACTTGCTACGTGGCTGTGGGCTATGATGACAAAAATGCTTTACTGTTGTTCCCTGTTGTACCTGTGAAGTAAACTGGAATCATAATGCTGCTGGAAGGGAAGAGAAAGCTCCTGCTGTTGGTATTCTTATTGTTCAGTGAGACATTGAATTCATACACATGGATACTTCATGTATTTCAACCCTTGTGTTTTGCAGTGTGCTAGTTTTTGCAGCTCACTACTGGACTGTAGCAATAGCTGGCCAGTGTGTTTCAACTTTTTAAGGATGCCTTGCACAGACAGAACATTTGTGTAGGCTGATCAGTATTCATTTTACCTACTTAGATGCTTGGCTTACGGTAAGCAAGGAGGTGGCTTGGTGACCGTGGTACGCGTTGTAGATTTCCTTTTGTTCCTCAGTTGTGTAGGTGCTCTCATGGCTGTGACAGTTACGAGTTTCTTTAAACATGTCCACACACTGACTTGGAAAAAAGCAATCTGGTCTTCATCAGTGCAGACAATGTTTTAAAATAGTAGTTGATCAGGCCTTTAAAGAATTATTTTCATATTCAGTGCTAGATGATCTACATTGTGTCATCAACCAGAACTAACGGCATTGCTGTGTGTTAAGAAATGGGTTTGGGGACAAGGTGACTTCATCTGTTACGCAAGACCTAATGTTGGTAAACTTTCTTGTGGTGTAGTTAGAATGACATTACCGTATATACAAGGAATGTTTCCATTATGGAGCATTACTCAAAGAAGACTACTTAATGACCCCGTGGATGGCCAGAGTACCACAGAACACAACACAGGAATCTACTAAATTGCTAGGATTTCTGCTGTGTTTCCAAGGGCCCAAAACTTGAGATTTACAAAGAGTGCTGCCTTTGCTGTCCCAGTACTTCTCCCTGTACATAATCTTCATATTTTAAATAAAACAAAAAACAGGAAAGCCCATCCCAGCACAGGCAGGCAACATCTATATATTTCACTGAAAGTAAATGAGTATCTGTATCTTTTCTGCAGGGATTTCATGCTTGTTCTCACTTTCCATTTGTGGACTGAGCTTGTCTCCCAGCCCATGCTATTTCATTCTAATCTGTTTGGACTCTGCCTGGCTCAGCTTTACTGCAGCTGGCATTCTGTGACTTCAAGCAGTTGACTCAATAGTGCATGATGGGCTTGCTGGTTAGTTTAAGCTTCTGCACCATTTCCATCTCGGTCCTTCTGAGAAGGCCTTTGATGCAAACCTGATGAGGTTAGGGCTCTTTTCATCTTGGTTACAAAGCTAAGTTTTAAAAGGGTAAAGGGCACTAGTGATCATTACTTCTCCCAAAAACAGACTGATGTTCCTATCAGCTCATGATTCTCCAGAAATACACGGAGATCCAGTAGTTTCCCTTCCTATACAGTGCTGAACTGCAGCTCTTTTTTTTTTTTTTTTTTTTTCTTTTTAGCATTTGTTTTCATGTCACTATGGTAATAATGCTTGATATTTACTTTCATGTACAGAAACACTTTGCAACTTGAGTGGAACAGATGAGATAAAATATCATGGGGATTTACAGGCATGTATATTTTTACATCAATATGAAATGTATGCGTATTATCTGTTTGTACATCGTGTACATTGTAGTAGTAAATGCCAAACATTTTTTCAACTATACGAAGCAATAAGTAACACATTATGCTTGTAAATAGCTAAGCCTTTTGTCTCTTCTGTGCGTGAAGTATTAATGGTAATGTCCTGTAGCATTATCTTTGTTAATGCTTTGATCCACATACTTATGCTGGAGAAAGAAAGAAAGAAGTGGATATGTCACTGAGGTGACAGCGTAATCAGCTTGAGGTGCAGCTGCCAATGAGTGCTACTTTTTCAAGGCTGACAGCTGAGCTACATTTTCCAGAGCATCCCTAGTGTGGGGAATATCCAATTTAAACAAAATGTGCAGCTTCTGGGGTAAGGTAAATAAACGTCACTGGATGGTGGGTTTTTTTTGCATACTTCTTGATTAAAAATCTCAGCACTTGGCAACTCTGATGTGACTCTGTGGCTCTGCCCATGTTTCAGCATACTTTAACATGTAGCATAGCATGGATCCAAATCCCAGTGTAACCAAGGGGGGTGATGTTTTATCTTCCTGACACTCTGAATGAGGCTTTAGCACAAGAATAGCATTATAGTCAGAACACATGGTTTTCTGTGATTTGTTTTTTTCTTTTTCCTCCATAAAACTTGGATTAAAATGAAGCCAGCTTTTCTTTTGAGATTAACGTGAATTCCTTAAAAGATAAGTGATTGTAAATGTTTCATTTGATTCCTGGGAAACTATCATTAACGTCCCTACCATACTTTCTAACCAAGAACCCTTACCATTCTTTAAGCATTCTTCGAATTTTGAAACAGTGGACTTAAACAATGCAGTGAAGGAGAGGGTAAGTAAAAAGTTACAGTGCTGAGGTTATTGTAAACTTTTTTGATCTTATTCACTTAAATGCATAGATGTTCTAGGATTTGCTCTTAACTCAGCTGGATTGTCCTACTGGAAAATGCAAAGACTTCAGGAAAAAAGAACAATGAAACTATTTGCTTTGTACTTCAAACTTCCTACAGTGTGGTAAGATAATGCTTGAAGCTATAAAATAGGGTTTGAAAGCATTCAAATAATAATAGGCCTTACGTATTCACGAATCTCAAATACTTTAACTTGAGTGATTGTCTGTTTGCATTTCCCTCAGAACCTTTTATTTTCCCGTTGCTTGGACGCAGTAAGTGTTTTGAGTGAGAGAAAAGATGATCTGATTATGGTGCAAAGCAAGTTTCATGTAGTGACCAGCTGCACATTGCTAATGGGATACAGTGAAGAGTTGAACAGTTTTTACGTAAATACAGAATTTGATTGCATAAGCTCTCTAGTGTTTAAGTGCAATTAATAAATGCTTTTGCAAATGAAAAAAGATTGCAAAGCAAAGAGTCAGTGTGGATTGAAAACACCAAAGTTTTTGTCAACCAGTCAGGAACTGAATGTTATTTTAAAATAGAGAAATGAAAGTGGATGTAATGACAATTTGGGAGGTATGTTAACGAAGAAAAAGAAGCCAAGTTATTACTACTCGATCTGATAGCAAACCATCTGGCAATATGCTGCCAAATCATTATGTATCCTTTGTATGACTCAGTGTTACTGAGACGTGCAGGGATTATGCAGATTTCTTGTGCTCCCAGCTTTGGTGGAAGGTTTTAAAAATAACACTTGCAATATTAGCATGACAGGTACTTGCCATGAAATTCTGACAGTAATCCAAACTTTGTTTTCATTAGAAAATACCCCAACCACTTCAAAGTTAGTCCAAATTTTGATTTTACGAGAACAAAATAACAAGAAAACAATCAAATAAGAGTATTCTTCGCACTAACAAAGTAATTTTTCTATTTTTCAGCAGCTTTCAGAACCTACACTGACTAAGTGGATAACAAGGTATGACTACACTTCAGTTTACAGTTATCATGCTTTGAAAGAACTAACCTTTATTATATCTGTAATTAATCTTACTGTGTAATAATCTTTCAAAGTGTGTGGGCATAGTATTGTGTATGTCTTACACAAGTCCAACATTTCAACATATTTTTTCCAAAGAATACACTGCTAGATGTGATATTTCTCTACTTTCATTGTAACAAAACAAATATTTGCCACAAAGAAATGGAGTACTGCAAGGTTTTCTTCCAGAATTCATAGCATGTCTGTGACTATACTTAGCTAATTTATTGTAAGTATATATTCTATTATGAGTATGACTATCTTAAGCATTCTATCACAGAAAACTGTTAGTGTATTTTGAGAACTTAAAACTTTAAATTGTCCTCATTTACAAAACTACAAAAATCCACTGGATAGAGTATTTAATATATATTGAAAGTTAAAAATCAGCACACTGATTAAGTTCTCTAACAGTTCTGATTGCTTTCTTCCTCCATCAGAAATCCCTCAAAGATTGTACATCCAGGACTTATGAAAATGATTTATTTTTAATAGAATATGCTTGACTAAGAAATCCTAAGTGTATTCTGGAAATCAAGGGACTATGTAGGGAGCTTATTTATTTGTTAAGCGAACAGAAGATTCAGTTACGAATCTGTGGTAAACACAAAGCAATACATCCTTAGCTGTCAAAATGACTAGTAAGCATGATTGAAGTAATATTTGAAAAACTTTATCAGAGCATTATATTAGAAATAAAGATCTTAGTACTAGACTATTTCCTGTGACCTGGGCCCTTGTGTAGATATGATTCATCATATGTAGTTTCTTGTATTTACATTTATGGGTAGTTTTTATGAGGATAGTTAAAAGCTGGGTTAAAATACTTATAGAGCAGAAAGCACATTCTCTGAAATGGTATAAATAATCCGTTATTTAAATTTATTTATAGACATAGATTTACTTACACATGAAAGTATGCTTATTGGTTGATTGTATTTTAGGTATAGTCATCTAATTCGCATTCTTAGAAGGATGAGAGCAAAATTCAAAATGCAAATGAGATGAATGCGTTTAACTGTCATCAATGATCACCTGGTTGAATTTTCCAAAACAATAAACTCATTTGAGTTATTTATAGTTGTGGATGGCTGTGTTCCTAAAGAATAAAATAAAACAGTCTTTTGAACATGGACTGAATTCAAGATTTGACAGATGAAAACTGGATTGTCATGCAAGAGTTCTGATTTCCATAGCATTGCAGTAAAGTGCCTACACTGTTTGGAACATGCTGAGAGATTCAAATTCTGTGTGCACAAAAGGTGATGAAACTAAAACAACAAGGAACATAGGAAATGCTGGTAAATGTGTTTTGACAGTTTGTCTGACTACCTGAGCTACGCTAGTATCATTTTACAGAGAATTCAAGCTGGGACAAAAGAAATATGAAATATTTGACCTTTTTGAAATTTTCCACAGTTGTCAATCTTACTTCTAAGCCAAGTGTGGTGTACAGGAATTATTATTAATAAATTATTAATAATATAATTAATAGTATTTCATAGTTCTGTTTAGTTTTCCCTTTCTCTTGAATCAGTAAACAACCTTGGCGATAGCTTGTGGACATTGGGGGGCACTATAGCCTCACTAAACAACAGCCGAAATGTCTTCTATCTTAAGTTTCACTGCGGTGGCTCAGCTTTTTAGTTCTTTGCTCAGTTTAAGGAACTCTTGCTCTATGTACTAAACAACATATTCTCTGTGAATCTTTTTACAGGAAATGGGAAGATGTGCTTTGCATTCAGTCTATTTGTATGTTCGCATCCCAGCTGTCTGTAATAAAGCTGTTCACTATTTTGACCCATGTAGTTTATTGTATTTTACTTACATTTAAAATGATTTCTGAATTAAGAACTGTCTTTCATTGATGACATAACTGACATACTGGACACTTATATACTTCTGTAAATGAAAAATCTCCTCTAAGTAGTTTACTTTTAGGACACATTTTAGTCATTCTGATTGGATTTTAATCTTCTTGCTGGCATGTACAAATTTTATTACAGATCAGGAGACACTTGTATACACACCACTTTCAAATATGATTTATTACTTGTGTAAAGTAACAGCAGCAAGACCAGCGCAGTGAGAAGATGTTATGAAAAGAATGACGCTCACCTATCTCTGAAGATCTATGCTTACAGAAAGACTAAACAAAGGAAGGATCAGGGGTTGGACTCAATGATCTCTAGAGGTCCCTTCCAACCCCTATGATTCTGTGATTCTGTGTGATCTCCTGCAAGAGATTCTTCCTCAGTGGCAGTCACCCCTTAAATGAGATCTAAAAAGCCAGGTTCCACCTCTTCTGGATCCAAGTGAATTACTTTCACCTCTGCTTCCAGGGCTGACCAGATCTTTTCTCCAGGTGCTCAGTCACAGTTCAAGCTGTGACTCAACAGTTCCTATACAAGTGAATGACAAGTATCTCTTTTAGCTGCTAGTTTTATTTTTTATTATTATTGGGTTAAAAGCAGTACATAGAACAAAATATTCAAATATGAGAAGCATATTTTTATTAGTTCAGTTCTGTCAACTGACAGATAATGCATTTTGCAAGTTGACCAGTCATATGGTTTTAACTAGTGTGGGACAGAATAAACAAGTACAAAGGAATATAGCATTTGGGTTAATCTTTTTCCAGTTTATGGCTGTATCTGAAGCAAAAGCGTAGAACTAAATTTTGTGGTTGTTCCAGAATGTCTAATAGTAGGGCAGTGTTCAGTCAGTCTTCAAGCAATGGTCACAATGGAAGTCAGAACCACCTCTTCCTCCAACCCAGATTTTATCACTGAGCATGAGGTTACATGATATGAAAGATCCCTTTGGACAGTTCATGTCCGAGTTTGCAGCTGTGCCCCCTCGCAACTTCTTGATCAAAGTTGGGATGGGCTGCTATGAAGAAAGTTAAGTCCATCCTGGCCAGACTCAGCACTCTGCAGCTTTTTTTTAGGTAAAATTCAGCAAATAAATTGTTTTCTGTGCAGTTTATATAATGTTCCAGTTATGGGCTTGACTGCGTATCTCATCTTTGTTACATTTATTTGATGTTGTGTGTAGGTGGCCCTGTATTTAACATTCTGAGTTTTTTGTGAATCAGTTTCACTTGTTTTTCTCTATTAAAAGCAGTATGAAGTAGGTCTAAGGGAGCAGTTTCTCGTGGATGTAATCTAAAATGGCTTGGGGCTGATCTGATCTGCAGTAAGCGCAGTTGCTCTGAAGTGACACCAGACTGTAATGGCTCCTAAGGGCCATTTCATAACTGAAAATTCCTGGAAGGAGTACTCTGCTTCCTACTTGTTTTGCTCAGCAAGTGCCTTATCTGATTAACTACCCTTTACCTCTGTCAGCTGGATGACACAGATGCCCACCTTTAAGCAAATATCAGGATGCAGAAGGCCTTTCCAGGTGTAATTAAAAACTATTTCTGTAGCAAATATGATGGTTTTGTTCATTTCAAGGGATTGTTGTTAGGAGACTCTAGTCACCAGGCAGGAATGACTAGCAAGCTCAGAACTGCCCTGTCCCTAGAGACTTTCAAGGCGAGACTGGATCCTAGAAATTCCTAGAGGAATTTTCAGAGAGCAATTAGACTTATGCTAGTTGTCTTTTTCCCCTGTAGTTTGAACAGTTATCTGACTTGCCTGATAAACCATGTACTCCATGCCCTCAAGCAAGTCAGTGGTCATCTGTAGATTTACATCTCTGTCAGTCTGTCTTAAGCTGGTAGGCCCCACATTATATAAAATGCTCCAGATGCTGCCTCCAAATAATGACTGAAGGGTACTAATCACTTCTTTAGAGCTGATGACTGCACAACTTACTAATGTGGCCTGTTGTACAGTCAGCCTTCATTACCACAGTGGCACCACTCAGCTTGTCTATGAGGACTCCTATGCCTCTTCCAGCTGAGCTTCTTCCTGGCCAGTCAGTCCCAGCCTGCTGATATTAGATGAGGTTATTCTCACCCAGCTGCAGAATTCTGCATGTGTTCTTCTTGAACTACACACGGTACTCAGTTTTAAAGCTTCTCTAAGCTTTTTGAATGGCAGCTTTCTCTGCAGGGTTTTGACTGTTACCTCAGCTTGGTATCATCTGCAAACTGAAGGTGTATCCCCTCAGGAATTGTTTGTGACTGAAGAGGCCAGCAGCTGCCTGTGCAGCCCAGAGTTGTCAGTGTGAAGGCAACTGTTGTATTTTATCATTCTGCATAATGCAGCTGAAGATATCAGGGCAGAATGAAGTACTATGATGTCACTGTCAAAAGCTCTTTTGGGATCTATGAGGTTTGGACTCACTCCTGTTATTTTATTCTACACGGGGAAATGTTCCTGTCTGATAACAATCATGAAAAAATTGTTCTTCTACATGCTGTTCCTCTGTATCTATCCAAGAAACTCAGTAGGTGCTTGAAAACCTATGTGCC
Organism: Callipepla californica brunnescens; assembly: GCA_023055505.1. Classification (NCBI taxonomy): domain Eukaryota; kingdom Metazoa; phylum Chordata; class Aves; order Galliformes; family Odontophoridae; genus Callipepla; species Callipepla californica. The sequence continues at coordinate 103,992,152 of JALIRH010000001.1, read as the reverse complement.
AGAACGCTATGAGGGTGCCTGTTCCTACAGAATGACTTTGGTACTACTTACTCAATTGGAGATGAGATTCCTCTCAAGTATCATGTCAAGTATCTTAAGATAAAACTGATGTATTTATGAAACAGTGTAGCTGCAAAGGTCCATGCAGACATCTGACAATATAAGAAAACCATGCCTAGTTATGTTAAAATAAAATGCAGTCTTACCTGCTAGCATTTTCCAACCCCACTTGTTCTGGGGGCGATTACTGTGTACATCCAAATTGTCTCACAGGAAAGTTATTTCAGCTAAAGAAATTAGCTCCAATATTCCTGCCATTGCTTGTGGTGTTCTTAGCAGAATACAAATCCCCCCTGCATTTCTTGGAATTACTATCATTGAAAATTGTAAGACAGACAAGCCCCAAAGTCTTAGGCATTATCATCTTGCAGGATGGATTTTTCCTGGATTGAAATCTGCTTTGTCTGTTACATACTCTACGGACATCTCTGGATGTTACTATGTCTACTTATCTGTCCTATTGCCAAAGAGTCTTTTTTTTTTTTTTTTTTTTTTTTTTTTTTTTTTTTTTTGTTGCTGCCACATTGGAATGGCATAGCAACTCTTGACTTTGTTCCTGAACTGTCATAGTTGACACTGCAAGTGGAGTAAAGTAATACAAAATATGTGGAAGCCATTTGTGAGAAATGTGACATGAAGAGGCAGTAATCCCAGTAGCTGATGCAATTGAATCAACGCTTGAATGAAAACCATTATTTACAGCCCATCAAAATAGCAGAAAAGTTGTTGAGACTGAATCAGAAGACATTATTTGACCACGTACTGCAACATTCCTTCAGCAATTCACCTTGTTTTATCCTCTGCCACTATGACTTAGTGCACAGTGGAGAAGGGAAACAATTCTACTCTTTCTTTTCCTGTAGGAATACAAGAAGGGGGAATGTAGTCAATATGGCCACTAAGCTATTTAAAATAAATGGAGGCATTCTGTCCCTGTGTGGTTTTGCCCACTTACATCCTTTGATGTTCAACTATGCTTTGACTCTTTCAATTTGAAAAATAATATTTTCGTGTATTGATAGAAAGAGATTATTAAGTAGTTTACAACTAATGTTTTCTATTTTCAAATGGCTGTACTTCAGCAGGGAAAATATAATGGGCTCAGATATTCTTGGTAGAGGCAATTTTGTGTCAGATGGAAGCAGCAGGAGACAAAATAGGAAAGTGTATGAAGTCTGACAGTTCTTTTAGGCAAGCTGTTCATTTGACCAAAGGAGTGGGCAATATGCCCATGGCTTATAATCAAGGCTGAAAAGCTTCAGTCCTCTACATTTGCCTGTAGAATTATTACCCTTGTTTCTCCTTGACTGTATGCAATACAAAGACTGATGCATAAATCATCTTCCTCTCATCACCCAACAGTCTCAAAAAATCAAAATAATATATTTTCCCCATAATCTTAACCTGACAGCTATTTGTCAGCAGATACAGATACTGAGAGTGTTTATACTATAGCTTTTCAAAAATGTTGGGCTATAATAATTTATAATGGAATCATACCATCAATGGCTTATGGGATTAAAACATTCCAAACAGTTAGTTCTGAACCTAGGTAAATGTCTAATAAGATTATTCAATTTAAAAAATAAGCTTGTCAAGAAAACAGCTTCCTAAAGTTGAGGGGTGCAAAATGACTGAAGCCAATATGGTGACATTGCAGGGAGAATAAAAAAGCCATGGAGCACTTCTGAGGACATTCTAAAATACAGTTGGTTAAATTTATTGCCTGAAACAACGTAGCAAGAAAGATAAAAGGACAAAATTTTAATATGCATAACTTTATTCATATATATCTGATGTGATTTCTTTGAGATTTACATTCTCCCTAGTTAATCTCAAAGATGGGACAGCGTCAGCGCTACATTTGAATTATTTATTGATATATGTAATGCTATCAGGAAGGAAAGCTTGGTGTTGCTCTGAACTTCTGTATTCCTTTCCAGAATGTTCATTATTTTCATCCTTTCTGAGATGGAAATTCCCACTGGGGTGGTTAGAACAACAAATAAATAAACTAAGTTTATATGCAGAAGTAGAACTGAAGAAAAATATTTCTTCCTCCTCCCAACCCTGAACATAAAATTTAAATCATTTAAGTGATATTTTTTCTTACCAGTTGGATAATATTACAAGTTGAGGCTGTTACAGTGAAATTCCTCATGCTTGTGAGAAACCAGAACATTGATTACATCTCAGCAAAAGATTTTGTTCTTATTGTTTTGCTGAGTAGGGAAACATTTGTGTTTTTTGTGTTGTGTTTATCCCAAATGTGAGTGTGGTTTTTGTGACAGGTATACTTAGGGAAACCAGCAGTGAACAGAGAAATAGGAGAAAGGGTGGGAAATGCTTCTGAAAATCTAAAGGAAAAACAGTTGACTGAGATACACGTGAGACGCAGAGGGACTTGCACATTTTGTATGTATCGTGATGGGTTTAGAAATGGAGGGATAGCAGATAGATTTTTCCTAGTAATAAGCACATGCATATAATCAGACAGTGAGACATAGTATGAAGGTGCCTGTTTCTTTTTGCATAAGAGTGATTATTCTTGGGGCCAGTCACTTCCTTGGTGAATCTGAATCAGCAACAAGTCATTGTTCTGCAAGGCAGATAATAAATTGGAGCTGCTCACTCGCATGTCCTGTTATCCCTTTCTCTTCAATATCCTGTAATATAAGGTGGGTATGCAAACAGATTAGTCTAGCAAGTCTATTTCCCCAGGAAAGTCTGGCCATTATATTTCTATTGAGATATAAAGGGAGGTGTGAAATTTTCTACTAAGTTATAGTGATATTGATGAACTTGCAGTTAGAGTGAACATTTATCACCGTGAAAAGATTTCCATTCATCTTCGAAATTACTTCTCTGGATTACTTAAGTTACCCTATTGAATGCTTGATCTGTCAGGGAACTAATGTAGTAGATCTGAAAGATATGTTGTTTCTAGGAAAGGTTCAGGTTAGCTAGTATGCTGCTGGGCCTACTGAATTGAAAATAAAGAAGTTCATGGTTTATCAGTGAGATCACTATGTACTGGATTATTGGGTTTGAGGGAAGTGTGTGTGATGGAAATCTTCTGTATTTGATGGGAAACTGTGTATATACAGATCTGATTGGAATTCATGGCTGTAAGTGCCCAGTATGAAGAATATTCCTTAGAATCATAGAATATCCTAAGTTAGAAGGGACCCAAGAAGATCATTGAGCTCAGAACCACCCAAAATCCAATCCCTATGTTGTCCAAGTGCTCCCCAGGCTCCGGCACTCAGGGTTGTGCCCCCTGCCCTGTTCATCCTGTTACATGCCCACCGCTTTTTGGTGCAGACTGGGTCCCTAACTCCCAGCTGCCCCTCCCCTGATGTAGCTCCATGCCGTTCCCTCAGGCCCTGTCGCTGTCACAGAGAGTAGAGATCAGTGCTGTCCCTCTGCTCCCTGTGAGGAGCTGTGGGCTGCCATGAGGTTGCCCCTCAGACTTCTCCCTAGGGCACTGGGTGTCACACTCAAAACTATGTTTGAAGGTGAAGAGAAATCATGCTGTACATGTAAGTAAAGCCAAGAATTTATTGTTAGTATAAATTAAATGTGAATAATCTCACCATTATTGTTACAAATCTGATTGTTACAGAAGAAGAAAGAACACTGCTTGAGTCTACTCCTTTTCCTGCTGTTTCATTCACCATCCTGCTGCTCCTCTGGGGCTGAAGGCTGCCAGTTTCTTTCTGATGGGGGGGGATGTCCAGCAAGCTGTCAGAGTCATATTCTTGTGAAGAATATGATCTTCGTTTTGGTTTCTTTATCCTCACTCCACAATCCACACAGAGTCCTTTATTGTGAATAAGTTTTGATGTTTTTGATCTTTCTTCAGTGATTTGCAGCTGAACAAAGATATGCAACTGTAAAACTGGTCTTGGGCACCTGGTCAGTTAGAGGAAAGGCTGTCACAGTGAAACAGAGAAATAGAGGTGCAGGCAGGTCAAGAAAGTGGAGCAAGCCTGACTGACAGCAGCCCCAGGGCCTTGCAAATTCAATATATGACTGGAGGCCTGTTCCTGGCAAGGATAATGCAAGAACCATGTTGTTACATGGGTCATTATGGGCTGCCTGAACATTTACAGAAACACAGTGGTAGAGGTTGGACGGGACCTCAAGAGATCACCCAGTCCAACCCCCTGCTAAAGCAGGTTCCCCACAGCAGGTTGCACAGGAAAGCACCCACGTGGGTTTTCAGCATCTCCAGTCAAGGAGATGCTCCAGCTCCTCAGTGCAGTTTGTCCCAGCGCTCTGCTCCTTTCAGGTAATGGCGTCTGAGGTTGATTTTGGAGTTGTATTAGGCCACTTGCTAATTTGGACCACGTTCCTGTATGACTGCTGGATCTCATTTGATTGACAATGTTTACATTTGTTAACGAGAGATGAAGCTAATAAGGATAAAAAAAAAATCTTTTGTTTAACAGTCAAGCCTTTTTGGGGGGACTGTCTGTGGAAAGTTTGTAGTTTCTTAATGTAGTGTTAAAGTCATTATTTTTGGTAACAGATATGCTTGATGTTTGATAACGGTTCTGGGAAGCTCTACTAAAGAAGATGGCCTCAGGTTATCGCGCTGGGTGTTCTGCCCATAGCCACGACAGGGGATTTGTTAGATCATCGGGCCCGGCTGCGTGAGGCGGAGCGACTGCCGCCCGCCAGAGGGCGCCGCGGCCGCACTCCGCTTCCTCCCGACTCTGGCGCCCGGTCCTGCCGGGCCCTGGCGGGGGGAGGGAGGGGAGGCGGGAGCTGGCGGCGGCACCGCCACCCGCCGGAGGCCGCTCGCCCGCGCTCCTGCGGCAGAGGCGGGCAGCGGGTGCTCCGCGCCCCGCTCCTCCTCCCTCCCGCCCCGAGCGGCTCGGCGGCCCTCGCCAAGATGTCTCGGGATCCCGGCCGCGGCCGCTGGCTCCTTCTGGCCGCTTGCGCCCACGTCTTCTTCCTCTTCCCGCCGTTCCGCACCCGGGGTGAGTGTGCGGGGCCCGAGGCGGGACGTCATGGCGAGGAGACGGGAGGGAAGCTCGGCCCCCGCGGAACTGGGAGAGGGGCGCGGGACGGAGCCGGGCTGGGGGGGGGAGGGGGTACACCGGAGCCGCGGCGGCTTCCTCGCCCCGCCCCATGTGGAGGAGTGCCCCTTCCCCTGAAGTTTGTTGTGGGCCGTGCCGGGCGTGGGAGCGGCACCCGGCTGCGCGACGCGGGTCCCCTCGGCGGCCGCTTCCCGCCCTACGGGGTCGCTGGGGGAGGCGGCAGTGCCGGGCCGGGCCGTCCCGCCAGGGCGAGAAAAGCTCCGTGCAGCCTTTGGGATCTGCCTTGGGGCCGCTTGTCCTGGTGTCTCAGATAGCGCCCGACAGCGGGCGATGGGGGTTGGGGGTGGGGGAGGAGGGACACGCCGCCCGGTTAAGTGTCAGCGAGAAGGAAACATAAAGCCTCGTACCGACACGTCCCTTTTTCAGCAAAGCGCCGGGGTGATGTTTGGGTTTTGGCTGTGAAACATTTTTCCTTTTGGAGTCCTGGGACCTTTCTGCTCTTCCTAACGCTCAGAATGAGTAGTTTTGCTTTATTGCTATAGCACCCATAACTTCTGACAGATTCTGACAGGCAGAGGACAGCAGCTTCGGTTTTCCCTGTGCGTTCACGTACAGATGTGTTTTGTGTAGATACATACCGGTAGAAGGCAGAAGCCCAGCAACTTGGATTCTCCCTTTAGTAGATCTTGCTATAGGATCCCTCCACCTGAAGCTTTCTGTAGTGTCAGGGCTTTCTTCTGTTTTGAAAAGTACTTCATTTTGAAGTCCTTCCTTTAATAAGTACCATATGCTTTTCAGCTGGCAGATTTGCGAAACTATCAACTTTGTTCATGGAAAAGTAATAATTTGGACTGCGTTTCACAGAAGAAAAGCAGCGTGTCTGTTAGCAGTTAAGCTGTTGTATGAAATCCAGCTTGCAGGTGGCAGCTTGCAAAACGGGAAAATGTATTCACATGATTTTGTCCGAATAGCATTCAGACAATTGGAAGGAATGGTGATGATGCCTTTTCTTCCACAGCTTTTTGGTCACCTTTCAGAAAGATACACAATACTCTCTCGGTGATTTCAGTTGCCTCCTTTGCCTATGAGCTTAAAGACGTACAGTAAAGAAATAAATTGAGTTGCTTTTATTTTACAAAAAGCTTCAGATGCTGGATATTTGCTTGCATCAGCTCTCCCACTCCCACCCCTGGCTTTCTCTCCAGTCTTTACCTGCCTCCATCAGGGTCTTTGATGTTGTTATGGCAGCAACAATGAAGAGATGTTACAAAAACTTCCATGTAAATGCACAGAGCTAATTTATTTTGCCTCCTAAGGCTCTTACGCTGTCTAATTATGAAAGATCCTATCTCTGACTGACAGTGTCAGTGCAGATTTTCTCTGGAATCACGTCAATTGATAGACTTATGTTCTTTGAAAATTCGAGGCATGGGAGGAAGGAATGAACCCCCAGCCAAAACAAAAATAGGCTTTTCATTAAATAGGCTTTTCTGCCTGAATTGGATTTTGTCTATGGAATCAAAAAGCACCAACTCAGATTTTAACATCTTCTGCACTTAAAGTACATAGAATCATAAACACCGGAAAACTGCTTATGCTTAAAAGGGTACTGTGATGAAGAAGGGGACTACTTCTACATTTATAATATGGTTTTATAATATAGTTATACAATGTATTGCATCTTAGTGCTACAGTATCTACTTGCACTTTCCTTGTTGGCAGGAATTCCTGTAGTTCAGCTGCTGAACAATAAAAATAAAAGGTTGAATTTTTTTTCCTTTCAAATTTTTTTCCCCTATTACAGTGCCATAAGCAAGTCTCCTAACCCACCAAAATTCCAGTTGAAATAGTGGGACACTTAAGAGAAATCATTAGCAATTGAAGCTGCTTGTTTTTCATTCTCTGATTAAATTTCTAGTTTTGGTGGAAATTGATTCAGAAATATTGTTCAGCTTTTTCAGTTGATTATATCCCCACTTCCAAAGGAAATAAAGATAAGATCGATGAAAAGAAAAAGAGATTTTAGAAAGATTTTAAAGCTCTGCTTTCCTTACTTTGCCTCAGTTCTTGAGCAGCTAGGAGGAAAGGAGGAATTTTTTCACTGAGAGCATAGTGAGATGCTGGAACAGGTTGCCCAGAGAGGTTGTGGATACTCCATCCCTGGAGGCACTCAAGGCCAGGCTGGGTGTGGCTCTGGGCAGCCTGCTCTAGTGGTTGGCAGCCCTGCCCATGGCAGGGGGGTTGAAACTAGGTGAGCTTTGAGGTCTTTTTCAACCCAGGCCATTCTAGGATTCTATGATGAAAGGACTGGCACTTGGCACGTTCAGCTTCTGTCTGCTTTTGTCAGTGTGAATAGCTGTATGTGATAACAGACATCAGTGTGCACAGTGCATTAAATTACCAAGTGACAAATACAACATTACAAAACTCAACGTCTTGCTGTTTTGTTTTGTTCGCTTCAGAATGCTTTGTTTGTGAGCAGTTGTACAGTTTATACCATAGCCTTTCTCATTGTGGTGGCACCCGCAGGGCCTCAATTTTTACCAGGTAATCGGTTTCTTCTTGTTAATATATTTTGTGTGCTTCTGGGTAAGTCAGTGGCCCACTTGAGGTTTGCATTGCACCAAAAACTCAAAGAGATTGCAGGAAATTCCGGCTTTGGCAGACAAACCTGCAGCTGCAAAGATTGGTGTGCTTCATAGGGAATTCTGTACTGAAAGAAATCTCCCGCGTTTTTCTGAATTAGTAATGATATTTGGAAATGAAAAGTTACTATTTTTTTTTTAACATAGCATCTCTCAGCTCCCAGATGGGTTGTCACTCCTTGTGCTTGTGTAATGTATACAAAACAAGAAAATATGCTTTCCGCAGTGTTTACATCTTGTGTGTGTTGTACAAGTGAGCAAGGTACAGCCTGTATGTGTGTAGTTAGATATTTTGTCTTTCTGCTCATGATACCTTTTTCAGACATTTCTTGGGATTAAAATGTGGGTGTATGAATTTGCCTTAGGGACACCCACTGGCTCCAAGGCACTGTATTTCCTCGCTACTCGTGTTGCCCCTGTGTTGATAAGTGTTACACCAGCTGGACTTAATGGTGTTCTTTACATTCCACCCTTTCTCTAATACATCTCACAAAGAGGATAGCTCTTTACAGGCTGATCAGTCAACTTGAAAGCCAGATCACTTCATCTTGGTCGACTTGTTACCCCACAAGCATGAACCTGTGTAGTTCTGAGGAGTGCTTTGCTCGTACAAATAATACTGTGTTACCATAATGGGTTTGCTAATAAGGTTGTAAAGGGACTGCGGCACATTCATTGCTAAAATAAATTCATGTGATCTGCCTGAATGAAAAGTGTGGTTGCTGTTGAGTGAAGAATCCTGAGGCTTCTCAGTGGCAGTCTGCTCAGTAGTTTAAGCGTAATCAGAAGAGTTCTTGTCTCATCTTCAAAGTGTATTACCTTGAGAAAAAATTACACGTATTCCTAGAATATTTACCATAAAAGATACAAAATCATTTCAATATGTTTATCCATTGGAAAAGAGTGAGAAGCCGTGTGTCTGAAACCACTGAGAATAAGGGTAATGGCATATAGAGAGACTAAAGATTCTTCACTGTCAGATTTCAGCTTAATAAATGGTATGTGTCACTGTACAAGTTTCCTTGTATATAAGGACAGCTACAACAAAAATCATTTTTATCCAGGCTTATTCATTCTGCTACTCCCTTCAGCAGTACAGAAAGATGGATGTGGGAGGTGGTCCAGTACAGCTGGTTGATTTCCAGGGTTTGCTTCCTGCAAGCTCAAGAATGGTCCGTTCCCATGTGCAGGATGGCAGACAGAGATGGCAAGAAGCCGGCGTGGATGAAAAAGTTCCTGGAAAAACTCAAACATAAAAAGGAACTACATAAGAGTTAGAACCAAGGTCAGGTCACCCTGAGAATAATATAGAGACGTTGTGTGTGTAGTGATTTGCTTAGGAAGACAAAAGCCTGCCTGAAGGTGGAAATCTGAAAAGGTTTCTACAGCTGTACCCACAGCAAAAGAGAGTGGGAGAATGTGGGTTTGCTGCTGAATGGGTGATATGAGATGCTGAGAAAGGATGTGGAAGAGAATGAGGAACTCAGAATCTTCTTTTCCTTGGTCTCTGCTGGTAAGACCTTCCTTCAGCAATGCCGGGGTTCTGATAAAGCTTATGGAAGGGTCTAGAGCAAGGAAGGCTTAATTTTGCTGGAGAAGTACCAGTTTAGGGGAGCATTTAAGCAAATAGCACATACAGAAATGGTGGGCCCTGCTGGGAGGCATCTACTAGTGCTGATGGAGCTTGACATTCTCACTGCACGGCAGCTCTTGATAAACGGCCCCTTCTTGGATGGAAGAGAGCAAATATCATGCTTGTCTTTATAAAGGTCAAGAATCTGTGTCACTTCAATGAAGGCAATGGAGCAAATAATTCCAGAAACCAATTCCAAACGCATGAAGGGCAGTAAGTTTATTGGGAGAGGTCGGTGTGTGTTTATGAAGGGGCTGTCAGGCTTGACCAACCCCAGAGACTTCTGCAGTGAAAAATGTGATGCTCAGCAGGATGAGTCAGTGAGCTCAATTTGAAACACAGGAAACTTCATCTAAACTTAAGAAATAGGTCTTTTTTTTTCTTCAGAATTATCTGAGTATTGTTTGTTCTGCTTCAAGGATAGCGTACATTAATATTTTATAGATCCTAGAAGCTGTGTGGCATGGGTTATTTAATACTGTGGTGAGAGACAGCGTCTCCTGTCAATCTTGGCTATTTCAGGATGCCTTTCCTCGGCTCCATAATAGAATCTGAAAGTTGTGAAAATTCTGCTTACGTTCAGTTCTGCAAACAAGCCAAATCTGTGGGGTGATTATTGTTCATGTTAGTATTGTGTAATTAGTACATTTCCCAAAATAAGAGTGTTTTGTTTTGATCTCATAATTTGGCTTGTATTTAGTAGAACATGTGGATCTGGTTTGTGTGAGGGAAGCTGATGATCAGAACGTGCTGTCAGCAAGGGATATAATAGCAAGACTGAAATATTTGCTTGCCCTTTTGAAATCACAGAATCACAGAATTGTAGGGATTGGAAGGGACCTCCAGAGATCATCCAGTCCAACCTCAATGCTGGAGCAATAGAAGTATGAAATATTCTGTGAAGGCAGCACTGGGGTGACACACACAACCCCTCTTTGTACCCTGTTTTCTTATTCCTGGCTAGATGTTGTCTTGAAATCTGGCCGTTGTTAATCTAAGTCCACCACCTTACATGACTCCTGGATATTTGATGAGATTCAGTTTCCAGTTGAAAGAGTGGAGTGTTGTATTTAATTGGAGATGAAGCATCGCAGGCTTTGAACAACTTCTTTCCTACATTCTGGTTTTCCAGCCTAAGAATTTCAGAGTTGCTAGAAATTCACTTGGAAATCAGTTTCAACTGGTACATAATTTAAAGTTGCAGTGAGGCACTTCGTTTGAATATACTGTGTTTTTCTTCGTTTTCAAGAAAATTACGTACTCGATCATGATTAATAGAACCTTTAGTTCCTTCCAAGTGATAGCAATTAGCTTTAATTTGCATATCTTTCATATGTTTTAAAAAAAGAATCCTCATGAGGAATCTTAGCAAGGCTTTCTTATGTTAAATAGAATTACTGCTTTGCAAGTGAGCAAACTGAGACAAACTGCTTAGGCTACATCAGCAAGAAAGCAACCAAAAACTTATAAAACCCTTTCTTATGATTTTTTTTCTAATGAAGTCCGAAAATGTGGTGTCAGTATGAAAGGTTTTAGATGATGCCAGGTTTGTGTAAATTTGCTCTTTTTTTTTTTTTTTAACATTTGTTTGGATCTCTGAGACATCAGCAGCTGAACTTGTTCAGAGAAAGCATTTGAGATGCAAAATAATAATCGCCAGGCTTGATACAGTTTTATATTAGTGATATCATAAGTGTGATTTCAAGTGAAGCTTTGATTATCCAAGCTTCAACCTAAAGGCAGAGAGAAATACAGATCCCCATGTGCCAGCACGTTATGCTGATGTCAGGTGAATGAATGACTGAGCTGAACAGATAGGCTTTTTCTTTCTTTCTTTTATTTTTTTTTTTAATGGAATTTACCTACCTTGAAGCCAAGATAAATTGGCTTCACATCAGAGTGATTTTTTTCCTAGAGATGCACAGGAATAGAATTGTCAGGTAGCAAAAGCATAGATTCTTACAGAATATTCATTAAGGTTATCATCAAAATAATATTGTTTAATGTAAAAAAAGAATATTGTGCTGCAGAGCTTTCTCAACTATGAAAATGAGCTCCTATAATTTGAAAAAAAAATGTCTGCTTTTTCTTTCAGCTTTTGCTTTAAGTGTAGTTCTTGAAGATGCAGAAGATAAGGCTGAAGTACCAGTGCTGCAGGTAATAAATTTTAACTACCAGAGCAGAAACGTTTTACAGACGTTATAAATTCATCTACGAAAATGCAGAACAAAAAATTTTAACATCTTTGACATGGATTGGTTTGATCATTGACTTCTGTGATACGAGCTGCCACATGACATCCCTTTGGACTGTCAGGCTTCTTAATATATCTTTTGTGGGACACACATCACATGTTACACTTGAGTTGTAGTATTACTAGCATCTTAAGTTATCTCATGGACACTCAGTACTGGAATAAAATTACTACTTTTGATTCTTTGTTACGTTGTGTTTTCTGATTTATGTTAACATTTTTGATAAGATAATTAGGTTTTTTTTGGTTCTTTTTTTTTTTTTTTAATAATGATGTAAACAGAATAATAATTAAGAAAATTATTTTGTTTGTCCAAGATTGGCAGAGGAGTCCATTAGAAAATTGTAATTAAAAAAAAAAACAACTGAAAACCAAAGAACTTTGCTGCTTTGTATAGTTTCTGTGGGCAGATAGTATTGTTATTTGCTGTCCAGAATCATTTTTGAGCACATAACCCATATTAGTTCAGAGATGTTTTCCTTTCCTCTCCATTTTGTTAAGCGTACTGTGCACTGAAAGGGATATGGCTGTCTTCCTGTTAAATTATCTGAATGACTTTTTACTACTCAAATCACATCTCAGGTAAAGCTTGCATATGAAACTTTAATTAACAGATTAGAAGAACTAGTGAGCAGAAGTAGTCTTACTGTTCAGTTGAAGAGCATAAGGGAGATTGTGTGTGCATGTGTGTCCTTTAACAGGCTTCTGCATACAAGTTTTTATACACACACGCATGTGGATGCAGTTGTAGTGGATATGTACGTATACATCAACAAGATTTAAGGGGAAAAAATAGTACAAAAATAGTAAAATTAATCAAGAGTTGGAATCTATAACCATCCCCATTGCGAATTCATGATCTGCTGTCATATATCTGGGAGCCTGGATAATGTAATCCTTCTTTCATTACTTACACTTTGCACTCCGTAAAATGCCAATGCTGCCTCATTCCAGTTTGAGAGGAGTTGGATGCTAGAGAAACCATATCTGGAGTGGTGAGAAATGTGCAGGTGACTTGGATTTCTATTGCTTGCCTCAATTCAACATTAAAGGCTAATTACTTTACCACTTGAATAAAAGGCCCTAAGCATCCTAAATGTTTTTATTAACATTTGGTCTCTAATATGCATTTTGCATATAAATTTATGTAATTAGTTATTTTAATGCTGACATGTACGACAACATTTACTTGAATCGTTTTAATACATGCATTTCCCTGCTTAGAATGAAGGGCTGGTCTGAACCCAAGGGCAAGGGGTTGGATTGTTACTTTTTTATTTCAGAGCAGAATGTGCATAAGTCCTATGTATAATGCATTTACCTCATGGCTTTCAGAGGTGACCAGACTTTCAGATTGCTCTGGCCTGAATTCTATTACTGTGTCTGTTGCTGAGGGAATAAATTTTATTGGTTTTTTTTCTCCTGTGATGTAGATGTCTTTTCTGGAAGGTAATCTGAGAAATTTACTTTGGTTTCTGTGTTACCTTAGTCTACGGGCAGACCAGTGACTACAATGTGCATGTAGTTTCTATTCTGATTATGTATTTCAGTGTAAAATCAGATCTGAACAAAGGAGTAAATCACCTGATGCAAGCTGGACTGAAAGGGTAGATTGGATATGGCATTTAAAAAAATGGGGAGAAAAAACATGCTTTCAAGTAGTAACTGTCACAAGGACAGGGACACTTTATAAAGGCTTATTCCTTTATTATACAGTGCCAGTAGAATATTTCTCTGTGTGAAGGACTCAAAACACTTGAACAAAGGTTAATCTTAAGAACACCCTTACACAGTTAATAAAGACAATTTTGGTTTACATTTAGACAAACAAAAGCACTAAGGTGCTAGCAGAAAGCGACTGTGCAATAAAAGGAGACTCTCCTTCCTATAATTTCTGTACGAAGTGTAAAGCTATTTCTCCAGTTTTTTAACTCCTCCAGTCCCAGTTCTTAAGCAATACGTTTCCACCCAGTCTTGAAGCAACTCAATATACTCTTGAGATATTTGTTGTCTTTGTTTCCCAGTTAGTGATGTAAATATAATGGCCAGTCTTTGAACACTATTAAAATGGTGTGACCAGTATGTGCTGCCTGGCCTGAGTTAATCCCAACCTTTTCGTATTTACTGTTTTGACATAAAGTGCTTTTCGAGTCTTCTGTTAAGAATGATATTTCAATGGGTGTTTGATAGCAGATCATGTATGAGTAGAAGTGTTTTTTTCCTCATGCATGTACGTATTGGATGGTTTCTTATTCCAAACTTCGTGCTTTGTTCACAAAAGAGGTATTTATATTAAAAAAAAAAAAAAAAAAGAGCTGAAATTGTTAGTGTTAAAAACTCCAGTATAAACTGAGTCATGGGTAAGTATTCTCTCACTATTTTTCTTAAATTCTTTTACTATATTATCTTCATATAATCATAGGGGTTGAAAGGGACCTCTAGAGATCATCGATCTCTAGATCCAACCCCCCTGTCAAAGCAGGTTCCCTACACCAGGTCACACAGGTAGGTGTCCAGGCGAGTCTTGAATAGCTCCAGAGAAGGAGATTCCACAACCCCCCTGGGCAGCCTGTGCCAGTGCTCTGTCACCCTCACTGTAAAGAAGTTCTTGCGCACATTCATGCAGAACCTCCTGTGCTGCAGTTTCAGTCTGTTTCCCCTTGTCCTGTCTCCACACATTGCTGAAAAGAGTCTGGCCTCGCCACTTTGTCCCCCACACCTCAGGTATTTATAAACTTGGATCAGGTCCCCTCTCAGTCTTTTTTTCTCAAGGCTAAACAGACCCAGTTCACTTAGCCTTTATTCACAGGGGAGATCCTCCAGGCCCTTCACCATCTTTGTGGCCCTCCGCTGGACTCTTTCCAAGAGATCCCTGTCTTTTTTTATACTGGGGAGCCCAGAACTGGACACAGTACTCCAGATGACGTGGCAGCCAATCCTCTCAACTTCATATCATCAGCAAACTTGCTGAGGGTGGCCGCTATCCCCTCATCAAGGTCATTGGTGAAGATACTGAATAACACTGAACCCAGCACGGACCCCTGGGGGACGCTGCTGATCACAGGCCTCCAACCAGACTCTGCACCACCAACGACAACCCTCTGCGCTCTGCCAGTCAACCAGTTCTCAACTCACTTCACTGTCCGCTCATCTATCCCACACTTCCTTAGCTTTGTTATAAGGATGTCACAGGGGACGGTATCAAATGCCTTGCTGAAATCAAGGTAGACTACATCCACTGCCCTCCCCACATCCACCCAGCTAGTGACAACATCATAGAAGGCCACCAGGTTGGTCGAGCATGACCTCCCCTTGGTGAACCCATGCTGGCTACTCCTGATAACCTCCTTTTTTTCCAATTGTCTGGAGATGGCATCCAGCACAAGCTGTTCCATCACCTTTCCAGGGACACAGGTGAGGTTGACTGGCCTATAATTACCTGGATCTTCCTTCTTGCCCTTTCTGAAGACTGGAGTGACATTGGCTATCCTCCAGTCTTCAGGCACATCCCCCATTCTTGAAGACCTCTCTAAGGTGATAGAAAGTGGTTCAGCAGTCACCTCCACCAGCTCCCTCAGCACCCATGGATGCACCCCATCGGGTCCTATGGATTTATGAATATTAGGATTGCCTTAGACGCTCACGGACCACCTCTTCCCTGACTAAAGGAAAGTCTCCCATTCCCCAGACCCTCTCACTAACCTTCAGAGTCTGGGATTCCTGAGGGAGAGCTTTTTCACTGAAGACAGAAGCAAAGAACATGTTCAGTATCTCTGCCTTCTCAGCATCCCCTGTTACCAGAACACCCCCCTCACATAGTAGGGGGCCCACATTCTCCCTAATCTTCCTTTTACTGTTAACATACATAAAAAAAGCCTTTTTTATTATCCTTTATCACTTTTGCCAGATTCAATTCCAGATGTGCTTTAGTCTTCCTCGTTGCATCCCTGCAGGCCCTGACAACATCTTGGTAAAGCTGTATAAACATGTAGCATGCTTCTCTTCTTTGTGATGAAAGCCTCTTTTTTATTAGTCCTTGAGTTAGAACCACTGTATATGTATTTACACTCTGATGGATTTTGACTGCCTGTGTCTCTCTGTAGCAATATTTGAGTTTTTACCTGGATCCTGATTTTGTTTTTCCCGTTCTAGAAGTCTGAAAAACGTGGAACAGTGAGTAAAAGGAGCAAGGGTAAGTAAAATTGTTTTTTGCAAACTTGTTCTAAGTGAGTCCCGGAGCTTACACATTCCAAATGTTTTTTCAGTCTGTTTTTAAAATGCAGTCATACTTTGAAAAGTAACTGTGAACAGTGGCTAAATGCTCAACAGCATTGTTGGTTAATTGCTGATTCCCACATACTTTTTTCTTTGCTCGCACAGCCTCATCAAACATATGCTCGTTGATCTGCATTTGTATTTGAAATTGTATCGCAGTTACGTTTATTTCCTCAAAGTGTGCACTTGTGTTATGAAATTAATGCATAGTTTTGTGTAGCACACAGGTTTTTTAAATTGATTTTCATGCTAAAAATTTGATATGAAACAGTGCTACCAAGTCTGCCAGGCTCTCATGGTAATTGTAATAACTGGAATCGCACCACATTACTTGTTACAACCAGAAGCAAGTTTTTAAGAGAGATGTCAAATGCTAACAGCATACTGAATAATTAAATAAGTTTGGGCTGCAGTGGTACTTGTCACTTGTACAAGATTGAGCACCTAGATCATCTTGTTCTAAAAAGAGACAGTTTGATCATGTTTCTGTTGTAGCACCTTCTGAAAATTTGGGAGTTCATTCTGATTTCAATGATGACCACCAGGAACATTTATCATGCTTGTATTGGAGTTGTTAATAGAACTCTTAATGGTATTGAGAAGTTTTGGGGTTTTTGTTGTTTGTTATGTGTTGGACTTTTTTGGATTTAATTCCAAGCTGTGTCCCTAGTACAGCTAGCTACTCTCACAGAAAGTAATTGGAATCATAGAATCTTGGAATCACCAATGATGGAAAAGACCTACAAGGAGGTCATCCAGTCTGACCATTCACGTGTCACCTTTAGTTCTCACTAAACCATGTTCCTCAACACATTGTCTACAAATGGTTTTTTAATACCTCCAGGGTTGGTGACTCCACCACCTCCCTGAGCAGCCCATTCCAGCGCCTGACCGCTCTTTCTGTGAAGAAGTATTTCCTAATGTCCACTCTGAATCTCCCCTGGCACCATAAGGTCTCCCAAGTCTGTGTAGTGTTGCCTGGGGTTGTTGTGGCCAAAGTGCGGGACCCAGCACTTGGTCTTGTTGAATCTCATCCCATTGGCTTCAGCCCAGCTATCCAGCCTGTCCAGATCACTCTGTAGAGCCTCGCTACTAGATTGACGCTTCTAGCCAACTTATTGTCATCTGCAAACTTACTGAGGGTGCACTCAGTGCCCTTGTTCAGGTCATCAGTACAGATATTGAGGAGGACAGGCTGCAATGCTGACCCCCTGGAGAGTACCACTCGTGACTGTTCACCAGTACTCCATTCACCACCGCTCTCTGGGCTCGGCCCTCCAGCAGTTCCTTTCCCTGCAAAGAGCGTACATGTCCAAGCCACAGCTTCCCCAGGAGAATTCTGTGGGTGACAGTGATGAAGGCTTTGCTGAAGTCTAGGTAGACTACATCAACAGCCTTTCCCTCATCACACCAGGCATGTCACTAGATCATAGAAGGAGATCAGATTGGTCAAGCAGGACCTGTCCTTCATGAACCCATGCTGGCTAGACCTGATCACCCGGTTGTCCTACACATGCCGTGTCATCTCCTTCAAGACAGTCTACTCCATAACGTTCCCTTGCACCAAGGTCAGGCTGACAGGCCTGTGGTTCTTCAGATCCTCCTTACAACCCTTCAGGTAAATGGGAGTCACGTTGGCAAGCCTCCAGTATTCTGGGACCTCACCGGTCAACCAGGAGCGCTGATAGATGATGGAAAGCCACTTGGCTGTCCAGTTGGAGTAGTAGGTTTTTGTTTCCTCCTGAATTGTGTGGGATTTATTCTACTCCCCAACCAAGAGTTCCAGGTCAGAGAGTGGAGTACCCTGAGGATAACTGCTCTGACTTTTAAAGACAGACATAAATGAGGCACTGAAAACCTCAGCCTTTTCCTTATCCTCAGTGGTCACCTTCCCAGCCTCATCCAGTAAAGAGCAGAGATTCTCCTTAGTCCTTCTCCTACTGTTGATATGTTTATGAAAAAGTTTCTTGTTCCCTTTTACGCCAGTGTCCAGGTTGAGTTCAGGCTGGGCTTTTGCCCTTGTAATTTTCTCTCTGCTCATCTTAACAGCTTCTTTGTACTCTTTTCTGAGTTGCCCATCCCTCCTTCCACTGGAAGTAGATGCTCTTTTTCTTCTGGAGCCTCAAGAGCAGATCCCTGTTCATCCACGCCGGTCTTCTTCCCTGCTGGCTCATTTTGCAGCTCAGTTGGACAGCCTGCTCCTGCTCCTGCTCCTGTTCCTGTTCCTGCTCCTTTAAGACTTCCTTCTTGAAGAGCAACCATCTGTCCTGGACCCTTTTACTCCCTGTTTTTGTCACTCATTGCCAACTTGTGTCTCACTTCATGAAGCATCCAGGGGTGCATTGATGGACTGTTGTTTTTGCCTTTGGCCAATCCTCTGTTTACATAACTTTTTATATAGTCTCAGCACTTAGGAAACTTACACTTAGAAGTGCTTCATTAAAACATTTGTGATGTAGCTACCATAGAGTGTGGTTTATTAGTTTTTGTGTTTGTTTGTTTCATTTTGTTTTGCTTAAAACAGAGAAAAAAAAAAAGGAGAAGTGTTTTATGCGTTAGGTAACAAATTTTAGGGGGGTGTTGCAACAGTAGGATCTGGAAGCAGACAGTGCTGGTAGTCTTGAGGTCAAGTCTGTAAATGGATGGAAAGAAACAGGCAGTTGTGTATCTTCTAGTGTTTCATAGTGCAGTAGTTGTGGATGCTGGTAAAGTATGAGCAGCTCTGTGTAAGTTAAGATCACACGCTCTTCTCACATTGTGTTTCCTATTGCTATTGTTAAAGACAATTAGCAGGACTAGGTGGTCTTGATGCTTCATTCCTTGTGTTCTCTATCTTTTTAATGGAGACCCTACCTGTCCCTAAGATTGATTTTTTTCTAATTTGTATGTTATCAAGCTCTTCTGTGCATAGGATGAAATAAGAGGACTCGGACAGTGATTTTTCTTGACTGTTCTTAGTTCCTTTTACTTTTTGTGTATCTTTCTCGAACTATTATACAAGAAAATTCTGTCTTATTTATAAGCTATACCTTTTGTGCCAAGAAAACAAAGTTTCTATCTGTAGACTTCCTTTCAGAGTTTTTAGAGATCTTTGGAAAAGCCCGTAGCCTAGACTTGGAAGGCGAGTATCAAAACTCTGATGTTTTAGTCACTGGGAAGATTGATCTTTGTGTTTTTATGGCCAGCGTGTGGTGCAGCTTTCAAGACTGACTGGTGCACAGAGAGCTTCTTGCACAGATACATAGCTTGGAGAAGAGATAGCTCAGGGGAGACCTCATTGTGGCCTTCAAATACTTGAAGGGAGCTTATAAACAGGAGGGGGAACAAATGTTTACACAGGTTGATAGTGATAAGACAAGGGGGAATGGTTTTAAACTAACACAGGGGAAATTTAGATTAGATATTAGGAGGATTTTTCCACTCAGAGGGTGGTGATGCACTGGAACAGGTTGCCCAGAGAGGTTGTGGATGCCCCATCCCTGGAGGCATTCAAGGCAGGGATGGATGTGGCTCTGGGCAGCCTGCTCTAGTGGTTGGCAGCCCTGCCCACAGCAGACAGGTTGAAACTAGATGAGCTTTGAGGTACTTCTCAATCACAGGCCGTTCTATGATTCTGTGATATGTGTTACATCCCTGTCAAAAGATTAGTGCCAGTGCTGGATCATCACTGCCACACCATGGCAAAAAGCCTTGCCCATCATGGGCATATAGGTACTTAATGGTAGGTACTGTTGACCCCAAGTGATAGGGTACATTGCTGACTAACACTATTTTCAGCTTTTAGCATATCTGAATAACAAAAGCAAGTCTGTTCTTGAGGTGAGGCACTGACTATTTTAGGTAAGCATAGCCATTACTCATCTGTCATATGCTGAAACGTGTGAAGGTTGGATTCTGGGAGTAACACTTCCCACTGGAAATTGTGTGTGAGTTTAATATACATCATGATTTCTGAGAACATATATAACATTTTGTTGCTGAGTATAGACAAGTAGATAATTGAGAACATTTATTGAATATGTATAATAGTTTCAATGAAATAGATGACATTGGTACCGAAAATCAGTGGAGCTAATTACAATATAAAGACAGCAGAGTGGAAAGATCATTGAGTAAGCAGTATGTTGATTGAAACTATTGTACTGATTTCACTTTCTTTGAGAACTCAAGGCAGTATTTAACGAGTGTTGAACAGGTGTCCCTGTTCACTGCAGGGGAGTTGGACAAGATGGCCTTCAGAGGTCCCTTCCAACTCCAGATTTCTGTGGCTCTATGTTGCCTCTCTAAAAGGTGCATTGCTGATAACAGGTTGTTAAAAGCTCACTCATACTCTATTCTGCTTAGCAATGAGGTATAGCTGTGCTATGACGCAGGAAGCTTCAACCTTTCTACTTCCTAATTTTGTTTTTTTCTTTTTTTTTCCTTTGTGAACTCAGCCTTTCTTTCCAATCACTGTGCATTTGAAATTATCAAAGATATTTTCCAGATATGGAAAAGCCTTAGGGAAACAAAAGAAGACAACAAAAGAAATAAAATCAGTGCATCAGTGACTGCTGGATACTGATCTTCCAGAAGACTCTTCTTTGTCTTACTTGGTTGACTATTTCTCAACTTGAGAAGCAATTTGTGTGTGCAATAAAAAGTTTCAAATTATACATACTTAATACTGCATTAATACTTTAATACAGTATATGTTTCCTCTTAGGAGATATTGTAAAGTGCTTCTAGAAGAGGAAAGCATTTCTTTGGGATTCAAGCAGAAATAAAAAATCAAGTGTTAAGATTACTCTTAGAAGGAAATCTGTTGTGGGATATCCCAGATGTTAAATGCACTGTACGTGAAATGGAGTGCAATTCAGCTGTTTGCATATCTGTAAGTGTACTGATACCACGGCAGTAATTATATAAAGCTGTCTAGCTGATCCTCTTTATCCCTGGGGATATTTTTAATGTTGTGCATGTGAGGTGAGATTTTAATTTCTGCATAGGAAAATTAGTAAATTTAGTGCTGGTTAGTAAATAGTTACTTTTCAGAAGATTTCATTGCACAGGTTTTTTAAGCAGTATATAGAGTGGGTCAGAGTATGAGGGAGTGTTAAATGGGAAAAAAATATTTAAATCCATGCTTAGATATATGTCAGTGCTTATGACATATGCACAGTTTTATATTTTCAGAGTTAGTCTTGGAGAACAGACTAATAAATGGAGAGAAAAAGTATCAGGGCAAAAGCAGAAAAACACTCAGCTGGTAACTCTGAGCTGTTATAGGTCTAAATGAACAAGCAAATACTGCAGAAGAACACAGGAGCATAATCAGTGACCAGATGTTGGATACTGCAGTGTTCTTGTAGTCTTGGAGAAGGTATTTGGGGTTAGTATTCTTTCTATTGCCTCTGTTTTTCCTGTGATCCTTCCTCATGTGCTGTTTCACTCTTTTTACTCGATGCTTTTTCTTTCTTTAGTTGTTTATTCTGCCATCGTTGTTTCTCTGCTGTTTGTTCATTTTACCCTATTTGCAGAGTTAGCATATTTATCCTAGAAGTCAAAATCTTAGCACGAGTCTGCAGCCTTTTAGATTAACGTGATCTACAGTGTAATAATACACATTTTGAAAATAATATTATGTAATGTAAACTTTGAATTAATACTGTAGTGGCACTGAAGATTGGGCACTGCGACCTGAGAAGAAACTTCACATGCCTCCTCTGAAATGCTCTGTCCTTGAGGTGCTTGTCTTTACACAGGCACTGTCTGTAGTAAAATCTGGTGGCTTTCAGGCAACCATGTCTCTGGATTTTCCCTGCTGAACTTTCTCTACCAAGCCGCCTTTAATTTGATATTTCCTGTATGCCATATTTGTAAAGTTTGGCCTTATCAGGTCAACGAAGCAGGAACGTCAATGCATCTCTTCATTACACACCTTGGTTGCTAGTTTGTTATGGTCTTGAGTGGGTTATATGCCATAGATCAACTTGATAAGACTTGAAAAGGGGCATCTGTCCCCTTGTCTTCCTCAGCCTCTGTTGACGTCTGCTGCATTCTGCTTCTGAACTGGATCAAATGTACCAGCTTTTCTCAGAATAATCTGTTAGCACTTTGGAAGCTATCTGCTATCATAAAGAAAAATGGACTATTCACAGCTTCCTCATGCTATCAACCTTCATCACATAATTAAACTTTTTAATAAATGTTTTTTGTTTTTTTTTTCTGTCCATGTTTGCAAACCTACTTATTTATTTTCTGTGAAATTACTTAACCTCCTTTCCCACATGAAATTCTTAACTGTGGATGTTTTAAATGTTATGAAGAAACTGATGAGGTATTGATACTGCCCTACCATAAGGAAGTTTTTCCTTGTTGCTCTCATATGTCTCCATCTAATATTTGTTTCTAGCTAAGGTTTTAAGTACTGTAAAGAGAAAGCATCTTTTCTATTTCATGTTCGTCCATTGCTTAGTGAGGTGAGATTCTGCTCTATGACAAGTGCTTTTTAACTTGGTAGTAATTAGGAGTGCTGGCCTAGTGAAGAAAAAAATATTTTCGTGAATGTGGCTAATATTATTGTGTGTGTAAGTTTCTTTGTTGCTGCAGATCTCATCCTCATGTCATGCTTTTTATAGGTTAATCCTTTACAAAACTAGATTTGTGTGTGTGTTAAATTATACTTTTTTACTATTTCACAAAATGTTTGTATAACTAAAGAAATAGCTTCCTTTATAATACCTACACATACCTGGATTTTCAGCAGCTCAGGAGCAAAACTGGAAATAACTATACTTGTCTCGAAATCTATTTTCTGGTTCACAGAATTAAAAGAAGTTATATTTATCATCCAGAGTCAGAGCAATTCCTTTCATTCCAAGAGAGCGGAAGATCTAAAAAGAGATATTTTAAAACAGGCTGCAGATCTTGGAAAGGTATGTTTAGATTATACAGATTGTACTTTGTTATATACGTTTTTCCTGCATTTTGCTACAAGAAAAAAAGAAAAGCTTTTATATTCCACCCTTTTCTGATCTACTCTATTCCTTTTATTGTCTTCTATATGCTTATATGAAAACTGTTTCAATGGTTATTCACTGATTTAGTGCCATAATTTATCACTAAATAATTTTAATTTGAACTATACCTTTTAATAGAACAACTCTTTAGGTTTAAATGGCATTTGATATTGAAGTGATAAAAAAAAAAAGCTTTGAAGTTTACCCCTATTACTGTAAGAGTGTAATTTTTTCTCGATGATCTCTAGAGGTCCCTTCCAACCCCTATGATTCTGTGATTTTTTGTCTTTGTTTTTAATTAAAATTAATTAAAATATTTTTGGTATTAAAATTAATAAGAATAATTTAAATTAAATAAAGATCAAGTGCTTTATGAAGTGAACCACATGATCACTTCAACAATACTTAGAATAATTTTTAGGTGAGTACATAATTTTATTAGAGCAAATGAAGATACTGTGAGGTAGATTCTGTCAGAATTTTATTGCACATGTAGCATTGTGGCCATAGAGCAACACTGTCACAGAATTGCAGGAGTTGGAAGGGATTTCAAGAGATCATTGAGTCCTACCCCCTGCTAAAGCAGTTACCCTACAGTAGGTCGCACAGGTAGGTGTCTAGCTAGGTGTTGAATATCTCCACAGAGGGAGACTCCACAACCTCTCTGGGCAGCCTGTTCCAGTGCTCCGTCACCTTTATTGTAAGGAAGTTCTGCCCCAGTTTGGTACAAAACTTCCTATGTTGAAGTTAGAGGCCATTACTCCTTGTCCTATCACTATGCACCATCGAGAGGACCCTGGCCTCATTTGTTTGCCTCCCACCTCCCTTTAGATATTTATTAACATTTATCAGGTCTGCCCTTAGTCTTCTTTTCCCCACACTGAACAGACACAGGTTACTCAGCATTTCCTCATATGGTCCTCCAGGCCCTTTATCTTCTTTTTGTCCCTCCGGAGTCCTTCTAGAAGATCACTTTTTTTAGAACTGGGGAGCCCAGAACTGGACACAGTACTCCAGACATGGCCTCACCAGGAATGTAAAAAACGAGAATGTAAGAAAAAGATTTTGAGAACGACACTGTGCAGTATTGAAAAGCAAAAATGAATATCACATACTTTCATATCAACAATGAATGATGGGATGTTTAAACTGTGTTACAGAAGCGTGCAGTATTTTTTATCATTTGATTTCCTTTGTTTTGAGCAAAATCATATATTTTGTACCATCTCATAGAAATGTTAGAGATTTTGACTGGTTCTGCTTCTTTCTGTGTTCAACTACTTCTCTAGAGATTATTATTATCGGTTTAAGTGATCCAAGTACATTCATAAGTACGTAAATGTATGCAGAGCACCTCCACACTGCTTGAGGCAATGCTTGTGTCACTTATGTCGATTGAATTTTGGTTAATATTGTCTCTTAGTCAGTCTACTTGTTTCCAGTTCAGTCTTAAAATGTTTTGTCTAGAGTAAGAACAGGTGACAAGTGCTTGTAGTTTTGTTCTTGATTATCTATTATCTGAAGTATGATCAGATACCAGCTGGCCCATACTATTGGTCTGTAGCTCAGAAGTTCAGTTTCTTTGTTATCTGACAGGTTCATGCTTCCAAGAGGTTCTGTTTTTCTGTTTCTCACTCCCTTTGAACGTATCTCAGACTGTAGCACCTTGCTCTGTAACCTGGTGAAGCCTTTTGGTGCCTATCTCAGCTTAATTGTGCCTTTGAATCATGGCCACAATATCTATTGTCCATTTGCCAATTGCTGTTGAGTATGGCATTAAATGCTTTAAAAATCTGCTACTTCTGAATCTGTGATTATAAAATTTAGTGGCAGTACTTCCTGCTCACTGCTGCTTAGTTGTTTAATCTGTGTGTTCAGAAAATCATTATGTTCAGAGAATATAGTCTTAATTGGTTGGAGACCTTTTAAAATTACTACTATCAACGCAGTGCAATCCACAGTGCATCTGTTGCTTCAACATACAGATTTCTTGCTCAGGTGTAGGTGCTTGCCTGAAAACCCTTGCTCCTGCTTTCCCTCCTTAAAGGCTTGCCATCCCATGGAAGCTTATTCCAGCTGACACTAGTCAGATGATTCATTTTGGATCTTGTAGTCTTAACAAGGTTTAATGGATTAAAGTTAAGTGCTGTGATACATTCTGTCCTGCCCTGTAAAAAAATTTCTCCTTATGGCTAGGTTTTCCACAGTATCAACACGAATCTTGTATTTTTTCGAGCAGATCTGTTTTATACATCACTTTAAATTATTTTATATCCCCAATAAGGATCAATTGTTTTTTATTTTAGTAACATGTTAGCTTATAGCTCTGTTTCCTTTGTACAAACAGCTTTCTTCAGCTGCAAGGTTCTTGTGAAATAAACCCTACACTTTCTCAAAATGTACCTGTCACATTCATTCTTAGAATGTTTCTTACAGTTCATTTAGTAAATATATCCTTTTTTTTGTAAGATTTATGATAATCATTTGAATGTGGAGGCAAGACCTCTGAATATCGTTCAAAACTCAGTAATTACAAGAATGAAGTTAATTAACTTTTTATATTGCTCAGTTCAAAAAGTCATTGGCTTGCTAGTGCTAATGGAAGACTCCAGGCTTTCTTTTGCTTTTTGAAAGATGAAGCTCAGAAGTTAAAAAATAGATTGACTTAGAAGTGGTTTATGTTTTTAGCCTTCTTTTTGTGGAGTGTAGTTAATTTTTTGATAGACAAACATTTTTAACTTTGATTAAATACGTATAAATTTTTTTCCAGTTCAGTGGTTTTGTGAGTCTTCTCATGTCCTGGTAGACTGAGTGATCTATTCAAGGGCTCATCTGCAAGACTGGAAGCAAGTGTGTTGATGTCAAAGCATTTCCTGGCAGAGGAAAGCATAGACACGTGCATAAATTCTGTGTTGAGTGACCATTTTTCAGTTTGCTGCAGGACACCTGTTTGTCCTAGTGTTTGGGGAGATATTGTAGTGTCATGAACATAAGGCAAATGAAACTTGATGACTACTGAATGAAGGAAATTCTTTTTGACTCACAAAAACGTTACTGGACTTCTTACTTATTTTATAATTGCTGAAACTCTAGCAGCATGCTAGCAATTTCCAACCCTGTAATAAGCATGTTGAAATCTACTCCAGTTACTGCTGAAGAATTGCTTTTTAAAATAAAATTTAAAAAAATCAATGCTGTCACCTTTTTTCCCCTGTAAAAACGTTACAGTGATGATAATTACTGTTCTTTGAAACAAATATGTTGTTGCAGAAAGCTTTATTTTGATGATAAAATTGCTGTAAAATCAGTCCTTATGCAGTAGACTGCTTAAAATGGGCTTTCAAATACAATTATTTATTGCATCTGTTTTCCCAGGCACTTGAGTAGTTGAATATAGCATGTGGGCACTCAGGAATTAGTGCTTTGGTTATACATTTAAGTACACTTTGCTGGCACCAAAGATGTGTTTTGAGGATAGCAATGTAATGTACAGTAAGAAAAAATTGCTTTCTGCTTCATTGAAATTCTTGCTTCTCTGTGCCTTGTACCTCAAGCTATAGTCAGAAACACTTCACTTTAATTTACAGTTGTGACCTTGTTGTGATTGGCTAAATGCTTCTATCTTTCCTTGAATGTAAGTTCATCTGAAGGCAGATGCATACACATCATCTTTCTCTGGATTTTATGAAAACTGAGTACTGCTGTGGCCTTTCCCTGAACCCTTAGAAATGGCATATAAAGTCTGAAGCAAACTCGGTACTTTTTCAAAATGATAGTCAGGCGCGTAAGAATAGAGCACTACTAGAGATGAGGATGACATAATTTTTAGATTCAAGGATCAGAATTTATGTTTCTAGTTGTATTGCTGATTTACTGTGAAAACTGAGCATGTCACTAGCATCCCAGTTACTGTAAGAAGTATTAAATTATTTTAAAGATGCATTTTATAGTTCTACGCTTTTACATCATTCATAATTTTAAAGTAGTAGGCAGTGTCAGTGTTTTTGAATTGGTTGGAGATCTGATATAATTGTTTTATTTATTTATTTATTTATTTATTTATTTTTTAAGATTAATTGGTGCTTAGGAAAAAGGAATGTATATTATTTATGTTTAACAAGAGTGTTTTTATTTTTCTTAAAGGAATTACCTACTGTTCTGCTTATTCATCAGATGGGCAGACATGAAGGAGCATGGACCATATTACCATTAATGAGAGAGTAAGTGTAGTTAATGCTGGTTGTTTTCAAATATATATTTTTAAAAACAAAATAAATGTTACTTTTTAAGACCTTTTTCAAAAGCAACTGTTTTTCGATCAGAATAGTTAACTTATCTTTTCACTTGCTTGCTCTTCTTTTTTTCTTTTTTTTCTAAAGCAGTTTTCTGTTAAGTTTAATTAAATCTGATGAGGATATTCCAAAAGTAAGACCAGCTACAGAGGAAATAATACAATGTAACTGGACAACTACCTGCCTCAAATAGTTATGGGTTTTGTGATTATTAGAAAAAAAAAAACAACTAGTCAAAAGAAAACCATTTAAAAATGCATCTTTTCCAATTTGCTCACAGTGTAAGATCTGTGAGAAGTATTTCAGAACCTTTGACTTGTCAATTTACTTGACTGAATGAAGAGGATAAATGTTGTTTGCTATTTCTTAATGGATAGTAAGTAATATCTGTATTTGATTTGTATCTTTTATTGCTTACTGTGTTCCTCAGAGGTAATAGTCTTCTGTAGAGGAAAGATGTTGGTTTTAAAGTATTTTTAGAAGCTTGTTTTCATCTTAGTATGGTCAGAGGACAGAGAATTTCAAGTATCTTTTCTTCTTAGCTTATTCTAATTTCTCTGGGGAAGACTTGCATCATTTATGTGGTAGGATGTTGCAAACTGTTAGGAAGCAATGATTCTTGTTTCCAAAAGTTCTAAAGGTTCAGGGTGCTGAAAACTAATCAGGTAGGAAATTTCTTTATTTAAACTTTCCTTAAGAAAATTGCCTGTAAAACCAATGCCAGAGGCTCTGCAGCCTCTTGAGGTTTAGTTTAGTTAATATTATTGTTCTTCTGATGTGCCTTTATTGCATTGGATTGATAACAGGATTGGATTTTCATGCTCTCCTCTCTTCTGCTTTCCATTTCTTTCTTTATGTGCAGAAATATGAAAATGGTGATTATAAAGTGACTATCTTTAATATATACATACACTGTGAGAAGATGCAGAAGGAGAAATGAAGTAAATTGAAAAAATGGAAGATGATGTTCCAACCACATCATCTTGTTTTTTTTTCTTTCCCTTTCTTAGCTTTTCATTCAGTTACCTAATATATCGTCTTTTGAATTGTTTGTGTCTCAGAGGCAAAGTTTACAGATATAGCTCTTACAAGAGAGCAAAACCTAAAAGCAAAAATACAGATACTCTTCTGCATGATAAAGTAGAAGAAATTTCATCAGGAACCAAAAGAAGAATCTTAATTGGAGGATTTTCATCTTAAAGAGAATTCTGGAATATCAGATTCATTATGTCTATTTCTTATACCATTTTTGACAGAACAGACACATGCTAGAAATAGGTTCATGTTTTGTGGCTAGTAACACTTTGATTTTTTTTATGTAAAGAAGAAGAAGAGGAGAGATTCAAGGGATCAGCCCTGACAATGCTAAGAATTGCAGTCTATTCTTATCTGAAAACTGTTTCAGCAGAATGGCTTCACTCAGTCTATAGTTGTCAGCATTTCTGAGGCCTCTAAATAGTTTCGAAAATTCTTAATTTTTAGTTTTTTGCCACAGGTTGAGTTAGACAAAGTATTTGCTTTCTGAAGATGTAAATAAGACATCATTGACATGCATTACCCTTACCCTGAAAGTGGATCACGTGTCTCCGTAATTCCTTGTAATCTGAGTTACAAATCGGTATTGTAAGAACTCTAAATAAGTCCATAGTCTTGAAAGTCATTATCTGTCTACCAACAAATACATAACAGATTATGCCTTTAGTGAAATGTTATGTAGTATATTCACAGGATGTAGTAATTCTTTGCATGTGTATCATTCCAGTGATTTCTCCTTGCCATTGACCAGTCTACTTTGATGTAAAACCAGATGTTTCTTCTAAAGCTCTAGCTGTGCACTAAAGCCTTCAGTCTTTACAGGACACTGAATACTGTACATACTTAAAAGCATGAGGGTATCAGATACCCATTCAAGTACTTGTTTGGCACGTTTTACAAGGAACAGCTAGGAGATGCTAAGTTCAGTAGGCTTTCCCAACTGATGATAATTTGTTGCCTGAATGACAGAGTTGCCCTAGATTTCAGTGGTAAGAAGACAACTATATGCTTTCACAAACTGTGTTCTTATAATTATTATAGTTAAGCAAAACGAGTATCACAGATGGAAAGCAGTGAATAATCAAATAGCATTGCAAGACACAGAAGAAAGGCAATTTTTCTTGTTAAGCTGTGGAAGAATTCGATTGGAATAGTGGATAAATAAAAGATGAGAATTTCCTGAAGGAGTAAGGAAATCAGCATCAAAATCAGGGGTTGGACTCGATGATCTCTAGAGGTCCCTTCCAACCCCTACGAGTCTGTGATAAGTGTTAACTTTCAGGAGGGTGGAGAATCCCTTCAGTCTGTGTAGTATAACTGTATTGAAGGCAATAATGAGTTTCTTAAGTTGGGGACAGTTATATGACCATATCAAACAGTCATGACAAAACATGTCACTTACAGTTTGTTTACAGATTGTTGCAGTGTTAGATGCCCAATAGCAAGGCTCCTTGGAAGAAAGCTGAGGTAGAGGGGATTGCGATTGGAACTGCTGTGGATATGCTTCTGAATCCGTAGATGGCTATACTAATAGTACATACACTTTTTTTGAGTAGACATTCTTTACATATGTCTGTTCCTGTCTTTATAGAACAACTAGTGCTATATAAATGGGTAGCAGCAGAGGCAATGTCTTTATCCATTCACTGTGGTGTTCATTTATGCAATTCTTCATTAATAGTAATAGCTTATGTTGTTGTAAATGAATAATTAATTGCAAAGTGCTCGTATTTGAGGAATGGGGGGTGAATCTATCACTGTCTTCATAAATCAGTAAAGCATAGTAAATGATTATTTCTTTTGTTAGCTTCTCTGTTGCCTATGGTAGGAACTCCTCATGGATTTTCTTCTGTGAAGAAGATACAAGAATACAAGTTGTAAAGCTGCTAGAAATACTTGGAAGATTTGACACCTCTAAGGTGAAGTAAAAAATTAGATATTTAACTTTCTTTTGAATATGCTCGAATAGGTTTTTACATGAAACAGAGGGGCAGGAATCATTTTATTTGTCAGTACAGAAGTATAAGCACAGAATTCCATGTTATGAAACAGTTTATAGTGACAATAATTAAATTTTTTAACACTACTTTTATGGCTTACTGCTCCAAGCATTGAAAAGGTATACCCAAACAGATTCTGGGGCTGAAAGTGAGCAAGGTATTTAAGATGAAGAACACAAGGACATGTATAGCTGTTGAAAAACTGTTTAAATTCATCTGAAGAATGCCTTTGTGTACATCCCAGAAATGATGTAGCAACAGTAAAAAGATAGATATAATCTGCAGTGTGTTTTCCCTTCCCATTTTCCTGTCATCAGTTTTGATCATCATCAAGTAGAATGGCTGTTACTAATCCTAACTGTCTGTGATATAATATGGTATAATATTTTAATTGCATTCTCCTTCTGAGCTGTATTAATGATAAGAGAGAAGGAAAAAAATGTGTATGCTTGAAGAGAAAGAACAACAAAAGGCTTGCAGAGCAAATGAAAAATGCTGTCACCAAGGAGCAAAGTAGATTTTATAACCTAACTAGTAAGAAAGCTGCTAATATATAGATTTCTCAGTTCTCAGAAGGAATAAAAAGAGCCTAATGACCTTTATAAAAAATAAAAGAAGCCAAAACCTCTGAGAAATATGCGTTGCTTCCTTATTGTTACCTTGACTGAGTATTGAACTCTGCTTCAGGCCTCGGTGTAGAATACTTGCTTCCATTTCAGGCATATGACCTTATCATATTTTCATGCAATTCTTTTCTAAAATAGTAACAATATTAATTTAGATATCTTACTCTTTTTAATCACACTGCTTTCAAAATGGCATATTGAGTATTTCCAGGCTTTGGGAATATCCACTTATTTCTGTTTCAGAAAACACCTAATTGATGTTTTCTGAAGAGAAACACAAAGTCTGTTCTAAATGCTGTTCACATGCCAGTTTTAACATCTCCTGTGCAGTATGTGTAAATCCTTTAACAACAGCAAATTGTGTTTTCGCCTGCTTTAAAAAGAAAATATGTTTTGCTTTTGTACAGTGATGGTCATTTTAGTATGACAGTCCATAACTGATTCCTTAAATCAAATCATATCCATTGTTTATGTAATTTAAGATGAGCTAGACTAGAATGAGCTCATTCATAATTCATTCTTTCATGTCAGCAGACTGCATAATAAAAAGCTGGTATGCATTTTCACAATAAAAGGTCAAAAAGGGACACGTGTATGGCTGATGAATCTGCAGCTTTTCAGACTCAAAATGTAGAGGTTAGTAACAGAACTATTGAGAGTGATATGAATGTAATATGAGTGAAAATAGATGTGTTGAAGCACCATAAGAGACCACGGAGGAATAGGGAGAGTACCTGTGCTGATAACCAAGGACATTACTGACTGCAATAAAACTAATAAACACTGAGGAATATCTGATTTACATAAAGACCACAAGGCCAGCACTCAGATGATTAGCTGTGTCTGGACACAAAGAAACACTTTTTAATATGTGGTTGATGAAGCACAGGTTGCCCAGTGAGTCTGTGGATCCTCCTCCATGAGGATCTTCAAAAGCTGCCTGGATGTAGGCCTGAGCATCTTGCTCTGGGTGCCCCTGCCTGAGCAGAAGGCTCCCTTCCAACCTTCAACCCCTCTGTGATACTAAGGTTCAAGAGTCAGTTGATTGAGTCTGTGCTTTCATAATGAGAAATAACAGCAAGGTTAAATCAGGTTGTATTTTCCTCTCCTTTCATCCCAACATAATGAGAAACTGCAGCCCCAAAGGCATGCAGAATCATAAAATCATAGGGGTTGGAAGGGACCTCCAGAGATCATCAAGTCCAACCCCCAATGAATGATGTGCTGATGGGCAGCAATGACTTAATAACTGTCAGTAGTAAAATGTGTAAATGTTGTCTAAATAAGCAGTTTGTACTGGAGAATCTTATCAACTCAGAAGGCATAGCAAGGATGTAACAGCTGAAATCACCTGTCCTCTGTCTTAGGCAGAAATTGTGGACAGATGAATATGGCACTTTTGTCTTGGTGTTTGTGAGTAAGTGGATACAGAACAGACAGGTAGAATCATGATGATTAGCAACTAGTTATCTGGCTGCTAATTATCCATACTGCAACAAATCCTTTTTTTCCTTTTTAAGCAACTTTTTTGCCTGTATGCAGTTTGTTTACTATTATTCCTTATGTAATTTACTTTATAAGTTCCTTAGTTTATAGTTGATTTCATCTTGAAAGGCAGCCTGCACAAATCGGCATGTTCTGCATATCAGTTTAGTAAATAAGTAATGTTATGAGCAGAGAAGCTCAGCAGTAAACTGGAATTCCTTCACCGTGTTTATTTGTGCCTTAATATTACCAGAAACTATACTTTGTGAAAGCCCAAGGAATGTGTTTTTAGGTATTTAATATGCCGTATTTTATAGAGAAAGGAAAATAAGGTTCTTTTGTAATTAATAGATTGTTTTGGTGGTAAAATTAGTATACTGATTTAGTATAAAGATAATGGATTTCTCGCTGTAGTCCAGCAGAGTGATGGTCCTGCAGATGTTACTATGATGAAAACATTAATATTTTTGCTTATTTCTGAAACCTTATTTCTTTCAACCTCAACCATTCTGCGATTCTGGTTTGAACAGCTGGAATCCAGAGTTTGAAAATAGCATGAACTTAAAGAGCTGCCTTCAGTTTCATCTCTATCAAGTACAATATTTGTCTGTATTAGGGTGAACAATATGCGCCCTTGTTTTTGTTTTCAGGTTTGCTTTATTCAGAATGAGTGCAGTCATCACCTTCACTAAAAGGATGCTGTAGATGAACAAAATTGTTTCCTATATTCTTTACAGGAATGGTTTTTAGGTAAAGCATTGTATGATGAAGAATCTACAATAATTCACCACTATGCCTTTGCTGAAAATCCTACAGTCTTCAAATTTCCAGACTTTGCTGCTGGTTGGGCACTTAGTATTCCACTCGTTAACAAGTAAGAATTGAATTTTTAATTGCTTCTGAATTGTTTATTGTAGCAATGAAGTTGAGAATTCACAATTTTTCTAAATGCTAGTCATTGTTATTTTAATGAGTTATGATTTCAAACATAATACTTTCTTAATACTTCTAAGTATAAAAGATGTATGTATGCCTGCAGTGCACAGGAAGGTAAATATGCTAAGTTAAATTCAGATTTTAATTTTCAGCTGTCCTTGGTACTGATTGCAGCTTAGCTAGGGCAGATAGCTTGGGATGTAGTCAGTACAGGCTGTCTGTTTAGCTATTTATTTGACTTCATGTGTTGGTTTTATTGCCTGCACTAAGTTCTTGCTGCCGCCACCTTTATTATTAATGTCTTTGTGCTCGTTTACTATCGTTTGAGGACCTAAGATATGTAGCAAGGCATCCAACTAAACACAGTGATGCTCAGCTAGCTCTGGGTATGCCTGCAGAGTTTACTGCTCCTGCTCAAGAATTTGTAAATAGACACAAGTACAGAAGTAGATGTTCAGAAGTAGAAGTATCTTTGTTGTACCTGTGCATGTGATTTATTTTGCTGACTTCTGCATATCTGAAAGAAAATTTAATGTCAGCTACTTTTCAGTGCCATCTCTCTAATTTTAAAAATTACAGAGAGCAGATTTATTCGTGGTTCTCAGAGTGACCTCATTGGCCTCTCATTCTGTAGAGAGAATATAGATGTTTATTTCCAATTAGATGCTTGTTTTTAAATGAGATTTTAGGCAGGAAAAATGTGTCAAAATATATGTGCCAATAACTGATATTAACATAATTGTTCTGTGTGCAAATAAAGAAAAAAATGATAGGAAGAAGAAACACAAGTTGTTTTTCATGGCAATATATGCAGCATATATCTTTCATTGTACATAGATAGTTAAAAAATACTGGTTGCACTTTGCTGCGTACAGTAATGATTGATTATTTTTAATGCACTTTCTGAAGAAAGTAAATGTCTTGATCTTTAATTGTACAGGCTTGCAACTAAATTGAAAAGTGAACCACTCAAGTCAGACTTTACAATAGATTTAAAACATGAGGTAAGCAGTGTGCTGTACTTCTGACGTAAGTAGGAAAAAGAAGCTATGAGATCTATATGCTTAAATATAATTTTATAATGAAAAATAAGAGATGGCTAAAATTTTTTTAATGCAATAGCATGCTTAATTTCTTTCCCTTTCTTTGAGAACATAATAACGTAATACTTCAAAATTATGTTTCAAGCATAGAAGAATTCTTGAATGAAACTGCATTTATAACATGCATGGTTGTATACAGTGAGGTATATTCTAAGATTTGTTCTGTACAGAGAGAGAGTGGCTTCTAATTTGTAAAGCTTACACTGGCACAAATAATATCTCAGACACTGGCAAGTCTCAGTTACTTTTTTAAGTCAGATTCTAACTAGATCTGATGAACTTGGGATGAAGTAGCTTGGGGAGTAGAAATTGTGTCAACTAATGAAATGTGGCAATTAGAAATTTATTTGCATTTGGCTGCCAATGTTTTTAAACGGGAGCTACTGAGGAATAGATGAGTTGGTGGAAGGGAACATGAAAGGAAGGAAAAGGGATCTGAAAAAAGATATTTTTTATTTTTTCTGCCTTCAAAGCATTTGTGTAGCTCAGGGTTTTGTATTTATTGTCAGAAAGAACTCCTGAACCATGGGGCAGGTAGGATGAATCTGGAGTAAGCTTGTTGACTTGGGCCTGAAGTGTTGAATAAATGTAATCTTTTTATACTTTCCTGAAAGTCAGCTATAAATTTTGGTTCTGGCCCAGAAGGAGAGAAAATTAAACTATCGCTGCTCTTCCAGATCTTTATTCTGAAGTAGTTAGAAGGCTCCTCATTTCCAACATAAATCTATAGTGTAGTTATAGAGTATAAATTGGTAGCATATTTAAATGAATTTGGTTTTATGCTAATGCTGTTCTTTCACATAGTTTTCCCTCTTTGATTTGTGATTTTCTCAAAAACAATTGAACCCCTCTCAGCCTCAATTTTGTTACATGAAACGTGGCAATAAGCTGTTTCTTTCCTAAATGCAGTCCTTTTTTTTTTTTTTTTTCTAAATTCAAGATTTTGTGCTTCACACTGTTAATCTTGTTTTTGTAACTTACCTGAAAGTCCTTTAGATATTCCTAATATTCTAGTCTGTCTCAGCACTCCCAAAGCTTTTAAACAGGGTCATCCAAAAAAGTCACTAGCAGACTTTTCTTTTGTGTACCACACACGGATTCATGAAAAACTACTGATGACTTGCCTTGAAAAATTGTTCCTATCCCCTTCTCATTCTGTTAGCAGTTCTTTGCATATGTTTCTTTTCAAATTTATTGTCATTGATAATCTACTTCAGCTCTGTAGTTATTCTTTCTGCATGATCTCACAGCTCTCCAGAGACAGTTCCATTCCCACTCATTTATTTTATAAATCACCATCTTCTGCTCCTTAAATCATTTTTATCTTGCTACAGCCTTCTTGTGTGAATCAAGATTGACATCAAATCAAGGGGTATAATCTGCAGTCTTTAGTGACTGTGTGTACAGTTTAAATTTATGAAGGATTATAAATGTTTTAAGACCTATTTTAGTTGACAAGTCCTGATAACGTACTTCTTTAGTTGTTGGTGTTTTACTGTATCAGTTTTTCACCTTATCACTTTCCTACGTCCTTATTTCTTGTATCCATAATATTTTTATCCCTTTCCATCTTGCAAATATAGTCATGCTGGTGTTCATCTGTAGATTTCTTATTAGACATTTTGTAATTGCATGATTCTGTGTATGTCCTGCTACTCAAAACTGGAAGGGAATAATAGATTTTTTTTATATATGTAACATTAGATTTAATCTAGAGGTAAGACTGTCTTTTGACTGTTGATTGTATATCTGTTTCCATTCTTCTAGAAGCAGTCTGTTGTCCTGTTCAATAACCAAAAGGGCAGTCTGTTCTCACTTCTGAAATATGATAGTTTCACATTAGTCTAAGGATTTTTATTCAAGAATTCATTATTCAGTGGAAAATCTTGGCACATTATAAGCTTTCAAAAATAATTAATATTAATTTACAGTTATTAAATGTTCTCTGTGGAGCAGAAGCATTGCTTTTTTGTTGCTTCATGTGATTCATTCTGAATAGCTTAGGTTTGGATAAATGCAATTACTGGAAGCTGTTTCTAAATCCCATTTCCTGTTGTTACATAGTCTTCAGCTACAAGATGGGATGAAAAACTGTTTATATCCTATAACAAGCTGCAAGCAGAAAGATAGCTTTGGAGATGTGTACTTTTCTTGTCTGCTCTTTACCACAAGTGTGTGTATGTTATGTGTTACTTCCATGTTCCTCCTCTACTCCAACCACCATGAGTGGCTGAGCTGCTACTCATGCTTCCATTTTCTTCTATACAGAGGAGCCCTTCCCTTTAATACTCTGTTGAAATTACCTTTAATGCTAGAATCATATGTGTTTCCAAAGCACTGCTGAAACAGCAAAGAAACAGACCACTTAA
The DNA here is from genome assembly GCA_023055505.1 of Callipepla californica brunnescens. Lineage (NCBI taxonomy): Eukaryota > Metazoa > Chordata > Aves > Galliformes > Odontophoridae > Callipepla > Callipepla californica. Next base: position 103,955,390 of record JALIRH010000001.1, on the reverse strand, counting down.
CAATAGTGAAGCTTAGAGAAGTAAGAATTTGCAGACTACAGAACTGCCACTGACCTGCAGTGGCTTCATGAGTCACTGCTTCCTGAGCACTGGTAGTTACAGTGTTTGCATTCATGGCTCCCAGTCATCTGCATCTCTTCAATTACAACAAAAAGTACAGTAATAACACTGTAAACTAAAAACTGTACATTTGCACTTGTGATGATCTGAGTGCATTTGTATTATGACAGTTACAAGCAGCAATAAAAAAAAAATCATCATTTAATTGCTCTAGTATGTTACTGTACCCTAGTTGTTTGCTATCCAAAACCTGTTAAATTTAGAAGTCTCAAGGATATGATTTTGTTCTCAAGCCTGCCTCTGGTCCTGGCTGTTCTCATAACAATCTGGCAGTTTTGTTTTATTCCCACTAAGTTCCCAAAATGGCTGTGTGTAGGTTTTAGGGTTTTTTTGTTCCATCTTTTTTTGAGGATATTGAATTTATTGAACATGAGTCAGCAGTGTGTCCGTGCTGCTAAGAAAGCTAACAGTATTTTTGACTTCATTAGGCAAAGCATTGCTAGCAAATCAAGGGAGATGGTGAGGCTACACCTGGAGTGCATTTCTGGGGCCCTCAGTACAAGAGAGACCAGGACATACTGGAAAGGGTCCAACATAAGACCACCAAGATGAAGAAAGTACTTGAGCTCTTCTTCTTCATTGCCTTTTTTGCATGCTGGGTCTGGTCCAATATTCCAGTGAAACACATACTTGTTTTTCATGCAAGAATCATTGGGAATATTTGTAAAAAGCATTGGAAATAGAAAGTAGAAGCCAAGATAGGTTTTTTTTTTCCTGCCTTGGAGGAGACCCATTCCATTCCACCTGTAGTGTAGAGTCAAACTCCTTTTTGCTACAGTATTAATTTCAGTAATCTTAATTCTTGTACAGTAACTCAGTTTCATGAAGTAGCATGGAGGATCTTTTTCTGAGTATTTATGTGTTGGTATAGGGTCCCTTTTGAAAAGTAAAGCTATAGCTTTGGAATTAGTTAAGCAGAAGCAAACTGGGAGCGTAGCTTCTGCATTGTGAGCTCACACAGCTCTCATACAAAATGGAAGATGTTTTCACATCTTTGACCTATTTTTGAGAGAGTCTGAGCATTCAGGGTTAGAAGTGTATGACTGTGCAGGTCAGAAGCTTTGAATACCCATACTTAGTGAGATACTCTTTTTGCTTTTCAGAAACTTATTTACTCTTAACAAATTTTTGAACAATTTTGTAAGAAACCAAGTTAGTCTTTTAAGCGATCTGAAGAATGCCCAGTGGGTAATTATTCTTAGTGAATATTTACTCTGGTAAAGTTATAAGCAATATGCAAGATTTGCAATAGGAATATTGAGCGAGTCTAAGTGTTCTTGATGTTTCATGGAATGTAGACTGAAATATTGTTAATTTTATTACTAATTAAATGAATGTAAATGCAAAGAGCTCCTTTGTCTTCTTCCCCTTTCTCATTTTTGCTGGGATTTTTGATTGTGAATTTTAAATGCACAAGAATCTACTCTAGTTCAGTATACTTGTTACATTATCCTTCAGTGTATTTTACATTTTCTCAGAGTTTCATTGGTGATATCAAGCATTTCTAGTTGTCAGCAGAGTATGCATCAATTTTGAAAAGCTGAAAACTGCTGCATAGGAAGAACTAGCCCTACCTATTCCAAATCATGAAAATAATTTCAAAAGAGTAATGAAGTAGATTTTTTGTTTGTTTGTTAAAAGAAGTTGCAACTATTAATTCCATTTCTTCTTACAGAATGTAAAGATTGGTTGTTTTGACATGCTTGAATATGTAAAACTGGTCTAATCCTTCAAAACTTGAACTATCTGTAGTATTTTTGTTATAGCAAAAAATAAGTAGATGTTAGCTCTAGAAATGTGAGCGAAAGTTAAAGTATACAGCTATTAAATGAACCAGGGCACAAATCATCTGTGTCATCTGCTATTTTCCATTTTCTCTTCTAAATATGTCCTGTATTGTGATTTCTTTGTAAGCCTTGAGACTGCTGATCCATTTTTCATTACCAGTATGAATGTATTCTATTTTTTCAGATTGCCCTATATATTTGGCAGAAAGGGGATGGACCACATCTTACTCCAGTGCCTGAATTCTGTACAGATAATGTGAACTCAGATAGGGTTGATCAGTGTGTGACAACATTCAGTAATTTTCTTCCACTTTGTGTAAGTACCTCATTCTAAATATTACTTGCTTAGTAAAAGTACAGATCTTATTAAAATGAGTAATATTTGGCTTTAAAAATCTCATGCCCTAAGGAAATATTTTTCAGTAAATTAAAAAAAAGTTTGTTACAGTATGTATTGTTGTTTTCAGCCTTCTATGGCACAGCATATTTCCTGGCAAACAAATATCATGTACGCTTTAATTGGTTTTTTATGACAGTGGTTGAGCAGCTTATGATCTCTAAAATAATTCTCTGTATATTTCTGTGAGATAATGAAGTTCAGATTTTTTTTCCCCACAGATGGGAAATTTAATCTTGTTTAGACTGAAGATAAAATGTAATATAGTGTTTGGTACGTTCATGTACAATCTACTGCTTCCACCTCTAGGAGAACACATTTATGGTATAATGGGTTAACTCTCACCAGAGGCCAGTAAGAATTCGATGATTTCAGGAGAGCAAAATTCTAGGTTATCTGGTTTCCCAAAGGGAAATAACTAGGACGATGAAACAACTTTATTTTAGAATTGAGGAAATTCAGATTTCTAGTATGTAGTTTTTAAGCTTCTTTTTCTATCTTAATTTAATGTCATTATTTTAATTTCAAAGAAGTTAAGAAGACTTTTTTTTTTCAGATGAGTCATTCTTAATGCAACAAGTTTATTTTTTTTCCCAGTGATAGATGTTATAGTTCGTGTTAGAGTATTTTATCAATTGAAAAAGTTAATGTTATTTTAGGAATTTAAAACCAATTTTTGCTAAGAGACAAAAATTTAGTTTCAGTTGTACTATTCTACTTGATACACTATACAATGAAAAGCTATCTTCTGTTCTATTATGTGTATAGACATACATATCCTATAAAATGTTAAAGCCAGAGCCTGCAATTTCATTTTTGTTCTGTCCAAATAGGGAGAGCCAATAAAAAAGGAAGATGTCTTTGTTGCTGTAAAAACATGTCGGAAATTTCATGGAGACAGAAGTAAGTTGTTGGTTAGTCCAGATAGTAGTTCTGTACAGTATAGTTTATGAAATTAATATTTAGAAAACGAGCTGATACATGCTGTCTGTGTACCTCTTGGGTCTAAATATTTGCAAAATCCACAGGGAAGCATGAAAGCTTTAGAGTTCTTCAGGAGGGCTGCAGAATGTTTAAGGCAAAGTTACAGTAATTCAGTGTTTCATTGTTAGTGATTGGTTGACAATATTAAAATGGAGTATCTGAATTGAAAATTTGCATAAAATTAGCTTCTGTGATGGAAATTGGAGCTATAGTGATATTTATATTGCTACTCTTAAAACTGTTCAGTGTGTTACCCTAGGTAGTCGGTTTAGTTGTTCCTTATATTAGCAGTGGCCTGTGTGACTGCTTCAGAAATTTGAGCAAGCTGAAAGCTCTGTCCTCTTGTACTACATTGTGTCTTACCCTCCACTTCAATAAAAGATGAGCACAGCTTTTTCAAAGTGCTTGAAATAGGATATTTTCTTTCTTGTAAAAATCAGTCAACACAGTACTTTGTCAATGTCTGGATCAGTAGTCTGTCAAGTGTACAGCACTGTTGTGTTTAACTTGGAAATGTGGTATTCTACAGATAATGGTAGTCAATATGATAATATGACCATGACATACATGGTAAAAACAATAACCAAAAAAACAACCAGCCAAACTAGCAAAGCTCAACCAAATCAGTTCAGTGGGTTTTACCTTCTTTCTGAGAGACAAGGAAAAGAAAGTCTCAGAGGTACCCAGCTTCAGGTAATATCTGAGGGTCACCTCCAGTGTATCTAACAGTTTGTGGACTTAGAATTTTTCCTTCCAGTTTAACAGTAGACATTCTCCCTACTCAGTGACACCTAACAGTCCATTCTAGTTTACTTCTTAGATGTTTTGTTAATAAAGAAAATAGGAATAGATTTATTTCCATTGATGCATTTGAATTTTGTGTGTCCATGAGTACTGCAGGTATGTAATAGCACTGGCATACTTTGTTCATAAGTTTAATTTAAAGTGAATATTATTGTTAAAAAAAAGGCAGATACTGGTACTATGTTTTGGAGGTGGGTGGGGAGGTTGCCACATCTACTGTCAGCGCATAGGAAGAAGATAAAAGCTCCTTTTGTAACTGAGTCACTGTTTGCTAATGCATCAAAAATGGTAGATTCTGTCACTTGAAGATTTAGACTTATATGCTAAGTGTTGTTTTTTCCTTCAGGATAAGATTAATATAGTTTCTTGATGTTGTTACTGCACTTGATGAAAGCCCTATATTCCCCTGTTTTGTAATAGTCATTTGGAGATCTTCAGCAAGTAGCTTTTGACAAAACAAAATTGACTGTCCTGTAATTGGAGTTCACTGAAGAGTTCTCCTTTCTGGATCCATGTTTAATTTCTTGCATTAAAATTGAAACAAAACAAAAGCTAGAAAGTCAAAAAGGAACATTAAGCTTCAAAAAGATAGCATAATAATCTTTCAAGAAGCAGCTGTTGAAGACTGAGGAAAATTCTTGAACTTTCCTCACAGTTTCCAGTGTTATGCAATAGAGGATAATCTTACTCAAGATTTTGAAAGATTAGTGGATGCCAGCTTCAGAGAGCTCCTTTTACCTGGTAAGTCATTTTTTATTGTATGCCAAAATCTACATTTGTGCAGCAGGAAGGCTTGGTATTTGATTTGAAAAAGCAGTTCAAGAATTGGCTTCAGATAGAGCTCTCTGAACATGTACTGTATATGATAATATGGGAAGATTTCATGACTGTGAACAGTGTTCTAAAAGTGGCACACTGAAAATAAAGTTAATAGCTTAGGGCTGACCTGTTAATATCTCTTCAGTGTGGAGTTGTGTCTTCCATGTGATCACTACTATTACTACATAATAACTATTTGCATCAGTAGTTGGCCAGAAATTTTCAAACTTCTTTCTCTAGAAAACATGAGTTGTTAGAAATTGGAAATGATTGTGGGATTCATTTTGCAATAGGCATTAGTCTGGATGGTGACATTTCTGTCAAAACAAGCAAGGGAAAAAGAATGATGCTTTAGCTCTTAGCTCCCTTACTAGGCCATTGAGTGTTGGTGAGGCTCAGGTCTCTGCTTCAGTGAACTCTTTTTTTGTGTGTTTTTGTTTTTTGTGTTAATTTATGCAAAGAAGAGGGGATTCCACCAAGGAAGCTGAGAGGCTCTATCTCTAATAGTAAATAGGTTATTTTATAGCACCCTGTGGAGGTTTAGGTCCTTGATTGGAGGAGAGTGAAAACGCCTTTGTAGGTGTGTCTCTGCGATTGGGTGAATGTTAGAAGGATTATGAATTTCTATGACACTTCTGAATTGGTGGCTTGGTTTCTGGAAGCTTTCTGGTTTTGTTCTTCCAGGAAGCAATGTTTTAGAAATTGAACATTTTTATAAAATCAGAAAATCACTTCTTGCCTTCTTGTTTTTTATTCTAATTGGAAAGAAGACATTTATGTGGTATTCTCTGCCAATTAATGTATGATTATGCAGTATTACTTGATATAATATGACTTTTTTAGTACACAGGAGGTAAAGTATTGTGCAATTCCTGACTTTGCACTTCAGGTCTCCTCTTTAACACTGTATGAAAATATTTTTTGTACATAATTCCCTATGGATTTTTAATGCAAAAAATTGTTTGCTGTTTTACCTGTCTAAAACTTCTAAACAATATTGTCTACTGCATATTGCTTCAGGAGTGGAGTTGCATTTTTCTTCCAAATTTACAACTTTCTCTATTAGTGGGTTGTGTTCTTACTACTCTACCCTAGCAGACATCCTTTAGTTCATTTTAAATTTTATCCAACAGGCTGTTGGTCAATCAAGAATATTCCTTCAATAACTCCTTAAGTGATGAGATTAGAAGGAAGTGAGCAACTAGGTAGGCAGCAAGTATTTAGGTGAAGAATAGTTCCAGCAAGAGGCTAAAATCAGTTACTGACAAACACCATAGTTAGATTGCAGCAAAGGGAAATGGTGTTAATATTTCCTCCTAGTAGGAAAGCAACTTTTCTAGTGTAGGGAATTGCTTACATTTTACATCTGTAAAATGCATAGGATTTGGGGCTGCAGTGACTATTTAAATAACTAGCTACTGCTAATAAGACTTTGTGGGTGGTGCTGAAGAATATAGGGCAAAACGAACAAGGAGAACAAAATACATATTGTTTTAGAGTAGCTGCTCACCTTAGTCCTGCCCACTTGATTTTTAAAGTGGAAAAAAGATGATTGATATTAATCTGATCATTCTCTTCCAAACATCCTGCAGGTGCGCCTACCATTCTGCTTGGTGATAGACTTTTTTTTTTTTCTTTTAATGTTTCTCATAATTTGTTAACCAGAAATGAGAAAGGAGTAGTTCTAGTTAGAAGGGAACTTAAACAGTTCATCTGGTCCAACTGTCAGACTGTTTTGGGGCTGACATTGTTGAAACATTTGTAGCATAATCACTAGGATTTTGTGTAATCTACTTTAAATGTTGATGATATTCATGTCAAATGGCAAACTAGTAAGAAAAGGATTGCTCTTACAAGCAAGTGTTAAACAGTCCTCTTTTGAGTACAATTTCCCAGGGCTAAAAGCTGACTGTGTGGTATTCAGAAATGTTCTTCTGTGAGTGTGCCTCCAGAGACAGGTGCTTTTGAGCATTAACATCACGTTACTGTCAAATACTGTGTATATAGCACAAGTGCAGCATTTCCAAAGATGCATCTGGCCTGTTTGTGATTCAGAACATTCTGTATGCTGTGCAGTTGGATGTGTTGTTTCTAAAATGTGACAGTTTCAATACTGGAAGAGTGGTGGATCTCTAATAATGTTCCCACTGATGTGTGATGCAGGTTCAGTGTAGCAGGGGTAAAAGTAATGAATTCCATACTTTGGAATACAAATGTAAACATTACAGTCCCCAGTGTCATGTGAATGAAATTATTAGACATATTTTAAAGAAAATTTGCTGCAGTATAAATAAAACTGTCCTGGCTGACTTTCGTGAAAATGTAAATTTGTTTCTTTAAATACCGTAGGAAGGAAAAAAGAGTGAATGTTTACAGCCATAGTGCTGTACTTGAAACATTTCTTTCATTACAGTGTGAAGGAATGTGTCAGTTAACATGGGCATATACATTTTAGTTTAGTAGTAACTTATGTTTCCATGTCAACAACTGTTTTGCAGTACCAGTTGTAAAGCAGACTTGGGAAAGAGAAGCTGCACTTATTGAATACTACAGTGATTACAGAGACATTTCCATTCCTACTATAGATTTAGGTGTACCTAATACAGAAAGAGGTAAGTTTACTGTTGCTGGCAGCATTTCACAAGTAACTGTGTACTGATAGCATGTTTTCAGGCTGATACGCATATTTCACTTATATTTGTTTCAGAAATATATTCCTACATCTAAAACTAGGAGAATACTTCTTTCACACAGGAAAAGGTTGGAGAGTACAGGTCACCTGTGTATATAGATTATTATATTTTTTGAGTAGAAAACTAAATACTCATAAATATGATAAAAGGGTACAGAGATTTACTGAAGGAGACAAAAATTGGGGTTATTGTGCTGGGCTTACTCTCAAGTAAGAGTAATTGCTGTAGCGTGTGATGGATTTGTGACAGAAAGCCTCATACAGCATCAAATGGTTACTGAACATGAACTACTTTCTATATGGTATTCAAACACTTGTTGAAACACTATGCTTGTGTCTGCTGTGCCTCTGTTTTAGGCACAAACACTAATTGTTAACACTGGAATGTTTTTTGTTTTTTAATGAGAAATGTGAGTTTAGAGTGCTCATTTGCTTTGTGTTTGAATGGAAGAAAAAAAAGAAAAAAAGCTGTGGATATGATGACTTCAGTTTTTTGTTTTTTTACTTCTGTTGCTTTTAGACATGTTGTATGACTTCTAAGCATTGCTATATAGGAAACTATAGGAACTTTGGTCTACTGGCCTTCTAAACTAAATAAACTATTCTGGGTTTGCTCCAGTATTATTTTTGTGCATCTTTCACAGAATCTAATATAGAAATCTTGGATTTAAGTTGTAAATACTTGTGTGTCAGCCTGCGTTAAGTTTGTCTTTTCACAAAATCAGCAAAGCCGGGGTTTTCTTATCTCCTAAGCAGTGAGTTAGTATTTTTTTTTTCAAAAATATTTTAGCTGGAAGTAGCTTCAATTTATAATATCCCATCTCTATTTTTTAATGCTTGTTTATTAACCACAGTATTGATAGCAATGCACAATACTGATCTGCAATCTAGATGCTTAAAGATTGTTTGCAGTTGGTTTTTTTCTGAGATGTCAAAAAAATTCAGTGTAAGTCTGAACCATCTTGTTTTTATTGTGATGTTTGTCATAAAAAAGCACATCTTGCCTTTTAAATCCTACCAATTTTCTTCTTTTTTTTTTTTTTGGTTTCCGAAATCAAGAGTGGCAGTTTGCCCTGAGTTGTCCAACATGTTAATAGGATAACTAGAATAAAGCTTGATTTTCAGGTTTTCATAATTCAAAGGCTTCCCATAATTAAGCATGCTTCAAAAGTTTGTTCTTGCATAGAAAGCAATGACTATTTGTACAAACACCATTCAGTGTAATGAAGGAGATAATTTAAACTCGCATCTCAAACATTTTTCTAGTCATTTCCAAAATGTTTTAGCCCAGTGAGCACTCTTTATATTCAGTAATGATTGTTTTGTACAAAATGTCGTGATATTTAAAGGTACGTATTATGTTATTCCTTTCCCTGTAGGTCACTGTGGGAAAACTTTTGCCATTTTGGAAAGGTATTTGAATCATAGCTCTCCCAGAACTCCCTGGTTAGTCATAGTGGATGATGACACTCTGATAAGGTATAAGTTATAATATTTCAGGAATTACTGTTCTTGATGTTGGTAGGAATTTTAGCAATATTAGTCTCTTTTCCAGTATTTAAGATATGAAGCTCTTTCACTTTTTATATTTAGCTTTATATTGTATCAAGGAAGAAAACTGTCACTTTTTGTTCAACATTCCCAGATTGATGTTAAAAATTGTGTAAACTTGTAATTTAATAAAACTGTGCATATAATGTTACCATGTAATCCTTTGGTCTCAATATGATAAGGTCACCCGTTGTGATTCTTCAGAGTAGGCATGTACGAGTTGATTGGTTTTGGTAATTTGCAATCCACTTTTCAGCTTGTGTTCCTTGCTTAAAAAGAGTCAGGAGGTTAGGTAGTCAGTTGTCAGAGCCAGACAGAACTGTATTCAGAGACTTGACTTTATTAGAAAATGAGATCCCATTTGCATGAAAACTGAGTGCAGTGTAAGAAAAACAAGGCACACTGATCAACAATCAGGATCACATAGTCATGAATATCAAAATAAATGGTTCAAGGTAATACTTTGCATTAAATTGTAAAATAGGGAGAATTTGGAAAAGGCTGTAACTGTACAAAATGCAGTGTTTGTAATAATTAAATCTTGGTTTATTGTCTTCTGATTCCTGGCATAAAGTGAATATTTGCAAAGTTCTTATCATGATTTGGGAAAAAAATACATATTTTCTCAATGGGACTCAATTCAGAAAAATATTTTTGGGCTAATTAATTCTTCTTCTGAGCAAATATAACAGTCATATTTCATACTAAATTGTCCATCACAAATTTCTGTTCAAGAGTTTATATCTCTGCTTTCTGTAGAATATTTGGATTTTTTCCAATCATGTTTTTGCTGTTTACTAGAATACCACTTAAGCTAGCCGTGTCTGTTTTGAAATAAATGCTTTCATGGTTTAATTTTTTCCTCTTCAATGGATTTTCCTCTTTCAGTATCTTCAGGCTCCGAAAACTGCTCAGCTGCTATGACCCAAATGAACCAGTATTTCTTGGAGAGCGTTACGGTTATGGCTTGGGAACAGGAGGATATAGTTATATCACTGGAGGAGGAGGGTAATTTGTTTCAACTCCTAATGAGATCTACATTAGTTCCTGGTTTGAATGCAGACGTTTTGAATTGCAGTACAAATCAGTTGCAGCAGGTTCAGTAATGTTTCCTAGTACAATTAAAAAGCAGTAATGCTCAGAGACCTAAATGCCTCAATAAGTTGTGCAGTCCAGTAGGAACAGATTTGTAGAGCAACGTGGTTGGTGCTGAGGACCACGCATGTTTAAGGGGGCTTGTTTTGGCTTGATTGCTCCTGTGAACTTGTGTGCCTGTTATCAGTTGTCAGCACCACACGTTGTCTTGAAGCATGTCATGATGCATTGATTCATCTGACCAATTCATTCTGCACACACACAGACCATCTCTCAGTGTGATTCAAAGTGTTGTGTGCAGAGACAGCTGGGATATTTCCTCAAAACAATGAATTTCTGATCTGAACTGTGGTGGAGCTTGCAGGAGAACCTAAAGAAGCTCATTCAGATCACTGCAATGAAATTAGTCCTTTCTGTTCTTTGTTTTTGTCCAAGCGTGGGCAAAAAGGAAAAAATGCTTTGTATTTTTGAAATTCATGTAATCATTTATGGGAGGTAGCTGAGGAAGGAATTTTATATTCTTGTCCTAATAAAGAGTTACATATAGAGCATTGTGGGTTAAGCTCATGCGTGAGAAATATGGGCATCTGTGATTGTGTATAGAATTTGGTTTAAATTAACAAACATATGGTATTTCAGATTGGCTCATATTGCAGTGAGAACAATCTTAAGAAGCATCTTGTGTGTCTAAAGCAAGTAGTGTGGACATTCGTGTGTCCTTAGAGTCATTTTGTGTGAAAAGCAGGGACTAAAAAAGGACTGACTGAATAAATAAAAATTATTTAACTCTCCTAATTGCTGAGAAATGTACCTTGCTGCTTGTTGTGAACTCATAAAGCTGTATAGCAGATCTGAAGTGTGAATCTCTGGAGAGTAATTTGTAATAGTTAGAGTACCCTGTCTTGGACTAACTGATGATGTAACTTCAGAAAAAGCAGACATGGAGTACTCTCCAGAAGTACATTCCCTCAGCTGTTAAATTCAGACATCACCATGTTTCTGGTCTGTTGGAGGCTTATTTAAGATCTACAAGGTCCAGGCTCTTGTTATTATTTAGATGGGCAAGAAAGCTGGGTGAACAGGAAGCCTTTCTTATAGCTTCAAGGAACATTTTTCATTTGCAGAGAGAATTTGGTACAGCAAAGGGTTCAAGGAATGACAGTCGAGGTTTACAGTTCTTCTCCTGTTGTTGTTTGTATGAGAACTAACCAGAAAATATTTGAATAAGATAGAATATCCCTTTAAAATCCTGATGAAATGTAGGAGTAATTATCAGTGGTAAAAAATGATGGCTAGCTAAGTAATTGTTGGAATAGCAGTATAATTAGTTTTCATTATATGAAGTAATTATCTTTCAGAAAGTGCCTCTTGCATGACTTGTCAGTAATGACTTCTCAAATCTTCCAGTTCCAGATAAGTTGCATTGGATGGCTATGTGTTGTCTTGCAACTTTATATCATTTAGCAACATTTAATCATTTCAAGGCATTTAGTTTCTTCAGTACTTATTGTACAGTGCTTTTCATTTGCTTTTTTTTTCTTCCTCCTCAGGATGGTTTTCAGCAGAACAGCAGTTCAGAGGCTGCTTGCTAGTAAGTGCCGGTGTTACAGCATGGATGCACCTGATGATATGGTCCTTGGGATGTGTTTCAGTGGCTTAGGAATCCCTATCACACACAGTCCGCTCTTCCATCAGGTCAGAGAGTTATTTATACTAGTGTTTAAAATATCTTTTGTCCTTTTAAGTATACGCATAAAATAAGACCCATAAATATTACCAAGTGGACCAGTGTGTAATAATCATAACCAAAATGCTGCTACTGCAGCTCACTTCTCTCTGGAATGTTTGACCAAGGGTATATGTATATCGTCAAAGTGTGAATTGTTACATATAAACTTACTAACTGTTACAGTATAGCAGTTCATAGGATATTTCATTTACTCTGTAGCAGAGGTGGGCACTGGTGGTTTGGGTTGGAAGGGACCTTTAAGATGATCTAGTTCCAACCTCCCTGCTGTAGATTTGGAGACCTCCCTCTTGGCCAGGTTGTTCTCAGCCCCATCCAGCCTGGCCTTGAACACATCCAGGGAGGGGGCATTCAGCACCTCACTGGAAAAAAAACAAAACAAAACAAAAAATTCAGAAAACTAAACACAACACAAAAATATTTTTTCTTCGGAAAAAGGAGACGTGACTGTGTAATTTTTCAGGGAATTTATTTTCTCTGCTTATTTCAATCTTTCTGTTCATTCAGTGTTTACCATTCTGAATCCTCTTATTACTGAATGTAGGTGAATATAATGTTGTAGTGTTCCTCCAGCTGTTGCTTTTATGGCAGATTCTAAGTAATGGTACAGATATCTTCTGATAAATTGATCTACGCCAATAAAGGGAAAAAGACAGTTTTCCTGTTAAGTGTATTCTCCAGTTTGGGAGAGTGGGATTGGCATAGATTTGAATCCTGTTTCTGCTGTCCAGAATAGTTAACAATGTATCTGTAACATGGTAGTGGAGGACCTAATGCACTAAGACCCCGAGAGATGTGCTGCATCATGAAATAAATAAATACTTGGCTTTCTTCCCATGGCAGCAGAGGGAAGAAGCATGTGTGATTTTTCCATACAGTGTAAAGCTTTTTTAAAAAATCAGCATTTAAGTCAGTTTTGTTGGATGTTTTTCAATGTTCCTCTTGCTTAAAAGTTGGAAAGATTGGCGTAGCTGAATATAAACTGAGATTAAAATAATGGGCTGCTTGAAAATTAGTAAGGTACCTAGTAATCTGAAGCAGCTGCTAGGGTCAGGGAGGAAGTTAGCTAATGAAATTATCTGTGTTTCCCATACTGACATTTCTTTCTGATTACATTTACTATTTAGAGGAATTAATTCCTTGACCACATAAAAAGAAATGTAATGATTTCCTGTCCTGCTTTATTTTATCATCACTTTCTTTCAGTATAAATGTGATGAAAGCAAATAATGCATCTTAACAGAATTATTAAATAATTTGCTTGTAGGGGTTTGGGTTTTTTATGTATGAGGTTTTTGGGGTTTTTTTTATTGTTTTGTTTTTTTTTTTTAATGGGAGTTTGAAAAAATAGGATTCATTGCTACAAAAAAGACAGGGATTTCCTGGAAAGAGTAAAGCAGAGGGCTACAGAGATGATAAATGATCTGGAACATCTCTCTTATGAGGAAAGGCTGAGAGACCTGGGGCTGTTCAGCCTTGAGAAAAGAAGACTCGGAGGGGATCTGATCCATGTCTGTAAATACCTAAGGAGTGGGAGGCCAAGGGATGAGGCTGAATTCTTCTCAGCAGTGTGTGGGGATAGGCTGAGGGGAAATGGCCACAAACTGAAGCATAGGAAGTTCTGCACAAATGTGTGTGGGAACTCCTTCCCAGTGCAGTGATGGAGCACTGGCACAGGCTGCACAGAGAGGTGGTGGAGTCTCCTTCTCTGGAGACGTTCCAGACCCGCCTGGACGCCTACCTGTGCAACCTGGGCTAGGGAGCTGCTTTGGCAGGAGGTTGGACTCCGTGATCTCTGGAGGTCCCTTCCAACCCCTACAGCTCTGTGATTCTGTGATCTCACAGATTTGTAAGAGTAGCACTTAATGTACAAAACGAAGCACTTATTTGTAATCCTTAATAATGTGCATTTGATACCAAATCACTTTGAAAGTGAAACCCTAGCAATTTGTAGAGAATTACACTCGAATTTTAATTCATCTTTACTATCACTTACAACATATCCTAATTTAATGTACCTTAATCAAAACCAGAGCCTGAGGAAAGAGCTCCAGCTTTGAGTTTTGAATGAGCTTACTCTATGATTTCCACTGTTCTGTGACAAATATTGTTAAAGCAAGGAAACCAGAACTGGATTTTTGTGACAACTAGAAAATGATTTTTGAGCTCCCTCTTCATTCTGCAAATGGAGTTCTTTTTTTAATAAACAGTTGGTGGTTTAAACATCAAAAACACACACTCAGGTTTCTTAATGTCAAAATTTTCTTGCCTGATTTTGTGTCTGGAGTGTAGAGGAAAGGGCTGGATGAATGCAGCATGTGCAATTCTTTAATTCAGCCATCAAGTTGCTGAAATGTGCAGTATTATATCAGTAATGAGCTTAGGCATCCAGACAGTGTCCTAATCACCCAATTTTCTTCTTTCCTTTCATACTTAGAAAAAAATGCATCTTCCAGCATTTTAAAAATGATTTAGTACACAGAAGCTTCCTCTGTTAAGTTTTGCATGTCTTTACTGCATTTCTCTTAGAGATACTTTGTCTATAATTGAAAAAAAAAGTTATTTTACCACAGACCACCACTGAGTGGGCTTTTTATACAGTGATGCACTTTCATGCCATTAAATTGTCTGAGAAAAGGAAACATGCTTGGCATATTAAAACTGAGCTGCATCGTGTGAGTTTGTTGTAATTCTGTCTCTTCTGATATAACCTGATGAAGAACAATGCAGTTTCCTGGCACCATAATATTTCTTGCATTCGATAATCTTTCCCTGTGATAAAACTTCACACATTTCAGCAGCTGTATTTGGGATCCTGCAGTCACAGTGTCAGGGTTAGCATCGCTCAGGAAGAGGAAGACAATATTGCATACAGTGATTTTCTTATGATTGAATCCAGACAGCATATTTAAACGGATGTGATAAAACAGCACTGCTCACTGCTTGTGTCTGTAGGTGGTGGCCATTTCACCCTGAGAAATGGGACACAGTTAACAACAATGTACTTCATAGCATGGTGGCTGCAGAGTACCAGATCTGAACTAATGCCTGTAATTTCACAGGATGATTTACCTGGTGTAGGGAACCTGCTTTGGCAGGGGGGTTGGACTCAGTGATCTCTCGAGGTCCCTTCCAACCCCTATGATTCTATGATTCTATATGGAGTAACCTTTGTTATTATCCTGTACATTTTAGTATTTGTTGTGATGCAGAGGCCACTGAATGGTGGTACTTTCTGATGATGGAATTCTTCTCCCTTGTTGAGTACAGATGGGTTTGGTTTGTTCTTCCTTCCTAGGCACGGCCAATGGACTACCCAAAAGAGTTCCTTTCTCACCAGATTCCGGTGTCGTTTCACAAACATTGGAATATTGATCCAGTGAAGGTGTACTTCACATGGCTGGCACCAAACACAGAAGAGGCATTTGATGGAAAGAAAGTTGAATTTAACAGGGAGGACTTATAAGCAGGAGGAGAATTAAAGTCTTGGTTAATGTACTGCGGGTGAGAGGCGGTCACTACTGTGATTTTTGTGTTGTTCTTATACTGATCATCTGTTTGTGACAGAGCAGGTAATGTTTTGTTCCTGTTAGTTACATCTCATCAGAGCAGTGGTTGAAGTCTTGTAGTCAACTTTTGGATTCTTTTGTTATGCTTGTTTTCTTTTTAAATACCTTAGAGCTTTATACATCAATGGACTTGCCACGCATTTGGGCACATACTACAACTTTGTCTGCATTCTGTTTTGGTCTGTGAATGTTACAGCATCCATTTACATTTCCTTCATTTGTTCCTGCAAAAGCTGCAGTTCTTAATTTGGGGGCTAAACGCTGACCATCTGTTAAATACCTATTGAGCACTATGTCTGACTGACCTGCAGAAAGCAGATCTCTAAGCTGTTCTGAACAGGTTCCTGGTGAACGAGAGAGGAGGCAAGACTTCATTTCTGCAACCAGGAGCTAGGCTGTTTGAAAGCTATCATCCCTTATTGCTCATTTCAAACGCAAGTACTGTAGGTTCCTGGTGGACC
Organism: Callipepla californica brunnescens; assembly: GCA_023055505.1. Lineage (NCBI taxonomy): Eukaryota > Metazoa > Chordata > Aves > Galliformes > Odontophoridae > Callipepla > Callipepla californica. The sequence continues at coordinate 103,939,364 of JALIRH010000001.1, read as the reverse complement.
AAGTGTGAACTGCTCTGTACCTTTAAGTTAATGAGCGTTTCTGAGGAATGGCGTCTCCTAAATGAAAGGTTAAGAACTGGGATTTCGAAGGTGGCCACGGGAGGTCACTGTAGCTCCTTTAGAAACCTAAATCGCGGTGTGTCTCTTTGGCAAGTATAAATGGGACTTAAGGATTTTTGAAGAACTAACACTTCAGGATTTCTGACGTGTGCATTTCAGTATGTGGATGCCAGCTTTAAAAAGTCTGTAGTGTTCCTAATTTATGTCATCAAGATAAGTAATTTTGTGCTTACAGTATGTAAAAAGTGATTCATATTTAATTGTTCTTTGTTGTTTTCTCTGAGTAACTCATTTTTGTAGAAATGTTTGTACAAAAACCTGCTTCAGTGTGTTTTAAACTAATTTTTATACTGTAAAGCTGTTACTTCTAAGGGAACAGTATCTGACTCTTGTATGCTGTTATTTAACTTCACTTGCTATAATGTAACCAAATACAGGGTCTCAAAGCCATACTGCTGAGGTCATTTGTGGTTTTGTTTTGGTTTTTGGTAGGTTAGAAATTGATTCAGTTCCAAAGTACTGCAATACTAGCTCTTACATCTAACTGGGGGCACTGCTGATTCCAGTTACTGAAGTTGTATAGACACGTTTGTGAATGTAGCTTGTGGAATTTTAAACATTTGAATAGCAAGTGCATATTCATGATAGACACAAGTGCTGATTGCATAGGAGAAATCCATGTTATGTATTTTTTTCTTTTTTCTTCCTCACTATCAGTGCCTTAAACAGTAGACATTTTACTGATACCAGGGCTGTGTTCTCTGGCACCGTGGATGTATTGTTGATTATGTTTACTGTTTAGAACTGTGAGAGCTGAAAACAGAATAAAAGCATTCTTGTCTAACCTTCTGTGCCCTCTTCCTCTTTGCAAAAAGAAGAGTATCACAGAATCACAGAGCTGTAGGGGTTGGAAGGGACCTCCAGAGATCATGGACTCCAACCCCCTGCCACAGCAGATTGCACAGGTAGGCATCCAGGTGGGTCTGGAACGTCTCCAGAGAAGGAGATTCCACCACCTCTGTGTGCAGCCTGTGCCAGTGCTCCGTCACTGCACTGGGAAGGAGTTCCCACACACATTTGTGCAGAACCTCCTATGCTTCAGTTTGTGGACATTTCCCCTCAAGCACCTGTGTCATAAATCTCAACTGAATGATATTCTGTGGACAGTTGTGCTAAAAGAGCTTTTCAGTGTTGTTGGTTTTAGTTATTTTCATATTCTGGCCTTACACAATTCCCCTCGAGGTTAACCTTCATCCCTATTTTTGTGCAAATTTAAAATGCATTTCTACTAGAGTCCTTTTGAAATTGGGAATCTTAACGATGTTACAAAGTTTTCTCCATAATTACACTGCCATTGTGTTCTCCAAACATCTTCTCATCTTCTTGTTCTCCAACCCCAAACTGGTGCTATTTCATATCTTCTTGTGCCCTGTAGAGGCAAGTAGATCAGCCAAAGCTAATAATCTTTGAACTTGTATGCTTCTGTCTTACTGAAGGAGCCACCAATTCATTCATTGCTTGGTTACACAAACTTTTTCATCTGATGTGACTTGCAGTAGCAAGTCTTAAAACTTCATTTTTAAGTTGCCATTTGCTCTGAGCTTTGTTGCAAGAACCCCAGAAGTATTACCAAGCACAAAAATTCTGACTGCGCTCTTCATGGTTTTGAAGGCAATGAAGCAGTAATTTGTTGAGAGGTAACTGATAACTTGCAACCCAGACAGCATTATGATGAAAGTGACATTTTTTTCCCAGAACTAAATGCAAAACCTTTTCTTTCTCAAGCAGAGGAACCCAGAGAGTTTCTGAAAACAAAATGTGAAGCCTTCTATATTAAGTTTTGTTTTAGAAGACTCAACCAGACCGTTACTGTTGGAAACCTAAAGATAAAATTGGGCTGAAGTGAGCCTGAATAGTAGTGCTGTTTTTCAGGAAAAAGAAGAGGATTGTTGTGTTGTAATGTCAAAGAAAAATGAGGGAAATGAAATTCACAAACTGCTTTTATAGTGGTCAAATTAAAATGGGACTGCAGAGTTGATTACATCAAGTTCTGTAACTGTGGTGTGAGAACAACTTGTGATCGTTATTAACTGTTGGACTTTAATGTGTTAATAACTTCAAAAAAAAATGAACATGGGCTGTGTCTCATGGAATTGCAGATTGCTTGATGTTGGAGCATCTGATCCAACCACCCTGCTCCATGAGGGGCAGCAGAGCACGAGGGAAGCCCACCCAAGGGAAGCCCTGTGCCCAGGGCCATGTCCAGGTGGCTTTGGAAGATCTCCAGTGAGGAGACTGCACTGCCTCTGTGCAGCCTGTGCCAGTGCTCCTGGTGCTCAGATGGAACCCCCTGAGTTCTCGTTTGTGTGCATGGCCTCCTGTCCCAGCCCCGGCGGAAAAGAGCCTGGCCCCACACTCATTGCACCTCTCCCTTCAAGTATTTATGGATATTGATGGGATTACTCCTTTGAGCTTTTTGTTCTCCAGGCTGAATGGTCCCAGATCTCTTCATAGGATGCTCCAGTCCCATCATGACCTTGATAGTTAAGACTCTTCCCAGTACACTTCTCAGAGTGCCTCTTGTCCTGATGAACTAAGTAATCATTTCTTCTCTCTCTTCCCATGATGTTTTGTTTTCTCAGGAATCTTGCTGTTAATGGGTTATATAAATAAAACAAAATGCTTCTGTCTTTCAAATGCTAGCTCTGGAATTACTACACACTTCATAAACAGTGAAGTATGTTTCTAACACAACAAAACGTGGGCAGTCATCCCATTATCGCCAAGTTACTGTCTTCTTGTGAGGAACTCTGTCAGGTGTCTGAAGAAGACTGGAAGTCCTATCAGAGTAAGACATGACTTTGTTTTGCAGGAGCTGGCTTGCCTCTGCCATGGTGTGCTGCTTCTACATCTAAGTGTTGTGATTAACACTTCCACAAAAGCTCGTTTTAGAAGTCTGTAATTGTCCTGTCCATCTTTCAAAACCTGATCAAACATCTCCTGCTTTTCCAACATCCTGGTAGCCACTGTTTGCTGGAGCCAGTGACCCCATGACCTTCACCAGTAATTCTGCTGCTACATTCTTAAAATCTGTTTCCTTTCTTGACTGAATGTCCTGGAATGTCACATGGGTGACAACCAGCAGGGTGGAGGTTGTGGAAATGCGGGAAGTAAAGAGATACTGGGGTCAAGCTGTAAAAATGTAGCAGCCTATGCAACTTCACACGCTCATATTGGTATGTGCGCTCAGATTGTGAGTCTTGTTACTGCCATCAGTCTTAGCAAGCCTTTCTGAGGAGTTTGTTGCACATATCACCTCTGCCGTGATGGGCTGTGCATGTACCTTAACCACGGACAGCCTCCTGCAGCAACCCATTACTTTGTCCCCTTGTGCACAGATTTACCTTCACTCCACAACCTCTGCAGAGCTCAGACTCCAAGCGGAGCTACATCATCTCACACCTTGACATCCACCTGCCCTGATTCAAGGTCCCAAAACAGCACAAGTTACTGTCAAAATCACGCAACACAGCAACTGTAGCTCACGATTCCATGGGCAGACAACATCTGCACCGTCTTTGGGAAGCACAATTCAAGAGCCACAACACTGCCCTGTGCACTGAAGGCAGTGTTGTGCTGCATAACCATCCAAGTGAATAGATCCCAACAAGTGGCACTGTGGCTGGGCTTGATGAATTTTCTCTGCCTGTATGAGGCGCAGAGAAGACACTGAATGGACACTTTAAAAGCAGTGAGATGAGTCAGGTTCTTGTGGCCCCTTGAGATGCTTGCTTGTCAAAACTGATTTAAGTAGAAAACATCATGCTTTCAGAATAAAAAGCAGCACATTCCAAAGTTTGTTCACTTTTTGTTTCTGAAGATAGTGAGAAACAGTGCCAAGGGTAACAGGGATATGTAAGAACATGGAGCACTTTTTGTTCACCAGAACATCAAAAGCCTGCAAGTATGGACTAGATGATCTCTAGAGGTCTCATCCAACCCCTACAATTCTGTGATTCTACAACTCTGTATCCATCTGAAAAGGCACAAGAGAGGCCGAGGTCTGTCTAATAATGAGTGATACAGAGAAGGTGAACAAGGAAAGTTTTTTCTCTCTCTCATACCAAAGGTCTTGAAAGGTGTACAACAGTCTTTTCAGGGAAGTTTCAAAACAGGCAAGTTCTCTTTCCAGAGCACAAAACTAGCCTGCAAGACCTGGCAGCACAGGCTGTGCACAGAATGAAAAGTATGAGCAGATTTGAAAAGGAACTGCACAAAATCCCGAGAAGGTCCACAAATGGCCTATGAACACGGTGGTTTCAAGCCAAGGCTCTGAGTTTGGGTACGTACACGGGGCTGAACAGACCTTTGTCTTCTCTGTGGTGCTGTGTAATGCCTGTTTGCACAACATTCAGTTTGAAGGGAAGGCTTGGGGTTTGTAGTTTCTCCTGGTGTGGCTGTGGGCAGTGCTTCAGTCTCTGTGTATACAGAGCATCAGTGTATCTCATGGTTGTGTAAGGAAGGAGCCATCTCTGAGTTGAAGAGTCAACACAGAGCCTTGGACAATTTTCAGTTTTCCTCTGCCATGTCAGTGCTTGGGGGGTCCGGGCAAGAAAATTGTTGTCATGGTTTGGCTGAAGGACCACTCATGCATTCAAATTTAAGTGCTAATTAACCACCACGTGCCAAAGACCCCAAAGCTCAGGCTCTGCAGGGCAGCCATGCTTTCTTTGGTCAGTGTGGTTTTAGGATCCCAGGGAAACTGAGCTGCTTTTCATGCCAGGAGGTGAGCAAGCTTTGGATCTGATGTGTCAATAGCATGCAACCGGCCTGTCAGAAGGCTCTTCACCAGGAGGACTGATCACTCAGGGAGAGAGTCACAGCCACTTCTAACCCCTGCACTACAAACAGGAGTCATGGTCTGATCTCGGGATCGTACTTGAAGACAAACTGCTTGAGGTCTATCTGCTCCGAAGTCTAACTAGAAATGCCAGATATTCTGCTGCAGGGCAGAGATAAATCTATTCTATTGAAATCCTGTGTTTGATAGAAATAACTCATGCCTCCCCCTTGTTCGGCTTACTTCCATTTTCCTCAGACAGGGCATCACAGCTCAGCAAGCCTACATGCAACCCAAACTGTTGTGTTCAGCAGCTCTCCTGATGCAGCAGGGAGAAACTCAAGGTGCATGGCCTTTGGTCTGGGCACTGGGCGCCACTGGCAGATCCATCCTGAGTGTGACAAATTTATTATAAACGTCAGCTCAGCCAGTTCTTCTATGTGAATAGATCTGAGTTTGGGGGATCAAGGCAAACAGAATTATGTAAATGAAAATCTACATGAAATAAGCAGTGTCAGTCACCAAGTCTTGAAACTTGATGTTTTGAAACCCATTAATGGTAATTCTAACTATATGTGGCTTTTGTAAAGGAAAATATTTTCAAGGGCTACAAATGGAAAGGTATCCCTGTTGGTTCATTGTTGAGATGCAAAGCCAAGGTGAACAGTGAAATAAAAGCAGGATCTGAGGCTGGTTTTGCTTGGAGGACACAGCAGGTTGAGCTCCAGCACACACACACACACACACCCGTAAGCTCAGAGCCATCCTCAGGGTTTGTATTTGGGATAAAATAGAGACATACTTCTTTGTTCAGTTCTCCCAGGTCTGTGCAAATGAAGCCTGTGCCCAGATGGAAGTTTCTGTGGATGTCATATTTGGACAGCAGGACTTCACTCCTATTGGGATGATGGAAATGAGCAACCCAGCACCACTTCAGGATATGCACTTGAACCCTCCTTCACACATGTGGATACTTCTGCAAGCTGCCTTTGCTTGTAGCCCTTGGATTAAAGGCTGTTTTATCACATAATGAAAAGCAGAATGTGTATGGCCTGGTGCTTTTGGAGTCTTCTTTGTCTCCAGTTATCACTCAAGCTCTTACATACCTGTTTTATCCATCTGAGACAGCCTTAAATGTGAATGAGGAGGATTTCGGAACAGTTACTTTGGTTTCCTGCTTGTTTCAATTATCTGAACAAGAGCAGGGATTTATTCTGACCTTTTATATTCAGAAAAAAAATTCCTTCTTTTACCTTATTTCCTTACCTTAGTTTAGAGAGCTCTTCAAAGAAAAATAAAACTGAAAATATATTAAACTTCTGGTTCAATATATGTAGTTTAATGAGAATGGCACCTAAGGGAAAATGTTTCTTTTGAAAAATCAGTGCTCTCCTGGGGAGAATTCCTGTTTTGCAGTTTCAAATTGGTTAGCAGTGTTTTTTGGCTGTGTTTGCTTTCAGTTTGCAGGCTCATAGGACCCTGTCTTGTTTTGCCTTTCTTTTTTCTTATGGGTCAGGATCTTGACCTCAGTGCCCATCCAGAACATGCAACCAAAATACATAGTAGCTTCCAGAGAGCAGCTAGTAAAAATGCAAATGAGCCAAACACCTTGGCTATGCAAAACTGATCAAGTTTGAGCCTGTGTCTTTTTAAAACAGCGCTCAAAAATCTCTCTTTAGCAGCGTTCAGTGGGATTGTGTCAGTGACACTTCTGGAGCTTTGCCCAGTGCTCTCCTGCTCTTTTCTGTCTCCTGGCTGCTTGTGTCCTCATTGTAACTGCACCCTTGAGGGAAGCCCTGTGCCTTAGTGAATCAATATTGTGTAGGACCTGATGCTGGAGAGGCAGATTTCATTATCAACAGCCATCGCTTGCAATGCATTTTTCCCTTGTTAGGCCAAACGTATCCAAATGCATCACTGCCCAGTGACTAGGACTCAGTGTGGGCATTAGCATCTTCCCCAGACACTCAGAAAATCGAGCTGACCCAGCTATTACAAGCCTCAGTGCAAGGCTCTCGGTGGCAAAATTCCCAGGGCTGTTCCAAGCAGACAGAAGAAAGAGGAAGAACAGCTTTGTATCACAAGATGTTGAAGCCCTTGGCCTGTGTCAACACGCTGCTGAACTGCAGTACATTCCTTTGGGCTAATTGGGTCCTAGGGTTACATCCACATGGGCTTTGTTGCAGGATGTGCTGCATGGGATCTGTGACTGTTGCTCTTTGCACACAGTCATGGCAACAGCTGCTTTTAAATAACACTTACTAGCTTTTTTGATTTGTCTGTTTCTTTTGAAGATATGGATATCTTTTAAATTGATTTGTAGAGGTATTCAGAACAGAGCTTGACTCTGTTCCTGTTAGAGGAAAGGAACCTTAAGCTGCTCAGGACACACATGCTGTCCTCCATCTGAGCCAGAGCAAGGTTGCAGAAGTTGATAGCCTCAGCCAGGCTTCTAATCTTACATTTTTCTATTTTTCCCCTTCCTTAAATCTATGGGATCACTTCTTGCTGAGCTCTTTTAACAGATATGAGACCTACAAGGCTTTTGACCACAGGTACAAATTCTGAAAGGAAATTTATCCACGGACAAATGGAATTGTCAGTAGATACTTTAAAACAGGAGTTTAAATGCAAGAAAATCTCTAACAAACAAATTTAACTTTAATTTTCTTCAGGACAGAGCAGTCCCAGGACTGCTTTAAGGGGAATTGACACTGAGCATGTCATCAAGAACATGTCATTTGTAAGCAGCCTTTGTTAAAGTATTTCCAGTGGGCATCAGTAACACAGAAACAAGACTTACAAAAAATATCCTAGAGCTCCAAAGCTTACCAATTGTTAATCACATCCTCTTCTGTACAAGTATCCATCTCCGGTCTCTATTTTGATAAAGTGACTGCAAAGAGTTATTTCACTACTACATGAAAAACGGATTGGTTGGCCAGTTATTTATGGCCTTGCATCCATAAGCAATTAAATCTAACCTTTCAAGATGTCTGGTATAAGCTGTGTGAGAGCTATTGTAGCAGCTTAAATTCAGCATGATTATAGCCTACCAGAAAAACCTCTGGCAATCTTATTACAGAACTAACTGTACATAATTCTTTCAGGTAAACGTAAGAGCTGGGATATTTGGGTTGCTGACCTGCCAACCTTCCCTGCACTTATTGCTGAGTGCAGAAATAAAAACAGGGCATGATCATCCTTCCCATCTGTGCAAACTCTTGGCTGAGACAAAGCCCAGACCAGGCCCTGTGCTGTTTCCCAGTAACTCAGTTGCTAAATTTCATGTTAAGGTAATGTGGAAAGCTCTATGACAGTGTAACATAGAACAGCGTTGGTTAGCAATCTCATTAATCTTGTGTAGGTTCATTTGTCCAAGAGAGCTGTGACCATCCACTTCTGGAGACCTCGGAATGTCACTCAGCACAGTTCTCACCTCAGCACAGCTATTGCAGCAGAGCAGGCTCCCTGCTTCTTTTCTTAAACTTTTCATATTGCAGTTAATGGATTTGAGATCTTTCCTTCCTTCCATCTTCACCCCTCTCTTTCCTCTTAAAATAGCTTATTGTACTTAGCAATGTTTTATGTGGAGATTTTAAAATATATCACAGCAACAAGATGAATTATCCCACCAACCCTTCTGCACCATTAGCTGAGAGGAGAAGATATCTCATCCCCTCTCCTGTACTCTGTGAAGAGTCAGGAAATTTGAAATAGAACTTTGCCAAGGGTCTGTTTATAATCTGCTGGGTCAATGTTTTCCTTTCGTCCAACTGAATTTCTTGATTGTGTGGAACTATGTCGAGCCCTTCAGTTGAGTTACCCTTGATTTGAGTCAAATGGTTTCCTGGTGTGTGCGCTGTGTGAGCCCCGAGTGTGACAGCTCTTCTCAGGCCCTGCAGTGACACACAGGTTTGGAAGATGACCCCTCATTTCTATGCATAAAGCAAAACCAACATGATCCTTTATCCTGCTCCTATTAATTACTTCAAGCCCCCAGCTAAGTTCCCTGCCATTTAATTTGGGTAGGGGCAGCTCAGCTGGTGGCCCAGCCCACCCTCACCACCAGCAGGAAGGTACACTGAGGGGCTGACCAGGGAGCCACTGCCTTACTCCAGGGGCACAGGACTGTGCATTCCAAATCATTATGGCCTATGATATGATAAAGCTACGATAGAACAAAGGAAATCAGAGGAGTGAGGGGAGTTCATTTTTGTTGCTAAGATTTAAGAGTATTTTTTCACAATGTTTCTTTCAGGTTAAAAAATATCTTCATGGGCACATTTTCCCACATGCACAGCCACCTCCCAGAGTTGTCTGCAGCATGGGGTGAAGAACTGCAAGCAGCTGAGAGCCATGGCAAGGTGCCTGGTATGTAGAGGAGTGCTGCTGCCCCAGCACATCAGCAGTGGGCACTGACATACTAAGATGTCTCCTCTGAGTGAGGAATAACCTGACTGATGGTGTGGGTCATTGAGAGTGATGCTCTGTTCTTTTCCATTTGGGAAACTCTGCTTCTTTGTCTTCACACAAAACTGCTACATTCTGACAGAAAGTGCAGTTAGACTGGAAAATGGATGAAAGTGGCCCAAACTGTCTGACTACTCAGATTCTGTTTGTATGTGCTAAAAGGGTAAAAATATCAAATTGAAATGTCAACCCTGTTGAAAATGTGCAGATGTTCATGTGAAGTTGCACCACCTTTAACACCTTTTGATTTCTTCCAAAGCACAGCAGAATGCAGTAACCTCGGAAAATGAATAAAAAATCATACATAAGGATTTCCTTTCCATAAGGAATCCTCAGAATGTAATGTCCAGTGTCCCAAAATTAATGCGTGCAAAATCCAATTACTTCCTAAGCTGAGAACTGCCCATCCCTGGAGAGAAAGGAGAGAGTGGGGGACAATTTGAGATGGAGAATTATGAATTGAGTAAAACTACCTCAAATACTCCTTTGGGAAGAAACAGACAAACAAACAAACAAAAACAACAACAAATTCAAAAGAAGAATCTATAAAGCTATGCAGATAAACATGACCTCTCTGTAAAAATTAATGACTGAAGACACAGAAACTCTGAGGTACCCTGTATTTCATAGAATGGCTTGGATAGGATTGGAAGCGACCTTAAACCCACCCAGTTCCAGCCCCCTACCGTGGGCTGGTTGCCACCCAGGCTGCCTCGGGCCCCATCCAACCTCCAGGGTTGGGGCATCCACAGCTTTTCTGGGCAGCCTGTCTGTGAGACTACCACATGGAAGTCCTCTGATACCACTGTGCAAACAAAAACATTTATATTTCTTATTGGAGCCATGTCCACCCTGAATGCCTACTATTGCTTGAAAGTCAGCATTTTATTGGCGTTCTCTCTATAGATTTTTTTCATGAGGTCAAAATGGAAAACATTAGCATTTACCTCAGTATTAATTCTGTTTATGGTTTAAGGATTTTATTTGTTTTGCTTTGTTATGATATTTTGCAGATAAGTATCTGACCAAACAATGAAAAATCTATGTATATAATTACCTTTTAATAATAATGTTCGAGACCATGAGCATTCAAGGTTGGACTTGTTGCAATTGTAAAACTGCATCACAAAGTCATGTTGCCTGCTTTGTGAAAGTGAAATAGTATTCACAGAATGAAAAAATCTCTTCACCTCTTCTATTTAGGAACTTAACTGCAGTAGGGCAGTCTTATCTAACATAGAAAAATATCCAGTGGCAACTGGCAAGCATTCTTGGACTCTGAAAATGTTCAGAATTAGAAAAAACAGAGTGAGGAAGTGCCTGCCTCACTTTGCTCCTTTAAAGTTGACAAAAGTAGATGCCTCACAGGTCTGCAGTCCCTCATGCAGGTGAGAACTGGCTGCCATGGGCTGCAGCATGTTCCAAAGGTAGAGATGAGCACTGTGTCACCATGCCATAGGTGGCAGTTTTGTGCCTCGAACGCTCACTTTTACTTTCCTTATGCTGGTATGTGACACTGAAATTAATAACCTCATTTCATTTTCAGATATTCCTGATGCAGACAGTTTGGCATCTTCAAAGCAGTCCAGCAAGCAGTGTATAATTCCCTCTTCAATTCTGCAGTGGCAAACATACATTACAAGAGCTTTGATGTTGCTGTATTTGAGACATTAGAGTCTACGAAGCAAACAGCCTTTTCAGCTAAGACTTTGTTGCTTCTGTTGAAAGATGAGCCTATTTACAATAGAGAATCTATCTTCATAAGGGAAAATAAAGCTTTGTTTATTTTAGTTATGGGTCATGAAAAATGAGACTATGTAATTCGCTGTCAGAACTGGGTGATTTATGGTGGCTAATTTTTTCAACTCTGCTTGACTTTTACAGCAGCCCTGTGTTGCTTCATGCATGCAGACTCCTGGGGAGAGAACCCTCTTTGAAGCCATGACAGCAAGACAATTTCTGTGATTTGTTCACTTATCATGCTTTCTGCAAGTCTAGCAGAAGCAAGTTGAAAATCCTTTTCCAAATAAACTACCATAAGTCTTAGGGTGATTTTTTTTTCTCCTTATTGAGAGTTATTAAAACAATCCTATGTTCCTTCAAAATCCAGTGCTTTCTTTTTGGGTTATACATTTTCTTCATCCTGTAACCATTGCCATAACCACCACCAGGATCATTCACACATACCACATCCTCATCTTTAACTAAGTGGGAGATATGGACTGGAATGGCTGACTATTCAACGGGTAAAGAACTAGTTGGATGGTAGCAACCAGAGTGTTTTGGTCAGTGACTCTACATCCAGGTGGAAGCTGATCAAAAGTGGTGTCTTCCAGGGTTCCTTCTTGGGACAGGTGTCTTCAGCATCTTCATCAATGACATAGACAATGGAATCGAGTGTACCCTTACCAAATTTGCAGATAGCACTGAGATAAGTGCTGCAGTTGATACAACAGAAGGAAGAGATGCTATCCAAAGGGACCTGGATAGACTCAAAAAGTGAGCATACAAGAATCTAATGAGGTTCAACAAGGCCAAATACAGGCTACATGCTCACACACACAAAAATACAATACCTGCTACCTGTGCCAACAAAATGTAATTCAACCTGTCATACTTACTCCTATTTTTCTGAAAGGATTCCTCTTTGTACATGCTATTCATGCGCTATTTTAAATCCTAGGATAAGCAGAGTCCTCAATTTTCCATTCCTTATAATAATAATCCTAAACGCAGATTAAAATGTTCCTAATAAACATGCATTTATTATACAGCATGTCTTAGTACAAAACTACTAGAAACTAATTACAAAACACAAACATTTGGAATGAAAATCCTCTCAACAATTCAACAATCTACAGTAATTTTTCCCCTCTTCTCTTTCCTGAACTCAAGGTATGCTCACTCCCACAGTACCTCATTTCTTATGTCTGTTCCTGTCAGGGCTTTTCCTCATCCCACAAGTGAATTCCCTTTCAAACAGGGAGTGGCTCTGAGGTGGCTACAGTCTGACTGTGGCCATTATTTTTTTTTCTTATACCTGTTTTTTTCAATTCTGCCTTTTCTCTGATGACTGAGTTCCTAATGGGGTAAAAGTGGTAATGCCTGGGAGAATCACAAGTCATACATTTGCTTCTATCAGCATGAAACTGTCTGCCAGGACCAGTACATACCAAGAGTTCTCCATGGCCTGGCTACAGACCCAAATATACCTCTGATAGACAGCCGTGTGAGCTGCACAATCACTGTTCATCACGTTAAACAAACTTGCAGATGCACTCTCCATCTTGTTCCCTGAAACTCCTGGATCTCCTATTTAAAATGCACCCATCTTGTTTGACACATACAGACACATACATCAAGAGACAACTTGCAGAGCTGGAGTGGTGCAGGTAAGTGACTTCTGTCTCTGTCACAGTGTTAAGAACACCCCTGGAGCAGGGAAGGGATGGAGCTACTCCAGGTGCAAAAGTGTGGTGGTGATGAAGGGACAGCCACCAGATCATAAAATTGTAGAATTACAAAGGTTGGAAAAGACCTACAAGATCATCCAGTCCAACCGTTCACCTATCATCAATCGTTCTCACTAAACAATGTTCCTCAACATAATGTCTAAGCTTTCCTTGAATACCTCCAGAGTTGATGACTCCACCACCTCCTTGGGCAGTCCATTCCAGTTCACGACCAGTCTTTTAGAGAAGTATTTCCTAACATCAAGTCTGAATCTCCCCTGGTGCAACTTAAAGCCATTCCCTCTTGTCCTATCACTAGTTACAAGAGAGAAGAGGCCGACCCCCACCTCATCACAACCTCCCTACAGGCAGTTGTAGAGAGCTATAAGTTCTCCCCTGAGCCCCCTCTTCTCCAGACTGAACAATCTCAGCTCCCTCAGCAGTTCCCCATAAGCCCTGTTCTCCAGATCCCTCTCCAGCTTCATTGCCCTGCTCTGGACATGCTCAATGTCCAATGAGGGCCTCAATGTCTTTCACAGTATTTGGGGTGCAACCTCGCCAGTGCTGAGTACAGGGGGTACAACTGCTTCCCTGCTCCTGCTGGCAAAGGTCCGTGAATCTGCCTTGATCCTACTGGAGATGCTGGGAACATTGCTACAGATGCAGGGTTATTCTCTGGAGTAGAGGCTGACATGCTTCATATACCCCAGCAGAGAAGCACATCCCAACTTGTTACCATGGGATATACTGAACACACAGCACTGTGCAATTACAGATGTTCTCCTTCATGCAAAACACAACAGCAGCATGTTCTGTTCCTGCTCTGTGTCCTTTAGGGCTGGATGGTAGCATAGCTTTTAATGGTGATTCACAACCCGTGAAGTGGTAATGTAACTGAAATAATGCAAACAGTTGTTTCTTTCACAGTGAGGGTGGTGAGGCACTGCCACAGGTTGCCCAGGGAGGTATTGGATGCCCCATCCTTGGAGACACTCAGGGTCAGGCTGGATGGGGCTCTGAGCACCTCATGGAGCTGTCGGTGTCCCTACTCATTGCTGTGGGGTTGGACTAGATGACCTTTATGAGTCCATGATTCTATGATTCTATGAAACACAAGACTCTTGGCTGAAGAAAATCTGAAAAGAAGCACAGATGAGAGGTTTTGGTTTGGACGGTGCTTTCTTATGAGAGTGGATATTTTTCTAGTTGTAGTTGCCATAGATGTTCTCTGCTACGTGAACATACAAAAAAAAAAAAAAAAAAATGAGCGCAGTTTGACACCTGCCATTGTGTTCAGATTTCAGATATGACATTGTAACATGTGTTTTATTTTCTTCTGTGCAAAATGACTGAGTAACATTGTACAGCAGCACAACATATAGACGATTCAGCTTCTTAGAGTTTTGTAAATAAAAATAGCAATGATTAGTTTAATCACTTCATAACTTGAAGTAGGACCAGCTACCCAGCCAGAAAATCTCTGAATCATATTTAATAAATTAATAAAACAAATATCTATTTCCCCATACCTCTGTTTCTTCATAAATGAGGCACACAGATTATTTCATCAATGATATTTTGGATATTGTATTGACACAGATAAAATCAAATTCCATGATGCTTTTTAATGAAAACAATAGACTGCATCCTTCTGTCTTCCTTACTGCTGCAACTTACTCAAGCATTTATTGTGTGATATCAGAGCAAGAAAAATAATTCTCTGGTAGAAATACATGACTATTATCAGAAGATAACATTTTTCTTTGTGTCTTTTTTTTAAATAGTTCCCTTTATGCTTCAGAAAAGCAGATAACCCCTATTTAACAATGGCACAAGATAGTTGAAGTTTTGATTATGTTTACTTAGATATTTAGTCTTGGGCACTGCATTCAGACTAAGTATCGCTTTTCATCTCTTTTTACTGGGTAGCAGCCTGCTGCTGCTCCTCTTTGATTTACACAGTCAGCAAATGCCGCAAGATGCTCAGTGATGTAAGCAGCCATGCCCACACAGCTCTGCCACAAATGGTTCCAATGGTTATTGTTACCCAGTGGCCATGTCCTCCAGCACTGAAGGCATCAGAACTGATTGTACAAGCACTGCAGGCAGCTGCAGAGCAAAATAGCTGTAAATTAACTTAAGCCATCTTCATCTTTAGAGGTCAGGAAGCACTGAGATAAGGTGAAAAACTGCCAAAAGGCGAGACAAATTATACCCCGAATTAACCTTGGATTTTCTTTGTGTTACTACAAATTGAAAACACTTATTGAGTCATATAAAATAAAAGGGAAAAAAGATGTGGAGCTGCCACTCAGCAAGGGTGGGGCAGTTTGAAAACAATCTAAATGTAGTCCCTAGCAAAACGCACAAGCTGGCCTTGTGTTTTGGGACAGTTTTGGGATATGACAGCAAAGTCACGATTGATGGTCAGGAGGAGGCTAAATGGATGGATGGTCTGAGGAGCACCTGCCCTTGGACAGGCTCAGTGCAGGGCATGCAGGCACCAGTACCTGAAATGCACAGCTCCCCTCAGACCCTACTGCTGTCCCAGGGAATGAACTGGCACTGAGACAGCCTGGGGAGTATATGGCAACCTTGATACCATAGAGAAGAATTTGCCACTAGAGAACAAAACAACAAGGAGAAAATGAGTGCAGCTGTTGAAACTGCTTTCTAGTTCAGCAGAGGGACACACACCAACAGCAAATGCCATTTTTGCTGTTAATGGAGTTCCGCTCCATAAGCTTTTACAATTAAATTGCAAAACCATCAAGTATGAGATTATTTGGATAACACCCTTGCTGAGGGACATCATTCATTTACTGAGCAGTGGAAGGCCATCTTTCTGCACTCTGCAGGCTCTTCTCATGCCAGTGTATGAGTGAAGGCAGGAAGTTTTTCCAGCTGGATCCCCAGCCCAGAATGCTGGATGCAGGATGTAGGTAGGAAAAATATCCACGTCACTCTATCCACACTCAGCCTGTGTGATAAAAATCCAGTCTGTGATATCACAAGTGTGCACGTCCCTTCTCTGTGCATAACAAGCATATCTCTTCAAGCTCTCCCTAGTAACATGCAGCCGGAGCAGAAACCCTCCTCCACCCCTCCTCAGGCCTGACTTCAGCATATCTACTCCCATGAATAACTCTTGTTAACAGCAGAGCATTCCCATTCCAGAAGGAACAGATGTTTGGTGCTTTTAAGTGAATATGAACTAAAGGTCTGTGTGACGATGTGTGACCTTGATTCCTAACTCAGTTTGTGTTCTAATTACATTTTTCATTTTCAATTCTGTGTTTATTTTCAGATTCAATTATAATTTGGTTCTAGAGTGAGTGTTAAAATGTTGTCTTGTCAGCAGCTTGGCTGGACTCAGGGATCCCAGTTCCCTGTGGTTGTCATGGAGGAGCACTGTGCTACCTATTTATGACCATATATTGCAGAGAGACCTAGGTTGCCACAGTAATGGTTTGACTGACCCTGTTGTGACAAGCAAGAAAATAAGAATAATAGCAAAATCCATTTGACTGCAAGCAATTAATTACTAGATAGAGATGTAGGCTGGAAATATAGCTCATTATGTCCTTTCTCCTTCTTCCTTCTCAGTTTTTCATGAGCAGTGAGCATGCCTTCAGCTTAACTCCAGCTGCCATGGGACCTCTCCCTCTATTTGTAGGGAGAGAATTATTGATTCCAGGATCAGAGAAGATTGATCACTTCTGAGTCAATGTGTAGGGCTTGAGAACCAAAGTTCAAGGAGAGTTCAGGCAACATGTGATGTCATTCTTTACTTACTAGCAAAAAACAATGCTTGTATTTTTTGCTTTATATTTTCTTTGCTACAAAGTTTGATTTCAGTCGCCTCATTCCCACTGGAGAGTCATATTTAGTCTTCTATGTTGGTTGATATGCATATATATAGACATGTACATTTATAGATAAAAATATATATATTGACGTTTGTGCATGCATATATATATTTAGATACGTGTGTGTCTACTTTCCCCATAAATAAGGGCAATTAAAAATGTGCTTTGCTGTTTGAACAAGAGGTTCGACAAATGGCTTCAGCCACTGCTTGTTTGCAAGTTTCTCTTTTTCTCCCAGTTTTACAGATCTGCAGTTTTTATCACCAATTAGGCCATTTTCTCCCTTTCCATTAATCCTGCTTGTTGTGCACTGCTGTGCCGTGAGCCATGCAAAGGGCTCACTGTCAGTCTGCACTCTCAAACTCACAGGTTTGGGCTATGCCCATTCCTTGTCTCTGCATGCCTGTCTGCAAAGATGTAAGTAAAAAAATACCATGAACTAATTCTTTCAAATAATGCATTCATTGTACCTTTAGGAATATATTTATTCTACCAAGCTGAATATTATATTTCAATTTTTTACCAGCATTTGATAGGGTTGTACACAAGGCTTTGAATATTAGATGCAATCAAGGTGCTTTTTCAAAAATAAATATCAAAATTTCAGTAATAAGTACTCCCGAAGTCTTGTTTAAATGCAGAGAAAACCTTGTGGCTGAATATCCTTCTGTACTGGCAATTCTACTTTTGATATCAGTATAACAGAGGAAGCTCACAAGATAAAATGGAACCTTTAGGAAAGCATAACAGTAAGTGGAAGACTGTCAGCAAGTATTCTAAGTGTGTCTGCTTGCAGATTACATGTGAATAACACTGATTTTGAGGCTTCTCTCCAGCACAATCTACTCTCCTACTGCCAAACAGATCAGCACAGTGACTTAAAAAGTTGTGGTAGAAATATACCCATCAGAAAAATGACATTTTGATCCAGTGAAAGGGCTTCTACAGAAGCAAACTGAGGCAAACCTGGAAAATGTTGAAGAAAAAATTAGACTGCCTTGCTTTACTTCAAAATGTAGTAAAATTTTTTGTCATTAATTTCTTAATTTATTTGTATATAATATATGCTTATATACTTACATGTTAAGAAAACTGTGTTTAATACAACATGATTGTATTTATCCATGTAGACTTATATGCATATATGTTATTATAAGTACATAGTATTTTTTGTTATACAAATTTAAGATGTTACTATTTTGATCAAACTTTTTACAGATAAAGGTTTTAGTGTTATAAAAGCAAACACCATGACCAAATGTAAATATTTTTGGATTTTCTTTCTGTGGACGCAGAAATGTCACCTTTGTGTCCAGATATGGAAGAAAATCAGCTTAAATCAGCCACAAGGAAAACCAGAATTATATGTGGAAGACAATGCCCAATTTCTGTTTACTTCCTGTAATTTGTCAGCTATGCCACCTGTGCCTTCACAGATTATCCTAGTGGCTCTTACTTCCCCTGATCTTTCCATTCCTGCTGAAACTTTTGTTACCATTACTCTTGGTGATGGTACTCTCTTATAGAATCATAGAATCTTTTAAGTCAAAAGGGACTTCTAAAGGCCACCTAGCTTAACCTCTCTGCAATGAACAGGAGGCCTACATCTCAATCAGGTGCTGATAGCCCCATCCAGCTTCACACTGAGTGTCTCCAAGGATGAGGCATTCAATATCACTCTGGGCAACCTGTGCCAGTGCCTCACCACCCTCACCATAAAAGACGTCTTCCTTATATTCAGTCTAAATCTCTCCTCTGGTGACCACCACCAGTTCTCCAAAGTCCTTTTTGTCAGGATTGTGCTCAATCCTTTTCTCCTCCAGATTGTACTGATAGCAGGGTTTGCCATGACCCAGATGCAAGACCTTGCATTTGGCTTTGTTGAACTTCACGAGGTTCAACTAGTCTCACTGCTTGAGCCTATCCGGGACTCTCCTGATGACATCCCTCTGGTGAGCTGACTGTACTCCACAGTGTGGTGTGATCCACAAACTTGCTGAGAGTGTACTTGATACCACTGTCTAAGTCACCGATGAAGATATTAAAGAGCACCTGCCCAAGTATTGTCCCCTGAGGGACACTACTCATCACTGATCTCCAACCAGACATAGAGCCACTGATCACCACACTCTGGGTATGATCTCACAACCAGTTCCTCAGCCATTGAACAGTCCACCCACCAAGTCCTTATCTTTCCAATGAGGAGAGAAGGATGTTGTGGGGGGACCATGCCAAAGGCCCCACTGAAGTCCAGTGGCGCTTTCCCTGTCCACTGCCATTGTTACACTATCACAAAACGCAACAAGATTGGTCAGGCAAGGCTTTCCCTTGGTGAAGCCATACTGGTTATCCCATATCACTTCCCTCTCTTCCATCCACTTTAGCATAGATTCCAGAAGAATCTCCTTCATGATTCTGCTTGGCACAGACCGACAGGTTGATAGCTCTCTTGGACATTCTTTCTACCCTTCTTAAAAATGGAATGACATTGCCTTTTATTCCAGTCACCAGGGACTTCACCTAACCACCATGACTTTTCAGATATCATTGAAAGTGGCTTGGCCAATTCCCTCAAAACTCTGGGATGCGTCTCATCACGACCCATAGACATACGGGTGCTTAGGTTCCTCAGGTATTCACAAACCTTATCTTTGCTTATAGTGGAAGGATGCTGCTCCCCCATTTCCCACCGTATTAACCATCTGCTCAAGGGCTGTGTGTAGAGCAGTCTCTCTACATACATGGTTATTATCTACACAAATAGTTATTATTAACTCATTTGATACCCTGAGACAATAATCTTCACTCTATTGTTTAACTTCACCATGGCTTTTACATTGCTTTGACATTTGCAAAAACAACACCTTTTCTCCTGGAGCTGTTAGGCCCTCATGCAATATAGATTCAACATAGATGAATACTACACGAACTGTAATTGATGGGAGAGTAGAAGAATTTTATCCTTTTTAAAGAATGTATGGATTTCTTTTTTCCAATTGATTTTACTCCATTAATCATCATGAAGCCCATGTGCAAAACTTTTGCATGAGAAATTTAAGGGATTCAGCCAGCAGATTAGACCTCAGATTTATTCATGCACAAAGCCTATAGGAGCAGAATATTGAAAAGATCTCTTGAAGATAAAAGCTCGAGATACAAAGAAGATGTTCTGCTGCCTAGCTATGTTCACCTCCAGAGAAGAAAATTTCATGAGCAGCTTTGTGATACCAGCACTACAAAGAAGCTTTTTGTAGACCATCATGGGTAGGATTTGACAATGACACTAAATATGTTTTCTATGAGATATAAAAATTAAATTAATTCATCTCACTTAATACAAGTAAAAGGAATTGTTATTCACCAAGATGAATAATACAGAACTTTGATTCCAGGTTCAAACTATACCAATAACACCACTGGGAAGTATTTTTGCAGTGTTTATGCCACAAAAGTGAATCTTTCATGTTTGCAGTGATGTAGAAATTTAAGATATTTCTTGCAAAACAAGAAATGTTGCTGAAATAAAAGTAGTTGGCTATATCCAGTTTCAAACCTGCTGTTACACAGAACACCATGATGACTGTATTTTTGTGCTATTACTTTCAGATCAACCTATGTAGAAATTGGAGTTATCTGCATATGAACTGGACTGAAAACTGTAAAATCCTTAGAGTTGTAAGAGACCTTTAAAGGTCATCTAGTCCGATTCCCCTGCATGCACAGCTAAATCAAGTTGCCCAGGGCCTGATCTAGCCTCACCTTGAAGACTTGTGCTCCAGACCCTTCACAGCTTCATTGTCCTCTGTGCACACTCCAGGGCCTCAGTGCCTTTCTTGTAGTGAGGGTCCCGAAACTGAACACAGCGCTCAAGGTGTGGCCTTGATCAGTGATGAGTACAGGGGGACAATTACTTCCCTGCTTCTACTGGCAAAGCTATTCCCAATACAAGCCAGAATGCTATTGGCCTTCTTGGTTATCCGGGCACACTGCTGGCTCAGTTGAGTGTCAGCCAACACTCCCTGGTTTGTTTCCTTTAATACAATCTTCCAGCCCCAAGCCTGTAGTGTTGCCAGGGGTGGTTGTGGCTAAAGAGCAGGATCCGGCCCTTGGTCTTGCTGAACCTCATCTCACTGGCTTCAGCCCAGCTATCCAGCCTGTCCAGATCACTCTGTAGAGCCTCGCTACCACCGAGCAGCTTGACACTTCCTCCCAACTTGGTGTCATCTGCAAACTTACTGAGGGTGCACTCAGTGCCCTCATCCAGGTCATCAGTAAAGATACTGAACAGGACAGGCCACAGTATGGACCCCTGGGGAACACCACTAGTGACCAGTTGCCAGCTGGATTTACTCCATTCACCTGGGCCAGCAAAGGCAATACCTGTCCCAGACACAAGCTGCCAGTTTCTCCAGGAGAATTCTGTGTGTGACAGAAATGAAGGCTTTGCTGAAGTCTATGTAGACATTGACAGCCTTTCCCTCATCCACCAAGCATGTCACTAGCTCATAGAAGGAGATCAGGTTGGCCAAGCAGGACCTGCCCTTCATGAACCCATGCCGGCTAGGCCTGATTCCCTAATTGTCCCACACATGCTGATATATGATTCTGATATATGAATGATGCTGGATAGAAAGTGAGAAGCACAAGCATTAATCAAAACTATATAGAGTTGCGAGAAACCTCACAGAAGTAGAAATTATTTGTTCTGCCACCTGTCACTGCCATTCCTTCAAATTGTATGTGTGTAGAAACAGCTGCCAAAATAAGATTTAAGTATGTATGGGAAGTCTAAACTTGACTGAGGTAAATAAAATTGCTTTTTTTATTTATTATTGATACTGCCAGCTGGGAAATTGGCCATAATCATTTGGAGCTGCTACAAATTTGTTGCAAATTATGGGAGTGAAGTGAGAGGTAATTGAACCACAGGTTCAGCTGGATTACAGAAGCGTGAAAAGCAGTTCTATCTCAGTTTGTGCTACAGAGTCAATCACCCAGGAATAACTGTCCACTACACTGGTATATACACTTTCTTTGAGGCGTGATAGTTGTAGGACTAGGGTGAACAGTTTTAAAGTAAAAAAGGGGAAATTTAGATTGTATGTTAGGAAGAAATTCTTTATGCAGAAGGCAGTGAGGTACTGGCACAGTCTGCCCAGAGCTGTGGATCACCCTTCCCTGGAGCAATTAAGACCAAGATGTATGGGGCCCTGAGCAGCCTGATCTGGTGGGTGGCAGCCCTGCCCACAGCATGGGGTTGGAACAGGATAACTGATAAGCTCCCTTCCAACTGAAGCCATTCTGTGATTTGATCATAAAGGTTTAACTTAGTAGAAATCACTGGAAGCTGATATTGCTTCATATCCAATTCCAAGTTCCTCAGCCACCTTTTTGTTTGGTGTCCGATCATCATCTGATCATCATTTGATAATCTCTTGTCAGTGTTTTCAAACTGAGTCCATCTTAATAATGCTAAGCCCGATCTTCATTACTCTTACAGTAACATCTTCAAATGTCTATTTCCAACTTTAGTGTGGATTTGCATCACTCTATATGAAAGGAGAATCAGTCTTAATTAAATCACTTCCTCAGGGAATAAGGCTGCCTAGTATGCCTTTGAATGCTTGTTACTGCATAGACTTGTATTTGAAGTTGGAAGTTTAGATCCTCCCCCTTCTGCCCCAAGACTTGGATTTCTGAGTGGAGAATAGGTACTGGGTGGTGGCTGAATCTTGGCAACAACAATAATTAAATGGCAAGTCTCATTGGTGGACTTGCACCTTCTTGGTGCTCCCAGTATAATCTTTTCACAGTACCTCTACTCAGCCTCCTTTCTCTCTGTATTTGCACCCATGGTCAAATGAATACCTTTTCCAATATTGATTTCTCTGCACTCACTACCTAAGCAGTAGAGTTATTCATAGAATTGTAGAATGGTATGAGTTGGAAGAGACCTCAAGCATCATGAAGTTCCAAACCCCTCTGCCACAGGCAGAGTCCCCATTGAAGCTAGATCCCACCATTCATGAAGAGAGGTGGCTCAGCCAGCAGCATCCCCGGGGCTGTGCATTATATGCTAAACAATACATTATTCTCTGTTACGTTATTAGGTGAGCAGACTGCTTTGGACAGAAATTCATGAGCTAACTCCTGTAACTTAAATAGACATTTTATGTGGATATTTTGAACTGACATTCAAGTCAAACGATTCAAAGAGATTTTTGCTGTTAAATTTTGATGTAAGTACACCTACAGAAAATTAACAGGCTTTGAACTCAGTCAAAGAAAATTTATTTAATAAAATGATAATTCCTGGAAATATTCTATGATACTCAAGCATTAAATTTTTCTGAGGCTTGAAAGGAGCTGTAATGGGAAGAATGACATTAAAGAGACTAATTGTCCCTATGAAGAGTGAATAGAAAATATAATTGAGAAATCTCAAAGAATTTGCTTGGGAAAAGCTTGTTCATTTATTTATTTTTTCCTTTTCTGGAAGAATATTGTTATCATGTCATGATGTGATGAAGTTAATCATCCTCTCAATATGGATATTATTCCATTTGTTAGTCCCACTGTTTTGGTGAACTGTGTGGATATCTGCAGTCAATGAAGTTTTTACTGCAGTAAAGAGTAAATTATCTTTGAAGTTGAACTCTACTTCATCTGTTCTGTCTTCATAGCTGAAGCCATTCCTCATGTGTGTGCATTAAGGAATGATGGCGATACTCACTGTAACCCTACCTGTCATGAATTTATGTCATCTTACAGCAGAATTACAGGTTTCTACTTCTTCATCTATCTAGTAATCTACTGCAACCCCATTGTGGATACTGGTTAGCTGACTAGTAAAATCTAAAATACCAACAAACTCTTTTCTCACTTTTTCCTCATCTATGTTTTTTATTTCTTCATTTGCCTTTACTGTGGAAGTGTTTCATTTCTATCTGTTTGCCAGAGGTTACAGTACAATATAATTGGAATCAAAGTTAATAAATAAAATAAAATGTGACGCTATGAAAAAAATATGTTAAGTGTTGTTCCCATTGTATAATGGGCACGTGTGAGCCTCTATCTGTCCAGATCTGGGATGTGGAGATGCAGTAGATATAGACAGATGGCAGCAACAGGGGAAGCCCCTGGGTCTTTGGATACACTGGATCCTGCAACTTCTGAGAAAATCCCAAAGCCAGAATCTATGTGTATTTATGAGAGCTTAATGTGCATTCCAATTTTTCATCAGTTTGACACTGAAGTAACAAACAAATTCAGAAATCTTCTCTAATAGAAGGCTGTGTTGGATGACACCTTATGTCATTTAAGATCTTGGTCTACAGCGGGTCATATGCTAAAACTATATTTAAGCATATTATACTGAGATTAGTTTTCAAATAGTAATTAGATAGGTACAGTTTAGGAAAGAATATCTTGGTATTTTCCTACATATAACTTCAGTTTGGAGCCCGTAAAAGAGGAAAAACAAAATTTTCATTATAGTTTTATGTACCTTTCAGCATCTCAGGAATGCTGGTAGTGGAGTAAATGCTTGCATAATCATATATTCTGTTTGTAATGCATTGTCAGAGTCAGATGCTTTGAATTTCCCCAAGACCACCAGAAAGATCTTCCTGTAATGTTCAAAGTCACCTGCAAAGCCTTTGTAATACTGCAGAATATTCAGCTGCTCAAAGTGCCATTCAAGAGGAGTGAACTCATCTTCTGGTTTTTTTATTTATTTATTTATTTTTTTTTTTTTTTTGAGATAAAGTGATTGAATTCACGGATGCAGCAGAAGCATACACTACACACAGAATCAGGGCACTGAGTTTATGAAATGACTGCTGTCCTTCCCTGATAAAATACTGTTATTATCTCCATTTGCCAGGATATTTTTGCTGTTTTGAGGTGAAAACTACTTACAGTTTTCTGACAGATTTAGATATCATTTTGGCTCTCAGTTTTTCAACATCTGAATTTGTTTTTAAAAATGTATGGAAGATATTGATTGCCTCCTTTAACTCATCTCACTGAAATTTTTGTCAGTAAGAGGTGACCTGCTATTTGCATCATAACCCTGTCTTGTTTGCAGTAATGCCATCATTTGAGAGTGTAATTGCCCTAATTTTAATTTTGTGTGTGAATAATATTAATATTTGTGAGACCCTAAGGTAAAAACTAAAGAATTGCATGGTTTTCGGTTTGATTGCCTTTACTTTGAAATATCATCTGAGCAATATCTTTTTGTTCAGAAGTAATTGTTGGAACAGGCTGCCCACGTGGTGGGCTTTGTTCCTAGAAGTGCTCAGAAAGATGTGTTTGTGGTTCTAAAGGACACAATGGTTTAGTGAGCACAGTGGGGATGGGCTGATGGTTGGACTTGGAGATCTTAGGCATCTTTCCTACCTTAATGATTCTACGATTGTATGAATTACCAGTACTTCCTCAAGTGTGGTAATGTTGTAGTGCTCTGGTCACAGCCAGAAGAACCCAAAGCCATGAACATGTTCCAATTCCCAGTTCTGATACTCCTCAACCACCTACTAAAGAGATCTGTTGTAAATTTGTTAGTATTTGGAAAATTATCACTAACTCCCCTATAGGCTGTGAAATCCCCTGCTGGTAGAACACCAGCTGTTGTATGAATGAGATCAGAAACACAGGGAATGTGTTGTAATCAACTGTGCACCCAGATTAGTATTTTAGCAAATACCTCAGTATACCATGAAAACAAGACAAGCATATGCAGTATTTCCTCCTAACATACTACCAGCTTCCAACTATTTTCATATCCAAGGACCTCCCTACATTGCTGTTGTTTCTGTGGTTATCAATCCTCCAGCTTTGCCTCTGTGAAACTGTTCTTTCTTGGAGCACATATGGTTTGCTGTTTTCCTCAGCAACCTGAAGCAAAGGGTTTTGAGATGTTTGACAATAAATACCCTGCACCACTCTCACCTATTGATGGCGGAGAAACAGACAGCATTTCTAGTCACTCATACAGAACAGCAATAGAACCTTTTAGAACTGAAGCACCATTTGTGATTTCAAGTATTGCCATCCCATTGGTGATTGCACACTAAAAATGATGCTGTTTCTAGAAGACGTTAAAATTTGATGCTTCATCAGCATTTCAAAAAAGCAGAGGATTTTACAGAGAGTTTGCTATGTCTTTTTTGACTATACATCATCTTCCAGTGTTCTGGCAGGCTTCCCTTCACCACATGCTTCCTCTCTGCAAAAGGGAATGTGTGAAGTGCATATTTAGCTTGAAAAAGCCAAAATACAAACACATCCAGCTCAAGTGTGTTGTCACTTCAGTTTGTCATTTCTCTGTGTTTTTATGTTTTTTGCAGCATCCATGAATATGATGTGATGCACAGAGAGGCTAGATCTGAGTTTTCCTTGCCAGCCAAAGCATCACTACAATATTTGTGCCTTAAATGTAATCCTTTACACAATCTATTTCTTCTGTTTCTACCAAGCTGCAAATTCTTTATTCAACTTTTGCCTTTTCCAGACTAAGTCACAAATGATCAGTGCCCTTAACTGCCAGCCATATTGTCATAGAACATCTCAAATTGGAAGGGTCCCAAAAGGATCAATAAGTCCAACCCCTGGCTCCACACAGGAAGATCCAAAATGCAAACTCAATATCTGAGAGCGCTGTTCAAATGCTCTCTGGGCTCCAGCAGTTCAGGGCTGTGACCACTGCCCTGTGCATCCTGTTCCATGCCCACCGCCCTGTGGTGCAGATCCTGTCCCTAACCCCCAGCTGCCCCTCCCCTGACACAGCTCCATGATGTTCTCTCTGGCCCTGTTGCTGTCACAGAGGGCAGAGCTCAGCATTGCTCCTCAGCCTCCTCTGCTCTGAGCTGAACAAACCAGGGGCTGCCATGTCTATTTAAGTCACTAGCCTGTGCAGCCTGGCAGTGGAAAATAAGCACCTTTTGTCATGATCTGGCTTCATGATAGAAGCCCCCATAAAGACAAGAAATGTCTTCTGGACGAGCCTGTTTCTTTTCACCAACCACAAAGGGATCCAGGGATGCTCAGCTTAAATGCAGTTGTGCACATTTAGCTAGATGAATTCCACCATTATTTTTCATGTTTAGCCCATGACATGACATTAATCTCTTATGGCAGTCATTCCCAAACAAAAGGGCCATGACACATCACAGTGCCTCTTGATGTGATTGATAGTTTTGCCATGCATGCACAGCAGGAGCAGCAGGGCATGCTGCCACAGATGAGGCAGCAGCTTAGTGCACCACTCTATTTGCAGAGCTTGTTTGAAGAAGAGCCAGAAAGATTTCTTTTACATCTACACAACAGCTTGTTTCTTAGTTATCTGCATAATAACATAACATTAGCATAAATAAATCTATAGAATGTTCTGTATAGAACAACAAACAGAAAGGGTTATCTAAAATAGCACAGCAAGGAGTGGCAGTGGGAATGTAGCACAGATAATGGTTTAAAACTGATGTTCCACCAATGCAAAATTTGGAGGGCACCTTGAGCTAGAGAGGACATCTGGGAGCCCAAATACTGACCTCCCTTCACCAGCCACAGCTCTGGCTCCCTTTTATCCCCATTAATACTACTGTGTCCCAAGGAACTCCCAGCCTCCCTGCTCTCACTGGGCTGTGCTCACCACCAGTAACACATAACAGTGGTCTGCAGGAGACTTTGGAGAGATTCCTTTTCCTTCCAACATGCAACAGAGAGCAGTCAGGACACTAGTGCAATGGATTCACATTATTTAAGTGATGGTAAAGCTAGGATGATTTAATGTTTGAAAAGTACATAACAGGCCACAAAACATGCCAATTTGATAGCAACAGATCCTCAATGTGTATTAAAAATGAAATGCTTCTGAGAGTCACAGCACATGTTAAGATTTTTAAAACAGTGCTTAAAAGGCTTCTATACTGGTGTTTTTATTATAAGAATTTTCATTTACTTTAGATTTGGGCTTAAACCAAAAACCCAGAATCCAATGTTGCATGCCTTAAATTTGAATCCATTTGAATGTGGAGTTCAGTGGCCCTCTGGACATCTATATCCAGGAGTCCAACCTTATGAAAGATGGCTTTGGCTAAACTATAGTGGGCTATGTACTTTTAATAACTCTTAAGATGATTATAATAGTATTCTTTTACAGTGTAACCAAGTACTTCTAAGCAGAGACCAATTGTCTGTATTCAGCTATCCTACCTGGAATGCATATTCACCATAGAACCATGTCATTGCAGAAGTTTAAGTTCATCAACAGTTGTAAGTCTGCATTGCTCCAGACTATACCAGAGATGATACTCTTGTACTTTATATCCATTTAACCTTCAGTCTCAGACAACTAAGGACTAATAAAGTTTTGTTGGTGTTAATAGAAGTCTGCATTATATAATGTCGACTTCTAAAATTCTGACTCTTAAAATGTCCTGAAACAAGTAGAGATGACAGAACTAGAGTTTGTTAACCACAAACATTGAGGAAATAGCCCTTGTGTTGTTTACTTGGGGACTGATTGTTATTTCTGCTAACATTTTGAAAATAACAACTGTTGAGAAAATAGTCCTTGTATTCTCTTGGGAAAAGGCCATGATTTCTGCTAACTTATTTTGTACTCTGTATTATTAGTAAGATGGCAGATCTGACAGTGGGATCTGTCAGTGAAATATTTATGCAATATGCTCCATTCAGTATTTAGAGATTTACTCATTAGTTAAATTTAAAGGTATTGCATCAGCCCTGTCTGGATCACGAAAACACCATAATGAATACAAATAACAAAGATTTTCCTATGAACTATTTCTATTAAGTATAACCATTAAGCAGTCCCTTCTGCCCAGCTCCCATAATTCATGAAACATTCAGATAAGCATAAAACATCTCTCAAAATCTGCTAATAAAAAGAAGAAAGAAACTAGTAGTAAGATCCAAACAAATATACTTTGACATTTAAACCCTATATTTTTATTCCTCTTTGTATAACTGGTTATCTGTAATGCCAAATTTATATCAAAAAGCAAATAAAAAATTGTATATTGAAGGCTTTCCTGAAGGAAAGTGGAATTCTATATTAGAAATAGTATTTTTTTTCTGTAGATATTTCTGTCAGGAATGTTCTAATAATCTGTTGTAAATCTTGGTGTCCACTTTAGGTACCTCCAAATCCTTCTATCACAATCCTGTTTCTGCTTCAATTCATGTTTCTGTTTGTTTTAGTTTCATCTGGGATAGAATTCTTCCTCTGCTGTGATGCTATGTTTTGGTTCCAGGAGAAAAACAGTGTTGATAGCACACTGATGTTTATAATTGCTGCCAAGCAGTTGTACAGAACCAAGGCCATTCACAGTGAAGGGCCCAAGGAGCTGGGAAGGAACAGAATGAGGACGGCTGACTTACACTGGCCAAAGGGATATTCTGAACCATATGACATCATGTGCAATGAGTTCTGAAGGGGTAGAAGCTCATCTGGCTCTCTTCTGCTGCTCGGGGAGTGAGTTGAATGCTGGTCAGGTGGTGGTGATAAATTGTTAATGAAGTACTTGATATACACTCATATATATATGTATAGACATATATTGTCATAATTATTTTCCTCTTGTCTATCTTAGTAAATAGTTTTATCCCAACCCACAAGTTCTACTGTTTTTTTCTTTCAGTTGTTTCCTCCATCTCACTGGGGAGTAGTGAAAGAAAGACTGTTTAGCCACCTGCTGGGTTAAATCACAACACTGTTCTGGGCCATGTTGTGACTTGGCACCATCCCTTAATGCCCGATAAGAATGGCAGAGCCGGGGCTGCAGCAGGTCTGCAGGTTAGCAGGGAAGGAGGAGAACGTGGCTCACACACTGCTGAGCTGTGATTCCTAATAGGCCGACAGGCTGGGTCTACTGGATGCAAAGATACTTTATAAAATAGAGCATGTTAAAATGTAACTGCCTTGATGTTTCGGATTTGAAAGCAATTATGGTTTCACTCCATTGAACATTTCTGTATTTTGACTAGTCCTTGTGACAGAAAATCAAATACAAAAATGTTGACCTACCCTGTAAAAAGGAAATCTACAAAGGGCTAATTGCTGCAGTGGTAACTGCTAGAATATTAAGGATATTTGTTAGGTATGTGAATCTATTACCTAGAAAAAAAAAATCAGAAAAGACTGAATGAGATATAAACATGCTCTTATCCTATGACTAATTCTATGTATTTCTTCTAATTTGAATGTGGCTAAGCTGTAGCATATCATAAATTGATGTACCAAGCACTGACAGTGGCACTTGGACCCACTGCTCCTGTTGTCAGGGGTGGCAAGCAAATATTGAGTATAATGGCAAAGTAATAAAGCCCATGCTATGAGAAGGACTGTGGTAAATGAAAGAAATCTACTATAGGTGTCTACACACATACATTCAGGGTGTCCTTTAGGATAGAGCTAGAGTCAGCTGCGCTGTGGAAAGGTAGGACACCAGAGGCACAACTGCAATAATGACACAGTCACTTCTGGCACACAACATGCAACATTAATGAAGAGAGGAATGCAGTACAGATCTTTTCCTGTAAATAATTACAAAATTTAATTGTATTTGACATATACACCATTTCTCAGTGCGTGTAGCCATATGGAAAATTTAATGAATCTGTGCTGTTTCATTACCTATTCATTTGTGGGTAGGAATACAGTTTGACACAGATGCTGAATTTTCTTTAATTTTCATTCTTTAAGCACCTAACAGTTTGGGTTGTAAAATGGCAGAAAATGCGTTCAAATTGCAGAAGTCTATTAATGCTGTAGGGAGAAGATATGTTTTATTTCTTACATGTAAAGGAGAAAATGAATTCTTATTGTAAACAAGAAGAATGCTTAGACTAGTATAAATCTGTAGAACTTATCAACAGATTTCTGAGATCAACAAACTGTAGAATTATTCCCAGAATGATCTGAGGATGGTGGTAAGGAACTGAGATTTACACTTGGAAGAAGGTTAACAGAAAATTCAAATTCTTCTGCCAAACAAGTCAGAGCCATTTTCCTCTGGGATATATGATCTACTCATAAACAGTCTCATTTTATTTTATCTTTTTTTTTTTTTTTTCCCACTTTGTACTTTCACTAGCACTCTGTAGACATATTACATAATATAACTGCAGAAACCATGTTTCACACAAGTCTGAGTGTAGAACAATTGCTTAGAACTATCCCATCCTTTTCTTTGAATACCATACCAAGAATGAGACACAAAATAATTATAAAACTCTTGATTACGTTTTCCATTTCCCTTTTTTTAACTTTTTTTTTTCTCCATTGTAAAAGCTGATGAAATTCCTGGTTGCCATACTACAGACTGTTTTCTGAGTGTACCTTATCTGTTACCAATGAAAGCGTATAAAAATGCATGACAGAAGAAAAGACTCAGAGTCATTTTAAGTGATGAGTCTTGTATAACCAGCACACTTAGTGTTGCATTTCTTTTCTTTGTACCTTATGGAAAGAAGATACAGTGAACAGATGCAAAGTTCTGCTTCAAGTCAGTGTGTCCTCATAAGCGTTGCAGGGAAGACAGAGAGTTTAAACAGGAAAGGAACAGCAAATCCCAGATTTAGAGAGCAGCACTTGCTGCTGATTGTCAGCAGGTCAGGAGTTGCTCAGGTGAGTGGAGGTACTCAAGAGGTTCATGTCTGTTGCAAAAGTCAAGTCTCAATTCTTGCACCACTTTGAGTACTGTGCAATGTATTTAATTGGGCTTAGTATATTTACTGAAGGAGTTTAACATCAAAGAAACATTTGGCCATTTTTATGTTTTATGGCTCTCAAAAAGCAGCTCTGATGGCACCAACTACAACTTCAAAGCCATCTCACCTAATGCTGAGCCTGAACTCATGTTTTGCCATTAGTCAGTTGTTTTAAACTGAGATTTTATCTGAAGCATGGAGTTGTAGGGGTTGGAAGGGACCTCCAGAGATCATGGATCCCCCTGCCAAAGCAGCTCCCTAGCCCAGGTTGCACAGGTAGGTGTCCAGGCGGGTCTTGGAACGTCTCCAGAGAAGGAGACTCCACCACCTCTCTGTGCAGCCTGTGCCAGTGCTCTGTCACTGCACTGGGAAGAAGTTCCCACACACATTTGTGCAGAACTTTCTATGCTTCAGTTGTGGCCATTTCCCCTCCTTCTATCACCACACCCTGCAGAGCAGACTC
The DNA here is from genome assembly GCA_023055505.1 of Callipepla californica brunnescens. NCBI lineage: Eukaryota > Metazoa > Chordata > Aves > Galliformes > Odontophoridae > Callipepla > Callipepla californica. Next base: position 103,907,468 of record JALIRH010000001.1, on the reverse strand, counting down.
CAGCCTCGTCCCTTTGCCTCCCACTCCTTAGATATTTATAGACATGGATCAGATCCCCTCTTAGTCTTCTTTTTTCAAGGCTGAACAGCCCAGCCTTTTCTCATAAGGGAGGTGTTCCACACTGTTTATACTCTTTGTGACTCTCCACTGGACTCCTTTGAGGAGATCCCTGTCTTTTTTGTACCAGGGAGCCCAGAAAAGTTTATCTGAGGACCATCTGACTTCCAACTGCATTTTAGATTTTCATTGAATAAGCTAAAACCAAGAATATGTACTGATGTACCAATGAGTTGGCACTTGGTTCAGTGCATATCAATATAGCTGAGGCAGTTAAGCATCTGGGTGTTCTTTGAGTCAACCCTTGGCAACAAATGCTGCCCAATCTCAGCAGGACATGGTGTCTCACTACACTCAGCATCCACTGCAGTCCTCTTCTACCCCCATACTGAAGCAACTGTCTTAGCACAGGCTGAAACCTTAAGTATTGTAATGGTAAAAAAGGTTTTATGGTCATATAGAGAGGGAGAGCAGTTTGCTCTCTTAACAGACTAAAGGACATGTCAGTGTGATGCCTGTGAGTCACTCACTGTGAGTCTCAGTGGTGAAGAGGGGATGTCAAACAAGTGAGAAACTGGTGGAAATGGGGCAGAACCGAACTGGTGGGAGATTTATGGAGAGCTGATTTGGCTTATTCAATTAATCTGCAGTAACTTATATAAGTCCTGTTAAGAGGAAGTTATAAAGTCTCATGAAATTGGCAAAAGATTTGATGTCAGGGTAATTTTTGTCAGGATCTGGTCCATAGTAATCAGAGAGTGTTCAGCAAATAATGACTATGGTAGCAAAAAGGGATACTGTGCACATACTGGTATTGATCTCCACGGCAGCTTATCGTGCTTGCTGTGCTGCTGGCATTTGCTCATCGATGTTCTCTGTTGAAAAAGACAGAATATTGATCACTCATTATCACGGAAATTTGCAGAAAGTCTAATTGGTACGAAATGCATTACTGTGTTTGCACCTGTGGAAAACAGAAAGAGCACAAAAGGAATAGAACAATTTTTGTCATACACATCCAGAATAAGAAAGTTCCCTGCATTTTTATCATAGCCATAAAAATATAAAAATCACCCAGCTGCAAAAACAAACAGAAAATAACTAAGAAAAGAGGGGAAAAATGCAAATTGTATGCAAAAAAACAAACAAACAAGCAAACAAGCTACAGTGGATTTATGTAATATGAATTAATTTAGAAATTGAGAACTTTATTCTCTTATCTGTCTCCTGGGAGAGCTGTCTTCACAAGGATTTTCACATGGACTTAAATCTCAGGCTTAAGAGATCCAAAGTCCCTTTAAATGATGATAGTTTTGTCTGAACTGCAAAGTGGGTCCATCTACAGCAGGGGGGATACTGAGTGCTGTTATGATAAGATCTGGAATACATTAAAATATGAACAGTAAACAACAGAGTAGCACGCCTAGCTTTCAAATGAGAAGTTAGTAGCTGAGGAAAGGTAAGGAATTATATCACATCATCCTGGATGTCATAACAAAATGATTACATTTTCCCGAGTTTTAGGACTTGACCCAACAGAGATAAGGGGTTGTTCCTAACGTACGCTACATTGGCTGCATCAGCCCCTGCACCCTTGTACCTATTAAGGAAAAAAAGGAGTCACTGGCAGGTGTGTGTTCAAGAAATATGTTCCTGTTTTTATTTCAGTAGAATATTAAATTGTCATAACTTCAAATGTTGGAAACAATTGCAATTTGAACTATGACAAGCCACAAGCTAGTTGCAGAGCTTGGAAGTATCACAAGTCCAAAACAAAAATTATAATGATCTTGTTATGATTTACCTCTAGTTATTCTGCGTACTGTGCTGATTGAAGATCGTGTCATCCATCTTTTACAAAGTGATTTTTTATTTTTTTTTTTTCATTTAGAAGCAGGTTTGTGTGTGCAGAATGCAAAAAGAGCTTATGAATTCAGCACTGATGGATTTCTCTGCACCAAATCCCATCCCACCACTCTCAGCATCTCCTGAATGCACCTGAGAGGAAGCTGGACAGGAGTGTGGAAAATCCCACTGTAATCTTCCTGATGTGGGAGAGAGGTCCTCACAGAAAAGATCACTGTCAAAATTGTTCAATGGCTCAATGTCTAGATGGAGATCAGTGATGAGTAGTGTCCCCCAGAGGTCAGTTCTGGCACTGATACTCTTTTATATCTTCATCAATGACAATGGCAGTGGGATTAAGGGCACCCTCAGTAAATTTGTGGGTGACACCAAGCTGTGGGGTGCATAGCTGAGGGACGGGATGTCATCCAGAAGGACCTAGACAGGCTCAGCAATGGGTCCAGGTGAACCTCATGAGGTTCAGCCAAACCAAGTGTAATGTCTTACACCTGGGTCAGGAAAACATCTACTATCAATACAGATTGGGAGATTAAAAAGATTGAGCACAGCCCTGCCAAAAAGGAATAATGTGGCAGAGATGATTTACCAGGACAGCACAGATGTCTCTAGCATGCTCTGAGTGCTTTGTTAAAACTCTAATCAATGACGAGCCTACCAGTGGGGGCTTTCTTGGTTTTCTTATTTTTTCTTTAAAAGACAAACAAGAAATCTGCAGTCTGACTGTTGTGTCACTTCCTGCAGTTTTCCCTGTTTTTTTTTTTTAATTGTCTCTAGTAGCTATTACTTTTTATGATATTTTCTGCCTTTTCATATACACACAGAATCATAGAATGGATTAAGACTGGAAGGGACTTTAAAGTCCACTCCATTCAACCTGGCCTTGATTACCTCTAGGAGTGGGGCAGCCACAGCTTCCCTGTGCAACCTGCATCTCTGGAAGCAGCATGAATGTAAGCTTGTATTTTTCTTTTTCTCAAAGCATTGAGTGCTTAACTCATTCTTTCTGCAGTCAGACAGACTGTCCAGGCTGTTTTGTTAAGTCATGTAGAGCTCATACTGTTCATAAGGTTTGGGCACGCTTACAGCACACTTCCCTCATCCCATCTCACATTATATTTTACATGGGGTGCTCCCCTGATGGATTGCCCCAAAAACAGGTGGGAAATGCCTTGGGGAAAACATTTTCCCCTGCCTTGCTTTGTAAAATGCACACAACATTGCTGGATGATTAGGGTAAGCAATACATAGTCCTCCTTGAGTACAACTTTAGGACACAGACTGTGGTCACTTGCCATTCAGTTCATGTATTACTTGTCTACCAGGTGAATAGGATTTGCTCATCTGTCCATCAAGCCATTGAGATTTGGTCTTGCTCCCACTAAAATAAATCCTGGCGCTGATGTCAAACAGTGCAGGGTCAGGTTCTTCAGGCTGGAATGCACTGTATAGTGCTGTGTTTGAGCTGAACAATCTACACAGATTTATTAAACTCAGTAAATACTCTATAAAAATAAAAAGTATGAGGGCTCAGTCCTACAGAGATTTAAGTGCTTTTGTTTTGAACCAACAAAGCAACAAAGTATGCGCTTAGCTTTAAGCAGGTTTTTATTCCACGGGGTATTCCTATGTACTTTAAGTTTAATACTTGTTTAAGTGCTTTACTGGATCAAGGCCAGAATATTTTCAGCATCTTTTAGGGTTGAGTTCTTATGTAACACTTCTTCTCTGAGTTCACAAAGCTCTTCACAAAAAAGCGTTAAAATCAGCTCCTCAAAATAATAAGATGAAATCCTGTCTTATAGAAAATGATACTGCTCTCCTGGGTGGGTACAAAGTTCCTACCTGCAACTAAAGTGCCACACTTCTTAAATCATTGTCAGATAGAAAAAAAGACCCATTTTTATTCCATCTACTAAAAGATGCCCTTCCTCAGTAAACAGAAATGAAGGGGTCAGGAGCAGAGGGCAGGCTTCAAAGTAAGCTCCAGTGATGGAAGTCTCTAGCAATAGGGGCTTTGTTGTGTGTTTCGTTTGCATGCAGAGGGATGTGAATTTTTTCTTTAGATGGGAAGAATTAAAACCACAACAGAGATTTACTAAAGATCATCTATAACAGAGGCAGTAAATTATCTCAAGAAAAATAGCAAGGATATGTATAAAAGAAAAGCTCATTTCCTGGGATACTGAACTAACAGCAATAATGTAGGCTTATACTGCATGTATATTTCACACTAAATAACGATGTTGTGTCTCAAACTAAATAGTGACACTGTAGCAAAGCAAAGTTCTTAGTGCACACACATGAAGAATTTGGTTGTTTTTTTAAAAGGTTCTACAGTACATGTGCCCAAGAAAGACAAAAAATAAGTATTTATAATTTCACCTCTATCAGGAGGGTAATCAACTTTTTACCTGGGTATATAGTGATAGAACAAAAGGGAATGGTTTTAAGGTTAAGGAGGGAAGGTGTAGATTAGACATCAGGGGGAAGTTCTTCACAGAGAGAGTGGTGAGGTGCTGGAACAGGCTGCCCAGAGAGGTTGTGGATGTCCTATCCCTGGAGGTGTTCAAGACCAGGTTGGATGGGGGGTCTAGTACCACATCTGGAGGTTGGTGGCCCTGCCTGTGGCGAGGGGTTGGAACCTGATGATCCTTTGTGTGCCTTCCAACCTAAGGCATTCTATAATTCTATGATTCCTAGAAGCCATCCACCACTTCAGCCTCCCAGGCTTCTGAAGTTTTGGGTCCACCTGTACGGCCCATTTTGTTCCCTTTTGAGCCTTTACAATTTTAACAACTGGTATTCATACTTATCCAAAATAATATGTATGCTAAATCTACTCCTTCAGTTCAGCAATGTTGTAAGGAGCTCCTTTATACCAGACATGGCACTGTGAATGGGACATCTGTTTGGTCGTTACCTACGGCTAAATTTATTGCTAAACCTTCCTAATGGACAGAACCAAGAAAAAGAGCAACTTTTGGGGTGGTACCTTCCTCTTCCTCAGGCATGTGAGAAAGGTCTCAGAACAGAGTCACTGACAGCAAAACAGAGTGACCACAAAACCCCTGTGCTCTCCCTCTGCCTGGAGCATGGCTGAGGCTGACAGTGTCTTCAGAAACTGTGTTGAACCTGAATGTATCTCTACTGAACATGAGAAGAACAGCCTTCCCCTCCTCAAAGTTTCATGCTCTACTTTTGAATTTCAGCAGTGTTTTTCTTCAGAAAAAGCTGAAAAATGTTCTGACTAAGAAATCCTGCCATTGTCCTTATTTGCAGTGTTCTGATTTACTTCACAGAGCAGTTCAGGTGTACTGTAAATCGATTCCTTTGCTTGGACACAAATCTCTTCACAGCCCATGCACACCTTCCCTTGTGGGATGCACGAGGGTCTCTGAGGTACTGACTGCCCCTTCTGTTATCTTTCAAGCACGTGTGTAGTGGGAATGATTAATCCAGGGGACTAAAGTAAAACTTGTCCAGAATAAATCCCTACGCTGTATTCCATAGGGATGATGGGGCCCCTGCCCCAACTCTTCAGCTCCTCAATGTTCTGGATTCCTAGGTAGTATAGAGGTGATCATTCAGGGTTATATTGGTGTCTCACCACAGTTCTACATTGTGTGACCAGCCTCAGCCAGAGGTGCCTCGAGGTATTTCCCGTCTCCCATGTCTTCAGCATCATTCACTGACTGACTCCAAGTGGTTCCTTGATGTATACACTCATTTTGACAGCTCAGTACAGTCTGTTGGCAGTACTGGATCTCATTCAGATATGCTTCAATCTTATCAGGGCCAGTACAGTACACTCCTACACCTCCCATGGCATTTGAGAAACTAAGATATACTGTAATCAGTATAATCATAAACCGTGGTCATTCATTATATCCTAACTCACAGAAAGACTAGTGAACACCTATCTGAATTAGTTGGAGAGGTGCTCTGAAATCAGGAATTCCTACAGTGAGGATGGAAAATACCAAATGTAGAAATGCTAAATCAGGAATAACTGCCAAAGTTTGTATACTGCAGGAAAATAAATCAATTAATTTATATATGTAAGTGTTTCTGCAGATCACATAGGCTTAACAATGTGCTGTTGAGGTGGAGGGGAAATAAATGAAATTCTGAGTTTCCAGAATGCCTTCGTAAGACTATTGTATGGAACTGGTTACATGTCAGCTGTAAAGCACTGGCCAGTTCAGATCATCACACCTGGGGCAAGCATGGAGTATTTGGAGGACATACAATAGATGCTGAGGAGTCAAAATCCTAGAAATTATGAGATTAAAAGTATGTAATATTAAAAATCTGTATAAGAAAAATACAAATAAATAAATAAATAAGAAGAATCTAAAGAGGTGGAATAGCGTAACCTAGTAAAGATCAGATTAAGCAAGGTTTTGCAGAGGTTGCAGTAAAAAAAAAAGTTATTTTCCATGTCTATCAAAGCTAGAAGAAAAAAATAATGAGCTTAATTTTCTGAAATAGAGGTGTCAGGCAGATATCAGAAAAGCTTTCCTTTTTTGAAGACTAGCAGAGAAGAAAGTACTATAAGGCTCTAACAGGCATCAAAAGAGGTAATAAAATCCCAAGCCCTGGATAGTCCTTGCTCAGCCAAGTGTCCTTTTACAAGACTGCCTGAATATCTGAACATACAAAATGTTCATTTTAGGTATTCCACTGTACATTTCTGTGTTTTCTGTGATTGATAAAGCAATGGTAATTAAAGAACGAGCTCTGTGCTACAAATTGCCAGATGGATTGAGAGCTAAATCTCATTCCCTCTGGTGTTCTTTTCACAGCAATGCAGAACTTCAGCAAGCACTGACACAGTTTGTGTATTCAACATGGTGTGCTTTTGACCATTAGAAGGTGAATATATCTCTAATCATTTACTTTTAAATTCAGCCAACATAATAACAACTGCTCAATTTAAATAAGATTAGCATTTATAATTAGTTTTTTTAACAGCTCTGACTTTAATTTCAAAAACAGGACCATTTTCATGGTGCCTCTGGTAGAATGAGCTCTCTTTGACACTATATTACTGCTTCGCAGTGGCTGCTGACGTTCCTCTCCCCTCCTTCTCTCTCTTTGCCATCTGCAGTCAGTCATCTCTGCTACAAGAGATTTGTGCCTCCTCAGCTGCCAGGTGCTTTATTACCATACCTCTGGAAGTTGGCTGCTAAAAATGGATCATTTATAATATTGGAGTTAGAGCACAGCCACACAAAGCAATCAGCACAAGCCAGGAGGGAGATTTGGTGGGGAAGGATTTATTTGTACTGCAAGTGCAGCTCACACATCCATTGCTTTAGCTACTGGTAAAAGAGAGTGGCAGCTAACAGTGATAAATTTTTCTCTATCATTTTTTTAATATTTCCAACAAAATGTGCATCCTTGAGGTTCTCTTTTCTCGACTGCCAGCTAATTTTAACCCTAGTTCGGTATTTCAGTTGCTGGTAAAGCCATTCATTGCAAGCAATTACACATTAAGATTTACATTCACACTTTGCTGACTGGATGGGGATCTACATACACAGCGCATTGCTCAGTGAGTGATGTGCAAAATGACAACTGATGCCATTAGCCCTGTGGTGTCCTTCTCTCTTGCTTTTAGACTTAAGTACATTTCAGAAAAGAATGTCATTGCCTGTCGCGTATTTATGAACATGTCATGCTTCTCCAACACAGCACCATTTGGGATGCAACATGACTTTATGCTGGGAAACGAGTCAATTTTTCTTTTGGGGATCATGAAATGTAGACATTGTGGATAACTTGACAAAATGTCTGTGCTGACATTATATCTACAAAATGTGACATATTTTGATGTCTCTGATAAATCATAGAGTACTCATCTATCTTCCTTGCTTTCTTTTATGGGAATAGTCTTTGAGCAGTGCAGCTTTGGGATCTGAAGGTGAATTGTGGTCAACAGAACTGAACTGAGAGTCATCTCAAGTATATGAGCAAAGTGTGGGGAAAAGAGAATGAAAGACAGCAGTTTAGAATATGTTTTTATGGGAAAGGGATGAAACTTTCTGACCACACTGGCTCTGACAGTGTCACTGCTCCTCTTCTTCCTTCAGCAGGATATTAAAAGGGAAAGCCTTGCTCATTTCAGTGTGGCATAGGTTCCAGTTCCCTCTCTACAGGGTATCAGAAGTTTAATAAACAGAGATGATTCTGTTCATCTGAAAGAAGTGCTCACACACGGCAAGGCCCAGGGGTTGAAAAGTTTCTCTGAATATCTTTTGGAAGATATGTGCTAATCACATTCAGTTTTGAGTGTGAATTAATGAGCTCTGTGTAGTAGGACTTGGAAATCCTCCCCCCAGGGAGTCCAGATTTCCATAAAACATGTATAAACATTGAGTATAGGTGTTTGCATCTCACCATGGAATGACAAAAATTAAGTGTTATTTATTTCACAGACCTGTGCTTCCTCTAGAAGAACCAGAGAATTTTCTTCTGCAAGTGTCTAACAGATTCTGTTTATAGATCCTAATATAGATTCTGTAAAGTTTTTACACCCAGAAGAAACCAATATCCCTCAGCAGAGATATTACTGCAGTATGTCAGCTAGAGCTCTGGGTAGGCATGAAGGCTGAAGAAATGGAAACCTACAAGCAAAATAATACAGTTCTCACTTGAATCAATCACAAACTGTGTCTGTTACCTAATGTGTTAATTTGGTAATCAATTCAACCTATTCATTAACTCTTAATTGCAAACTCAATTTAGTCCTTGCACTGTTGTATCTTTAATTTGTCTTCAATAGCTTATTTGTTTACACAGCCTTTTTACTAAAGTCTGGGAAGAATGAAGTCAACCCAGACTATGTTGATTTAGTCAAGTCACTATGAGGATCATAAACACTGAAGATACAGAATCTCTTATTAGGAAACATTCTACTCGTTAGGTTCTGTTTCCAAATGAAATGCAAGTTCCTGAGAACTTCTTTGTGTTTGTTAAAAATAAAGCTACTCTTATTTCACAGACAGTGTAATATATTTCTGTCAATGTTTTATGTTTTGGTATTTTTGTCAGTGTCAGCCCAGGAGCTGGCAGGGCTCGTTGAGAGGATTTTAAACTAGGTATGAAGAGGAAAGGGGATAAAACCAAGCCTGCTAGAGATGAGCCTAGGGGAATGACGACAGGACTGGGGGCGAGGCAAGGAGCTCAGCTGAAATGCATCTATACCAATGTGTGCAGTACGGGCATCTAACAGGAGCAGCTAGAAGCCATTGTGCAGCAGGTCAACTCTGACCTAGCTGCCATTACAGAAACGATGGGATGGCTCCGTTGACTGGACTACTACAATGGGTGGCTATAAGCTCTTCAGAAAGGATAGGCAAGGAAGGAGGAATGGTGGCATGGCCCGCTATGTTTTGATGCTGTTGAGCTCAGGGCTGGGAATGATAAGGTTGAATCTCTATGGGTGAGGATCAGGGGAAGGGCCAACAAGATGGACATCCTGGTGGGGGCCTGTTATAGACCACCTAACCAGGATGAAGAGACAGATTAGATTCTCTACGAACAGCTGGAAGAAGTTGCATGATTACCAGCCCTTCTTCTTATGAGGGACTTCAGCTTCCCTGATACATGTTGAAAATACAGTACAGTGCAGAAGAAGCAGTCTATACTAGACTAGATTTCTATTGTGTATGGAAGATAACCTGATGTAGCTGGTAACAGAGCCTGCCGGGGTAGGTGCCCCAATAGACCCTCTGTTCTCAAACAGAGAAGGTCTGGTGGGAGATGTGGAGGTTGGGAGCTATGTTGAACTCAGTGACCACAAATAGAAGAGCTCTCCATCCTTGGTTAAACCATGAGGGAAACCAGAAAAACTTCTACCTTGGAATTTCAGATGGTGGACTTTGAACTGTTCAGGATGCTTGAAGGGAGGGTCATTTGGGATTTAGTTCTGAAGGCTAAGGGGGACCAGGACAGCTGGTCACTCCTCAAGAAGAAAATCTCAAAGGCACAGGAGCAGGCTACCACCCTATGCCACATGATGAGATGGCTGGAGAGAAGACCAGCATGGATGAACAGGGAATTTTTCCTGAGGCTCCAGGAGAAAAAGAATCTACCTCCTGTGGAAGAAGGGACAGGCAATCCACAGAGAGTACAAAGAAGTCATTAGGATATGCTGGGAGAAAATTACAAAAGCAAAAGTCCAACTTGAAATCAACTTGGCTGCTGGGGTAAAAGAGAACAAAATACTTTTTTATACATATATCAACACGAAGAGAAAGGCAAAGGAGAATCTCCATCCTTTACTGGATGCGGCAGGTAAAGAGACCACTAAGGATAAAGAAAAGACTGAGGTTCTCAGTGCCTTCTTTATGTCTGTCTTTAAAAGTCAGAAGTTATCCTCGGGGTACTCTACCCCTGACCTGGAAGTCTTGAACGGGGAGCAGAATAAACTCCCAACAATTCAGGTGGAAACAGTTAGAGACCTACTACTCCACCTGGGTTGTCAAAAGTCCATGGGGCTGGATGGGGCATTGAGTACACCCTCAGTAGTTTGCAGATGACACCAAATTGGGAATAAGTGTCAAACTGCCTGGGCATAAGAAGGCCCTACAGAAGAATCTGGACAGGCTCAATAGCTGGGCTGGAGTTCAACAAGACCAAGTGCGGGTCCTGCACTTTGGCCACAACAATCCCAGGCAATACTACAGGCTTGGGGCAGAGTGGCTGAAGACTGTATGGAAGAAAAGGATATGGGGGTGTTGGTTAACACTCAGCTGCATGCCCAGGGGGCCAAGATAGCAAACAGCATCTGGCTGGTGTCAAAAACAGTATTTTTTGTGAGGCCACCAGATCTCAAGTACTGCGTTCAGTTTCAGGGCCTTCACTACAAGAAAGACACTGAGGCCCTGGATTTTGTTCAGAGGACAACAAAGCTGCGAAAGGTTTGGAGCACGTCTTACTGGAAGAAGCTGAGGGAACCAGGATTGGTCAGTCTGGAGAAGAGGAGGCTCATGGGAGGACTTACGGTTCTCTATAACTACCTGAAGGGAGGTTGTGGTGATGAGTTGGAGGTTGGCCTCTTGTTCCAGGTAACTAGCAGTCAGGCAAGACAGAATGGCCTCAAATTGTTCCTCCAGAGATTCAGATTGTATGTTAATAAAAGATTCTCAGAAAGAGCAGTCAAGCACTGGAATGAGTTACCCAGGGAGGTGGTGGAGCCACCATCCTTGGAGGGGTTCAGGAAATGTACAAATGTTGATTTACTGGGAAATATTGGTAACATGGATGGTTGGACTGAAGGATCCTGTAGGGTTTTTCCAACCATGGTGATTCTATGATTCTATGATTCATTTTCATTTTGTAGTTCCAGGGGTCTTTGTGAGTTACGCAGTTTCTCAGCAGCTTCAGTTGTTTTCGGATAAACATATTTTTTAAATATTTAAGAGTATATATTTGTAGATGATCACATTTTAAATCTAAGCATGTAGTTCTATTGAGTGAAATCCTTCAATAATTCTTTGAATATTTCTTATTTTTGAGTTAATGTCACAAGTGTTCTGACTTACTACCATGCTCTATAAAAATATTCTCTCATGTTATTTCAATTGTGTTTCACTTCTTTAATTCACAAAATCTGCTTTTTATTTTTCATGTCTCTACTTATTTCAATGAATATTAGCAGCAACGCATGCAGATTTCTTTATTTTTTTATTAACATCCTTATTGGTGTTTTTCATCACATACCATCTTGTCAGGTAACAATACTTGAAGGGGAAATACTGTGATTCATATGACATTAACCCAAATACAGCAATTGGGAAATGAAAAAGTAACTTTACTGTAGCAATTCAGCCAGGCAATAAAAGATCATTTTTCCACATGCAATGAATGCTACTTTCCTTACATTTGGAATGCACTTTACCTTGGCACTGTAAAGTGTCTTTTAATTTACTGTAAGTACTGTAGCACTCTTCTCCGACTCTCTGAATTGTATTTTTTTTTTTGTCTGCTTGTATGACATTTGCATAGCATAATGCACTGAGAATGGCACAGAACAGGCAACTGCTCAGAGCAAGAGGTACAGAACATACATAACATTTGATTCCCTTAACAGACACAGCTTTCAAACAAGAACTGCAGTATCACTTACAGCAGGCCAGGAAACTCATTCACAGGCACCTCTGGCTTAGCACAGCAAAGTATGTGTGCTGTGTAGCGGGGCAAGCTTGGTTGGTTTCAAGCAACCTCATCTTTAAGTGGGCACAGGAGACTTTCACAGTGGCTTTTACAAGAAGGCTTTCACAAGACAGATATAGGGTTTGGATTTTGGGTGGTCCTGTGTGGAGCCAGGACTTGGACTCAATGATCAATGTGGGTCCCTTGGGATATTCTCTGATTCTATGATTCCATGATTCCATCTTCTCTGGTGGAAGCACACCAACAGGTCAGCTTGGCATTAAAGAGAAATTTCACCATCCTAGAACAGACTGGTAACACACCCAATTAATTAAAGAACAGAGGATCTAGTGGGGCCTGAATACTCCTTATTAATTAACAACTTTGCTTCCTGTCTTAGTGCCTCCTGACAAACCAAGCTAACAGTGCAGATTTGGGTTACTGCACTACATACACTGCTGCTGAGGCAGCCGGAGGGGAAGGACAATGGTAAAATGTGGGCACAGAGAGGGTGTGCCCTAACTGCCCCACCACTGAATCCGGCTGTGTCCATAGTCTGACTGAGTGCTCCAGGCCCAAAAATGCTCTCCCTATACCAAGAATATGGCACAATAACAGATAAATTAAAGCTGAGGGAATAGAGTGTTGTTCCCTGTCAGCACATTGTGTGCAGGTGCTGGAGCAGCCACATTTCAGGCACATTGCTTTTGCAGAAAAGCTCTTGGCTGTTCCTTATCAATAACAAATTGTCTCTGAGCATCATTATATGATCATTCCAGAAGGAACTAAACAGATGGGAGACACCAGGACTTTTTCTCAGAATTTTACTTTTGGCTGAAGTATGAAGTATGATCTGGAATCTTATCCCCAAAATTTGTATGTGAACAATGTACATACTATTGCCTGTGAAAGAATGGCAGCATATAATGCCATGGAAAAATGAGTAGATCCCCCCCAACCCCCCTTTCAATTCTCTAGCATCCCAGAATCACTCCTTGGAAAAAAGATGCTGAGGGAATATACAGAGCACCATTCTGTTTATACCATGTTCAAGACAGTTTTACAGCGCTTAGTGCTATACTTGCATAAATTTCATTCATCTTAAAGAAATAAAAATAAGAAAATAAAATAAGAAAAGAGAATAAACTCAGGTCTTCCATTTAGATTCATTTTGTTTCAATAATAACAAACACAAGTCACTTCAGATGCCACTTCTTAAGGGATCCTGTCCTTACTCAAATGAAACCTTTGTTTCCCTGATATCCCAGTTCTCCTTGGATTTCCTAGATTCACTCAACAGAAATTGAGTTGAGAGCTAAGTAACTCAAGTCTAAATACTTCATGCCACAATCTTGAAAGAAAAAAAAAGACTTCCAGATCCAAGTGAAATGAGTCAACAGGGGGGTAAAATATTAGCATTAAGAAGAGAAAATTAGATTGTTACTGTAGATATATGATGAGCTAATGACCAAAGGCATAACAATTGGCAGCCTGGAAGGTGAATGAGTGAGTCTCCTATGCTAGCAGTGAAAAGAGATGTGAACAAGAGCCCAGAGACATCTGCATGCAAGTTGTTTGTTTGATTGGTTGGTTGGTTTTGCCATGGTTATCACTAAGGAAGATACAGAATTTTTGGGGGATGCAAAGATGAAGAAATTAGCAGAAAACTTGATGTCAATAGTCTAGACCATGAAACAAAAATTGTACAGAAAATTGGCACTGAAATACTAACACATTCACAGATGTATTTTAAAGACCAATTTTAATGATTCTTGCAGGACTTGTCTGGACCTTTTCTCACAACATGGTGCTTCACAGATGTCCCCATTCTTACAGCCTGTCTTAGAAGTTGCCATATAAATTCGTGGAGCTCCAGGCAGTTCAGGCTCTGTCCTGGCTGATCATGGGACACAACAAGTCAATCAGAGATCTAAGGGCTGCTCCAACCTAGAATTCATGTCCTCCATCCACCCCAGTCTGCACAGAAGCAAAAGGACACTGTAGAGACACTGCTATTGTTGGCCTATGATCTGAGGGTGGAGCCATAAATGAAGACAGGAAGCTTGCAATTCTGCAGGAGTTAGTAAATCACGGTAAAGTTCATGTGAACATGTAATTTTTAATGAGTCTGTGACAGAGGTGAATCACTGGCTATTTTAATGGTGGATAGCTGACTGCCTATAAGAGGCACCTTAGAAAGAAGATATAGCCCAAGTAATGAGACATGCAGGCACTATTCAGAAATAAAATAGTGGGAAACAAGGAAAAGCTGAATCACGTGTACCAGGCAACCCTGGAGCCTTGCAAACACATTATTTCCATACAGTTATACATCACAGAAAAATATTTCCCTGCATGCAGCTGGTGCTGTCTCACAAAAATACATTACAAAAGTCTTCTTTCAGAGAGGCGCAAGTACATGAGTATTGGCCCACTCTTCCAGGAATTCACAGCTTCAAAGAAAACCTCTGGGGATTTATCCAAGTACCTGCAGGAGGTCCTGGTGCCCAACTCTCCTTGGCCTTGGCTACTTTGCTTGCCTGCACTTGAACATGCTGACCTCAGTTGGCTGAAATGGGCAATTTCAACCTTGCCATGCTGGACAGGTGCCTCTAAAGATACCCTAGCCAGCAACACCCATAGCAGGCTGTACTTCTCCTGCTGAGCTGAAGCCTTGAGGTGTTTACTAATGGGGGCAAGGGAAGGGCTGACAACAACCATGTGAATCATTTATAATAGAAAGCACAGAGTCTGCTTTTATTTCTCCTTTTTTGCCAGGTGACAGATCTAATTCCTCAAGCTCTAGCTTTCCGTGATCCTTGTGAATATTTACACATATGCCTATCACAAACATTGCTGAAAAGATCTCTATTTGACACTGAACATTCATGGTCAGGATTATTGCAAAAATCATGGAGGATTCATTATCTTACTCTCAGCAGGAACAGCATCATTACTTTATATATTTACGAGCATACAGATGCATTGATGCCAGATAACTAATCTTTTTAATAAACAGTGTTCCAACACTTGTTATTACTCAGAAGCTTAAAAAGAGCTCACTGCAGCCAAAGGCACAGTGGTGGCACATGGATGGCAGCAGCCTGGCCATCACCTCACACTTGGCAGGGCTGCCTCACCATCCTCTGCCTGCTGCATGCAACAGCCCCCATACATTTGCTATCCCATTCAACAGGAAAACACTGCAGTGAAAACACAGAGAAGAAAAGCAGGTTTTCAAACATGCCACCATCAGAGAGAACAGACAGATGATGGCCTTCACCATGGCATATCACTTGTCTCTGTGTTTGGATGGGACACTGTAGGTGGTACCTGAAGAATTAGACATTCTTCTCCTGCCACCAGTGGCAGAAGACACAATGTCACGAAAGTCCTAATATCTTTCTTACGTCTGATACAGCAGTGCTGTGGAACAACAGGAAGCTACACTGCTGAGAATCAGAGGCAGCTGATCATCTGGCCAAGCACTTGTACAGAGCAGACTTCAAGAAGCCTCCAAGTTAGTCTTTCATGAGATGCTCACCATCCCTCAGAAGCACAAACACACACATACTGATTATAAATATGTATACCAGGCCTGCTGAGAACCTTAGGCTTACAATACTTCTGAAAAAAATATTGGACTTCTTACTGGATGAGTTGTGTCACAGTTGCAAGATAGCAGCTGAAAGCCATGAAAGAAATTTACATCTCCTTTCATTTATGCTTTTCAGACACAGAAGTGGCAAGAACCAGTACATTATTTTCCAGTCAAAAACAAGGAAGAAGCTGGCAGCAACACAGCACTGAAGTGTAGATCAAATCAACAACGTGATGAAATGTTGATATACTGCTGTAAGCAGTGGTCTTGCTATCAGCAATATCTCTGAACTTAAAAGAATTCCTTTTGCATTTAGTACATGCCACCCTGTTCATCATCTAGCAGATCCAAGTACACACTGTGAGGTGCTGGAAACTACCAGTGCCTCGTGGACTTGGCAATCTGGCCGACTGATGACCAGTTACGTGTGCAAGCTCTTGACATCTCAGAAAAAAATATTGTTCCCCATATGAATGTCCTGAAAATGATGAATGAGAATTAAAATATTCTCTCTCAGCAGTCTCTAAAAATGCATCATTTTCATCATTGATTTATTCTTTTCCATTTACTTAAAGCAGTGCTATGTTCTGGGTTATAAACAACTTACATTGGAAAACTACAGCTACAGTAGAGCAAACAAACACAGGTTTAAAGAGACACTATTCAGGCTACTGTGAGGCACCAAAATGAAACAGTGGCTCTACTTACAAATTGAAAGGGTCATTAAAATGACCATGACAATCATCATCTCATGGCCTACCATGGGCCAGTCTTGTAACTGTCTGTATGGCAGCATGGTGGGTGAGAGGGAGCAGGGCTGGGAGCAGGTTGGGTGCCAGAACCCTGTGGGAGGGCATCTCCTGGGGCATGGGGTGCATCATTGCCCCATGGCCACACTCCTGCCCTCCCCAGCCTTTCACTTCTGGCTGCTGGAATGCTATTCCTGCTGGGAATCAAATGTAAGATAACTTCATGCCTAATTCTTGAAAAACATGAATGTCTTTTGGGGCACTGTCAGATTTTTGTTCATGGTAAAGAATTAATGAGGAATTTCATTTAAAGTAAGGAATCAAAAAGGAATTTCAATTTGCATGCTTTCATTAAATGTTAAAAAAGAAAAAAAAGTGTTTAAAGCAAGTGAGGGAATTTGTTTTCATAAGATGATCAAATTTCCCAGCCAATTTTGACAAAACGAAATTAGTAGAATGCAAAACAATACGATCAAGTTATGCTTTCTGAAAAAGTGCTGTCAGCAGCAAGCTGCACACCTGAGGCAGAACATATTTTCTACCTACAAAGTGAAAAAGTTAATATTTAACATACCAAATCAGTTTTCATAGGTATTTCAGCAACTAAAGCAACATTTGTGGTAATTGAGTAAAAAATCCTTTCAGTATAAGTGCATGAAAATTATAATTACATATCTGAAAGCACTTTGAATCTGAAAAATGATTGCCTGAAGTATTGCTTCTTTGAGAAAAGATCTTTTTTATAGAAATTCTGATTCAATAATATAGATATAATAATATGCATTTGGAGGTTTTTCTTTTCAATAAATTTTCCAAAATTAAGACTTCTTACTTGCTACACGATTTCATTTTTAATTAAGAACCATTTATTTACACTTAATAATTCCTAAAGCATTGTGGAGAAGTGAATAAATGTTTTTCCCAGTAACTAGTTTATGAATGGCAATTTTTCAGCTTGTGAGAAATTCTATAATGATATATATGTATATTTTTTCCAATAATGCAAAGTGAAATCAAATAAAAAAAATGGAAATGGTAAATATATCACTGGAAGACAAGAAGATGTTAAAAAAACAAACAAAAAAGCCATTGTTAGAAATGGAAAATAAGTATCAGTGATTTTATTCCGCAGTCACTCTGCTATAAAGCAGTGGAATATATAGGATTTTCATATACTTAGTTTTATTAAGTACTCTATTTAAAATATCTATTTTAAAATTGCTACTTTTTATCACTGAAGGAAATTGTACTCATATGGAATGTTTATGTTTACAGAAACTTGATCTTATTACGCTTCCAACATTTACCATAAAATAAGTTGGTTAATAAATACCATGTAATTAGCCACCTTCTCATTACAAAGACTCACATTACATTGCTTTCATTGTCACAAATCTGAATAGCAGAAACAGAAGTTGGAAGCAGTTAATCAGAAAAGTCCCCCTTGCCATCATTTCTATTTACATACCATGAAATGAACCTTCATTTCATAAAATGACAGAATTGCTGAGATTGGAAAAGAACTCATGATTTCATCCAGTCTAACTGTCCAGCTACCACCAGTAATTCCCACTAAACCATGTCTCTCAGTACAACCTCTAAACATTTCTTGAACACCTCCAGGGATGATGACTCCACCACCTCCCTGGGCAGCCTGTTCCAGGGCCTGACCACTCTCTTACAGAGAAGTTTTTTGCAACGTCCAACCTGATTCTCCCCTGGCACGACCTGAAGCCATTTCCTCTCATCCTATTGTTACATCGGAGAAGAGGCTGAACCACACCTCACCACACCTTCCTTTCAGGCAATTGTGGAGATAAGGTCCCTCCAGAACCTCCTCTTCTGAAAAACCTCAGCTACTCCCCATCAGCCTTGTGCTCCAGACCCTTCATGAGACTATTAAGACTATTGGCCAAAAAAAGCAACTAATTTTCCCTTTTGTTCTTTCAAATTGTTTAGTCTATAGCTAAAAAGCAAACTAGTTCAAGAAGCAAAAAAGCAAACTGTTCAAGAAGCGTTTAGATGAGATGCTAAGGGATTTGATTTAGTAGCTTGGTGGGTAGGGATGGTGGTATGAGGCTGGTTGGACTAGATGATCTTGTAGGTCCTTTCCAACCTAATGAATCTATGAATTTATGAATCTAGTGCTTCACCATTTCTCACACGCTTCCCATGAATGGAAGACCGTAAGGGCTGGACCAGTTTTGCATTGGACTAAAGGGTGGCCAAGTCCAATACAAAGTGACTGACCCATCCAGTTTCACCCTCTCTGAAACGTGGCTAAAAATGTGTACATGGCAGGCCTAACAACTTTGGGAATATCATAGGATGCAGTTTCATTTGGGAAGCTCACATCTGCAGAACGTTTTGAAGGAAACACAGCTTTACTGTAAGAGGCTACTTAGGTATGCATGCTCAAATTCCTAGTGCAGAGATAGGAGTCTACTCTAAAAGAGTGGTAAATATCACTAGATTACAAACACGGATGGCATTTGAATGGCTGGTTAACCTTCAAAAAGCGCCCTCAGCATTCGGTGCGATCTATCGCCGCTGATTAAAAGGGTGGTATCTTACTGCCCTCTAACGGCTGCCGTTACACAGCTCTTCTTTTCGGCACTGTTCCCCCAAAGCTCTCTCCAACGGCTGCTGGGATGCAGGGTGCTCGCGACAAGAGGCAGCCTCGCATGCCAGGAGCTGCGGAACGTAACCGTGCAGCAGCCGGAGCATCTTGGGGAAACAGAGCTGGAGAGGCACTGAGAGGGAGCGGGGCTGTGCCAATCAGAGCTCTCCTTTGTCATTAAGGCTAATTAACCAGCTGTTCGCAACGTCACTGATTGAAATGTGAATCCCATCAGTGTGAATTGATAGGAAGCTCAAGAGGATCTTCTGGTGTTACCGTGAGAAGAGGTTAACAGCGCTTTGTGACCTTTTATATCACTGTCTGTTATGAATGTGGCAATCAATCATTTTCAAGTGTGAAACCACTACAGGGCATAAATTACAGTGTGACTCAGTTTTGAGTCACAAAAAGACTCATCTGGTAAGGCTGCCACTCACTTTAAAGCAGGAGGCCAGGGATGTGATTCCCTGTGGACCACCATGGATGAAGAGACTGTCACTGCAGTGATTACAGGAACTTTAAAATAAGCGTACTTTAGATTGATGTGAAAACCAGAAGATTCCAATTTTTTACAAATTTCACATATTTAACAAGCAGACAACCTTTGGTTTGCACAGTTATTTTAACCTTGGTGGCCATTCAGGCTGTTACACAGATGTTCAACTTGGATAATCCTCATCATTTTTTAAATGTAATAGACACACAGGATCATTAAGGTTGGAAAAGACCTCAAAGATCACCAAGTCCAACTGTCAGCCCATCCCCACCGTGCCCACCAACCACATCCCTCAGTGCCACATCTCCACGTTTCTCGAACACCTCCCAGGAATGGTGACTCCACCGCCTCCCTGGGCAAGTTCTTGTTCAGCCAACATCTCTCTAACCTATAGTTTGAACTCATAGAGTTGATTTTTTTCCAGGGAAATTCTGATATAAAAACAAGTCTTCCTTTTTCCAGGTACAGAAAACATTGGTGGAAATAGGACAGTTATGAAACCTTAGATCAGCACTCATTCTTTTCTATACTTTAGTGTGTGTGTGCATTGAAACAAGATCCAGAAATGTGAGAATGTTCTTTCTATTTCCAATCTTTGCATTAGTCTTATGAGCTTATGATTCATTTCACTTACTTGATTGTTTTTCATCTCTTTCTTTCTAAGCAATGCTGAAACAACAAGAGCTGAGCTCCAGCTGAGCCCCCAATCAGCGACATTTCAATGATTTTGAAGCTAAATAAAGTGACAAAAGGATCAGAAGAAGTCTGTTGTCACCTGCAATATGCCTTAATTATGTGTTACAGCAGCTCTAAGCAGTGATAGTATCACCCAGGGTGATACTAGCCTGCGCTGAAACCTCTGGGACTGTCTTCCACTTGAAGAGAATGTGAGGACTATTCTCCTTTAATAAAACCGTTCTTCCAATTGCAGTTACTAAAATAACAAACCTTGCTTGCAATATTAGGTTTGCAATCAGTGTAAAGACTTGTTCCATTAAAGCACTTTGAATATCGGCAGCATGCTTGAGAACGGTGCTTGTGGTGCCTGAAGCTAGCTGGTCCTGATATGCAATGTAGCCCAATTGATTTGTGCCACTCACTAATTTGCGGTGAGAAACAGGGGAAAATCTGCTAGTAAGTAGAGGAGGAGCAACTCCAGCACAGGCAGGAATCTGAAGATGGAATCTGATCACATGTGATAAAAGGACTGTTTTTATGGCGTCGCTGCTTTGAAAGTGTAGCTCCCACCTTCATCTGTAGCTATTCATCAGCCCAAGTGCTGCCTGCGGAGCGGTGAATCAGGAGTCCTAGAGGAGCACTGCGCACAGTACTGCAGCACTGCTGAGAGCAGATGCGGTGCCCAACAGATGACACTGCTGTGCCTGAGCATTACTGAACTGTGTGGCAGGAGCAGTGGCATTCATCAGATGAAGGAGCTGCACCTGATGGCGGAGCTAATTAAGACAAGTTACAACAAATGCAGAGACTCAGAGAAAGCTGAAGGAGCCTTCTGCATGGGAAGTAGCTAGTGTCTTGTCTGTGAGAGCAATTAGCTGAGTGCTGGGAGGGAAGAGGCTCAAGATGTGTTTTCAGCTCCACCACACACAGGCTGGTGCAGCTTTGCTTCTCTTGAGGAGTCAGGGACACACTCAGTCCTTCAGAAAGAGAAAGTCGGGCATCAATACGAACACTGAAAAAATACAGAAGCAACAGTGCTTTGTCTGTCCCTGAATGATGACAGAAACAAAGCTTTTTCCAGTCCAGCCTTTGTGCAATACTGACACATAAAAAAATGGGTTAAAAAAATTACTGACAGTAGCATCAAGACCTTGGTAAAAATAGCAAGCTATTGGAGTCTAATTGCAATATTATTCAAAATGCTGCTATACAAAAACATGCAGTTTTACCAATCTAAGCTATCTATTTTTATCAGCACATTAGATCCCAGCAAGAGCCTTCAGAAAAACCAGTCCACAACTCTCCCTTCCATCCTTAAAAAAAATTAGAAAGAGAATCATAGAATCATACTATCATGACAGCTGGAAAAGACCTACAAGATCATCCAGCCCAACCATTCACCTATCACCATCAGTTCTCACTAAACCATGTCCCTCAGGACAACATCTAAATGTTTCTTGAACACCTCCAGGGACAGTGACTCCCATCTCGCTGGGCAGCCTGTTCCAGTACCTGACCACTCTTTTGGACAAGTAATACATTCTAACATCCAAACTGAATCTCCCCTGGTGTGGCTTGAGTCCATTCTCTCTTGTCCTATCACTAGTTACACAAGAGAAGAGGTTGATCCCCATATAACTACAACTTCCCTTCGGGTGGTTATAGAGAGCAATAAAGTCTCCCTTGAGCCTCTTAATGGTAGTGATATCTCATTTTAAAAGGCAAGGTTTATCTTGGTGAGGATTACTTTCTAAAATGAAGTTGGATTTCAGCTGTGAGTTTGGACTCAGCTATGTATTTCACCTCCTGTAGTCTTGTGCCTCAACCTCAGCTCTTTGAATTGTACAAAAAGTTGTATTTTTAGGAGAGAGTTATCCAAATAACACACTCTCTCACTCCAAATGTAAATCAAATTACACTTATAGTCATTTAGATGAAGCATATTCATAGTCAAATATTACAGCTTATTTGTACTTTACTCCTTCTACATGAGCTGGTGTTCCTTTAATTCATTCAATTTATTCTCCTTTTCTTCTTAGGCTTTTTTTTTTTTTTTTTTTTGGTTGTAAAATCTTATGAAAAGTTTGTGTAAAGGAAAATCTGCTTTTCCAAATTCTCCATAGCTGTAATGGAATAATATAGCAGATTTCCTGTGCACGTCCTGCAGAAATGGAGTCGTTTGTTCATTTGTGACGTGTGCCAATACAGGAAATAAAGCCAATTATCTTGATCTGACATCTTGTCTAAATGAGTAATTTGCAAGACAATAAATTTAAGTGCATTTTTGTAAAAAGAAATCAATAAATCCTCAAAGTAAAGTGATAAAACTGAGACTACTTTTTCAGACTCATACCAAAATTTGCTCAAAGATTTTGCTGTAATGGTGTCAGTAAGTCTTCTCACAGGCTGCACCTCTGTGATGTGTGAGTGGACACTTCTCCTTTGCCTAGCTGCTTTCAGCATGGCGTGCGGCTTCCCACATGCTTCATCTCTCCAAGCCAGGAACACCAAAATACCACTGCCCTGTCCATCTGTTGCAATGTTCTGCTAAGTAATGTTCACACCATTGAGGAATCAGTCTACCAGGAAAGGATCACTGATAAGGTTTCTTTGGTTAGCAATGTGTTCTGTAGTGATGGTGGCCTACCAGTATTTAAAAGGGAGCTATAAGAAAGAAAGTGACAGACTTTTTAGTGGGATGTGTTGTGATAACACAAGGGGAAATGGTTTCAAACTGAAAGAAGGGAGATTTAGACTGGACATGAGGAAGAAGTTTTTTGCAATAAGGGTGGTGAGGCACTGGCACAGATTGCCCAAAGAGGGGATGAGTGCCCCAACCCTGAAGCATTCAAGGTCAGGCTGCAGGAGGCTCTGAGCACCTGATGCAGCTGTAGGTGTCCCCACTCATTGAAAGGATTTGGACTAGATGACATGTAAAGGTTCCTTCCAACCCAAAAGATTCTATGATGATTCGTAAAATTGCTGTTCATTCAGCTGTGTCCTGTTCTCATTATTTTCCATATTGTCTGAAATTTGAGGTCATCGTGCATATTCATTTATTGAAATTGGTGTAAATGCTCTGTTTCTTACTAAGTAACTTCCTTTCAATCTTGTCCTGAAACATTTCCATTGCTCTGTAGACTTTCACTGTAAATAATTTATAACTCTCCATGCTATCCCACGTACTGCAGTTTCTCTGCTATATTAACCATTTTGTTTGAGCATTCATTTATTTCTGTCAACAAATCTTCTCATAACATTTTGTACCTACTTCAGATTTCTCTCTGCTGTGCTCACAGTCTGGCGCACTTCTGATATCCTGTTTACGTGATACTTCTTCATTTGGGTTTATAATTGCTACTCAGGATCAGCAGAAAAGACAACAAAAGCAATTGTTTTGAAGATCTGCTTTTACTTCCAGCCAATATCAGAAAACAGATATATCCCACAGCCTAAGTATGTGTTTCTGGGCATTTATGTTCTAGTTTTCATTAAAAGTAGATAAACAATTTATAGTACAGCTGACAAATGTTAACACTTCTTGTAGAAGTAACAGTGGCTGGGAAGTGTTGTTGATTTGGTTAATGGAAAGCCTAATCATTGGGGCTTAACAGAAGAATGCCATAATTGCTGCTCTTCATTTCATTTCCTTTCTGACTTAATCTTAAGCATGCTGTAATGCCTTTATTAGTATCCTTAAACTATTTTATATTTCTAAGACTTCACTGCATACATATATGTATTGTAATTATAGAGATATCTGGAATTTTAGATGAGCTCAGGGAATGACTTCAGCTTCCCACAGCTCTGTTGCATGCCCAGCAGAGCAGAGCAAACGTGGAGCATACTTGCTGGTGCCAGGTTGCAGATTTGCAGACATGTAGGTAAAGCATAATCAAATTTTTGAATGCATTTGGAAATCTAATATATATGGAACAAAAGAAGAAATAAAGGTGTTTTTGGTTGTTTTTTAAAGTATGCATTTTAAAATACTGAAGTGATTTACATTAAAGACTTATAAAATACTTTTTCTTACCTACTGGTGAAGAGTAATATGCCCCAAACCCCAATTCAGTCCAAGTATTACAGCTCCAAAACAGCTCTTCAGATGGACAGTCAAGGGAGTTAGCCAAAAAGGTTTTAATCCCATCCAGCAAGGACAGCATCGTGGCAAGAAAGAAGGAAGTTTTGATGCTGCATTCCCACTGGTTCACACAAAATCAAAACATTCCATTTCTCAGTGAAGTGTGGTGACTTCAACAAATTTGAATTCTCCACTGGAAACAGTTGCACTGGCAATTTCTCAGAGGTTCTTATTTGTATGTGTATCTGTATATTTATATGAATATAAAAAATGTGCTCTCTTTCAGTTAAACCCTTATTGTAGTTGGTACTGTACTTATGGAGAAAACTATTTAAAATTTGATTTTTGATGGGTATTGTAAGACAAATATAAAAGGCATTATCTCACTAATTTCTTTTCCCAGGCCTCCACCAGTACCCGGAAGGTTGCAGCTGCATGGAAACAGAATTAGAATACAAATGTCCCATAAATACAGTCTCTGTTGCTTTCCAGCATGACACTGTTTGAGAAACAAAGAGGTGCCTAAATACACATCACATAGTGCTATACTACCAATATAGAATAGGTCGACCCACTACAGATACTTGTGTGGTGATTTACTAGTGTGTAGCGAATGCTGTGTTTTTTCATAAGGCCCTCTTCACGGTGGATTTCACTTGACAAAATATTTATCAACAGTGTAAATCAGTCATGTAATACAGATTAGGGGTTGGACTCTGATTTCTTGAGGTCCCTTCCACCCCCTACCATTCTGTGATTTGTTTACTGTTCTTCCCTAAAGAGTTTGGGTGTGAGCTGAAATGTGGATAAGGCTGCTAAGTCTTACATTCAGTTGGCCCCAGGGCATTCACCAAAGATCGCCGGTGTGCAGTCATCACTGGGATAATGGGCACTACCAAATATTGCTGAAGTTATCAAAGCGGGAATTTCAGGATTATTGCTTCTTAATGCTGATTCACAGCTCCCTTTTTTCAGCTTGTCAGCTCCAGGTTTACAGGTCATAAAAACGTATGTGAGACTAAATGCTTTTAAATATGGGAAATTCCCAAAGATCCATCCAGGTGAACAAAGGGAAATACTTAGCAGAAGCCAGTACTAAAACTGAGTAATGATGTTTGCTGGCTTTCAACATGTTCAGGTGGCAAAGTACTTCTACTTTCCAGAGTCCAAAGTGAGGACTCTCTTCTCTCAGTTAACCCTGAGAGCGCACTGGAGTTTCAGTTGGGATTAACACAATGAGTGTGAATGACAAAGAAGCTAAGACTACCAGGCTTCTCAGCCAATGTGATGCACCCAAAGTGATGCACCCAAAATATTGCACCCAGTGCAATGCAATGCAATGCAATGCACACGAAGACCTTTTTAGGCTCTGATCTTCTGCCCGTTGCACCCATATGTGACTTTTGACAAGTGCAAAGATGACCAATTAAGACCTAATTTAAACTTCAGTTACCAATTACTTACAGGTCACTCAGATACAACCAGACCTATTCTCTTCCCGACGAAGTTTTCAGTGAGTATACAGAGGTGAGGAAAATGCAAGTAACTTAGCAGCTTCTCAAAGTATTACATGAATCCTAGAATACATGAAATGCATAAAATCAATACATATGTGATCACTTTTTTCAACTGTATAGTTCAGAATTTGCTTTTGAAACAAATATTTCGATTACATTGGTCTTCCAGTCTATCCAGATAAACACTGATGCAGGCAGTTTCATATGTAATGCACAGAGATCTGTTTTTTCTCTCTGGCACAGAGAACTAAGTGAGACTAAAGACTGTCTAATTGGCAGCGCTGCTATTTGATGGTGAAACTGAACCTTACTGTTTTAAAAGGTTAAATAACAGATATTTCAAATTTTTTCCTCTTCATATTTTCTTGCCAAGATACCATGGAAACAAAATGCAAAATTAGGCAACTATCATGGCAAGTTCTACTGTGCAGTTAATCCCATAATAGACCATTGGTGCATTTTTTCAAGGTGGGTGGTGTCCTCTGTGTTCTTTATATAGAAAGATGGCCTTTTTATAGGAATCTGACTTGGAAAGCTTTCAATACAGATTCTTTCAAGTTCCTCTAGGAACTCATTCACCCTTCATAGAGTTATGAATAAGAAAGATATACAGATATATTAAATTTTGAGATAGAATGACTTGCATCCTTTTTTAATATGGGTGTTAATAACAACAAAGAGAACATCAACACTGTACCTGGCATCTCCCTCAGATAAATTATTTTAGGATTAAAGCAAGTGGGTATAAGAAAACAGGGACAGCTCAAGGGTAAAAATTCATATGACTGAAATGAGATGAATCCTGAAAAAAAAAAAAACAAAAACCTGTAAATGCACAAAATTTGAGCTTTTGGACTGGATATAGTATGCCTTTTCTTGGATAGTTACTAATGACAACTCAAACTGCCTTCCATCCAGAATAGGTTGGCATCCTTCAAGAACAAATGTCATAGGAAAGGACCGTCTAATCTGAAGGGTAGAGTGCTAGAATGGATTTTATATAAATAAAATATATATGCACCTAATTTTTAGCAAAGGTGCACCACCAGGTTCAAGGCATACCATCACTACAATGATGTTGAGAAGGATGACTAGGGGTTGTGGAGTCTCCTATGGAGATATTCATGACACATCTGGACACCTACCTGTGCTGTCTATTGTAGGGTATCCACTTTAGCAGGATGGTATCTTGAGGTTCCTTCCAACTTCTGCAATTCTGTGATCCTTTGTGATTTTGTGACTAATGATTGTTCACATTTCATAAAATTCAAAATAACATACCTGTTGCATGGAACTGCATTGACTTGTCTCCCCAGCCTCCAGTGCTTCATATTTTGTACCTTCTTCCTCATACACCATTCTATTCCATTCCAAAAGCATAATCAAGAAATGGGAAATCATGCACCATGGAGATAGAGACACAATGAAATAGCCTCAAAGGAATCATCAGAAAGTTCTGCTCTGTTGGAAAATATTGAATCTGACTTCAGTGGTGTTACATCAAGAACTTATTTAGTAGCATGTTTAAAATGGCAGAAGGGGATAAGTGGGAGATGATGAAACATCTGCAATGCTAAGTTAATGATTCATCATAGTTCTGGTTTTCTTATCTTTTCTGTACCAGATTTTCACAACACAATTGCATTCAGACTACATCAAGGAAAGCATTCATTGGACTATACAAACTTCAGAAACTGTGAGCACAATATTACCCTAGCTTTGCCTTTTTATATCAGTGATTGCTTCTTGGGCATTAGAAAACAAGTATCCTTCCACAATATGGGAAACTGCATCTAAAGTTGAACTATTCAGTCTCATTCAAACATAGTTCAGCATATTGCAGCAGCTTAAGGAAGATGCTAAATGCATGCAGTCCACGCATTTTAAATGCTACTATGATTCTAATTAATCTTTGGGACAAAGACAAATTGCTGAACTTCTTTCCCTATTATCATCCACGCATTAAAAACTTAGTTCAGTATTTGAACCAGACAGTGTCTCATTAGTTGGTGTTCACAAAGCATATCGGCCGTATTTTTCACACACAACTATTTAGGTGGTATTTTTAAAAATCCAGTTACTCCACTTCTTTCAACAGCTGACAAACTTGGGCTAATCTTCCAGGCTCCTACAGGTATTGAAATTTTGATAAACTGGTGTATAGTAATGCAAAACATTATGTCTGGTTTGGTCTGAAAAGGATACGACTTAGGCAAAAGTAGGATGTCCATTGCATCATGGCAAAATATGTTCACCTCTGCACAGTGCAAAGCTCTTCATAAAAGCAGATTATTAACCCTTTACCCAGTGTCATTCCACAGATGAAATATTAAAAAGCATTAAATCAGATGCTCAAAAGCAGTAGCAGACAGCCTTTTTTGAGATAACAACCTTAAAATGCTTCCAGTCAGCATTTAAAATCAAATGTTGTCACAGTTCTTTATCTTTCTGGTTTCTCTTATCACATCTGAAAGTTTTCAGCTTCCTTACTCTATCACTAGTCTACCAGTTTTTAGAAAATATTGCTTTCATTTCAGTGTTATACTCCATCGTCATCAGGTATCTTGGTCTTTACTGTGTCACTGGTTTGAAACTTGCAGAATTCAGAGATCTATACAAGTTGAAATGGCTGTGAGTATCCATTTTCTCTGTCTGAATAAGTATTAACCAATGTTGGCAATGTGTGTGCATTTGGAGTTGACTGAAAAAAAAAGGAGCAAGACAGTAAAACTATATTTGTACATGACATTTTGCACCAAAAAAATTTTTGAATGACTGCAACCTGCAACTCCTTATCACTGTGACAAAGTCAACATTTCAGTTTCTGAACATAACATATACTCCTAAGTTAATTTCAGAAAAGAAACTTCTTCATTGTTTGCTCACTGCAGCCTTCTTTTCATTGTTTCTTTGAAAGGACTTCCAGTTCTTTCCAGAATTCTGGATTTTAACTCAATAGTAAAAAATTCACAACAGTTTTTTACTGGTTTAAAGTCTTCATTTTTTCCTTAATGCTCTTGCACACATTTGTATCGATATTGTTCAATATCCAAGCTGTTTTCCTTTCATATTTATTTATTTATTTATTTATTTATTGCATGTTTTTCTTCCAACTTCTTTTCTTTTCCTAAGATTTCAAGCATACACTTCATGAAACTAAATGACATTCCTGAAGGTGTAAAACTTTTTAGGAGCATAACTCTCTTCTTTGAACTCCTATAGGAAACTCATGATTTAAACTGAAAATTCTTGAATACAATGTGGAGAAACCTAGCTTCTCCTTCTAGAAAACTGAAAAATTGTCTGTGTGGTTAGGCAATTCACTGTGCAGGTACTACTGTGATGAGTATAACAAAAATTCCAGTTCAGACAGAGCTTACAGTGTGTAAGATGGTGACATGGTGTCCTACAAGCTCTTTCAAATAAACCAGCGCCAGAAAAGTATTATCTCAGTTTCTTAGAAAATATAGCAGCTGTTCTTAATGGCATCTAGGAAAATAAGTCACTTGGTTTTGCTAACAGAAAAAGAGGATTTTGCTACTAGCTCTTTGGCTCAGGGCAGAGAAAATGAAAAACTTTGTGTCCTTCATGAGCCAATGACTCAACTGTCCCAGTCACGGTCCTGGTAAGCAGCTGGCACTGGCAGCCTGCAGACAGGGCTCCATTGAGTCAACGCTGTAGCCATGGACAGTGCAGGAACCAAAACACCTCCCCATATGTACCAGCTTCCATGGAAAAGGATCTGAGGAAGGTCGGAGCATGTGAGGAAAACCTACATTACCAGTGTTGAGAGTGGAAATAGACATGTTGTTTTTTTTTTGTGTTGGTCAATTTAGCGTATACCTCAGTCAGCCAACTCAACTACTGTTTATCAGCAAAATATGCTAATAAGCTACTAAGAAAAACACCTGTAGGTGCTATACTATGTTACTGTCAACTTATTTTTTTTCCCCTGTAGTTTCCATAAACTCTACATTTGCATTACATTTAAAGCAATGTAGCTAATCCAATCTTGGATTCTCCTCAAAAATTAGCATTTGCATATCTTTCTTACACTTCACTGTTTTGTCATAAAGCATGGTAAAATATCTTGTTTTCTAACCATGTTTTGATTTATGAGGAAAAACAATAAGCAATTCACTTGAGACCCTTCCCAAGAAGATCTGTATCCAAATGCCTTTTATTAACTGTGTCTGAGTAAATTATTCTAAAATTTCCTTTGATAAACAAATATATATTTTTCTGTAAAGATAAAAAAAATACATCATGTGTTTATTGTTATACCAAGCCACTTTTAAAGGTGTGGCATTCTAGAATAGATGAGCAGAGCCTTGACAAAGTTTAATGTAACTGTGACTCAAATGTCTATCTGAAAAACACCACTGTCCTCTACCACAATAAAACTTCAGAGCTGCTTCTTGTTTTCCCGAATTTAGCAAAATTCTGTCATTCACTTCAAGTTTTCCCATGAACATAAAAACAGTTACTGTGAACACATGCTTATCCTGAGCATTACAGAATATATTGACGTACATTGCAAATAAGTGTAAAATCTCCACCTAGTGGTCTCTGTTTACTCTGGTACACAGACTGCAAGTAACAAATTTCAATGTATTGACCTATCTTTCCTGAAGTGGACAGGTCATAAATAGAGATGGAGTAATGACGAAGAGAAGGTTATAATTTGTTTGATATTTACATCCCTACTCAGTACTAGGAAATAAACAGGGGCTAATTTTGGAAAAAATAAATAAAAGAAGGCCAAAGTAAGAAGACCATCCCAGATTTTAAACTCTCTCCTGCAAATTTATTCCATAAATCATGCATTATGCTTTCTTCTTGACATTTAGGGATTTTGAAGGTGACCATACTAAGGCCTTAACTAATACCACCTTTCTGAGATGTGATGCACTCACTGCATTGTAAATGAAAGATATATAAAAATAAAGCAATAAAAACCTTTTGAATATGTGTGACTTGTGGTCCTGAACACAGTGTCTGCCTCAGTTTATGAAGCCTAATCAGGACAGCTGTGCTTTTGTTTTGCAATTAATCAAATTATTGTAAGCACAGTCACACGGAACATTCTGGCAGTCATCATGACATTACTTATTTCAACGAACAGAGTAAAAGATAAGCATATTGTATAATTTCTGCCTTGTGACCAGCTCATGAGTACCATGACACTTCATAAACTCCATGAAGCCCTGGGACTTGTGCTCTAATCACAAAGTAACACAGTACAGTGTGCCTATATCTCAATCTGCAGATGGTTTTTCCTATTGAATTTATTCCTCCTTCAGACCAGGCTATCTCCATACAGGGAATGAGAAAAAGACCTGTTTTCTGCTAAAATTATATAATCTGAATTAAATAAATCAAAATTTGAATATGTAACTTTTCTGTCGGGACAGCAAATCCTAGAGCCTTCAATCAAATAAAATTCCATATTGCTCTCTGACAGTAAACTGCTTGTTTACAATCAATTCTAAGGACAGTTATACTTAGCTAACTCCTCAGCCTTCTGTAGTTTTCTTCTGCAGTGACTTCATTAACACACTTTGCTACAGCTTATAAAAATTTTGCAGGGTTCTGCATAAATTCCAGTATATCTAGAAAAAGCCAGGTAGTCACACTGAGACATGAAGTTAGCACTGTGTATTGAATTAAATCATTAAATACTTTGTCTAATACATATTCCCCTCTACAGGTTTCTTCATGGAATAGCATTTATTTCATGCCAGCAAATTCCTTCTCCTCATTAAAATTTTTGGGGGAACAGTGAGTTTTATAAGGTCCAGATAGAGTGTGAGCTGTTGCATGTCTGTCATTTGAGAATGAATTGCCCCTTTCCTGCTAAAGGTGTGCCAGTAAGCCATCCAGAAACACAGGCTGAAGGCCAGCAGGGGGGAGCTGCTGCTATTAGTGACTAGTGTAGCACTGTGGGGAATGGGAAACTTACACCTCTGATTCTGAAACCTATGGGGTTTTTACAGCCAGCATAGTCTATAATATAGAGGCTAGAAAGCAAGATCTCCCTGTTCTTTTCAGAACGAACCATTGATTCCCTCAAGGAGTAGAGAGGCCTTGCAAAGAGGTCTTTACAAACTAGAGGGCTGAGTGATCACCCAGTCACCGACTTCAAGAAAAAATGCCAACTCTCACCTTTCAGCAATGATTAAGTTCATAGATCATACAGAGACCCCAGGTAATCAGACTGCCAGCAGAATTAGACATGATGAATCAGAGCTAAAATGCTCCTTGTTTAGCAGATCAGGAACATCAGTGCCAAACTTCAGTGCCCATACCAACTGGCTTCAAAGGGACTTACGGAGGAACCTAGAACAAGGAAGTACTGGATGAACTGAAGCAATGATAAAAGATAAGCATGCCTCTTCACTTACAAAAAGGAGAAAATATGTGTGTTGTAGATCTTAATTTTTCTTGTTTTCTCTCTTTTGTGAAGAGATCTTCCCAGCAACAGGCTAACAGAATTACCACCTTGTATTTTTAAAGACTTGAGGTGTTTACAAAAGCTGTAATTTATAAAAGATATTTCCCAACTGAATGTTAAGATGTAAGAATTTAGTTTGTTTATTTATTTTTATTATTCTGAAACAAAGTTATACAGTTTCTATTTCTTTCAGCAATTAGTAACATGCTGAAAGTCTTCAGAAGCTTCAGTCACTGTAAGTAAAAATTGAAATATTTTACTAGAATTGTAAACTAAATAATATACTTTCTCCCTAGGAGAAATATTCATCACTTGTAAAGAATTGATTGTCATTCAGTGAGATGCTAAGTGAACTTTTATTTTCTATTCTTATGGGAATACTCAACACTCCAAGGTAGAAGGCCAAAATACATGATTTATA
Source organism: Callipepla californica brunnescens (assembly GCA_023055505.1). Lineage (NCBI taxonomy): Eukaryota > Metazoa > Chordata > Aves > Galliformes > Odontophoridae > Callipepla > Callipepla californica. The sequence goes on along the minus strand of JALIRH010000001.1, from coordinate 103,874,764 downwards.
GCCATTCAATTTGTTTAGTTTTTACTGATCATCATAAAAGACGAGACAGGGAGCAAAAAGTATGCACAAGTAAAGGACAAAGTACATAGCAATCACAGCTAGGTTATCTGGGCATATAAGGACATAAATAAATGGTAGGAAGTATTTTAGAACCTCTATAAAATATTTGTGTAGGTTCGTAAAATACTCACTTCACCAGTCTGATGATTCAGACACATATTTTTTAAGATTAAGTATTTTACACTTAGCTTGAACTTGGAACTTTTCTTTTTTCTTCTTTAATTTGCAAAGATTCACCTTCACTTAAAAGCACTTATTCTGATTTTATTGAATTCAGGGTTGAAAAGCAAGAGTATAACACCTTTTTAGAACTGTCATTCTGTGATGTATGGCTTTTTCTTAAAAAGCTGTTCAAAAGAAGAAAAAAATGTTATATTTAAATAGCTGAGCTTCAATTCCCTCTATTTTTCTGTCACGCAGAAGGAATATATCCTGAATTAATTTGAATGATTAATCTGAATAGCTTTCTTCCAACTCATTGTTTGATAATTTTCTCCTGCCATGCAGTCAAAAACACTGTGCCAAAGTCAATGCACAGGATAATATTCAATGCCTCCTCATAGAAAACTATATGTCAAGTGTCCAAGGCTGAATGTGGCTCTGGGCAGCCTGATCTAGTGTTTGGCAACTGCTCACAGCAGGGGGTGGGGTTGAAACTTAATGATCTTTGAGGTCTTATTCAACCCAGGCCATTCTATGATTCTATGATCCAGGTGGGTAATGTATAAAGTCATTGAAGTAAGAATAAAATTTAGGAGATGACTGTTCTGGAGACCAGTGCTATTGACATTCTTGCTGGGTTTTTTTGTTTGTTTGTTTGTTTTCCCCAGCCTCCATATGCAGTTCTTCAAATCTTTGGTCTCTCATAGTTACCATGTCGAATTTGTCTGCACATATGGAAGCCTCAGATACCACAGGACAGTACAAATACTACTAGATGGCATATTCCTCTGGAGAACAGTTAAGCCCAAAAGCTGATGTAGGTTGAGATAAACCATTTTCCAGATTCTACTTACTGTAGTTACCTTTGGCCTATTCGGTTACTCCTGTGCAGGACTCTGGTGCCGTTGGAGACACCCTTGGATATCTTCCCCAGCTGCTTGTCACTTCTTTCTCCAGGACACTGCAGAACTGTTGCAGGTCTTGAGTCCTATCAGCCAGCTACCTGGGCATCTCAAACAGCTGTCACCAGGGCATGTGAAAAGTTTTTCTGCAAATATCCATGTCAGTCATGCAGCAGCTGCGTCAGAATAACTTCTGCTGCTATATAAGCCTTGACCAGCTGGCAGAAGTATGGTTATATCAATTTGAGAGCACATTAACTGTGATAGTTATGTTACTGACAATGTAATAGTACCACCTGCCTGCCTGTCAAAGCGACTGCCTGATCTGCATTTTCAACTCCGAACACACAGTACGGGAACAAAGAATGTAAGACAGATATAACGTCACTCCCCCCAAAATGTGACTGGGCTAGAATTCACCAGAACAAAGTAATCTCAGTACCCATTCATTTTTCCAGAAGCCTTGCTGACAGGATGACAGGCATTCTACTTCGTGGGATAGACAGTATATCGTATATCATATTAAAAAAAAAAAAAAAGAAAAGAAAAGAAAAAAAGAGTTTTTAAAGTTTAAGTCTTGCAAAAAATATGCTACTGAGCTTGGTCCAGAACAAGAATCAAATGAGCTCTCAGACTAATACTCAAATAAAATTTTAAATCCTTGCCAGAAAGAATTTCCCCTATGGCTTCCTAAAGCTAAATCAAAGATACATCAACCTCTCTAGGTGCAGCAACAGAAGGGATGATTTCACTCAGTCTCTTCGGTATGCTGAGGCAGGAACTTCTGCAAACAGCTACTGCATTTGGACATACAGGAATTCCTGATTCTGGATTACCAAAGTCATGACTGCCCTGAAACCAAAGCTCTGGAGTTTACATTTTGAGATGTAATCTTTTATAACCGATGTAAGACTGTCTTCTTGGTAGAGCCAAGGTTGTACGTCCTTGCCAGATACAATACACACTGTCACAATTGTCACAAATTCCTTGCAGTTCTATTTCTCATACTTTTCACAAATGTATTATTCCTTCGTCTATTGGTGCTTTCAAAGTCATACTTTCTTTTCCCACCCTATTAGGTTAATATATTTTTTCAAGCCATACTTGGAACCCTTTGAAGAGAAGGTTTGTGCGTATTATTCACAGTGGCGCATATAAAAAATCTAAACCCAGAAGATCTACAATGCTCTTGTGAGTCTTCAGCTGGCCCGTAGCTCCCTCCCATTACTCTGGATTTCTCATTAAAAGCTTGCAGGTCAAGGTTATCCTTAACAATGGAGGGCAATTCCCATTTCCCTAAGAAAAAGCTGAGAGAACTGTACGTTTTGCCTTCTTGTTTTATTCTTCTTCTCCAGATTCTTACAGCAAAAGCTGCCTTTTATCTCTGCTTATTAAGGTTTCCAGGTCTCTGACTTCTTTGTTGGTCAGAAGGCCCTTTGGCCAAGGTTTATAATAATGAGACTTCAAATTGCTCTGATGTCTGCAACCGAGCTTAGCACCCAAGGAAAGAGACAAAAATCTGTATATGCAAGTCACTTCTTACGCTTCCCCTAATGGATACTGGATTGACTGCTGAATGACCTAACTCCAAAGGCAGTCCAGGCTAAATGCATATCCCTACGACACAATCTTCCAGTAAAAAGCTCCATGTGATGAACAATAGTAGAATGAATATAGTCTGGATTTTGTCATAAAATAGTTTCTTTAAGATCTAAGATTTAAGAAAGCACTTGCTTGTGTAATTATTTATTTGGCATCTATATATTATGTGACATAGAATTAATTTACAGATCACAACATTGACATATTTTACAGAGATCTGGAAATGACTGAGATTACAACTATAAATGCAAGCATGTTCTAGCATATGAACCTCTCCCACAAAATAAAAGAGGGAATATATATATATATTTTCCATACAAAAATGTCCTAAACCACCCCAGGCTGCTTTCCCATTACGCTTCAACTGGGAGCTCATTTTTTTGGAAAAAATAGATTACATTTCACTGTTTCACAGAGAGAAAGTAAATACAATTCCCATTTAGTTCCCTCATTTCTAGAGTTTATCATGTCATTTCTTTTTCTGCCCCTAACACTTCTTTTTTCTGTCTGAAATGGAATAAGTGAAACTGGTTGCTTACTTTGGAGTTCCTATAGCCTTAAATTTAGGAGACAGAAGCAGAATTGGTGATTCAAGTGCATAAAAATTGAGAACTAAGTTAGGAAAGAGAAAAGTAATACTATTTTTGTGTGAATAAATCCATAAATGTTGATAGATAAAACAGAAGGTGTGCTATACAGCCATTTCATCTCACTGTCATAAGGCATGCCTTTTCTTTCAGAGTATGTCACAGCTAGATGAAAGGAACAATGAGTGCCTCTGAACCACAGCCACTCTGTTGAAGCAAAGCGCTTTAACGTGGTCACACTTCCACACATAACGCCAGCTATGATATATGCTGAAATTACTCATTTTGTTAAATATATAAGATGTCTTTCTTGGTGAGAAATCATCATATACCATTGCCCATATATTTTATTTGCAGTTGTATCCTTCATATTTTCATATTCTATATTCTGTTTTATTCATAGTATCATTTCACAAATAAAATGAGAAGTTTTTGAATTACAGATAAATACCAGAACTAGATTTGAATTTTGGTATTTTTGTCTTTTAGCGCTGAGTCACTATGCAGTAGTGCTTCAATATAATAAGAGGCATCTGTGGACAGCTTTAGCTTTATACAGTATTATATCCAGTATTCAGAAAACACTAGAACATATTTTTAAACTGTCCAGAAGTCAGTGGGCTGCATGGATGCATTTCAAAACAACCATGTTCTTGAAGGCCTTATTCTGTGACTCTGTCCCACAGGCCTTAATGAAAGCACTGCCACTGGAACAGAAAAATATTTCTATGAATAATGGTCAAGGAACTGGAACATTTGGGAACTAATATGATGAGCTATTTAAATGTTTATTTAATTTATTAACCAAATTTAACTCATTCCACAGACATACCACAATCTGTTAAGGCAGGAAAAATCCTGCTGCTGAGAAACAGTATAAAATTTTCTGAAGCAATTTAGCATGAAGGACACCCATCTGCACATTAACACCAAACTGAGAATAGCAATGTCTACTTTTTTCACTAAATACATAAATAAATAAATAATGAAAAAAAAGATATATATATTTGTGAAAACAAAAAAAAAAAAAATGTATCAACTCTGAGCATTCCTTCATGTAAGCATAAAGGGAAATGCCCTAACTGTGTATTGCAGTGATCTAAAAGGGAATCAGAGGAGATTGCAACTTCTGCCACCAGAGCTAACCATTACTGATGGGATCAAATGGGCCTAAGCTGCTACGAAGCAGCTCCTTATGTGTTGGAAGTAAGTATGTATTCATAAGTAAGTATGTAACTATTCATAATAAACTGATTAGAGTAATACATTAATTGAGTTACATATTATATTAATATAATCTAGTACTGTATACACTACATTACATATTATGTATAACATCACATATGTCCCAGTAATTTTAGTTTGCATTCTAGGTACAAGTATGAGTGAATATGCTAGTTTCAAAACACTTTGTTAAATAACTCATTATCCATTTTTGTACTGTTTTCTGATATTCTACATAGATCACTCCCATGGAAACTAAAACAGATACAAGAAGCACAATAATACTATTTCATAATGAAAATTCTCACCTAATAAGCACTACTTTTTTTGTCACAATCAGCACCATTAGCTCTGCATTTTCACCAGCAATGAACACATTGTCCTGCACATATGAAAATCTGAACTAGCAGATGTGGCCCACTTGCTGCTGCCACTGCTGAAATGCACCACTCACTACTTCACTGCGCTCCCATTCACTGTTGGGTCCCCATAAATACTCAACAAGTGTCAATGGCTGTCAGTGGGTGCCATTTTTTCTGCACGGAGGAATTCAGTGACAGACCTTAGCTTCATCCACACTTCCATGTCAGACACCATTCTGTCAGACTGCCCCCTGCTGCCATCTGTCACACAGCAAGAACATGTAATGGAATACTGGTGGGAAAGTTCAACCTCTAAAGCCGTAACAACTTCTGCCTCTGATGTTGTGGCCCAAGAGGATAAAACAAGAGGCACTGATTTGAGAGTAGCTCTCATAAATGAAAGTCAGAACATGACTAAGAACGTTCAGTTCCTTGATGTCAGATATTCAAAATGTGTAAAGAGAACCTATGAAAATTAAATATCCTACTTTATTAACTACTTCTATTCATTTTGCATTAAAGATAATGAACAGGCTGACAATTTATATCACTTATTGTCTGATTTATTCTGTAACCATCTTTGTCCTTTTTTTGGCACCGGAACTGATAAGTGCTTCTATTATTTTTGGATTGTGTATTTCATAATTATTTAGAACATGTTATTGCTTCCAAACAATTGCACTGTATCTTGTACAGCAGTCATTCCCAAATTAAGAACCCTTGAGCCAATAGAAATGTGGGACCAAAGTCAGACTTTCTGTTGTTAAGTCTACTACCTTGCAAAACTTATGATGCAATAGGGTGATAATTTTTCCTGGTGATTAACTCTTCAAAAACGCTACAGCTATCATTTCTTGCCATCTCTTTGTTCAAGTTTTCCAAGGCTATAAACTCTCCTTTCTGACCTCATGTTGCCTTCAAACAGGAAAAATTTTAACTTGCCTGACAAGATGCTTACAGTGCAGATGTCTATGAACTAGTAGTTACTTTGAGCTCTCACTACAGTCAATGGATTGTGCAATTTATCTAATTCTAAGGAAGACATGAAAAATAGGCATAATGAATCATGTCCTTGAAGTATCAGTTGATGTCATTAACTATAAAGACAGCCAAGACATGACTGGCCAGTAACATCACCTTCATGAATAGCTGAAGTCAGGTAAAATGAACACTTCTTGTTAGCAGATATATACTGGGGATATGTTAAATCAGAAGGTTTGAATCCCAGACAAGGTATCAGAAAAAATCTGTGTACTTAGTATGTAGTGTCGTGTATATGTAACGTAGTGCTATAGACCTATCAGATCTTCCACACTCAGCCTGGAACACTTCCAGCTTGCTTCTGGCTGAAACTCTGCCACAGCTGTATCTGTCCTCCAAGCAGTGTCCAAACACTGCAGCCGCCTCTCTCCAAGGCTGGATGCCTTCATGTCAAACTCAGTCACTGAAGGGATTGAACATCCTGCTGTCCTGCAGAACCAACATTCTGGCTACAGTCAGGGAAATAGACTCAACGTGGTTGGAAGCCCAGATAGGTATCACTCCTATTCTCATACCCTAATACCAGTTTCCACTCATTTGTGATAGGGGGGCTTATAGCCTGTATCAGAAAAATTCTGATACTGCCAACATAGGATTGAATTCATGTATGTGTACAAAATAAACTGGAAAAGAACAGGATAAAACCATAAATTTCATCCTGAAGTATGTATAAACTGGGTACACTCATGTTCTGAGCACTCAATCACAACAATGACTGAGAATTATTCGAAATGCTGTCAAACATTCTCTTTCCTGACCTATATTTGCATAGGCATATGGGTTATTTTGCCAACACATACACATTTAACAGTTCTTTCTTGTTTTATCTCTCAATCTCAAGAATGCAGAAAAGCTGCAAACTGAAAAATAGTTTATTTAGAATAATACAGAGCAGGGAGTAAAAAAAGGTAATATGTATGTCAAATAAGATCACTGTAGTGGTTTCCCATTAAGAAAATTATCATGTTAAGCTTTTCGATAGTCTTACTTGTTTTGATCCATGTTTCCAGGCAAAAGCCTGTTTCAGGTGCTGGGATCTGGACAGAAACAGAGCCTTCGATAGCTCTCAGCTATTTGGTGGAGCACTCCAATACCCAGATTTGCCATCTGATGAATTTTTTAAAGCCTTGCTATGAAACATAGCACAGTGTGATTAACATCCAAGTTGCACAGCTTGCTCTGCACATGTTCTTCCATCAGAAATTTGGGATGGGTATTTATACAGAACTTTCTCAGTCTGAAATGAACATACGCTTCAGAGTAGTTTGTCACTTTGCTGAGGAATATTTTGTTCTTTCAATGCTGTGCAAGAGTCCTGCAGGCACTTTCTGCTTCAGATTTATTGCAGCTTTTCTATCGGGAGATCAGATCACTGTGGAATCATGAGCCCTCCCGTACTGTGCATTAACTGTGTTTCTATAGTAACTTCTCACTACTTATTCACGTCTCAGTGTGGAACAGATGGGAACAAGGTATGCGAGCAGGCTGCGTGATAGTTGACAATACTGAAAAGCCATTCCTAACATGAAAATTAAAACAAAGTAAAAGAGGAGAATCAGACAGAGGAGTGGTGGGAGAAAGGGGAGAGAGGAACTACCATTTCAATGCCACTTGATTCAAACCATGTTTCCCCACAGGTGTGAACCTGTAGGCCTTCATTATCACATGGTTTCCATTTACCAGCATGTTTTGTTCCATTCAGAAAGCTGTCCTTCAAAAAAAGTGAGGAATCACACTCACAGGGTTGTTACTGTTGCCAATCAATTTTTTTTATAGTATTCACTGATGCCACCTGCTGGATTCCAGTCTTTGTCATTAAAATCCTCTCCTTATTCCAGGTGCAAGTTTTAGGTAAAGTTGTGTAGGAGTGTGATTTTGTGTGGTAAAGATTCAATTTATAGCAAACACACTCTATCAGAAGAATTCTTGCTAACCATGCATGAAAAGGAATTATTGCAAAAAATGTTTTATTTTTTTCCAGGTTCAGAAATTGAACTTTGAAGTATATATATATGTATATACTTAAATCCACATGTCTCCATGACAGCCAGAATAGGTTACTCAGCAAGCAGGCTTTCTTCTGCTACAGTTTCAAAATCTCACACCAATATGTATGAGTAACTCTGTAAATCCATCATGGGATCATGCTCTTCACTACCTGCCTCTGGAGGAGCTGCACTTTCACAGCTCTCATCACTGGTTATACGCAGCCCTGCTAACTTTACAGCTACTAACAAATAACACCATAATGTTATAACTGGACTGAAGCCAAAGGGATGATGTTCAACAAGTCCAAGTTCCACGTCCTGCACTTTGGCCGCAACAACCCCAGGCAACACTACAGGCTTGGGGCAGAGTGGCTGGAAGACTGTGTAGACCTGGGTTTATTGGTTGATGCTTGGCTGAACATGAGCCAGCAGTGTGCCCATGTGTCCAAGAAGACCAATGACATCCTGGCCTGTATCAGAAACAGTGCTGCCAGCAGGAGCAGGGAAGTGATCATCACCCTGAACTCTCGGCCCTGGTGAGGCTGCACTTTGAATACTGTGATCAGTTTTGGGCCCTACACTACAAGAAAGGCCTTGGAGGTGTTCAAGAAATGTTTAGATGTTGTACTGAGGGACACAGTTTAAAGGGAAATATTTATGGTAGCTGGATGGTTGGACAGGATGAAATTTAAAATGATATCAGAGGTCTTTTCCAACCTTGGTGATTCTATGATTCTATGAATGCCTCCTCTGCTTTCCCATTATAATTGTATTCCCATTATATTATAGCATAGAATTCATTCATAGGCTCATGCTTATAAAAACTGGATGAACAATTTCCCACAATGGCTTTTGTCAATGATGTTATTCTAAGACCAGTTTAGCTTCACTGGTGACATCAAATTCTATACGCATAACTAGGAGAAAAGTGATTACACATAGATTGTTAAACATGTCCATCATGAGCATGTAGATGCACAACTGTACCTAGAATGGGATTTAGGATGGCATGGCTCACAGTATTCTAGGCAAGTGACATCACTCCTCTGTACTTCAGTTTCTTCTTTGCAAAATAATAGCTATGGTGCTTTTATAAGGCATTTTGAAACATGAGGTCGATTTCACACACTGTTTTATTAAAGGGGATTTGGATTTATATTAAATACTTTCATAAAGAGAGGTGAGCTTCAGCTCATGTTCAGAGCTTTTATTAAATTCCAGTAGACAGAAAGAAAGAAACTCTCTAGTGTTCTTTTTTTTTTCCTCCACCTCATCAAAATCCACAGAGAGCTCAATGAGAAACACTATCAGCAATGTTGAATTCAAACCCCCTGTAGAAAGAACACTGTGGTAGAATTAAGCAAAAAGAAGGTAAAGTGACATCAAGTTTTAAAAAATAGGACATACATTTAAAATGACGTTTCTTAATCTTAAATCTTAAATCTTAATCTCAAAATGCTTGTTTCTTAAGTGTTACTACAAAAGTGCACAGTAAGTATCAGAATTTTTCTTAGGTCACTTTCTGGATAGTGATATTTATTTTGCCAAAAACACTGCCTTGACCACCATTCTCTACACTCTCACAACTAGTTTATTTAAGAAGTTAAAAGAGTAACTGGGCAGTCATTGAAGGAGATCAGTTTTCAGAAACAATGAAAAGCCTTGGCCACTTCAGTTATGTGGAAAACAGTCCTCTCACCCACAATTCATCATTAAGTTTTAACTTTCAAAAATATAATGCATGATGACAGTGCTAATTTTCACAGATCTGCAAGTAGTTGTTTCACATAAAAAGGGCGGAAACAGAACCTAACTGCCTTACAACAATGCAGTCAAGGGGTCAGTATATTCATATTTGCTAAGAGGGTTGCTCCAAATGTAATACCTCATGTTTTATTATCTTGGTCCACAACATTAGAGGTGTTGGTAGAATGACAGAAGAGTTGAACCTTCTCACCAATATTCCATTACATTTTGTTTCCATGTGACAGAAAGCAGTAGAGGGGCAGTCTGACAGAATGATATCTGACATGGAATTGTGGATGAAGCAAAGGTGTCACTAAATTCCTCCATGTCGAAAAAAAGGCACCCACAGTCATTCATCAATGTTTGCTGAATGTTTATGAGGCAGCGAGTGGTACATTTCAGCAAAGCCAACAGCGACGTGAAAGACAAGCCACATTCCAGATCGCCATGCACAGCAGTCATACTGTGAAACAAAGAGTGTTTAAATCAGCTCATCCACAAAAATCAGCAGGTTACAAACAGGGAACTGTGTAGAGAACTGAATATTAGCTCTGATAAAATGGCGGAATATTGCTAAGTTTGTGCCAGGTGGATACCATGAATGGTCACACAGGAACAGAAAGAACAGCGTATACAAGTTTGTCGGCACTTATTGAACCAATATGGAGTTGAAAGTGGCAGTTGACTGGCCTGCATCATTGCTGGTGACAAGGTATGTTGTCACCACTATGAGGTGAAGTCAGAACACAGTCCGTGGAATAGTGACACGAATTTCCCATCAAAGACAAAAGTAGGACGCAGCTATCAGAACGTAAAGTGATGTACACTGTCTGTTGAGATAGCAAAGACATGATCCTTCTGGACTTCCTGGAACCCAGACAAACCATCTACTCTGACTACTACATTGTGACAGTGACTAAGTCAAAGGCTCGAATATCCAGAGTCAGGCCAGAGAGGAGACAGTCTTTCTCTTGTAAGACATTAACATCAGGCTCCGTAACAGTTTGAAGACCATGCAGAGCATCACTGACCTTGGCTGGACTGTCCTACCACACCCACCATGTAGTCCAGATTTGATGCCTTCTGACTTACTTACATCTGTTTGGGCCAGTGAAAAATGGAGTGCATGGGCAACATTTTCCAAGCAGGAACACCATCGTAGCAGTTATGAAACAGTGGATCACCTGCACTGGTGCAGATTTGTAAGAGTGTGTCATACAGGTTCTTATTCATCATTGGTGAAAATGCATAACAAATGGTCACTATGTTGAAAAACAAGGTTTTTTAGCAGAGAATTTGCTCTATTGAGCAGTGTTATTGTGCCCTTAGTATCTGCTGATGTTTCCATGGAAATAAATAGGAGGTATTACTTTCAGAGTGACCTATGTCAATACAGTCTTCATACTATGTATCAGTGTAAGGCAAAAGACTTTTACAGAACATTTGTTTCATTTGGACTATAGTACCAATTTCAGGATACATCCTTGTGGAGAATTAATTATTACAAGCTCTGAAGTTCTTGGGGGGAGAAGGCCAGAACATTCTACACAACACGTAAATCTATATTAATCTTGAAAGATTTAAGTAATATGGGGGTTCTGCAGAGTGGTGAATGTCTTTTTGTGTGCATAAAGTCACTACTTAGAACTGCAAGACTTAAGTAGTGTTATTATAATATTTTAAGGCACTAAAAGTTAAGTGAGCTTCCTGTGTAAGCAACAGAGCACAGACTGAAATCAGAATTAAATAATGAAGCACTCAGTGCAATCCTTGAAAGCAGTCAATTCAGTTTTTCATTGCATCAGGTTTTATGAAGCATAGGCATACTGGCAGCATGGGTGAGCATATGTTTGGGGGAGTATTTATGGGACTTAAGCTGTTGTAAGGAAGAACAATGCACCTTTATTACCTGTGTGTTCATAACCAACTCGGTTATATTTTGATTTTATTGCTGCCTACCTGTTATAAATAGAAGAATTGAGCCTTCAGAAAAGGTGGAAAGCAAAACTTTTAGAGAACTTTTTTTTTTTAATGTTTGCTAAAGAAATGTCCAAAAAATACTTCAGAAGCTCCAAATTACACATCTTACTAAAGTGGTATCAAAAAGAAGGAGTTGGAGTAATGAGGAAGACCCAGAAAGGGAGAGAAAAACAAACAAAAAAATTCAACCAAATGCATCCACTGCTCTCCCTTAACCCACCCAGGCAGCCTCATCTTCTACATTTCATTGCAGAAAGCTATTGAAAGCTATCATGTTGGTTGATCATGATTTCCTCTTCATACAAACGTGCATACTAGCCTGTCATATCTTATCCTTCAGGTACATTTGGAAATGGTTTTCAGGATTATTTGCTGCATCAGCTTCTCAAGGAGCAAGACTTATGGTCTCCGGAATCCTCTTTCTTGACCTTCCTGAATACAGGAGTGACATTTGCCTTTTTCCAGTCCTCAGGATCATCCCTCATATAACTTACACATGAAGTGCCGTGGTAGATTAAAATATCTGTGGAGTTTTTCTATCATTTTTAATGTAATTCTTAATATTTCCACGGCTTTTTATCTCTCTCTTAATTTAAAATAAATAAAAACAATAAAAATAATTGGATCAGAACAAACAGCAGTGCTTGAACAAATATCTCTCATACAATCAATCACCATGAAGCACTAAAAGGAGAGAGTTGCCTTTGTACTGCATTAAACATTTTTACTCTGTTGCCACTGGAATCTGTAGGAAATCAAGTAGAAAAAATGCAACGGTTGGCTTTAGAACATAATTTTCTGTCAGAATACAAAGATAAATAAAATCATTCCTTGTCTCTCACAGTAAATGATCAATAGCAAATGAATCACTGGAGCAGGAACAGAGGATGAATGGTGAAAATCCCAAGAGCAGTTCAAGTGCCTGCAACATAGGGAAATTTTTTACAACTCCGTATTATGAGCCTCATGGTGGTAGAGAACATTCCCTTGTACCTTTCGTCAGTGAAAGACTTATCAGCCAGTGCTTCAGTCCTGGGAATTCTAACAAGAGCTACTCCTACTCAGAGATACATCCTTTAAATTGCAATCTTTTATGTTATCTCCTTACTCGAAAGAAAAGACAACATGGATCAGACTTTGCTTGCAGTGAACTATGTCCAGAGGATGAGGCATTTTATAACTCTTGCAGAACACACTCTTCTCAGCATTTTTAATGTGTGGTATTTTACAGTAAGTATGTGCCCCTAGGATATTTCTAAAGTACTTTGCATTATTCATTGTTTGATCACGATCAAAACACTTAGTTTTCCTTCTCTGAACAAAGCTTGTTCATAGGGTGTACTGCAATATAAGCAAAGGTCCCCTCAGGACAACACATGAATAATGGAACAGAAAGTAAAGTTAGACACCTTCCTGTCTGCATAAAGCTATAAAACTTACTTCAGGATGATAGATGGTGGTGGTGGTGGGTTGAATGTTAAACTATGCCTCTGCATTCAAGAACCCAGATGCCTTAAATAAATTAAGGATCCAAAGAGAGTTTCTTCATTCTCAAAAAAGCTCCACCAAAACACATTTATAGCTTGGGCTGTCTTATTTTACTATCCTATTGTTTAAAAATCAATAACATCAATAGTTTTTGAAAGGTCAAACATGATGATGTGTTCATTGATATAAGTAGTATTTCAACTTGTCTGCTCTGCAGCCTAAAAATACATGGAAAACAAAGCACAGAAATACCCATTGCATTTAAGCTGGAATGTTGCAATGCCCTTTGTATGCACCAGTTGAAAATGACTCATTAATCTCTTTGTTTATAAGCTGACTCTCACTAATAAAAGCAGAGGTGCAAATAGTGCAAACATCTCCAACATAATATCCCTCTTTCCTTGAAAGGGACAGCAAAGCACAAAAACCTGGGAATTTTGCCTGCACCTACAAAAAGCATTTCAGGGTTGGCAACCAACTCTGCAATTCCTGAAGCACAGTTTAATTGACAGTTCCAATGACACCATTGCATCACCTTATTGCAGGACAAAACAGAAAGCTAAAGAGTTGAATATGAAGAGGCAAGATGCTCTCCTTTTCCAAGATTTGCTGTCTTTTCTCTATCTGCATTTTATTCCTGTATTACTTTTCAGTACTCTTTGTGCACACTGATAATAACATTGTGTAGCTGAATGAAATGCTGCTTTTTAGAAGCTGACATTTTAGTTACTTTTGTTTTGCTTTTGCTACCACACATAGAAATGGGAGAGAACGACAATGGGGGAATTGGAGAGTGAATAATCTCATTTGTAAAGGTTCACCAAGCAGCACAGCACAAAGGAATTAGCAAGATGTTCATGGCAGCTCTCCTGCTTGTTAGAATAGCTCTTTAATCACTTGTCTCACATGTGAGGGACCTTCACTGCAATGAAAAAAGGTATATCAAGAAGGGAGTTCATTTCTAGTGGAGATATTTTTACCCTTCATGACAGTACTGTTTAAAATAATGGCAGTCTGTGTTTTATTTCTGCTTAACAGTTAATGTTGTATACAATCCCAGAGATTGCAGGTCCGAGGCTCTCAGGCACCTACATGTTCAGTGCCTTGAAGAAATCCATGACCTGCAAGGCCCTCAGGCACTAAAAATGCGCCCTTAAGGTTTTCACCCTCCATAAGAAGCCCCTGTTGGCATTGACCCTGACTCATACTTCCCAGTCACCCTGGGATGCCACAAAACTGCTGTAGGCAGAGATGCTCCACTGCAGCCTCTTCAGCATACACACTGAGCCCAGTGTTCCCTATGAGATGCACCTGTGAAAATGAAAAAACGGAAAAAGGAGAGCTGGGCTCTTCCAGCAGCTCCAGGCGTTGGGCAAAGGGCCACCTGCCACTCTGCAATGCCAGATGTAACAGAGGAGTCACACCACCAAAAATGACACCAGTCACAATTTAGGTCAGTCAACCTCCCAGTACCTTGGGAGTATGTCCAAGGGTTATCCAAGGGCTACTGGGCCAGGGAATTTCTTGGGAAAGAAGAATATGCAGTGTAGCTGTAGGCACACTCAGTAAGGCTTTAATGTTTTTGCATCTATCGGCAGCAACTGGTCACACAGCAAGGACTGCTTGCACTATACCTACTGAAAGGGTAACAGAACTGTTGTTCTGTTGTTCTGCATGACATCCCTATAAACCTCATAGTTACTTTGCCATAGCCTGGCCTCTCACCACAGAACTCTGCCTACCCAGCTAACCAGGGACTGCTTGGTTTCTTGTTTTACAACACAAGCAGTATTGAACTTAAAGCACTAAGGCATTTATGTTATCATAGAACCATATAATCATGGAATAGCTTAGGCTGGAAGGGCCCTTAAAAATAATTTACTTCTAACCTTTTTTACTGACATTGGATCAGGCCCCCCAGGGCCTTGTCCCACCCTCTGAATAAAGAAATTTCCTTCTAACTTCTAACCTACACCCTCTCTTAGTTTAAAGGCATTTCCCCTTGTCCAGTCACTATCAGACTGTGTAAAAAGTCAGTCTCCCTCCTGTTTATAAGCTCCCCTCAGTACTGGAAGGTTGCAGTGAGGCCTCCCCAGAGTCTACTCTTCAAGCAAAGCAAGCCCAGATCCCTCATCCTTTCTTCATAGGAGATGTTCTCCAGCTTCCTGATAATCTTTGCGAACCTCCTCTGAATCCTTCCCAGCAATTCCACATCTTTCTTGTGCTGGGGGCTCCAGACCTGGACACGTTATCCCAGATGGGGCCTCACAAGGGCAGAGCAGAGAGAGACAATGCCTTCCTTTCTCTGTGATGGCCACCCTTCTTTCAGTGCAGCCCAGGATACTGTTGGCCTTTTGGGCTGCAAGAGCATGCTGCTGATTCATGTCCAGCTTTTTGTCCACCAGAATCTCCAAATCCTTCTCCACAGGGCTCCACTCAAGTTCTCTCATCTGGTATTGCCCTAACTTAAGTGCAATTCAGTTAATGTAGACATGGAGCCAACCAATTCTTTACTCACCAAATAGTCCACCTTGCAAATCCACCTCCCTCCAATTTAGAAATAAGGATGTGGTGTGGGACCATGCCAAATGCCCTAAACTATTACAGATATATGACATCAGTTGCCCTTCCTTTGACCACTGGTGACAGATTCCATCCCAGAAGGCCACCAGATTGGTCAGGCATAAGCTGCCCTTGGTGAAACCACGCTGGCTGTCTTGGATCATCTTCTTATCTCACATATGTCTTAAAAGAGTTTCTAGGAAGATCAATTCCATGATTTTCCCAGGCACAGAGGGGAGACTCGCCAGCCTGTAGTTCCCCAGGTATTCCTTTCTACCTCTCTTAAAAACTGAGTGATGTTTCCCTTTTTCCAGTCACCAGAGACTTTGCCTGAGAGCCACAGCTTTTCAGATATGACAGAGTGGCATGGCAACCACATCAGCCAGTTCCCTTTGGACCCTGGGATGCATATAATTCAGCCTCATAGGCTTATACACAAAACAATGCCAATATCAAGAGAGAAGTAAAAATTAAACTATGCAGACAGTGATTTTTAAAACAGTATATACTAATGGACTAATACATAAATTAGGTTCAAAAGAATGATCAAACATTGCACTTATCAGGATCTACTGTTATGGCAAAAGTGTTAATATTATAAATCTTATGAATCAAACATGTATAACCCCTTGGGATAAAAGTCTTTTTTCATTTTATCACCCCTTTCACACCCATTTTTTTGCTACTGAGAGGTTTATGTCAAGGTAAATTCCTCTTTTACAGCCTACATACATGTTTTCTGACACTTCAGTTACAAAAAAAAGAAAATTATATGGGGGAAAGAGTTCACCAGCTTCATTTTAGGATGTTGGGTGGTCCATGACGAAATATTTTCCCAGATAAAAGGAATGAAATTGGACCTCTCCAAGTAGGGCTGAAGTAGGGCTGTCCTATGTACTACTCTTGGTCTGTAGATCTGAAACCCAGTAGTAATGATTCTGTAGCACAAACCACAGTCTTTCAATTCCTGTTTACTTATACAAGATACTTGGACACAGACTGAAAAAAAATGTTTTCTTTCACTATATAGACATAGTGAAATAAAGTAAGTTTCTTTCAGTTTTAAGATTTTAATACTGCATTTGTAATAAAGCAAGCTTTTTTTATGAAGGTAGTTTTTATGAAGTATGAGGTTTTATTGACAATGTATGATTGAAAGCAGATATGTATACCTGCACCTATTTCTTCATCATTATTCATAACGACATTTTCTAATGAACAGATAGCTAACAGAATCCTCTAATTCTTCAGGTAGGTGTGCATTACCTGGCTTCTAGTAAAGCACAGCTCACAGAACTCATACTTCCGATCAGAAGCCTTAATATAAAAGTTATAAAAAGTTTGTCAAGGCAAGTTTCAAAAAGCATATTGTCTTCCTCTCAAAATGGCTTAGAAGGCTGCATCTTTGATTCTATGATTTTGATATTATTCTACATGTTAATTTAGAAAACATATCTAAGCTCTTTTTTTTCCTCAGGGATACGTTTTGCTTTAGAGAAATCATGTAATTATTATTACCCTAATTTATTAATCTATTCATCAAAGCAGTTTTTAAAATTTTGTTGCCTAAACCTTTTTCTCAGTCACTGTGGGTGGGAAAACCAAATTCTATGGAAAAGTAGATTGAGAATTGGGTCAGGATGTTCTGTGCACCAGCATCTTGGTAACTCAAAAGAATATTACTCGTGGTTTCAGAAAACAGAAATAAAATGGAAATAATGTATTTGTGGAACACCTCTCCTACAAAGACAGAGTGAAAGAGCTGGGCTTGTTCATCCTGGAGAAGACAGGGCTGTGGGGAGACCTCACTGCGGCACTCCAGTACTTGAAGGGAGCTTACAAGCAGGAAGGAGACAGACTTTTTGCACATGTGGATAGTGATAGGACAAGGGGAAGGAGTTTTAAACTAAAGGAGGGGAGATTTAGAATGGATGCTTAGGGGAAATTCACTGAGAATGCAGTGAAGTGCTGGCACAGGCTGCCCAGAGCTGTGGGTGCCCCGTCCCCGGAGGTGCTCAAGGCCAGGTTGGATGGGGCTCTGGCCTGAGCTGGTGGGTAGTGCCCTTGCCCACAGCAAGAGGTTGGAACTGTGTGGGCTTTAAGGTGCCTTCCAGTCCAAGACATCCCATGGTTCTGCGATTCCACGATTCTATGACTTCTAGTTGTAGTATTCCAGGATTAAAAAAAAAAAAAAAGACAGAAACACACAAAACCAAACTAAAACAAAAACACTGGTAAATTTAGCTATCAAAAGTTCAGCGTTGATATATCTACACTTTCTGGTATCAGTGAATGAAATCCTTTATAACTGACTCATCCCTGATTTTTCTGAGAGCACTAAATTGAGCGTATTTATGATCAGACCTTATTGGAGTGTATTTACCTTTGGATCTCAGCATGAACAAAATGCCAGATTTCTGTAATGCTAGAATCCTCAAACAACATATGAAATGTATTTGCTTAAGTTCCAATTGCAATTAGAAAGATTAATGAATAATACTGTGTCTCCTCATTACTGATCCACTCAGAGCATTATACTATTTCATAGATTTCAGTGCCAAGAGGTATTGTACTGCATTATGCATTGTGCTGCCTTATTTTAAAAATCAGTTTTGTTGTGTACGGAAAATCTGCATTTAGGTTTTCAGTTTTAGTTCTGAACTATCTGTACAGTGGGATACTTAAGTGCTAGCCTTGGCACTTAGGTAGCAAAAGCAGAGTCACCCACATGGAAACATCCCATTATGCAACAAGGCTGGCACCCAGCAACCAATATGGAAGTCCAGTGACAGGTAATTGCAAGTAAACTGGGGCAGAAAGAAGCATGCCAAATACCCAGACTGGCATAAGAACTGTTAGCTCAAGGTTTTGCTAATCCTACAGTGACCATGCAAAATCTGACTAAATACACACCCTTCCTGGCTCCTTGAGTGATGCTGGTTCTGCACATTTCCATCTTAATCTCTCATGAGATCCACAATCTGGCACACATTTTGGCCATGAGATCTACAGTGGTATGAGTAACACCTCTATTTCCACACTCTTTCAGTTCTGAATTCTGGTTGCGCTTCTAAGAGCAGCTGCCTTTGTAACGATTTGCTGACAAAAATGGAGTAAGCTCCTCTTAACTGCTTCACCACTCTTACTTTTCTATTTTCTATTCCTCTTCAATTCCCAGCTACAAGGCCCCATTTCTTTCCTATCGTCTCTGGGATTCGTCAGACCTTGTTCAGAGTCATGTCAAATTTCTATCCTACCAGAAAATGGCTCATTTTTTTTTTTATGGACTAGTTTTCTATCAAGTCGTTGAATTAAAAGAGCTCGTGCAAAGTGTAACGATTGCAAAAGCTGTTACAATGTAAATAACAAAAATGTAGAATCAGGAGCTTGGAGAGGTGAAAAATGGGGGAGAAGGGAGAGTCTTCTTCCATTTGGCAGCAATAAACCATTACATCTATTTACCCTGAATGTAAAACTATGTCAGTCTTCACTGAACTCTGCTTCTCACCCTCTGAGACAAGGATTAGATTCATTAGCAAGCACCTTTGATGGTGGTCCTGTAGCAATTAGGCAATTCAGGATATTCCAGAATTGGCCCCCAAATTTCAACTAGAAATAGAAAATCTTAATGAGGCAGTGATAAATACATTGTTACCTGGACTTCGGTTCAAGGGGTATATAAAAAAAAACAAACAGCCTCTGAAAGAATAAAAATAAACAAAGGATCAGAATTGCTAGTAGTATATTATGTCTGACTGCAGAAGCATTTGTCCTTATCACTGAGACAGAGGGTATAAATTTGGAATTAAACTAGATGTTTGATTAGAGGATTCAGGTTGGATATTAGGAAAAATTTCTTCTTTGAAATAGTGGTAAGACAGTGACACAGGCTGCCCAAGGAGACGGTGGAGACATCATCCTTGGAGGTGCTCAAGAAATGTGGAGTTGTGGACATGGGGGTTGTGGTTAGTGGACATGGTGGGGATGGGCTGACAGTTGGACTAGATGATCTTAGAGGTCTTTTCTAATTTCAATGATTCTATGATCATCATCTCTTAAGTACTGTCTGAATTTATGCACCGATTCTATAACAACTGTATTGACGAGTATGTGAAAGAATGCTTCTGAGTTCAATGACATATCTTTGAATTTTCAGTCATGCTAAAGAAATCTTACCCTGTACTTGTTTATTAAGGGTGTTACCCAAGAGAAACAGCACAGTACATTATGGAAAATTTGTTGCGCTTAAGATTTAGGCCTTTACTTCCGCACCCCTACTTTCCTGAAGCAGACACACATTAAACTAAAAAGTCTCCTTTTAGAGAGAGGAGAGCAATGAAACAACCCCTATAAAGTGCAGAGCAAACTCCCAAGGAAATGAAATGCAAAATGAACACTGGAACTTCTTAAAGCCTGAAAAGGCAGACCAGAGGAATTGTGCCAAGCACGTCCCTGTCAGAATGGGGGCAACTCAGCTGTGTAAACACAGGTGCCTAGAGCCATTTGAGAGGTGCCAGTACTGTGCAGGCATCTCTGATGGTCTGTATTCATACCTTCAGCCCACGCAGATGTTGCAGCTACCACAGGGCTCCTTGAAGGGCACCGGGAATCTGTGCTGGAGCAGTTGTGTCCCACACAAAGCATCTACCATGAAATAAAGGATAATTCTGATTTCTTCTTCAAAAGGGCTCTGGAATGAAAAGTAGCTTTTGCAAAGTACTGACTTTATTCACTAAACGAAGCATTTTAAGAAAGCTGCCCTATCTCCTTTTCAAAAGATCTAATTACTTTTTAATCTATTTAAGATGCTTAAAGATTTTAAGCTCATGAGTTTTTAGGTCAATATTTTCTGTCAACAGCACAAAAAACATTATGCCTCTTACTACAAAGTTTGAACTGCAGTAGAAAAACAGCCTTTGATAATAAACAGTTTCAACATAGGATAGTGACACACTTAAAACGTTTATGTGAAATGAGCATCAGAGAGCATAAGATTATGACCCTGCACATCACCTGATGGCTTCAGGTACAGTATTAAATGACATCAGAATGGTAACCTAGAAACTTCTATGGTCTGTCTGGTCTAAATTAAGAAGAAAAGAGAATTTGTGAGGATTTCTAAACCTAGGCATTCAGGAAATGTGTGCTCTTCTCTTAACCTGTTTGTGGTAGTTGCTTATAGTGTTTACAACACTGCCTGCTGATTTGGGACTTCTTCATCCTGGCTCTTGTAGTCACTAGCACCTACCAGCAAATGTGAGGTCTGCTACTCTCCATTTTATTCTGACAGGTATTGTGTAAGGAGATAATTTCTTTTCAGCAGAGGGATGCAGAGAAACAGGAGGAGGTAGAGAGGAGACTGTGGAATTAATTTTCCACCCACATAAAAGCAAATGCTGAAGCAGTTGCAAAAGCAGACTCTATTATTTACTGTCCTTCACCTTCCTTCCGCCCCAGAGAACTACAGAGTGCAGAGAGAATTTTGTGCTCTGTGTTACTGCTCAGCACCAGCACAGTTGGCTAAAAGGGCTGAAAAGGCACAGGGTTGTGTACTGTACATGCACAGGCCCCAATATATGGAATCAATGTATTTCAAATGAAACCAGTATCTAGGGCTGAATTCTGCCTACTTTATGCTACTTCTCCCACTTCTGCTGTTTGTCCAACTAATTTATTGGGATAAGCATTTGTCTTGAGCTAAAAAGCCTTCCTGCTTATTGCTTCACTATTTAGTATATTGGCAAAACAGTTTCATCACTTGTAATAAATGGAAAAAACTCTGTAAGCAATAGGGCAGTTGCTTAAGACATGTAGATTATAAGCACAGACATAAAAGCAGGGTCTAATTATTTCTATTGTCTTGTAGAGTTCATACAACTGTTGAGATGTTTCAGCAGCAAAGGCAAGTATTCTTACAAGAGCAAAGCAGAGAACACACAGTTACCTTTTCTTCCACTCTTCCCCAAGTCATCCATAGACAAGACACTCAGCATGTCACCAATATTTTTGGATAAGATCATTAATTCATTAATGAAGACCTCATCTACTTCAGAAAAATTCAGATTCCACAGATGTACTGCCTATGAAAACCAAGCAGGACACATTATGAAATGTGAGAAAGGTCTTTAATTTGCTATTCGACTGATTGTGCAGTAATATTATGTCAGCTCAAGCATTGCCATGACATGAGGACATCTGATAGGAGACACAACAACATTCAGACATTGTGACTGTTTCTATGAGATTCAAAGCCTACATGATAACTCATGCCAGGCTTATTGCCATTCACGAGAGTCTGCAGGTGAGCATGGGAGGTCTTAGTTCTAAAATTAGGGTCTCTGTTCTCTCAAAAATCTTAACAAGTGAAAAAGTGTTACATTTATGTGTCATTACCTTATTCATGCTGCCACATACAAATCCAAGCAGGCAAACTAAAGTTAGATTCCCATATGTCTTGTTCCAGACACAGCAGTGTCGCTTACCAATGCAGAACAGAGCATACAGATGAAGCTGGTGCAGTGTGTATTTAGTGAGTAACATCATATTCGTTATGCTTCTTGAAATGTTCCAATGTGGAGACTATCATTTCAGCGCTTAGTCTACTATTGTAATTCCTGTTAAACAACTGTAATTAATTCATTAAGGTTTATTTCCCAATCCCCGATTCACAACTGCTCTAAATCAAATCATGCAATTAGAGAAGTTGTTTCTACTACGTGTCAGAAAACACCACCTTTTGCAACCCTTCATGCTGGCAAAAATGGCAAGAAGGCATAGAGAAATGAACACCTAAGTCCCTTAGAAGGGACAACCAATTGCAGTATTATTCAGTTTGGTAACCAACTGCCAGCTTTTGGTTCCTCCACTCCAAAAAATCAGTACGATTAGATGCAATTGCACAGTGAGAAGAGTTTGTGAAAAGCATCTGAAGGATGTTTACTCCCTTCATGGTGAATGTGAGTGCCTCAAGACAGTTTCTTCCTCTAAAAACTGGTTAAGGTCATTGTCAAAATGCATCTCCTCTGTTGTTCTCCCTAAGATGAGTCTTCAAATGGAGTGTTTTACAGAAGGGATCTTGAAGTCACAAAACTCATCACAGAATCATGGAATTGGTTGATTTGGAAGGGACCTCAAAGATCATGTAGATTCAAACTCCCTGCTGTGGGGTTGAAAGCTCTCCTCACTTCTGACAGATGCTGAACACAGCTCCATCATCACCTTCCCATTCAATTTGTTCACTTTAAACACAATTAATGGATGGCAGAAGTCGGTTCACAAAACTGATGAATTAGCAGCAGTCTCTCTGCAAAGCAAATGTAGAGATTCTTTCTAATCACAGGAAATAAAATTGAGTTGGTATTTGAGAATGCAATATCTATGCATTTCCATGATCATGGATTTCAGTGAAGGAAAATGAGGTTTTCTTGGATTGCCTTAAGTAAAAAGAAAATGGCAAGCCATGCCTAATATAAAATAATGTTATTGTAGATAATTTCATGTCACTTAAAATAGTTCCTAATGTTGGGAGAGAAAGGAAGTATCAGCTCTTCACAGTAACAATTTCCTCTTTTATCCCTCTGTAAATGCAGCATTTGTTGAGGTAGGCAATTGAGTATCACCTCTTTGACAGAACTTGTCACAACTATTTTGAGGACAGAGAACTGACCTTTGAGTATTACCAAAGTGTACACAAATGCAATGTAATAGCAGAAGAGAGCCTGTATGTTGTGCACTTAAAAAAGTCAGCGAAGAGTCAAGCAGTAAGGTGCACAATGCCTTCTCCCTGTCACCATTTTGAATCATTCAATCATTTTGAAATTTTCTGCTCTCCGTTGCAAATACGCCATTAACTGGAGAAGAGGAAGAAAGCAGAAAAGTTAGGAGCTTCAAGACAAGTTAGCTGCTGGGACAGCTACTCTCTTCCTTCCAAATGACACCACAACAATACACTGCTGCTTAGTGTACCCAAATGTCCAAACAACGAAAACAATTTGTTATTAACTTCATCAAACTGGCAAATTATCAGTTCCAACTTTGACTAACTGCTTTTTCCAGACATTCATTTCAACCATGTATCCTTGTTTCCTTGGAAACAGAGAAGAAGAAACCAAGGGAATCCAAAGTGCCACATTCTAAAACTCTTTTTACATCAATTTAAAAGTTATGCTATAACATTTCTGGTTACTGTGGTTTCTGAATATCTGTTAAATTATCAAAACAGCCACTTAAAAGACAAAAGATTCAGAGATAAAATGTTAAAGAAAACACCTTTATAACACAAAATACACTGAGCCTTAGAGAGAGCTCCCACACAAACTGTGTGATCTCTAAAAGGTTGCAGACTACTCTACTAAATGACAGCCCTGCTCCCAGCCCTTCAGTTAGCATGCACACCTCGTGAGTAATCACTTCAGGCTGGAAATTCAACCTCCACTACCCTTGTAAGGACAGAGGCACTCTAATTTGCTTGCAAAGGACTTAAGTCATTACTCATTATTATGAAGATCTGCCACTGTCATTAGATAAATAATAGAAAACAGTGCCAGGAGAGTTCAGCTGGTCAGTTCTCTTCCCCTTCCATGCACTGACCTTGCACAGGTCCCAGTTTCCACACTATCCTGTCTCCTTCAGAATTTCCTTCAACTTTCCACTTCCATACCATTTTGTTCTGTCCCCATATTTAGCCAACTAGTACTTCTTCTCAGCGTCTCCCATAATCTCTTCTTTTTTTTCCTTCCCTGCTTCTCCTTCAAAACATTTTAATTCCTTCTCCACAAATTCTTTTTCTCAACCCATTCACCTGCCTTCATCTTATCACTCCAATATTCTCAGCCTCCTGTTCCCCTGAGATTTGCTCAGTGTACCATGATTCCTCACTTCACACTTCTTGATCTTCAACAGTGCTTCCCTTAGTTCCACCTTCTTCATGAAGAGTATCCGCAAACGCCCCATATTCTTTCATCACTACACAATCTTTCAACACCATAGTCCTGCTAAGTCACTTTTTCTCCTTCAGCTAGTATTGCACTTGCTTTCCAGCAGCTTTTTCTAGCAAGGTTTTGATCCAGTTCAAGAAATTACTGAATTATTCAGTAGCTGAAATTTTAATATAATCACTTTTACTTTTTTTTATGTACGATATTCCTTATATTCATAAAAATATTTAATGTTATTTTATGGTCAGGAGGACAGAAAAAGCTGGATGATGCCCATCTGCATTTCAGGAATGAGATTTTTGACTTCAGTGAACAATGAAAATAATGATACCTGAAATAAGATCATCCTATCTTCATCCTCAATCATTTTAAGGCATGAATTAGAGTAAAACTCAAAAACACCCAGCTATAGCCTCCCTAAATCTTGTCAGACATTCTTGGTGTGAAAATCTCATGTTTGAGTGACATGCAGTTAATGCTGGCCGTTTTCCAGTCACTGTCTAACATAATGCAACTTGATAGTCAGCTCTCTGCTTCTGTCTAACTCTAGGATTTGTCAGATATAAAATATTGGACAAAGCAGGTTTTAGCCTCTTTCTAATAATGTTGAGTACTTCAAAGAGCAGTGCTCCCATTAAGCACTAGGCTGGCAGAGTCCCCACCTTCCAAACCCAAAAGACTGACGGGATGGAGTTGCACTTTGCAGGTAGCCACCCATTATCAAAAGCAACTTCTACAAATATAAAAAAAAATGGATTTAGCCTGATCTGTGGTTTTAAGAGGAATCCTAGTTGAACGTTATTACAAACCTATTTGCCCTGAGGATACAGGGGCTCACTGAAACCTTTCTAATACACAATTTCCCCTCTGTTCCTCTTGTGTCCCCATAGAGTAGCAATTTTCTCCCAGCACACAATCAGCAATTACAATCAGTCCTGCAGTGGCACAGGACTGTAGTAGTAGTGGCACAGCTGTGTAGCAGTTAGTGTGGGGTTAGTGTATTCCAGGGAGTCAGCCAGCATTTATCTTTCTCCCCATAATGCTCACTCCTGGGGATGAGTTTTGTATGTATAACCTTTAAATCCTTGAAATCCAGTGCCTTTTGAAAGTCATAATGTAGAGATTTAATTGGAATTCTCCATGCAGACTTACAACCCCAGCAAATTTTGCAAGATGCCTTCCAAGAGCCTTGTGGCAAACTACAAGATATTGAAGCTTATAAGGATACTGCAGGTGCTACACATAAGGACATCTTATTTCCTGTATCTCCTTGGAATACCCTCGTGCGAATTATACCTTATCTTCATTAATTAATTTTTATAAAGGTTAACATCTAAAATAAAGAAGCTGATTTTTCTAATAGGGTAAATCCTAAGACACAGATGAGATGTTTCCTTCCTATGAAGATGGCTAACTGGGGAATACTGGTGCTCAGGCAGAAATACATACAGGCAGTTTTCCTACAGAACATCAGAGATGAGATTTCAGGGTAGGCAGAAGCACTGAATTAGGCAGTAGTTGCTATAAGAAAATAGTCCCTCCTCACACTGAACACATACTAACTTTGAGCCCATAGCCTCGAATGTACTAGAAAGTTTTTAACTGTTCTGACATTAATACAAAGTACTTAAGAGCTTGTGTTGTGGAATAATAAGAGGCACAGGAATACAGGTGAAGTCCAACTACTCCATTCTCCCTGGTAAGTCTGTTCGGCGTGGTAGTGATGTGCAGCACAGATGCCATATAGAGGATGTATAGGCAACTCTTCCACTAACCTGGGATGCCCTGATAGGTATGTCCTTGTTGGATAAAGAAATCTCATTCACAATTACTCTCCTAGATTCAAGTGTTTAAATTTAAAAACTAATTGATAGGAGTTACATTAGTACATGTTTTACATCATACATCTATTTGCCATTGAGGTATCTAAATGTAATTTGCTTATGCTTAATAATAGATGCAGAACCATAATCAGCATGTCGTATAGGGTCACCCTTACTAGAATCCTAGAACGGTTTGGGCTGGATGAGACTTTAAAGACCATCTAGTTCCAAACCCCCACCACAAGCAGACCAAATTGCCCAAAGCCCCAGGTGGCCTGGCTTTCAACACCTCCAGGGATGGGCCTAAGTCCTCTCTTCTGATCCTGACAATACTCTGAAGCACCGTCATCTGCTCATCCCTCAGAAGAGCTCCATAGGAGGCTCCTCACCAAGATGGCAGCTCCCACTCCTCACCTTCCACCTAGTTTTAGCCTGGAATCCTAAATGGTGCAGGACTTAAGTGATTATTTCATTATTTTGTCCTGTTGTCTGACAGCATGTGCTCACAACTTCTGAAACCTTTGTCAGTTTAACAAGTCCAACAGAAAACTGGGGTGAAAGTCTCAAAGCTATTACATTCTTTGAGATGTCACAAGAATCCCAGAGAGATGTAGACGAGGCACCCCAATTAGTCGCACCACTAATTAACGTTGCCACTAATCTCACAGTTTTACTTCAGCTTGTTATTAATTTGGAGAGATTAATGACACACGCAGTCAGACCAGCCACTCAGCATGCACACAGCTTAGCACATGGACGCTCACCTCATGCACGCACAAGAGAAAACATACAGGTGAGTGGCAGGAGGGAGAGCTGGAAGGTGGAAAGACAAAAGGAGAAGGAATGTCCATCCCTAGGAAGCCAGGTCCACCTGCTGTGCTACTCAAGGAACAATGTGCTTCTCACGAGATAAAGACACCAGGCTGCTTTTTCAAGCCCTGTTTTCCTAAGGTAGAGCAGAAGTTGGGATGTATTTTCCCTGCTACCTCATCTCACGAGTTTAATCTTCCAAGCAACACATTCACCATTAAAAAAGGACAACTTCTACATGTTCTACATCTTGTGTTCCCAGACACATTCCTTTGTATTTCTGAAAACACGGACGGTTTCAAGCCTTTCCAGGCTGACTCCTTTCAGACACACCGTCACCCTGCCCTTACCTGACCCTGCAAGGCTCAAGAGCCCATCTCTGCAGAGTTTCTCACCCCTCTGAATACTGAGCAGCAACTGCCGCACGCTTCTCCTTTCTCTGCTTTGTGATTTAACCCCCGAGGCACGCATCCCCGCGTGGACTTTCGGTTTAGGAAGACTTCCTCAGCAGATACACCGCTGAAATCCCCGATGTTTTTATTCACAGTTGCAGACAGATCCCCCGCACAGCGCGGGCGGCACACGGCCACCCCTCTCCCGGGGCTGACGGCACCTCCCAGCACGAAGCTCTGCGTGAGGGGCACGACGAAACCGCGCCCGCCGCCGCCTCACGCCCGGCCCAGCCCAGCCCCGGCTGCCGCCTCAGCCGGCGCGGCCCGACGGGGTGGAGCCGCCCGCCCCGCCCCGCCCCGCGCGGGGACCTCCGGGCGGGGCCGCGCTGAGCGGGTCCTCCCGCATTCGCCTCCTCGCTTCTCCCTCGCCCGCCCGGCGGCGGCAGGACCCAGGTGGGAGCGGGGCGGCGCCAGGCGCGCTGAGGGAGGGCCCGGCGGACTGCGGGCTGCGGCTGCCGACCGCGAGGGAGGGGTCGGGCGGAGGAGGCCGGGCTCAACTTTGACAGGAGCGAGCGAGGGAGGGAAGGAAGGAGGGAAGGAGCTGCTGCCGGGGCTGCGTTCGCCGGGCGCAGGTGAGCTGTGCGCGTCCTCTTCGCGCGTGTCCGAGCCGTGCCTTGTAGTGCCGTGCCATGCCGTGCCGTGCCGTGCCGTGCCCCGCCGGGAGAGGAGGGGCGGCGGCTGCGGGGCGCGATCCCCGGCTCCGCTCCGCTCCGTGTCTCCGCGCGGCTCTCCTCCCCTTCGCGGCCCGGGAGAAAGTTTGGGGGCTGTTGGCAGCGCGGCGAGGGTCCGCCTTCCCCTCAGCTCCCCGTGCCTCCTGCAGCTCGCCCACCCTGCGGCAGCCGCCTCCTTTATTGTCTGCCCGGGCCGATCGGAGACAAAAGGCTCAGAGCCGCCGCCCCACCTGCCGCCCCTCGGCCCGTGCGGGGCCGCCCGAGGCGGGGATGAGGACGGGGACGGCGTGAGGGGGACAGTGCCCCGCTCCGCGCCGGCAAACTTCTTTTTCCATGTGCCTGCCGCCTCGGTGTGCTTAAAAATAGCACGGTGTTTATTTAAGCAGCGGGAAATAACGCGATTCGGGCGGCCTGGGTGGGTTTGGGGTGGGTTTTTTTTGTTTGTTTGTGTACCGTAGTCGGTATTCAATAGCGCCCTTTTGGGTACGGTGCCGGTACAGGTGTCCTGTGCCGTCTTTCAGGAGGGCTGGGCTGTTTGCCTACAAAAATAGCAACACCACGTGTATGGCTGTTTGCCTTTTTTCTTTCCTTCTTTTAGGGCCGATACGTGTATTTCAGAAAAATATATACATATATATATATATCTGCAGTACAAGTCTGTAAGTACAGTCCAGTTAATATCCACAGGTACACACTGATGCTTGCTTTTGAATGTTCAGGGCAGAATAAATCTTTAAGGTCTCATTGCTGCTCATTGCTGTGTCCTCACCTCTGTGAGCTGCAAGGTATCAGCTGTGTGTATGTGCACACCTGATCCGTGTGTGCACGTGGTAACTCTTTGTGGGATTACTGAGTGGTTTTGATCTGTAATTTTCTCCTGTACTGTCATTTCTGCTTAGAAGAGCTGCAGCGTGTTGGCGGTGCAGGTAGGAGCGATGATTGGCAGTGTTATTATTTTGTGTGTTAACCCTTTGGTTTTGTTTAAACTGTTGTATTTCAGCAGATTCTAGAGACAAAACCATTAGTTCTATCAGGCCAAATAAGCCATGTTTGTTTATACCATTTCTGTTGATGATCTCATCATGATTTCTCAGAAAGGAGAAGTTGGATTTTTATTTTAAAGCTGCTATAAGTGTACAGGAGATGTCCTAGAGTGTAAATGAAGAAGGAAAAGTGCATGTCCGATAGGGAAAGGAATTTTAAGAAAAAATGCTTGTAATTGTACAATCATAGAGTATTTCAAGGTTTAAAGACCTGTCACCTGTTCAGCCCCTCGCTCACAGCAGGCCTGTTTGAATCAGGTTGCTCACCACGAACTGTGGTGAGGTTTGAGCATCTCCAGGGACGGAGATTCCACACCCTGTGGCTGTGGTGGTGCTTGAACTCACTTGTGATGAATTTTTCTTTATCTAGTAGCAATTTCCCGTGTTGCAATTTGTTTCTTTCCTCTTGCCCTGTTGCTGGCACGTTGTGTGCACCTGTCTGTGGGTGACTGTAGCCATATGCTGTGTAGTCCTGGGAGCTCATAGAAAACAGTAATGATTTGGACCAACATGCTGACATTTCATGACATCATTCTGAGTATTACTGCTAGATTTATACACTCATAAATTGGATATTTGTTCTTTCCAAATCTGTGCTTAACGTTTCCTGCTTATTTGAATGTGGTTAATGGCAGATTAGTATATTAGTTTAATATTCATAAAGTGAACACCTTAACATCATTGAAGATTATTTGTTGTTTCTTTTTTTAAATCAAAAAAGTATCTCAGTTCATCCACCTGTTTGTCCAGCTGCTTGTTTACCTGAATTTAAGACACTTTTCTCCCAACTTTTCCTAGAATCCTACCATTAGTAGTGCCATAAAGCATCAGAGCCCACTCATTTGACTGAAAAGAAAGCTTTCAACTGTAATCTTGACTTAGATTTTCCTTGGGAAGGGATGTGCTTTGAACAATGGACTAGGAGTTTTTATTACTAGGAAGTTGTTTTTGTATCGTACAGGCATTGTTTAACTCTCTGGAGAAACCTTGGCTGATATTTATAATGCTGTTACGGGGTAAATGCTGTGTGTACCTTTTTTAGTTCAGTGGGGAAAAAAAGATGGTTTTAGGCTGCGCAGAACAGAAATCTCCATGCTCTCCGCTGTGACACGTGACTGCCAAAAGTACTTGTTTCTTAATTTGCATAAATTCTTGGATGTTGCTGGTAATATTTCAAGAGCAGGAGAATGTATTTGAAATGTGATTCATAGTGTGTCACTTCTGGACATGTCTGGGTAGTGTTTCAAAACGTTAGCATAATTCTGTGTAATAGCAAGTGCTTCTGAGTAGCTCGTGCTCTTCCATTAGGGCCGTATCAGATGCTAGAAGCAGTTTGAATGGCTGGCTGCACTGAATTTGATGATATTTGAAATTGTTTGATAAATAATTTAACTCCCTTTTCCAGATAGCATCTGCCATTTTGTAATGACAGTAACAACTGACAGTTAGTCTCATTGGCTTCTATTAATTCTAGTGAGCTTCCACTTCAGAGATAAATAAAATCTGTGGATATATTACATTTTGGTTTGTTTTTCTTTTCAATTTACCCCTGCAGTATATCAAATATCTTAGACATTTGTGATACGTGGAAACATCTTCTGTAGACTGGCTGGATTCTAGGTTACATATTTTAGATTTAGGGCTTTTAAATTCATGTTTTCTGTTTCAAAAGTGGACTACTTAGTTTGTCTTCCCCAATCTGTGTGAATCTCCTATTAGCAGGTCACTATGAAAAAATAAACGCCTTACATGTTTCATTCTAGTAAAATAAATCTTTCAGGGAGAGTGTAAAGGCTTTACTTGATTGACAGTATCTGAGAATGATCTGTATCATCGCTAAGTTGCTTTATCTTTGACTGTTTGATCAAAATCTTGGAAGTGGAGATAGTTGTTGTGTCTGTAAGCAGGCAGGGATAGCAGTGATTTGTATAGTAAATTTCAGTCTGAATTTGGGTGAGAACATAAAACTGGAATGCACTCGTTGGACTGACGAACATTCTGTATATCACAGTGTGTACAGAAGGCTGTTGCTCTCTGATTTTAAAATTATTGTTACAGGAGAGAATGTCATGATGCAGCTTATAGAGTTTCAGCTTTATGGCCTGGAGGACTGAATATAAGAACAACTGTGCTAAATGAAACCCGGGGTCTGTGATGGTGACTAACAACAGATGCTTCCGTGGGAATTGTAAGAATAAAAATGAGATAATTCGTGTCCTCTATTCAAGGTGAACCTGATACCTTTTAGTTTGGACTTGGCTTAAAACACAAGTAGCTAAGTTTAATGTCCTTTTCAGATTTTACATAAGATTGTAATCATTTTGAACATACTTGTTGCTGATGTAAATGACCAGTCTATTTCTGTGGCTACTCTGAGGGGTAGCAAGTTTCTGCCAGTTAACTGCTTCTTACTTCTTTTTGATGCCGTGCTCATGCCAAATTCACAGAATGTTTTCCAGTAAATGGAATGATTTGTGCTAATGTGACATTTGGGGAAAACAAGATGCTTCTGCCCACATCCTTACAGTTGGGACCACAGTGCTTCTAGCACCGATCTGGGTGTGCAACTGCCTGGCTTCAGGTATTTTGCCTGTGTCAGAGCAAGGTCTGGAACAAAAACTGCTTCTCAAAGATTCCCATTATCATCAGTTTGTCAGGTATTCTCAGCTTCTCCTGTAGAACAGATGGTTGATGTTTTATTTTTAATCATTATTAAGTAGAGACCATGCCCATGCTTTCTAATTAGGTCTTCTACTTTGGGTGTGGATAACTAGTGAAGTTGGTGTTCCAACAGCTGTCCCAGTAAGTGTTCAAGTATTTTATATACAGACAGCATCATTAAGCACATCTAAAATGACCTGCTAACCTAAGGCTTACCAGAGTCTCTTAAGATACGAGAAATCTTTGTTCAGAAAGAAGAGCAAAAGATTGACTGAAAAAGTAAAAAAATAAAACAACAACAAAACACAGTTTTGCAGTCTGGTTTGTTTCTGAATACTGATCAGTTCCAGTACCAGTATCATCTTGAGTGTGGGATGCTTATCTCTAAAATTTACAGTCTGTTTCTGAATAACGTTGAATTCCTGATGTTGGTGGGAAAATTAAGTTCTGTGCGTATTTGTGAACGTGTCATAATAACATGTGATAGAATGGTACCAGTCAGTATTATTTAGTAAATGGCCATGAACATAAGCATGGATTTCTTTGTGGTATTTGCTTTTTTGCCTTTTCTGGACTTAACAGTGTTTGCGTGCAGCTCTGTGTAGGGTTTTGAAAGGTGTACAGTTTGCTGGTGGAATTCTGCAGCTTTGGATGGTCTCTGTGCTCCATTTGAGGACATGTATTTTTGATCTTCGATTGAGATGGCACAGAGTGCTGTTTGAGATGAATATTCCTTAGACTTCTTTGTGAGCCTGGATGGTTTTGTGTTTGGTTTTTCCAGATAAGAAGTCTGTGATTTCCGTATGAGTACTGGGCTGGTCCAGAAGTAAGAGCTGTGGTTCCTGCACGAGGGTCTACCTCCTGTAGAATAGAAATCAGTAGGCTGCTTGATGTGCTAATCCACCATCTTAAGTAATTGATCCGTAATATTTCTGCCAATTTGTCATTAAAAGCTGTTTTCCATGGAACACTGAGTATTTGCAACAGGTCTGCGTACTCTGTTCTGCAGCATCCATGGCATTTGTGCAGGCAGCCATAGCAGGAGGCTGCTGTAGGTGTTGAAGCCTGTCTGGGGGAACGATGGGAGGATTTCTGGTGACTGTACAGTCAGAGGCAGCAAGAACTAAATTTAAAACTTGGATTTCTGCCCCTGACAACTGAAGTTTTCTTTCCTAATTTTGCCTTGGTAAAAAACGTAGATCTTATTTACTTTTTTCAATATGTTTTATTCCCGTCAGCCAAGAAACGTCCTTAGATGTTCTAAGCAGATGCCTGAAAGCCTTGAGGCAAAAGTGTAGTGTATATTCACTTTTGTGCTTGAAATTCTTGGAACTTTATACTGAAAAAAATATATCTTACAAATTCCTTGTCATCCTTTTAAATGAGCTGGAACAAACTATGGCTATGTGATAGTAGCTGCACTGTTGCTCGTGTCCATAGAGTATTAGCCCATACTTCAGGGTAGAGTATTTTATTTTATTTCAGCTACATAGGAACACAGGTAATTTGAGTGCTTTGAAAGGAGTTCTAATGCCCATGTCAGTCTTCATTGTGAAATGAGGGACTGTTAGGATGTGGATTTATTTATTTCTTGTATCATAGTTTGTGGTTTGTCTTGGAGCAGAAATTGCAAAACATCCTGACCAGGCCATGACATGGAATGCAGACTTCTAGGAATCCCCTCCAGAGCATTTATCTCTAGTTGGATGGGAACTTCTCTGTGTGCTGCGTATGTGAGGGAGGGGAAATGTTCAACAGTGTTGTATGATACTGCTGTCTTTTGAATGAAATATTGGGTGTACTAGTAATTGGTTTTCAAAGTCTTGTTATTTGCGTAATAGATTTCTGAAAGAAGAATCTTTATCTCAACTAGTGCTAGACTTTGGTTAGGAACAGAGCATGTTCTTCCTCTGCAGGACTTCTACTGTGATCATCATGCATATACCTGCCATTCTGTAGAAAAGCAGCATAGCTGGGTTTTATTTGGTAGGGATGAAATCAGCTACCACATTGTTTTTACTGCTGAATATTTTCTTTCATATGTATTTATTAAAATCTAATGACATACAAAAGCAAAAGATAATTTGCATAGATCCTGTTGTTCTTTGGAAAAAATGCTGTGTACTTAACATGAAGAAAATACAAACTGATGCTTTCAGAAAGCGAGCTGACTTCCTGTTACAACACAAGTGAGCATGCTGGCCATCCTGCTTCTGCCCAAAGGCTGTGGCTTCAGCATCAGCGTGTGCTGAAATGCCACAAATGATCCTGCAGTTAGCATTGCCACTGAGGGTAAAACAGGCAACAGGTAACCCCCCAACCATTTTCATTGTGCCATTGCAGCTGTAGACAATTATGAAGTGGGAAAATACATACATCACTACATATTAAAGTACTTCTAACAGACTTCACATCACTTCTCTCCTTTTTTTTTTAGTACTGTAGTGTGATGAGCTTTGAAATGAGTTAGAAGGAAAGCTGTATATCTTAGCTTAATCAGAGTTTGTTCTGAAATTGATTGGTTCTGGTAGTCCATAGATGCACTTTCAATGTAGTTATTATTAAATGATTATTTTCAGTACCTCAAAATTCTTCATTTTATATCCATAAGAAGTTATGTGTTGCTCATTTGAGATCTTCCTAGCACAGTCTGAAGGAGAAGTTATACTGATGATTAAAAGTTTTAATTAGTCAATCTTTATTAGAAGATTTAGAATAAAAAGTAATATCACCTGCATCTTTCATATTTTATTTGACAGTTTCTTCCTCCTTCTGATTAATTTTGGTTGATATTAACAGCAGAGAGATTATCCTGTGAGGTCTGGGACTAAAAAAGTTCAATTTCTTATGGATTTTTGTCTTAAGGTTCATCTGATGGTAATGATTGTGGTAAAATTTCTTTCCGTGTGAGCTTTGTTGATATGTAATGGGTTGTGAGCCTGAGCTCAAGCCTGTGTCTTGAGCTATGGTGTGCACTGGGGCTGTCCGTCAGAAGCAGTTCTTCACTTGGCTGTCTCCACTGAACGCATAGTAAGTTAAGTGTCTCTGAGGTCACTGTTCTAGCAAAAATGATAATGCTTCCCAAGCAGTTGGAAACTATTGGGAGGGGAAGAGAGAGACATGTTAGCAGACCCCGTGATCACATAAGCTTCTTAGCTTTAGCAGGGCAGACCTGAATTCTGCATTTCAATCATCGTTCAGCACTCGGGCTCTGATGCTCTCTATAAGGATAAAAACCTCAAAAAATAAAATTGTTCATGAGAACATGCTGAAAGCAGATAATATTTCTTGGAATGCCTGTTATCATCAGGAGAATACTAGAAGCACCGGCCTATTTTTTTTTGTTTTGTTTTG
Organism: Callipepla californica brunnescens; assembly: GCA_023055505.1. NCBI lineage: Eukaryota > Metazoa > Chordata > Aves > Galliformes > Odontophoridae > Callipepla > Callipepla californica. The sequence continues at coordinate 103,839,310 of JALIRH010000001.1, read as the reverse complement.
TTTTGTTTTAAATGCGGGTCAGATATTTCATTAATGATTTTTTTTTTTCTCAAGTTGTAAGTTTTCATGATTAATTTGAAAGCTATAATATCTACGGTTTGTTCATTTTGATGATTGTGTATCTTGCAAGTTAATATCCTTATGCTGAAAATCTAAGCAAGAGTTTGTACAAGGAGTGCAGTCTTGCATGTGGGATTAGGGCATCTGTTGGAACACATAGTTTTAACATACAGTGCAGATATTAAGCTCCTGCAGTTTATTAAAAATACATGTGGAGCCATGAACCCTAACACTATGTTTGATTCTGTTCAAGCAGGGAGGGTTTTTATGAAATGTTATTTTAGTTCAGGCCTGCTGCAGTGTCATTTAATCAATTTTGTCTGGAAATCGTATTACAGAAGACATCTTGAGATTAATCCAGACTATGCAAATAGAATATTGAATTTTATTTCTTACTGGGTGATGTCCTATTTCTTTTAATTTCAGAAAGGATAATAGAAAGCTTTTTTTTCTGTCTATAATGATTAATTATAGTTAAATCTTGCAGCACCCAGAAGCGTGCTATTGGTAGTGATGTGCTGTATGGCCTTAACAGTTTAGTCTTACACTACATACAGGGGATGAGATGGGAAAACAAAATCTAGAAGAGAAATAAGAAGAAAAATTAAAGATTGCAAAGATAAATGGGATGTATAGATTAGGGAATACTGATGGATTGATGTGAAGGTGTTTGATGGTGGCAGTGATAAGAACTGGATGAGAAGGGGCATGATAAAGGGTAATAAAGGAGGAAGAAAGGGAAAGCTGGCATTGAGAAGAGAAATAGGAACAGGTAAAGCCTTATGAAGATGAGTAGGGTCCCAGTTGAAGTTATGACGTGCAGGTCTGCATCTGGTCATTCTTCAGAAGAATGCGTTTCTCTAATCCATGTCAAATGAGTTTTGGGAATAGTGTCTTATCTTTCATCGCACAGTTTGGTAGCTTTAACTGATTTGCTGATTTTAACCATGTAGGGACAATGGTAGAAAGTAGAACAAGGTCCTTCTGTCACCTCATAGGCTCAGGAAAGTCATGCTGCAGTGATACTGCTTCTGCAGTCTAACTATGGCAAGTAAATGGACTACGGCCATTTACAGCAGTCTCATGAGAATGTAAGCAGGTGTCCTTCAGTACAAAAATAGTTCAGTATTGCTCTTGCAGTTACTAAAGTGCTTTCTAATGTCATCTCAGAAGGTAAAACACATCATTTATTTCCATTTTCTTGTATACATCCAGTTTCTTGGATGCTAGATGGCAAACACTGTCATTATAAAGGGGAAGAGAGGACATCTGCCTGTATATTTAGACCTGATTGCTGACCTTGGGGTCACGTAGGATGTTTAGAAGGTGAGGACCTGCCGGAGTCACTGCTGGGGAGCAGGTTGGAGCAGACAGCAGGGGAGGGCCTGTCAGAAGCCAGGAGACTGCAAAGCGGGAGCAGCACCTTGCAGCCACATTTGTAGGGCAGGGACCAACTTGGCCGTGGTGTGGAGCAGGGTTGTCACAGAGAATGGACACAGATCCGTGGGGAGCTGTGTGGTTAGCAGCATGGGGCAGCTGTGTCTGGGACTCGGGTTTGCATTTACTTGTGCAGGCATAACTCAGAACTGATTTTTTCTTTGGGGTGCTATAGCTTGAGATGGTTATTCAGGTACAAATTTGTTATTGCTGCTATTTAGAAGCAGCAGATGTCAATGATTTAATAGTTCCTACAGGAGACTGTAGATAATTTTTCCTAGGTAGCCACTGAAGGTTGGTGGGTTGGAAATAAACTCCTGTGGAAAAGAGTTTCCTCATGGGCCTCGTGGGTACAGGTTAGATTTGATTCTGAGCTTTTTAAATAGAGTCAGTAGCTGTTAACCAGCTATTGGTTATATCTTCTTGTGTGCGATTATATTACTAAGCATTCCTGCTTTTGTTCCTTCATAAAAAGAGAACTTCAGAGACTGAAGGCTGTGGTTTGGGGATTTCTCTGTCACACTTTCACATAAAATCAAGGTGGGGAAACAAAACAGGGCTGTTCATCTGGAGTCTGTGTTGGGTTACAGCTGCAAATGCTGGTGCAGTTTATGCAAATGAAAGGCCAAAACAAATAGTTCACACTGTTCATTTTGTTCTAGCTTATCATAGGCAAGTGTGGAGCATTTGGTGTAAATGCAGGTATTTAATAAGGTGACATCATTAGTTGTTGCCAGCTCCCACCATTGTTTTGAGGGTTTTTTTGTTTGTTTTTTTTTTTGAGGGAATTAACAATTTAAATTTATAAGCATATTTAAAAAGGAATAACTTTATTATGCAAGTTAATTATAAAAATAGAAAAGGTTGAGATTCCTTTAGTTCATCTGCTGGAGGAAGGAGGCATATGTGGGAAGGGAAGGTTGCTGTTCTGCCTTTTTTTCATTGTCTTCAAAGTTGGTTTTTTTAATGCTGTTGTGTTTTTTTTTCTTTTTTTTTCCTAGCACAGTGTTCTGTATTTTCCCTTGAAAGCATTGCTTTAGAGTCTTTTCTCCCTTATAATACTGGTCTAGCAATTCACATGCTAATAACGTATTTTGAGGTATATAGTAGGAGTATCTGTGTTCCTACCAGTCACAAATGAGACTCTGTTCTTGGAACAGCCTGATTACGTTCCCCATCCCTTGGGAGGATCTGTGTGCTGCCTGCAGGATTCCGGAACAACTTGTGAGGGCTGGAAGTACCCACTGGCGCTTAGGTCACCGCATCCAGCTGAGAAACAGCAGTGTTCAAATGAAGCCTGAAGCAGTCTGTAATATTATGACTCTGCTTCTAATTTCTGCTACTATTAGAAGGTAAAAGAAAGGAAGAAAGAAAGAAATGGCTGAGCTGGGTTTGTTTGTTTGTTTTCTAAGGCTTAAGTAAATGGCATGGGTTGGTGTTTCTTCTTCCCTTAGGAGATGAGCAGATGTCAACGGTTTACCGGGCTGGATCGGCCTGGTTCCGTGACGATTGGTGCGGGGGACCCACGGACCCACACCCCAGGAAAGGGGAAGGGAGAAAGGAAAAGGGAAAAGGGAGATGGGCCTAGAAACAAAACAGCGGCAACGATCTGAGGAGGAAAGCTAATTTACTAAATAAGATATCGGAAAGTAAAATAACACAATATAATACAATATAATTGGAATTGAGGCTAATGAATCAAATAAAATGAGCAAGAGAGAGAGTGTCCGATAAACCGAAGGCCTTACGCTAACGCTGAAGGCGATACGGCAGCGAGCACCCACTGCTGAGTCGATCCCGAAGGAAAGAGCGTGTCCCGTGACCGCTGAGGGTTTTTATCTGTTCCCTCTGAGTGGAAAACATGTAAAAATATAAAGCATCGCAAAGTCCTCTGGGGAATGTAGTGCTTCTTCTCTTCTGAGACAGGTATACCTGGAACTATCAATGATCTATGGAGCTGGAGTATTAGCTCTCCAACTCTTAATGCAATACATGATGTTATGATGTGGAATACCAGCACCAAAAAATCACAAAACCATGACAGCAGACAGATCCTAAATGTGCCACATAAGCTGCATTTGAGGATATGCCAATTTTTTTTTGTACAGTTTTTAAGACTGTGGAATTCTTACAGTAGTAATTGTAGTAGCTTAAAATGATAGATAAAATTTTACTACATCATAAAAACTGTTCAAAAAGATTCAGCAGGCAGTAATTGTATTGTTAGCTACTAATAGTGGTATGGATACAGCGATACTGTGCTGGATAAAAAGTGAGCATCAGTTGAAAAAGAAAAGATATGCTTGCAGGTTGTATATTTGCTTGCTGAAAATCGTGGAAGATTCTGAATAAATTTACATTGTGTGAGGTACAGTGCTGACAAACATGAGGAGGTACTTCTTCAACAGAGGCAATGAAAGAGAACACACTGTTGAGACTTCAAAGCAATTAGATGATTCAGGCCTCCAAGTGTTTATTTTTCCTGATCTAACCATATGAATTAATTGTCAGCGAAGACAGGAATATGTGCACTTATGTGCAGCCATTTGCTGTCCAGAAAGAGAACAGAAATAGAAGTCAGTGTGTGACAACAATGATATGGTTTTGGAACACCTTCCATACAAAGCAAGATTGAGAAGATTGGCAATTTCAAACTTATTCCACTTTGAACTATATGCAGAAGCTGGCCCTTGTTGTTTCTTCTAATGGACGAGTGAAGCGTAAAGAGGTCAAAAAAAACTCACGTATGTAAGAAGTTCTTTTTACACAGTATGTAATTAGTTTGGGATTAACTGACAGAAATGTCTGAGTGACAAGGAGGTGTTGGTATTTCTACAGCAAAAGTTTAGGTGCTTAAGCATAATCTGTGTATGTAACGCATAAATTACTTGTGTATTTTTGAGGTCCTTTCGGCTGTAAATCCTCGTGCTTCAGGATATAAGCAAGTGAGATGGAGCAACTGAAAGCACACGTTTCCAATCAGAATTGTCCACCCTCAAATTTCTTGCACCTTCTGTTAAACCATCTGCTGCAGGCTAATGAGTAGCCAGCACGTTGCATTAGATGAAGCACAAATACGAGCTGTTCTGATGGCTCCCATGTCCCTGCCAGTGGGAACCCTATGGTTAATGAAGCATAGAGTGACATTATTGAGGGCTGAGTGGCAAAGTGTTCTTACTATGAGATGCCACACTGACAGATACTGTTAAAAGAGAGGGGTGAACATCTTGGATACCTCTGCCAGGTGCCCATGGGAAGTAATGACTGAATGGAGCATAGTGCCCCTTTTGCATCATTCCATACATCACTCTGTAGTACACATAGCAGCTCTCGGTGCTGGAGTGAAACAGCAGTTGTGCTTTGGGATGTACCTGAGATCTCCAGCCTCTGAAGGGGCACCACCATCCCCGTTTAGCATTTCTTACTGCTGTGACTCTGGCCGTGACACCACACAAGTATTTTTTTTTCTGCTTGGTGGCGGACATAGATGTTGTATCTGAAGCTGCATAAAGATCAGGTGAGGAGGTTTATTTCCTTCCTTGTAATATGCCCTTTTGAAGAAGTCATAAATATGCTTCATGGAAGTTCTTTGAGAGTCAATTTTAATTTGTAGCTTAATCATTTTGCATTATTCAGTGTTAAAAAAGGTTAATGGTGCTATTTGTTCACAGTTTACTGATTCCTGTGCTCTCTGCTGAGTTATGAGCTTCTGGCAGTCATCAGAGGGCCCCTACCAACACGGGCATGGTGGAGGTGAGGGATGTCCAGTGTGTCGCCACCAGACACCATTACTGCTTGCAGCCTTCCCATCTCCATGCTTGCCTGTGATCGAAGCAGGAGCCTGTCCCAGAGTAGGCTGCTCTCGGGGCAGAGGAGCAGGAACACAATGTTTCTTGTGCAGTATGGTATTCTGGTGTGTTGGCTTGTTGTTAGATGCAGATTCCTTTCTGGAATCTGCTGTTAAATTATATATTTTTTCTCTCTTACACACTAATATCATAGAGTTGTTTGAGTTGGATGGGATCTTTAAAGGGCATCAAGTCCTGCAATGAGCAGGGACATTTGCAGATTGATTAGGTTTCTCAGAGCCCTGTGCAGCCTGACTTTGAATGTCCAGGGGTGGGGCACCTGCCTCCTCACTGGGCAACCTGTGCCAGTGCCTCACCATGCTTACCATAGGAAACTGTTATTTTTATATGCAGTCTAAATCTCTTCTAATTTGAAACCATTTCCCCTTGTCCTATCATGAGGTGCCCTGCTGTCCCCATCTTTCCCATAGCCCCCCTCCCCCCCTTCAGATACTTGGCTCATTGTTTGGATTATCATTATTGGCATTTTGCATGTAGACAGACAGACCTATTTCAGTCCTCACCTTCTGCCTTAACATGAGTGACTACGTGTTTTCAGCATGCCTGCCTTTGACAAGCTGACCAGGTGAGCCTGCATGACTCTCAAATAAGGCAGGAGCTGTGGCAGCTCATTTGTCATTCTTGAATTCCCATAGGTGAGCAAAAATCCAAGGAAGTTACAGGTAGGTTTGTAGACTTGTAATTAATGTTGCTGTGTTATGATTTCCGTTTCAGAACCTAAAAAAAGCTTATGATATTTGTGTAAATAATGACTTTCATTCTTTTATTTGTGGGACTGTCAATTATATCCAGAAGTTAGTTATTAATTACTGGCATTTCAGTGATTAGTTAGTGTGTAATATATTGCATAATGTAATTCTATAGGTAGTCTGCTTAACTTTTACATAAAATACAGCTCAATGATATGAGGCTGATTGCTCAAATTTATTTTTTTTCCCCCCTCTGCCTGTTTATTTGCCAGTTTAGATGCTTAAAAAACATTAGAGCATCCGGGAACCTGTCCAAATTGCTTCAGTATTTTGAGTTGAGGTAAAAAGATGTGAAGTTCTTAAGTAACTTTTCTGTCCCAAACAAGACAATGTGAATTGTACCTATAATTTTGCTGCTTTGAGACCTGCATCCTCCTCAGCTGACACCTGGGAACCATGACACACTGCAGCATCTGAAGCAGCACTGGGTGTGTGTGTTTGTGAGCAACAGAATTAAGCCCCTGCTGACACAGTAGAGGCTGTAACAGACTGTTGTAATGTAGCTGAATAAGTCTCTGATATCATGAAGAAAATACCAAAGTCAGAAATGTTGTAGCAATAGATGCTTTTAGTGAGACTAGAAGTGTAATTAAATGGAGTTTTAAGATAAAGGTTGTTGTACTGTAATTCTTCTAAATTTGTCTGCATCTCCAGTGTGACTGGAAGGAGCAATCCCACTCAGCATAACTGAGTGCATTAGACTTTCAAGCAGTGTGTGCTTGATGCAGTCTGTTACGACAAGTAATCTTTTAGATCAAAACATCTTAACATTTGAAGTGCAGTCATATCTATCTTTGAATAGATAGTGCTGCCATTTTTAATTAAGTTAGAACTATTTTATTTTAACTTCTGTTTAACCTCAGTGGTCAGAATCCAGAGGTACAGCGTCCAGTTATTGTGTGGCCTTTCTTCTCTGTGTTTTAATGTGTACTGTGGCAGGACAAAAAGGTGTTTAGTTGATTGGTGGTTTTCTGTTTTGTTAAATTGTGTAGATAAACTCCCTGTAGCTTGCTTTACTTGAGCTCAAACTTGTAAATTCAGCTATAGAACATTGCTCTACAATTTCAACAGATGAATGCCAGTAGTAAGTTTTCATATTCCGTATGATTCAGAAAACCTTATGGATTTTGTTGCTGATCAGGTGGAAAAATGCTAAATGGGGGAAAAAAAATCCTTTCTGCTGTTGTCTGGTGTAATATTCATCCTAAGAGTTTGGCCACTTAAAAAGATTGTTGAGGCTGCTGGGTAACAAACAGGTAACAGGTTTTTCATGTAACAGTATCGAGCTTCGGTCAAAGAAAGATTTTTCAAGTGGAAGTTACTGGATTATGTATTTTAGTACCACATTTCAGGTGTTGTTGGTGTCTTGTATTTAGGAAAGCCATAGATTTCGAGGCTCTATTCAGAATCCACCTTCTGATTGGTACCAAATGCTGAGAGCAGCTGTGGATGGAGGGGCTGCACAGGGCATTCATGCAAAGAAGGCAGCATGCTGAGAAGTGCTAATGGGAGAGCAACAGCCCATTTAGTAGTTCTTTCAATAAACATACATCTGTGTTATATGCAAAAGTGTCATGGGAAGCCTTTTCACATTAGTATGTGATGACCAGATGAAGTTTTTTTCTGCCCTATGTGTAAAGCCTTGCTATGGTCTGTTTGCTGGCTGGGTTTGGCTGGCTGCAGGACAGACTCCTCAAAGTACTGTAGCAATAGCCAAGGGCTGTTTTGTTTGACTTTGTTGAAATAATTATAAATTATACTAGCTTCAGAGAGAAGAGGCCCACGAACCACTTCGTTACTGGGGCTGTAATCTACATTCCTGCATGGTGCAAATTGCATGGTGCAAATTGCGAGGTGGTCAGAACTGGCTCCTGCAGTCATTCAGTGTACGTGCTTTCTAGCGTATTTATGGAGAAGCTGGATCAGGAAAGTTAGGTCTAGGAGGAGATCAGGATCACACAGTTCTGCTCTGAGGAAGTCACCGAAGCTTTGTGTTCAAACAGGAGGAAAAGAACCTGAAGTGCCTGCACCTGCAGTGTGTTCAGCTGAAGGGAGTTGTGAGTACAGTCCTGCTGTCCTCCTCTGCTGGCCAGGCTGCTTCTGTGTGCTGAGGGAAGTGCCAGTAGTTTGGTATGTGTGGATGGAGAATTATGGTTAACTGAGTACACTGTGAGTGTGTGGATTACTGGGGCTGACTCAGTGTGATATGGAGATGTGATGACCTTGCCATTGACGGGGAAAAATGTATTTTTAAAAGTGAATTTTTGGTGGTGTTTAAAGCTGCTGCTTTTTTAAGCTGGACATTAACATCAGCATTTACTGAGAGTTTAAGTGACAGTACTTTCTGTGTTTGAGCCTGATTGTCAGGGATCAGCAGGATGTAGTTGCTTTCCAAGTGAAGATGAGCCAGCAGCTGCTGGTAACAACAGTGAGCATAATCCCACAGCACCCTGTTAAGGAGAGAGTAGTGTGGTGGCAGTATCTAGGGGCAGCCAATAAAGCCAGTTTCACACAACCACAGAATGGCTGTGGGGGAAGGGACCTCTGGAGGCCACTTGGCCCAAGCCTCCTCCAGCATGGACACCCAGAGCAGGATGCCCAGGGCCATGTCCAGGCAGCTTTCCAAGGATGAGACTCCACAGCCTCTGGGCAGCCAGTGCCAGTTTTCCATCACCTGCACAGCACAGAAGTGCTTCTAGTGTTCAGAGGGAACCTCCTGTGTGCCAGTTTGGTGTTCATACTGGGCCAGCCTCTTCTCCCAGATAACTAATGACAGAACAAGAGGCAATGGCCACCAGGGAAGATTTAGATTGGATGTGAGGAAAAACTTTTTCTCTGAAAGAGTGGTCAGACGCTGAAATGGCCTGCCTAGGGAAGTGATGGAGTCACCATTCCTAGCGCTGTTCAAGAAGTATCTGGATGATATGCTAAGGGATATGATCTAGTAGCTTAGTGGGTAGGGATGGTGATAGGAGGATGGTTGGGATAGATGATCTTGTAGGTCCTTTCCAACCTAGCGTTAAACACACAGTGTGCTTCAGGATTCTATGGACATTGATGAGATCCCCCTCAGCCTCCTCTTCTCCAGGCTGAGCACTCCCAGCTGTCTCAGTCTGTCCTGACAGGAAAGGTACTCCAGACCTTGCATCATTTTGGTGGCCCTCCATTGGACTCTGTTCTGTTCAGGTTTCTCATGTACTGGGGGGCCTAGAACCAGCTTCAGCACTTGAAGTGCAGCCTTACAAACACTCCCTTGACCTGCTAGTCTTACTTTGACTAACACAGCCAAGAATACTGTGAGTCTTCTTAGCAGCAGGGGAACATTGCTGAGTTATGTCCACCTTGGTGTCTGGATTACCAGGCAGGTCTGTCTGTAGTCATGAAGAAGGCCCAAGATAAAGCCAGCAGGTCAGTCAGCAGACGTGACTAGGCACATGCAGACAGGGACCAGGGGCTTAGTGTAGCACGTGAGGAAAAGAGGGAAACCCTCAAGAATTTTTTTCGTAAATCTTTCCCAGCAGCTTTTCTCACAGTTCTCTGCACTGTGGAAGAGCTGGCCCCGAGCACAGACAGCTAATTCCTGGGCAAGGAGGAAGAGGAGATGCTCAGGGCCTTGATGCTGACCTTTCAATTTCACTTTTGTACCTGAGGGAGATAGATTCAGTCAATTATGTTTTTTTTCTGTTGTCTTTTTAGGCATACTCCTTGACAGCAGTGAGGCTCTGAAAATATGAACAAGCTTCTAATTGAATTTGCATCATGGTTTCCCCTATTTTATTTTTATTTTGTTTTATATTTTATTTATACCATTGTTTATATTGAGATGGGGGAGATGATGACAGATCCCTGTACGACTCCACAAGTGAGGGCTTTAGATGAAAGAGCAGCACAAGGAAATCACTCAGTGCTCAGTTCCATCACAGGACAGCTGACAGCCACTCAGTATAAGCCTGGTAATTCCTGCTTTCAAGGGGCAGGAGGCCACTGCTGAGCAAAGCAGACCCAAGGGAAAGGCTCACCAAGGCTTGCAGATCTATGGAGGGCAACAGAGTCATAGTCAAGCATGAAAAACTGACAGTTTTTCTTTCTAGGCAATATCCATCCTACTGTGACATCCCAAAATCTCTTACTCATGCAGTTTTTGTGGTATGATACTTACTTCAGGAAAGGGAATCATACCTTTTTTTTTACTGAGGTGAGGATAATTATTCTTCAGAGGAGCATACTATATAGTTCATTATTCTAACACAGAATGATGAGGGAATGATATTAAGGACTTAACTGGGAAAGGCAGTTGCTTCTATGCTGGCAATGTTACAGATAGATTTTTATGTATTAAAGAAACATTAGAAATTGCTGCCAGGATCAAAATTAATGATATGCTCAAAAGCACAGCTTGATTGGTGCTCCCTAGAGACTCAGTGAAGAGTGGGACAAAGAGGAAACGTTGTTTTGCTTTACAAGTTGAAGGCAGGAATGGTACAGTGTTAAAGCATTAAAGGTGTATCTTCTGGATTAATGGAATACATAAAAAAGCCTCACAAATTGAGGTATGGGGAAAAAGAAGTGTGATTGCATGACAGAATGGCAAAAAGGAAGGTGAAGATGAATAGGATCAAGAGTACTGGGGAAATGGGGGAAAAGGTAATGAAGGAAAAGAATTAGAAAGGGGGGTGGCAGAAAAACAGGAAAAGAGAAACTGCTAGAAAAATGTTTATCTTGAGAAGATGGAAAATATTTATAGCAATGGCTATGTGCAAGGAGGGGAAAGAAAACATTCAAACAGAAGTTGTCTTCTGTAAATGTTACAGCACTGAGAAGGCTGTCAGATACGAACACGTTTTGAGTTGAGTTACATATTGAAAAAAAACGATTTGATTCTAAAGCTTAATAGCAATTTTAAAATGTATGGTCTGTGGAAGATGGGCCACATAAGGAGCTTAGAGTTAAGTATTGCCTCAGGACGTTACTTTTATGCCTTTGGCATTCTCAGTTTCCTGGTGGTGATTCAGAGCTGTGCATTTATGCTTACTAAGTGAAGCAGGAGACGGTTACTTTTAAGAAAAGTTATCCATCCATGTTGCTAAGCAAATGGAGGCATACTGTTATCCTGCAAACTCCAGGGTTCATGGTGCAGCAAGACAGACACTGCTCATGTCTACATCTGTGGTATAATAAGTAGAATACCAACTAATCCAACAGCTACATCTAATACTAGTTTACAGATTCACTGATTAAGGCTAGGAAATGAAGAATAGTGTTACCATGGTGAAGTCTATACGATAAAGCGCAAGAAGAACAAGCTAGTGAATAATTGATACATGTCTAAGATTAGAAACGATCATTTACAGTGTGCTCTTTGATATTCATGCATGGTTTTTACTTTAAAAAACCTCAGAGAAGCATGTTAGCATTAGACTGTGGTAGTAGGGTTTTGCTTAAACTTTTAACTAGTGCAGTGGTGGCTCTAAGAATGCACAAATATGCAGTGCACTGCACTGCAGTGCTAAGATAGACTGCTCAAGCAGAAACCAAAAAGTTCAAAAATGCCAAGCTTATAACACAGTATGTGTTTGTCCAGGCTGCATGTATTATTGTATTTGTTTAAATTATCACAGAAATAAATGACTGTGTGTCATAGGATGCAGTAAGAGGTGGAAGCATCATGCCTGTGTCCTTAGCTCCTTCTGGTTTTAGTCTTAACAAAGTGCTCTTAGGTTTAATCTTTGAATCTTTTTCAGTAGTAATTTAATAAGATGTCCTAGGCCATCTTGAATTTAAGAACAGTGCATGTAAGCATCCTGATAAAGACGCAGTATTTCAAAAGGGACAAAAATCTGCCTGCTACAGCCAGAGGTTTATATTTCTGATGCAGAGTATGAGAAAGCTATTTTCTGGGATAAACACTGTAGATCTTCTGGAGCAAAGAACTGAAGGCATCATGCCTTTATAAACAGTTTTGCTTAATAAATATGTCATAAAATAAAGGTTATGATTGAAGTCAGTGAACCTACACCGAGTTCTAAATAGAGCTCAGCCGCCTTACAACAAACTTCTCATAAATCCCTTTTTAGCAATCCCAGTAGCAAGAGCTATTTTTCATTATGAAGTAGCCCCATTAAAATAAATAAAATGCATGCATTTGGCTTGCATGCAAGAATGTTGGAGTTATTAGTTGTTTTTCTGCCCATAAGTTGAATGCAATTATTCAAGAAAGAAATGGACTAATGTGAAGTAATGTTCATAGAAATATTGTTTGCTTAATTTCAGATATGTTTGTTTTCACTGCTTTAATGTATCAAGTTTGCAAACCAATGTATAATAAAGGCTCCATTAGGGCAAATACCTCTTCATGTTCCCTAGAGGATGTTATAACAAAGGTTATAACCATGTATTTACAGCTTAAAAAATGAGTGTATACAGCATGTGTCTCAAAATCTTGTACTAAGGGACATCGTTTACTGGGGAAATATTTGTGGTAGGTGGATGGTTGAACTTGATGATCTTGGAGGTCTTTTCCAACCTTGGTGATTTTGTGATCTTCCCTCCTCGGTCCTCTGTGCCCAGTGCTGAGCAGAAGCCATGCCCACAGCTTTCTGGGCTGCCATGTGCCCGTGGCCCTACCCAGTGCTGAGGCCTGGGCTGGGCCTCACGCCGTGGGGCAGAGTCATTCTCTCTGGGGAGAGCGGAAGGGACCCAGGAGGTCCAGGGCAGATTCTAAAGTATCAGAAATGGAGAGTCGTGTGGTGGTTTTGCTTTAGAAAAGAACTTTAGGTTTTAATTATTATTACTGTTTTATATTGCTCTCTCAAATTGTTTATTGTCTAGTTTTGAAATAAAAATCTTAACGGTACAACTGGAAGGACTTTCATGCTGAATGTCATCACTTCCAAACCAAAGTCTTCTGCTTCTCCAGTGGAAAGATGCCTCTGTATCTTCTCTGGCACTGCCTGGAGGCTGTAGGGAGCTTGGAGGTGTCCACTGGGTTTTTGTTGTCCCAGCTCAGCAGCTTAGAAGACAACAGTCCCAGTTCTGCCCTCTTCTTCAGGGCTTACTTGGAGGACAAAGGGAGCTTAGATGGAGCTGTCCACTGGACTCCTCCTGTTGTCTCAGTGCAGAAGCACAGAAGAAACTGGTCCCAGTCCTTTTCCTCAAAGCTTGGGAAAGAAGAGGTGAGAGGTCTTGGGGAAGGATGAAGAAGGGGATGAGGAAGAAGGGGTTACAAAGAGCAGCATCTGGCCCAGGGGCTCTCTGGCAGATGGTAACTCTTCAATGCTGAGATGGAAACTGAGTGCCTGTGTTGCACTGCCAGTGGATATAGTGACATCTCCAGGCAAGCATGATGTTATAGAGCTTGCTCGAGCCTGTTGGAGGTGGATCCATCTCTGCTAGTTTGTCCTCTGGGGGTTGGGTCCACCTCTGTGGGCTTGATGTCACTCTCCAGTGGGTCTACATCCATTGGCTCAGGCTTGCTACTTCTCTCTAGATGCTGAAGCTTCTTTGGTGAAGGATGATCCATCCTTCCTCAAAAAGGCTCCCATGGTAGGAGAGAAGGCACTCAATAGCTCCTGCACTCAGGTATGTGCTTCACAGATACAGGTCGGTCAGCGACTGGTGTTCTGTTGTCAGGGTCTCTGTATTTATAGCAGTTGACAGGGAGGTGGCTGGTGACATCTTAAGAACATGGTGATATGACCCCAAGAAAGTTTCACGACAACAGAAACATGGCTGTGTTGGGCAAGGTTAGGCTATGGCCTGTCAGTTTTCCTACTTGTCACCAGTGTGATTCTGTAGGACTCTGTTTTAGGGACAGTTTTCTTTAATGTTTTCACTGACAATTCCAATCTGGAATTTGTATGAAGTACATTTGTGGATGATGCAAGCTGAAAGGAGCATTGGCTTCCTTGAGTGTAGAGAGACCTTGTAACTTGATCTGGACAAAGTCAAAGGCGATCACCACCTGCATGAAGAAGAGAAGTGCTGGGTTCTGCACTTGGGTGAGGCAGCCCTAGCTCTGTGTGCATCGGATAGTGTGTCTGAGGAGTGGCTTAGGCCCCTGAATTTGCTCAGCGCAGAGCAGAGCAGCTGAGGGGAGGCCTGATGGTGGCTGCAGCTCACGGGGAGCAGAAGGGCAGCGCTGAGCTCTGCTCTGTGTGACAGCGACAGGGCCCGAGGGAACAGCATGGAGCTGTGTCAGGGGAGGGACAGCTGGGGAGGTGAGGGCATGGAATAGGCTGCCCAGGGCAGTGGGCACGGCCCCGAGCTGCCACAGCTCAGGGTGTGCTTGGGTTTGGGTGGTCTTTGTGGAGCCAGGGGTTGGACTCGTTGATCCTTATGGGTCCCTTCCAACTGAGGATATTCTGTGATCAAGAGCCTTGCTCAGTATTAATGCTTTTGAGAAAAGGATGTTTGGTGGAGATAGATGGTTCATTTGGTTTTGTTAGCCTAAGTTTTGAATAAAGTGTTCTCTGCTTAATTGTGAAGCAGTTGGCTGGCAGTATGATTAACAGTGGTTTATTGTACGATTGAAGAAAGCAATATTGATTGCTGGTATAAAGGCGCCCTTAGAGATGCTTTCTGAATTGTTTCGTTTTCCTAAATGAAGTCATCTTTTAAAGAATTTTGCAACTGAAGGTCTTTTTCTTTTTTCATTTACCCTATTGTTTTGTCAGTCTTCATGATTCTTATTCAGAATTTGTTTTTGAGATTTTCACACACACAACAGCTAGAAAGTGTATTAATAGTGTTACTCAGGGTACTACTGTTATCAGATTTGGGCATCCTGAGTTTGGTTTTGTACTTTTTGGCAAATTATGTTCTGAAACTTTGGCTCTGATAGCTCAACATTTTCAGTTAGCATTAGGATTGGCATTCCTTCTTTTGGCGTTTAATGTGGTAATAAGTAAGTGGGCAGCAAATTGGCACAGCAAACTAACAAGTCATTTACACACTATTTCTGCTGATCCTTTGACTTCATTCTTCAGCCTGAAGTTCTTGATGTTCCCTTTACTAGAAAGGCGTAACAATTGGCTATGTCTGTGGTACGTATAGAACATACAAGTTGTCATGAGGCCTTGCTTTGTTGTTACATAGATTTATTATTCAATTCCTACCTTCCCCCCCCCCAAATTTAAAATCTTAGAATCACAGAATGGCTTGCGTTGGAAGGGATCTCAAGGTTCACCAAGTTCCAACTCCCCTGCCACAGCAGGGATATAGAATTACTTGAGTTGAAAGGATAAAAGTAATGTTGTACTACAAAATTTGTTAGACAAAGGAGATATAAATTCAAAGAGATGGCTCATTTTTTAATGTGAACGGATGGTGCTGCCTGCAGTCTGTGTTCTGGTTTTTGTTTGTTTTCCTCAAACTACTTAGGTGGAAGAAACTTTACATGTGTAGTCAGAAGAAAATTGATTTTTATTCTGCTATCCATTCTGATCCCCATCTTTTGGTTTGTTCTTTCTGGAGAAAAAAAAAAAAAAGCTGAAATAATTCAAGTGTTGTTACTCAGGATGTACAAATTGCTTAAGATTTTGATCCAGAGATTACTGAACATAGCAGTGCCTGTATCTCTGAAGCTGTTTGTGTGTCTAGTTAATGAAAAACAGCGAGAGGAGGGGGATCAGGAAAAGTTGATGTCAGTGCAGAGACCAAAAGAGTAGTTCCTATCTGAAAACTACTGCACCCAGTCACATTACAGAAGCCTGCTAAAATATTTATGATTTTTGTCCCCTGTTAAACTTTCAGTTGCTTCTATAAAAGCATTCTTTTAATATTTTACTTGAAATGAACCCCCACTTGACCAAACCAAGACTCAATGCACAGCTGGCTGTACCTGCCAAGGAGTCAGCATCCTTCTGCTGGTGTCATATAGCTGAAGTGTGCTGAGGTCTTTTGTTGGTCAATAGCAATGTCAGATACTGGATTTTCCCGCCAAACCCATTTACTTTCCTTTCTTTTTTTTTTTTTTCAGTGTTTAGAAAATTCCTTAGCTTCTAACAGATAAAGTGGTTCACCTCAGAATTTTCACTCAAAAAGCAATGAGACTGAGGTGATACGATTGCTTTCACCAGGAGTTATTCAGTGTTGATACTGAAAAATCAGATTCCTTCATCTTCCATCACTGGCTCAGTTCTACCAGCTCCTGATGTGGGCCGTGCTCCAAACAGCAGAAGAGAAGGAGATGGAAAGCAGAGGGAGAGCTGGTGTGATGTTTTTTTTTTTAATTGTTGTTGCTTTGTGGGTTTTATTCAGTTTGTTTTGATTCTCTGTTTTTGTTTTGTTGTTGTTGTTTTTTAATTCTGTATGTCAGATGTCAGTGCCTTTTAAGTAAACATCTACTTCAGTCCTTTTCATTTTCGAAATCCTTGGCAGAAATAGGCTGTCCAAGACTTAAAGCACTTTTGAAGTGAAATCTGCATAGAACCATTGTGTTTAAAAATGTCTCAGAAAACACCCAGAGATGGGAGAGCTAAAAATCAGAATAGGATGGTATTTATGAACTGTTCTGAGGGGCAGTGATCCAATTTCCACCATAGTGCATGTGAATGAGGCTCAGCCCTCACTTGTCAGGTTATGGTTGTTGAGGTGTTCATTCTGCATCACTTATCTCCTTTCCTATCACTAAATAAATAAATGGCTTCAGGAGCACAGAATGTTACCAGCAGACTGCCTTTGCTAACAGTAATGTGGGCGTGCAGTCAGTTGGCAAGATGAACATTTTGTCACAAATTAGATGAATGTTATTAAAAATCCACTTGACCTTATGTATGTTTGGTAAGAAGCATTTTGTCAAATTGGGCTCTAGAGATTGTATGATAAAAAATCAGAGAGTAGTGCCTAATAAGAGCATCAGTACATTTATCAGTCTGTTGCAGGATGTCAGTGATGTATCTCAAACTCTTCATGTAGTACATGCATTAGACCCACAAATATCTCTTTTTTTGCATAAAGGGCTGTAGTCATCAGGAAAGCTTCCTGTGTGAAAGAAACCTGTATGATAACAGTTGAAGCATCAACAGGAGCTAATACTGGTTGCCTTTCAGAGCATGGAACAGGAGGTGTATGCATGGTGTGCATTAGGCAGAAATGCTCAGTCTGCATTTTGGAGCTGCTTGCCCCACTTGGGAGCTGCATGCTGCTCCGGCCTGGTCAAGTAAACCCAAGAGTGTTTCCTTGGTGGGTATGGACAAGTGACAGAACTCTGCTCTTTCTAGCACCTGAACTAAATGCTTTTCCTGTGCTGCACAGCAATAATTGATTTAAAGCCAGTGCAGATAAATAATGTGCTCTGTGGGCTGAGCAGAGTGCATCCCTGCTGCCTGGGATATAGTTTCTTCCCTCTGCAATAAACTTAAAAATAGAAGTGTTGTTTGTTTGTTTGTTTTTAATGGATATAAATGAGTAACTTCCTTGGCTAAGCTTATCCATCCCCGTGGTACTTACTCTGTTCTGGACAGGAGTGGGAAGGGAGAGACTCGCAGAATGGGAGGAGTGGGATATGGGGAGCGTTAAATAAAATCATTTCTATGAAGAACAAAGTAGTGCATAGCCAAATAGCTATGTCAGAAGTACTGGTGTCCTTGATTATCTCACAGAATATTTATTTATATATCTCAAAAATTCTCTCCTCTATCATAGAATCAGCAAGGTTCAGAAAGACTTCCAGGATCATCCAGTCTACCTGTCTACCTACCACCAATACTTCCCAACTAAATAGTGTCTTGTAGATGTTGTACTAAACATTTCTTGAACACTGCCACGGACAGTGATTGCACCACCTCCCTGGGCAATGTGTTCCAGTGCCTGACCACTTTTTCAGAGGAGAAATTTTTCCTAATATCCAACTTAAACCTCCCCTAGCACAACTTGAGGCCATTCCCTCTTGTCTTATTGCTAGTTAATGGGAGAAGAGGCTGACCACAACCTCCCTTCAGGCAGCTGTACAGAGCAATAATGTCTTCCCTGAGTCTCTTCTCGAGACTGAGCACTCCTAGCTCCCTCAGCTTCTCCTCATCAGCCTTGTGCTCCAGACCCTTCACAGCTCCATTGCCCTTCACTGGATGCACTCCATGGCCCCAGTGTCATTCTTGTAGTGAGGGGCCCTGAAACTGAACACAGTACTTCAGGTGTGGCTTCACCAGAGATGAGTACAGGGCAATACTATTTTTGATACAAGCCGGGATATGTTTCCTATCTTGGCCACCTGGGCATGCAGCTGGGTATTGACCAACACTCCCATATCCTTTTCTTCCATACAGTCTTCAGGCACTCTGCCCCAAGCCTGTAGTATTGCCTGGGATTGTTGTGGCCAAAGTGCAGGACCCGGCACTTGGTCTTGTTGAACTCCAGCAGTCCAGCCTGTCCAGATCCTTCTGTAGGGCCTTCCTATGCCCAGGCAGATCAACACTTCCTCCCAACTTGGTGTCATCTGCAAACTACTGAGGGTGCACTCAGTGCTCTCATTCAAGTCATCAGTAAAGATACTGAACAGGACAGGCCCCAGTACCAACCCTTGGGGAGCACCACTTGTGATCAGTTGCCAGTGGGATTTCACTTCATCCACCACCGCTGCCTGGGACTGGTCATCCATCAGCAAAGAGTGTTGCCAGCTTGTCCAGGCTGATGCTTCCATCCACTTTTAAACAGCATGAACATAGAAACTGAAATTAATTCAATTCCTGAAGTTCAGTCAGTAGTGATTTTATTGTTCATGTTCACATTTTTCAGTTTATCTTCATGAAGCTCCCCATAGTGAAACTTCCCCTCTAACTGTTAAAGAGACCCAGCTGTTCTCCCAGTCGTTTTTTAACAAGGCATTTTGATAAGTTGAAATCGTCTTGGAATTCAGTGGGAGGGGCAGATTGGTGGCATTACAGCAAAGTATTTACATGATTCTCTGCAGGAAATAACCTGTTCTCTGCATAAATTATTTCTCCCAATAATCATTATCATATTATGATCTCAGAACTAATTACAACTGTGGGTGGGAAGTATTTTAGCTGCCTTCAATTCTTTCTACCATGTTGCTTTTCACCTTTTTTTTTTTTTAACCAAGTTCTATTTCTCATGCAGAAAGACAGCGTTTCTCCTCAGACTCAACAGTTCCTGCATCTTTTTTCCCTTGCTTTGAATGCATGTGGGGCAGTTGCTGTTTGGAGCCCCACCCATGGGGTTGCTACGCAGGGGAGCTCCTTGTGTAAGGAACCTGCCAGCAGCCAGCTTCTAGGGGAAGCCACTTCCAACTGTTCAGAAGCAAAGCTTTCATACACTGGGGGGGGGTGGGGAAGAATTGAAATGTTAATTTTGTCTTAAAATAACAAAATAAAGAAAATGTTTGCCTGAAGTATAAATGAAGAATAAGTAAACAAATATCAAAACCTGAAAATACCCGACAAAATAAGTGCTGACGGTAATACAACGTCATGAGTTGCAAAGGCTCGATTGCTTTTCTTCCTTTCTGAGGTTTGTGGATGTGGCTCCAGTTGAGGTCCACCTCAGGGTTCAGCCTGGTTCTGACCTCAAATGAACTGCACAGTTTCACGGGGTCGTTTTGCTTTTGTTCTGTGCAAGAGATGCTGCTATTCCATGTCAGGCTGCCTTCTCCGACATATAGATCATCCGAAGTAGAAGCCAGGCATGTTAGTATTTGAAATTCAGTAGTAATGCTTTCTAATGAACAGTACTGCAGACTCCTTTGACTAAAGCACACGCATGTCATCATATTCTGGAGGCTGGTGTCTCACCATCAGTTTCTGTTATGCCATTTTGAAGCTGACAGGAGAGCCCCAGGGTGGTTCTCCCACCTTCACCTTCCCCAAGGAGCAGCCCTCAGCATCCCATTGTCACCCAGGACCCCCCCTTCCCTACCCCAGTCCCGCTGCCTCCCCCTCCTCCCTCTGCCACCCCAAAGCAGCGCACATCTGCCGCTGCGGAGCCTGAGCCGGCTTTGGGACGCAGCTGCAGGGCTTTCTGGGCTGAGGGCCTCTGCCGCTGGAAATTGCACCATCTGGCCGCACACCAGAAGGCAGCGTGCGGAGGTTATATTTAGATCACCTTGTATCTGGCATCTGCTCTTGGTTTATCTGCGTGCTCCATGGGACGTGGCTTGAGTACTGTCTGTGGATGCTTCTGTCAGTTCTGTGAGAGCATTCTGCAGAGCTGTCCTTTGTATTGCTGGGAGCTGCACGTGAGATGCCATTCAGTGTTGGTGTTTGTTAGAAGTATCAGATAAAGAGGGCTGGTTAAAAAAAGTAAATAGAGAAAAAAAAATTACCCTTGTTAATGAGATAAGTTCTGTCCATCTGCAGAGATGGGCTGATGCATGGTGTGTCCAGCATCACAGCATTGTGATAGCGACTTTACACTGTGTATTTCATATTTTTACACCCCCATGGGGTGTGGTTTTCTGTTATTTTAATTTTGATTCTTTTCGTGTGTGTTTTTGTATACCTGTCTCTGTGAAAACTTCGGGACACAACGGATTACAGTTCTGGGAACACAAAGTAACATGCTGCAAGACGGCCAACAGAGGGTGCTGAAGGGATGCAGCTGCTACCTTCACTAGTTTACTTGTCCAAGAAGGGTGTGTATCTTGACAAACCTTGTTTTGGGATGTTTTATTGTACTGCTCTAAACTGACTGGAATTTTCTGTCAACTTAAGAGCATAATTTTCATTAAATTTTTGAATATTGTTTTATAATATAAGAATCATTTGAGAAATGACCAGCACTAATATTTAAAAGGAAAAGAGATGCAAGAATTAGGAATGAAAATACCACTTTTTGAGGAAAAAATAGTTGGGCACAGTCTAAGTGCTAGTGATCTCTTTGAGTTATGCATGTTATATTGCACATATGAGACTGATGTAACAAAGCACTGAGCTAAGAAAGACAGTGTCATGGGGATTATACCTGTGTGGGAGTAACATATTTACCAAGAAATGCACCAAAAATGATGAGTACAAAATTAGAAGGTGCACAAGTTTGCTGTGCATTACTTTGCGTTTAAACTCACTATATCCATACTGTACTCTATTTTGTAGTTTGCTCATTTTTCTGTTAATCCTTGTCCCTGGTCTGGTTTCTGTGCTGGCTGTGGAGGAGCTGTGCCCTCTGTGTACTGGATTAACTGGCAGTGTGCGTGCACATGGTTGTATCCTCTGCCTGAAGACTGCTTGATTCAGCTTGCCCATGTTCTCTGAAATAAAATATGTCTGTGAAAGTCAGTTGTTTGAGAGTCTGTTACAGAAAGCACTCCCTTCCTTCAGACCTTCCTCCTTCTCCTCTCACAAAGTGAAGGGTAATGGCTTCAGGCTACAAGAGATTGGAAAGTGCAATTTATTACATGGATATGCAGGAACAGCTGATTGCTTTTGATGAGAGGTGCAGTCACTTAGTATTACACAGACAACAGATTAAATCCAGGGTTGCACTGATGATAATGATCCAAACGATATGATTCCATATTATTAGGATTTTGTTTGGCTTAAAACTCAATAACCTATCTTTGTTGAAAAATCTTAATGCATTTCTTACTGCGTCTCACAGATGTGGATGAACTTCTCAGCAGGGAGATGAGGAACTGAAATAGTTGCAGGAACCTGTCAGATCTAGTCTGTCAGTTTTCATTTTTCAAAACTAAAAAAGCATCTAGACACTGGGACCTTACCTTCAAAATGCAACTGGAGTGTAGCATACTCAGAAGTAGCTCAGTCTGAAGACAGTTGGATGGTGCAGATCTGAGCCATCACTGTTCCATCCATAATGTTCAGGAAACTTGAATTCTTCAGTGTAAATGTGGAAGAAGAGAATTATCTGAACTGAGGGCATTGTTTCTTTAAATGTGGGTACAGCTACACTTGTGTTTTTATTGAAGATAGTTGCAAAGGGTGTCCAGAAGGGAAGAAGAGAAATAATAAATGTTTTAGCCATTTGATAATACACAGTGAGATAGTGGAGCAGTTTCTGCTGTTACAGGAGAGATGCAGAAAGGAGAGGAGACAGGTTTGTAAAACAGCACCTAATGAGATAACAAATGGGAGACAATTTTATGCTAATATTGAATCTTTTGATTAAGCACCCGGTCAAATGTTTCTGTTGGCTGAACAGGTCAAGAAATAATGTTGGCATTGTACTGTCTTATTTGCTGCTGTGGATCTAGGTGTTTAGATTGAGATTCAAGAGGCTGTTATAATAGCATGGTGTTTGTCCCAGCAGGTGGTGGGTCTCCATCCTTGGAGGTGCTTTGACAGATGTTGTGATTGGATAAGGGCCTGAGCAGCTGCACCTGGTACTGAACTAGCCCAGTGTGGAGTAAGAGGCTGTGGATGTTCATCCCATCTATCCCATCCTGTCAGCCTGGGGATGGGCTGATGTATGCACATTGTTGGCTCACTCACATGTGCTATGGGTTTCTGAGGTATTTTCCTCAAAATACAGGTTCTTCCTTTTCAACTGTGAAGCTTTTTGGCTTCTAGGCACTTGGCTTTCTGGTGCCATTAAGGTGTCTTACATTACGGATGTAAGTAGCGTTTAAACCATCTTTGTAGCAGTGAAATTCAGGTTGGGTTTGGTAACCTAGCTCTACAGGTGTCTCACTGTGACCATCACGGGGCCGCTCTCCAAAGCACTGGCCTCAGATGTGCTGCCAGTGGTACTGAACACAGATGTGGTGCAACTAGCAGTCTCTGGCTGCCTTTGTGTGTGTGTTGGGATCTGCTGTAACCCCTCAGCTTCTTTCCATCACTGCGTTTTGGAACAGCAGTAAGTCCTAGAAAGACACATTGGAAGAGATGTGTTGTACAAGGAAGAGAGTGGTGCATGGGGAAGGACAATGGAGACAATTTCATGCTCCTCTGCTACCACATCCAGAGACTCCAGAACTTAACCTTGCAGTCCAAAGGCAAGCTCCCTGTAGGGATTTTGGGAGATGAGATTTCCACCAGTCCAGGTGAGGAGAAGTTACAGTATTAGTTTTGTGCTGATACCATATAGCATGAAAGCAAATGTACCTATCCTGTCTCAAGGAGTGGTTCTGTTTCTGATACTGAAGCTTATATTAGACTGAATTATAAAAGGAATCTTCTTCTACTATTAGACTTTAACTGCAAGATCCCCATCAGATGCCTACAGTTGCACCAAATAAAAATACCATCTGTGTGTTGTTCAAATAGGAACCTTGCAGTTATAGCCAAATAGTAAAGGTAGATTCCTACTCTTAACATTTTTATTTTTCAGAGGCCCCACTCTTTTTACCTCTGTCAAAGGAGTTACAGAGTAACTCTGTTTCTCTTGTTACTGGCAATTTCTGACCAGAAACCTACAAGAAAGAAGTTGTTTACTTGATATTGTCAGTGGTGAGGACAGGTTGTAAGATTAAGAATTGACAGTGAAATTTTTCCACGTTTTATGTCTGTATACAACAGGATGGAGGAAAGTATGCAGTAATTGTTTTAAAAGCATGTATTATGAAATGTTTGGTAGATAAATACAATTTTTAAGGTTATATTTTAAGAGTTGGATTTTGTTTAATCTGAACTGGAAGCAGTAATATATCCTTTTGTCCAGGTGACTGGAGTTTTAAATGGCTGTTTTTTTTCCCTAGGTAGTTGTGATGACGCATGATGCACGACAGTGATCTTCAGGAAGCAAGCAAGATAGCATCCATACTGCTTGCTATTAACCCTTCTCATCCTGAACTAGAAAACTATGAAAATTCCATTGCAAAGTTAAGGCACTAAGAGGGAGCACTACTGGAAACTGTTGCTTTGGGGAAAGGTAAGAAGACTCTCTTCCTGAATCTATAGATATTTTTGTTACCGAATATGAATATTATTCTGAAGTTCATTGCTTCATGAATGCATTTCTTTATTGAGTAAATGTGTAGACCATTATCCACTTTTAGGTAAATGTTTTAAAATGGTTTGCATAGGTGAAAAATATAAAACATGAGGCATATTGAGATTTGGAAACTTGTATATTGTCTTACTGGAAAGGATTGCATGCATGATTTTAACTATTTGGCAATGACAGGTTTTGGTGATTATTCTTACGACTTTTAAACATGAACTACAAAACTATATTAAGACTAATTAAGATTATCTCATGCAACATGAGATTATGCAAAGTACTTTACTGCAAGTATTTATGAACTCTTTGTCATGACATCGATGAAAGTTCGCAGACTGTGACCAGGAGCTGAAGAAACTTCTGTTTTTTAATTAATCTGATACAGTGTAAGTGTTCAGCTAAAGCCTTCGTAGGGCTGAAATTCCTTACAGAAAACAGTTGGATGTATTTGGTTTTGTAGATGCTGATACTACTGAAAATGGATGAATAAGCATTTTGCACGTATACTTCATCATATTTGAAATAACTGCAGTTGCTACTGTGCGCTTGTATCTCGAGGAAAAATAAAGAGCAATATGAGCAGAAATTCATTAGCTTCCTTCTCTTAAACAAAACAAAACACTTTTCTCCTGCTAAAAAGGTTGGATAGGCTTTAACCTGTCATTATTAAACTCTAGTTAGTCCTTCTAACATATTAAAAAATAAGATTTCTTGGAGTCAGTTAATATTGCCCAGTAATTAACACAGTAAATGACATTGTTAGCAGTGTGTCTCTTGAAGTGCTGGCTTCCGTAGTTCTCCCAGTTCTATTCCACTGAAGAGATAATTATTCTCTTTTGCTTTCAAAGGGCAGTACTATAAAGACTCTTGGCAGGACCACAGGCTTCTCAGTCTGAGTAGTTATTTTTGTGTTCCTTGCCGATTGCTTAAATGCAGATTTTTCTATTTTGTCTTGTCTGGATTTTTAGATGATAGTTTTAAGTACATTAGGACAATTGTAATATCGTTTATTATTCAATATGGTCTCTTCTTGTATGCAAGGCAGTGCAAGTGAAAAGGAGTAGAAGGATATATTTGTGCTTTGGGGTACAAAGATCTGAACATTTGTGATGCTTGCTGCAATCCTCCATGGGCATTATGAAGATGGGAAGTTTTCCTTGCCTACAGATGAGAAGTTCTGTGCAGAAGGCTGCATACCTGCATGCTGGCAAGAGATGGTCTGAATGTGTAGGTCCAATGTGACTTGTGGCAGGGCTCTAAGTCACATCCTGGCAGCAGCAGTCTTTGCATTTTCACAGTGGTGTGCCATTGTAACGTGCTGAAGTCCAAGTGTCAGTCACTGGAGGGCATGAAGGAGGTGCCTAAACCATACCAAACAAAAAAGTCACAAGAGGAACCAGTGTTCTATGCACAAGACTGGGCACATATCATTGTGTCATGTGAACCAGAATGAAATGCATGACTCTGGTCTGGAAATGTACAACTCTATCTAATTATGGACTCTCAGCTGGGAAATGGGCACCGTCTCCTAGGCTACTTTCATCTTTAATTCTGGGTCCAAATATGTTTCAGTTAGGCAAAGTCAAAAAGATTAGTTTCAATAATTTCTGGACTGTTTTACCTGCCTTACTCTGCCTTGAAACAGCTGATTGTACTAATCCCTCTCCTTGACAAAGCAGTTAAAGAAGATAAAACCTTTTAGCAGTTAAGTGAATAGATATTGTGTGAAAACAGTGTCTCATGGCAGCAGACTTCCCACACCAGTGTATAAAAATTTGGTAGGTGTCTTGTAAATGTCTTTTAATTCAGAGTTGACGATACATAGAATTACAGGATGGTTTGGGTTGGAAGGGGCCTTAAAGATGATCTAGTTCCAAACCTGTGCTATAGGCAGGGACACCTCACTGTAGACCAGGCTGCTCACAGCCACATCCAGCCTGGCCTTGAGCCCCTCCAGGCAGGGGGCATCCACAGCCTCTCTGGGCAACCTCTTCCAGTACCTCATCACCCTCACAGTAAAGAATTTCTTCCTAATATCTGGCCTATTGCATGAGCATACACACCTATTCATGGGCCTTTTTTTCCTAAAAGGGAGACAAGGCCAACTGACAATATATGCTCTTGTGAAATCTATATTTTATGATTTCAAGAAAACTCAGTGAGTGGAAGGAATTATTTAGTTCCACTTAACTAGAACAGTGTTTTTGTTTTTTAATTACACTGGTGGCACATGAGAAAAATTAGTAGTACTGAAGTCTGACAAATGTTGATGTTATCTTTCCAAATGTTCTTGCAGGTTTTTGGGAATGACGTTGCTGGCATCAGCAAGTGATTTTATCTGTTGCTGCTCATAAACATGATTACCTTATTTCCTCTTAGTTATTTTAATGCTGCATTAGAAAATTCTGCTATGTGGTTTATTTGGTCTGGTAATATTTTTAAAAGTATAACTGTGCATCTCTAAATTGAACTTGATCAATTCTATGCCTTCAGCTTTTGGAAGAATGAGAAGGGTCTACTGAGACCCACCAGGATATGTGACAAGCTGTTTGGCAGTAACCCAGGAATGCAATTAAGCATACTTAATTATGTGCTTTGTTTGCTGGGTTAAAATCATGCATGGTCTCTTTTTGGAGAGACTTTGAGTTTGTTTCTGCCTGTCTGCATGGAGGAGTCCAATTCTGAAAATGGCAATCTGTGTGTGTATGTCCATGAAGTCTGGTACTTCAGTACACTGCTCAAAAGCTGGTAGATGAGGTATTTAAACAGGATTGGACTGATGCAGGAAAATAAATGAAAACTAGGTGCCCAAGAAGTGAGGTGAAGCATGCATAGAGCAGTAGTGATTTTTTGTTTGTTTTTACAACTTCTTAAATTATTATTATTATTTATTCTAAAGAAGAACTAAAAATAAGTTTGGTTTTGCTGTTTTAAGAATTTCCTGCTGGTTGCATAAAACCCCCTGAACTCAAAAGGTCATACCACCAATGTTTAGTATCTTCCAAACAGTCATTTTAAACTAATGCAGAGAGCCAAATGAGGACTGACACTTGGAATTTGGGGGAGGCAATTTATTTTTTTCCTAATTAAAAATACCAGTGTTCTGAGAAACAGAGATCATCATCATTTATCATGTTGTAGCCAGCAGTATTGATATTGACTTGAGTAAGGTAGGTAACATTTTTAGGGCTGATATGCATTGTTTAATATCGCCTAATTATTCTTAATCACTGTTTTTGTTTTTCTTTACATGTTAAGGTAATAGTTGATGAAACAAGTTCTGTCAGTATTAAACCCAGAAGAGTTCTACAGAATCTTTGTAGCTACAAATGTATGGAAGTTGAGTTTTTGACTTCCTTATTTTTCTCTTGCATTCCTAAAATGAGGAGGGGAAAAAAACAAAGGGGAAAAACAGTGGGAGACATGCATCTGATATCAAAGAAAATACTTTTTGTTTAGGAAAAGCATGCAAGATATCACGAAATAGGCAACAACTCTTATCGCTACAGCAGATATTTTTTTTAATATCACAAGATGAACAACAAAATCACAGTAAGTGTACCCTTAATTCCAAAGTAAATATTTTACTAAATAGATTTTTGATAGAAGGAACACGATGTACAAGGAACAGGATGTAACACATATCCAGTACAGCATTTTAAACACACTTTAAACTTCCTGTATTTTCCCTTGCTTATATTTAGATGAAGCTTAAATGGTTCAACTCAATGCTCTTTTGCTTGGATTCACATGGTTGGCATTTTCCCTGCGTGGATGGGTGATTTGAAGCCTTTTTAAAAAAATAATCAATTTGTTTTGTGCGTGTGTTCATCCTTATAGTAGAATAAGGGGAAGACTTTTTCCTTTCCCCCTACAGAGAAATGAGCTAAAAAGTCAGAAGATAAAGAAATACTACAGTTTTTCCTCAGTGCTGATGTGCTATTTTGAGAGATACGCTGACCTACTTTCTGTGTTTCCAGAGGGAGAGTGAAAAAAATCTAGTGAAGGTTGCACAAAGGTTTGGATTTCTTTCTAAGTGGATTTTTGTCCAACCGTTTACATAAACATGCACCAGGCCTTGTGTTGGCTAATATGGGTGTTGATCTGTGCTAGCAAATCAAGATCTCCAGTTTGGGTACAATTTGATCAGTAACAGCAGCAGAGATATACATGCCATTTGGGGGTTTGATAGGATCATTTCATTCTGTTAGTGCAGTTATTTAGTGTTACATGAGATAGAAAGCTTTTGGTTTGTAATTTGGAATAAACTTGTTACCTATGTAAAAGCGGGTAAATTTACTTCAAAGATCACTTTATTGTAATCATTCCCATTTCTTAATCATTGTCTTAGAACCCGTATGATAAAACCCATTTGAATCGTTCACTTTGTGCATCTCTTTATTCATTAGGTTGACCATCAAAGAATGTTCAGCTCAGTAGGTTGCCCTTCCCAATTAAAACAATAACACATGCAGCTAAGGAACTGTGTGAACAAGTTGTTGGAGAAAAGTAATAAGAGATGAAGACCTGGTCCTGCCCTCTGCTCGTCTCTGTATATATCTCACCTATCCTAAGAAGTTTGTTGATTTGTACAGATGTAGTTCTACTGGGAGAGGCCTCAAAAAAACACGAATGACAGGTCTTGAACTTCTATAGCTGACAGGCAAGTCTGTTAATCTTCAGGACAGTTTTATGACTTAAGCTAACTTGTGGATATGGCAAATGTATATATTTCCAGTACACTTGATTTTATATATAGATTTATATATATATTAATTTACACAGTATGACATAAAGACTACATACAGTATTTTGCAAGAATCTGGCTCACAAATAATTTTTATGTTGTATTTAAGGTAGGTTTTTTGGCTCTCTCTGAAAGTTATGTTGAAGATCCTATAGATTAAAAGCTTACAGTATCGTTTTTTAGCATTTGGGTGATGTAAGATTTTCACTGAAGTACCCCTTTGCAGTGCTGCTACTTATCAGTTGTCTAAAATTGGTATTGGGGTATTAGTAAATAATAAAGAAGCTGAATTACTATTATGGCATAACAATCATATGTGAATTCATAGAATAGCTTGGATTGGAAGGGAGCTTAAAACCCATCCAGCTCCAACCCCCCTGCCCTGTACAGGGTCACTTCCCAATAGACCAGGTTTCCCAGGGCCCCATCCAGCATGGCCTTGAATACTTGCAAGGATGGGGCATCCACAGTTTCTATGCACAACCTGTGTCAGTTCCTCATTACCCTTATCGTGAAGGATTTATTCATAATGTGTAATCTAAACCTACCCTCTTTTAATTTAAAGGTGTTACCCCTTTCCCTGATAAAAAGTCCCTTCCAATTGTTCCTGTAGGCCCCTTTAGATATTAGAAGTTGAAGTGAGGTCTAACCAGAGCTTTCTTTTCTCCCAACTGAACATCTGCAGCTTTCTCAGCCTGTCTTCACAGGAAAGGTGCTCCAGCCTGCTGTTCATCCTCATGGCCTCCTCTGGATCTACTCCAACCGCTCTTTGCCTGTCTTGTGCGGAGTCCCTAGAGCTAAATGCAGTCCTTCAAGTGAGGCCTCATGGGAGTGGAGTAGAGAGGAACAATCCTCTCCCTTGCCCTGCTGGCCACCCCTCTTTTGATGTTGCCCAGGATGCAGTTGGCCTTCTGGGCTGCACACACTGTTGACTCATGTCCAGTTTTTTGTCCATCAGGACCCCCAAGTCTTTACCCTCAGGGGTGGTCTCAATCCACACATCACACAGTCTGTACTCATGTTTGGGATTGCCCTGGCCCATATGCAGGAGTTTGCCCTCAGCCTTGTTGAACTTCATGAGGTTCACATAGGTCCACCCCTCCAGCCTGTCCAGGTCCCTCTGGGGTGTAGAGTGTAGACTGCACCACACTCCTCAATGTTGTCAGCAAACTTGCTGATAGTAGAGAGATATTAAATAGCACCAGTCCCACTGCCAATTCCTGAGGAATGCAACTCCTCCTGGACATGGAGCCATTAACCACAACTCTTTCAGTGTCACTGTTCAGCCATTTCCTCATCCATCAAGTAGTCCATCTGTCATTTGTCTACTTAAGCACTACAACAAAACAAGTTTTTAACGATGTTCCATGGAAGATAATAAAAGCACAGATTGTAGGGTTTCAAATACAAAATTCTTTGATGTAGTAGCATGAAGGAAAGATGAAGACCATTCTGTGTAGTTTGCTCAGCTTTGCTGATGGCATGGTGCTGTGGCTTAGAAGTAATCCTTGGATGTACAGAAATGAGACTCTAGAGGAAAAGTGAGAAAACTTTCTACCTCTTCAAATGATATTGGCTGTGCAGGCATTAAAGTACTGGATACAAGGCTATGGTATATCCATTCAGCAGTGAGATATAAATACAGACTAGAGATGAAAGAAGCCTATGACATTTTTCAAGGTCTGGAGGAAAAAAATATATCTTTATACTGTGAGGCCTGAAGTGTTCAGTTATTTAAATGTACTGAACTTAAATTTGCAAGGTGAATTGATCATCAGATATAAATGCTTTTCTTAAAAGACAATCACAAAGCAAGGAATTTCTCAGTTTTCTAAATAAAAGAGCAGCATATACTGCCTGGAATAAAAAAAAACAAAACCAAAATTCCTCACAGAAAGAGAATATAGACATTGAAAAAGATGAGTTGTAGCTTCTCTGGGGTGGAACACTTCTATCATTATCAGTGCAGTTATTCAGCCTGGAGAAGAGAAGGCTTTGGGGAGACCTCATTGCAACCTTTTAATATTTAAAGGAGATTTGTAAGAAAGATGGAGACAGACTTTTTACAAGGACTTGTAATGGTAAGACAACAGGTGACAGTTTTAAATCAAAAGAGGGGAGATAGAGATCAGATATAAGGAAGAAATCCTTCACTGTGAGGGTGGTGAGGCACTGGAAGCTGTGGATCACCTGTTCTCGGAAGTGTTCAAGGCCAGGAGGGTTGGAACTAGGTGATCTTAGGTCCCTTGCAACCCAAACCATTCTATGATCATGAGGTAGGAACTCTGAGAAGTTGACTTTAATACTGCACTATTCAGTAGGGTTAGTGAAGAGACAAAGATTTCTCCATGACTTAGTTAAGTGCCCTGCTTAGGTTTCAGCTCTGAAGTGGTAACTGGGGAAACTGGTTGTGTTCATTGGTTGTACAAGGATACTATGCTCCCAGGCTGAAGTTATGCTTTATAATTTAATTCCCATGGTCTTCAGTACCTTCCAGAAGCCTAGATTTAGCTAGCAGGAAAAAATACGGTTGCATGCAGTTGGTCAAGTTGAACCTCACTTACACGTAACCTTGATTTCTTATGTTCTTTTGCTGTATTCTGTTCAATACATAGCAGTCCTGTTCCTCATGCTTGAGAAACATGTCTGGATATCCCATTTCTGCTGAAAGTAGATTAGAACTTCCCCCGTTTCTTCCTGTGCTTTCAACCTGTGTAGAAATCAAGAGGACCTCAGGTTATTTAGGACCTTCTGTTATGGTCCTCCCTCCCCAGAATATTCATTACAGTTGCACTCTAAGCAACTGATATTCTCCCACTTGGAATCAGAACTTAGAGGAGAAACCCTGAATAAATTTTTCCACTTAATGAATTATATATCCAGTGTTCTGAAGCACCGTAACTAAGTATGAGTGCTTCTATCACACTTCTCACTTTCACAGCCAAAAGTTGTCCAGATGTAGGTGTTTTATGCGCTACATTTATAGTGCTAACTTGTCAGTAGTGTAAATACAGAAGAAGAAGACAAAAAAAGGGTGATAATTCCTAACACAAACTGATTGAAGGATTTATCTTACTGAATTATGTGTTTTCAAAAATAATTAGTTTCAATAGTATTATCACTTTCTCTTGAATATTTCTATAATTGTAGAAGCATTTAGGAATGTGTTTTCCATCTGTGCCCCTCCTGGAGACTGGTAATGACTTGACTTTCCCTGAGATAAGCCAAATTACAGTATTCTATCACAGGCATTAGTTCTTCAAATTCTTTTGAAACTACTCCTAAATGTCCAAAGATAGTTTGTCTGAGCTACAAAAGCATACAGCAGGGCTGTACATTCTGTACTTGAGGAATTCTGATTGAGGTTAATGTCAGTAATGTCATTCTAAGTCATAAAAGCTTTAGATCACCTACAACGTACCTGTAAAACTTAACTTTTTCTCAGTATTTTGCCACTGTTCTTAATTTGGAGACTATAAAACCTGGATGTGAACTTGCAATAGGCAGAAGGAATGTGTTGTTCATGCCTCTTCCCAGACTGTGGAATGAATTACTGGAAGAATTCAGTTGGAGTCTGTCTATGCTTTGGGAGTGATGCAGGATTTATCTACCTTGGCAAGGATTTTTCTCTCTAACTAAGCTCTTAATTGACTTAACGTGAAATAAATTCCACAGCTTTGAAACCCTGGACAGAGATAACAGTGAAAGTAAGGAGTGGAAGGGTGTTTCTCGGGGAGCTGAGATACGCGTTGTTGAGTGCTCACAGTCAGTGACCAAACAGGTGTCTTAAAATGAGCTCTTGCTACAGTGAGTGTCTGGCTTGAAGGTAACCCTGCAATAACCTAGTTTAACATTAACACTGTGTTTTTCTCACTTGTTTTCACCCTTGCTACTAGATAGAATAAGGTTACGTAACCTTACTTTAAAGCTGATCAACTGTGCAGCCTTTGCTCAGGAAAGTAACTCTTCTTTTCTTCTCTTTCAAATGATCTTTATTTTCTGATTCATTGCAAACAGTAGTACACAGGATATAAAAATAAAATGGTGTTTATCTTGTGAGCGTTGAGCCACCACAGCTGTGTGCGAGGATATGCAGCAACGGTCCCAAAAGGGAGTAACTGTTAGACACAGGATCTACTTTATCTTTTCACTTCATCTTTTCAACCTTGAGGTTGCAGTGTGAATGCAACCACTCTCTTCTGCTAATTCTGTTTTGAAACATCTGCTGTCATTCTTGCCAATTAACTGTTGTCAAATGAGTCTAAGTCGTAGTTAGCTCAGGCCAGTACATAACCATAAAGAATTTTATCAAAATTTCTAAACATTTCTCTAATTCATTCTTTTTCTGTCTGTGCTAATAATAGCTGTGGCCACTCAGCATCCTAATCTGAACAATCATAGGAAGACTGAACAATCAGTCTGAATCTGTATGATTTCATTAGTCATGTCTGTAAAAATGCACAGACCAACTTCCTTCTCACTAACGGAGTTATGCAGGCTAGGACAACTGTGTCAGAGTTGTAGCAGCATAATACAGCATAATTTTCCACCCTGTTATGTTCTGGAAAAGCATTTCAGTCATTATTTGAATGCTGTCTCATCATACAGGCAATGCTTTAAAAAGTCTGAGGGAAATAATTGGTAAAATTGGTAACTCTGATTGATGTATCTGATGGGCTGTGATGTATCTGATGATGTGATGGGCTGTTACATCTTCACGAAGCAGACAGAGTCTTGAAGCACTTGGAAGTTTTCATTTGCCATGGGAGCCCTGCGGTGTCTGCCAGGCAGTGCTGCTGCTCAAGGCAGCTCTGAGTGGCAGTTGCTTGCTGTTGGCCGCTGCTTCCTGTGGTTGGAGGAGACCATATTTCCTATTTTTTGTACTTCTCCCATGTACTGGCTGTCATTTTTTTTTTTTTTTTGCCTCCTAGTATGGGGGAAAAAAAAACAAACAAACAAACAAAAAAAAAAACAGAAAAAAACCCAGGAAAAAGTACACTTATTATTCAGGTAGTTATTCCCTTTATTGCTTTCTGTCTTTTTTCATCACAAAGGGAGATCCACAGTGCTCTTACACCCACATTACAAATTTGTGTGGAGACTTTCCCTCAGCCCCTCTTGTTTTATGGATACGATTCTACTTACTGCAGGTAGGAGGTGGGGGGAGAGATCAGTTGCAGGTAGGGGTACTCTGGACTTGTGAAGGAAGTGATGTCACATTTCAGTTCCTGCTGAGGGATTTTAGAAACCTAAGGATTTTCTTTTTTGCAGAGTGCAATTCGGATTTGGTTAAGCATGGGTCACGCATTTATTTAATTCAAGTGCAGTTTAGAGAGGTGACAGAATTCTTTTTAAAGACTTTAAAATGTTTATTTCTGTAGGCAGAAAAATGCTTCTTGTAAAACAACAACAACATAAAGTGTCTTGCTGCATTGCAGTGCTAGATAAGTGGATCTTACTAAATGTGCCCAAATACAAAATAAGTGTTTGCAATGAAATTAAGGGAGTTAATTACTGCGCAACTAATTGTACAAATCAGTCCTATATGTCTACTGGAGTAGATATTTACTGATAAACTGGAGTATAGAGGGAGGGATTTTTGCTGTTGGACATGAGCTAGAAACAGTCCTAGGCTGGCAATGTGACTTTGCCCTAAGTGAGTATCTTGCTTTAAATGAGGAAGTTTTAAAAGACAGATCTGCTGTTTGTTGCTGTTGCCAGCAGAATATGGCTCTAAATACTCACATTCTGCAGAAGAGGTCACAAACTTTTAGCAGGCTGCCTGTTCTGGCCCAGGCAACTTTTGCAAGCTGGGTTTAGCTGGAGCTTCTGCTTTTGGTACTCACACATGAAGGTGTAAGTGGACAAGAAGTGGCAAGCCACAACTGATTCTTGTGCAGGAAAATGAGCTACTGATTTCACAGAATCACAGAATTGCAGGGCTTGGAAGGGACCTCAAGAAATCAAGTCCAACCCCTCTGCTAAAGCATATACCCTATAACAGGTTGCACAAGTAGGCATCCAAACAAGTCTTGAATATCCTCATAGAAGTAGACTCCACAACCTCTGGGCAGCCTGTTCCAGTGCTCTGTCACACTTCCGCATGATTGTGTGGAGCTTACTATGTTCAAGTTTTAGGCCACTACTTCTTGTCCTACTATTGTGCACCACTGAGAAGAGCCTGCCCTATTTGCCTCCCACCTCCCTTTAGATGCAGAGATAAACGAAACTGTCAGCCCTTTTGGAGGCTGAGTTTCATTCTGTAGATGTGGAGAAGAATTTGGCTTTGTGGCACATTGCTTAATCTGCAAAGGTTTTGCCACTCATGAGGGAAATGAAAAGACTGGGGTCACGCCCAAGTTCTCTTTTTAATCTTTATTTGTAAATGTAATTTCTGATATTTGGACATAGCTCATGCTCATGAATACTTGAGATGATTTGTCCTGAAGCTGATGGATATGGTTCTGTGACACCTGCAGTGCTGTTTGTTTGGCATCCATACATAAAAGATGCTTAGAAAAACACTGAGAGTGGGAACAAAGGTTCATAAACCTATTGGAGGTATGGTCTGGATGAAGTATGAGGTGCTCATAAAGCTGATTTCAGCTGGTCTTTTTGCAGTGCTTATAATAAC
Organism: Callipepla californica brunnescens; assembly: GCA_023055505.1. Lineage (NCBI taxonomy): Eukaryota > Metazoa > Chordata > Aves > Galliformes > Odontophoridae > Callipepla > Callipepla californica. Next base: position 103,803,961 of record JALIRH010000001.1, on the reverse strand, counting down.
CTCTAGTAAAACTTTAATATATTGATGGTGCTCACTTTTACCAAATGATGAGGACTACTTTAAGTTATTGATTTTGTCTGCAGAGTAATGGATTCTTCTTGTCCACTATTCTTACAGCCTGGAAATTTCTTTGTTAATTTTAACAGTTTTCTTTTATGCTCAGGATGGTATGCTTAGATAGTTTTACAATTGTTAACATTTATTATAATTCTCTTTGGTCCTAACTGGAACAAATTAGAACTGAATCTCACTTGAATGGGAATTTGTTCTCCATATAAATGTAATAAATGTAACATTAATATACACAATATACATACAATATATTAATAGACATACTGAACTCTCAGGTATGCCGAGTGCACATAGTGAATCCATCTTTTTGGGAAATATCTTTATATATTTTCTGAAAAGACACACTAAGATGGAAGCTACACCTGGCTGCTTGTACCACTGCACTTCTGAAAATAAGCAGATGTGCAAGCAGAGGATGTAGAGAACGGTTGTCTCGACATGGAAAGTACAGATGAAGTTTAGGCCAGTAGGAGCCTGGAGAGCAGTGCTTTCTAGCAGTGATTTCTGGAACACAATCCCACAAGACCAGACATGGTTTTTCCCTATTTTTTTTCTTGAAGTTGTTGGCTTGGTTGACTTGGGGGATCATGCCAGCCTTCATTTGGAATTTATATGGTGCTGGAGGGAAAGTAGTCTGGATTCCTAAGATTTGGGCACATGAATTTCACCTAGATCCAAACTGAAGTTGAAGTTGCATGGTCTAAAGCTCATTTTTAGTAAAGGATAGACAATCTTGTTTAATTACATGGATTCAGAAGCAGTCTCTAGGTTTAGAACAGGAAACAACTGTTGAAGAGTGAAATGTTATTACTGGATTCCAAGGCTGGTAATAGTTGTTATCTTCTTTTTGTTCATGTGGACAGTGATAAAACAGTCACCATGTACCAGCCTGGGGTATCGAGTTCATGTCCTTCTTGTAACATAGGACGTGTTAAGTCCTAGATGATAACCTGCAAGGATGTGATGGTAACAAAGTGACCACACATTATTTACAGTTAGGTATTATACAAAGATGTGGTGGGTGAGAAAAGACCCAAAATTAAACATTACAGAGGTAGAGGGCTACAGAGCAGAATTTTCTGTGTTTTCAGTCTGGTACTTCAGAGTGCTTTCTGATACACTGGTCCTGTTGGCTTTTTTTGTTGTTGATTTTCGTGCTATATAGGAAAGATTTGAAACCTGATTAAGCTCTGTCCCATTACATTACATACTCTCACTTTTCTGTCTTTACTGAAGGATAAGATGCATTGTGGCCCACTTCCTCCTTTCTTCTTCTTCAGTAAAGTTTAATGTAGCACAGCAGGGCAAAGCCCTGAGCAAGAGACTATTTCTGCTTCAGAGCGTCCCCATCTATCTGTATCTCATCTCATCTCATCCAGCCCTGGATTCCTGAATTCCAACACCAGAATTTTTAGAGGTCTATTTATAATCCACATATATTTGACTAACTGTCCATGAGAAGCAGAATTTTCATCATCCTTTATGAGCTGGATTTCCCAAATCTCTAGGATTACTGTGGACAGTGACCTCACTTAACAGCAGATGTGGAATAAGCCCTTTGGAATTGAGGGTAATTTTCATTAAAGCTATCATCTTCTCTAAAAGGTTCCAAAGAATTTCACTTATTTTTTGTATGTATCTTTAACACTCCTTTACAGAACCTGAAATGGATTGTCATTATTTCTCAGATAGATGCTAACAAAATTTAAGTGAAACAGTGAGTACTCATAAATGGTCTTAAGTAGAAAATTATCTCTGAAGTTTGTAGCCTTCATATTTCTGGCCTGCTTGTAGTATTCACTTTCTACACAGAATGCAATAGGAAAAACTGAGACAACTGACAAGCTTTGTGCAGGGCTTGTGCTGTACCCTACTAGGTAAAACTTCTCTTTACTCTCTAGGTCTGTTTGGTGTGATTGCATTTAGAGCATAGGCCTACTGTAACAGATTGCAGTGCAATGAGAGCAAGAGTGATTTTGTAATTGAGTGTTACAGCCGTGCAGATTCTGGGAAGTTCCACCCTCAGCCTTTGATCTCTGGAAAATACCAAGCCCCTGGGCTGTCGCTTGGGCACAGCAACATGTCCTGACTGCACTGAGGCCATCTGCAGGGATCCATCCATCTCTGCCAGTTTGGTTCCTAAGCTGTTCCTGTTTATGCTGTTGCCTGCCAGAAAATTCCTGCTTCCAGGGTTTGCTCTGCTTTTCGGTTGGAGAAGGATCAACTTTCAAGTCTTCATGAAAATGAGACTGTAACAGCTATCATGTAATGGGAACATCAGTGTGAAGTGAAATTATTATAGATGTCTATTAGCATAGAAATTATTCTGCTTATGAAAGGCTGTGGCATGAGTCAGCTTCCCATGTTAATGTGGGAAGCACGCGTTATGGATCAAGCATCACGGGACTAATATTATCTTAGAACCAGATTACAGCATTAACCATAGATTTTGTTTATTGTTAGCAAATAACACACTTATCTTCTTTCAGCTGAAAGAGAATGCAACTGGAACACTAGGCCGAATCTCTTGTCAATATTTATCTATTAAAATCACTATAATGGCATAGAAAGCAACTCAGAAAAAGCTGCGTTTTTTTATTCATGTTTTGTCTGAATGTATTTTAGGTAGGCAAGGAATTGTCTGGGCTTAATGCTTATTTTTGTTTTCTGCAACTCTAATTTAATATCAATTTATCTATCACAAATTAAAGCAGTGAATGTAGTGCTGCAGTGCATGGTCTGACTAGCATCTCATACTCTCATTTAGCTTGCTCTAGGGTCAGATGTAGCCTGGCAACTAAGTGCTAATTAAGCTGTTCTATGAGTCAAGCGCTCACTACAAGGGTAGAAATTAATGTGAACCTAAAATGATCTCTTTGGTGTCTTTGAGAGCACAACCATGTTAACCTCTTCCTCTTATAAACCCTTCTGAAATTGATGCTTGACTTGAGAGAGTGTATTTGGTAGCTCCGACTGTTATAAGATATAGGTTTTTGTATGTAGCAGCATTAGGCCATGGGATGAGTTGGTTAATTCAAGGCAAGAATCTCTCAGAAGTTCACATCCTATGCATTTAGACAACCAGGTTATTTCAGAAAATTAGAAAAATCACTTTTGAGTAACAGTTGGAGGAGTTCTTCACTTTTTTACTACCTGTCTGTAATTCTTACGTGTTTTAACTTTCTTGTTTGAAAAGCAAAAAAAGGAGATGAAAGACTTCATAGCAAAGATACACTCACAGCTCTATGATTGCTCTGCTGAGGGTAGGGGATGAGACAGGTACTAAGAGCTTTTGCAGAATAAAAAGAAAAGAAGGAAAAGGTTTACTAAAAAGGTTTCTAGTGCTAAGTAGTCTTTTTTGAGCAAGCAGGTACTCAAAAAGTCTCAGCTTGATTGGTATCAACTTGATTTCTTCAGACATTTCTGACACCTGTAAAACCCACGTAAATGCAGTAAGTAGCTTGTGTATTGCTTTTGTAACCTTAATTTTGTAAAGACTAAAACCAGGCATTACCTGGCACAGTCAGGAGTGACGCACATGTCCCTGGCCTTGTGTTCTTATTCTTTGTGGCAGCATAGCTAAAAATAAAGAAAACAGTAACGTTAGATTTCATAGAATCACAGAATCACAGAATCATAGGGGTTGGAAGGGACCTCTAAGAGATCATTGAGTCCAACCCCCTGCCGAAGCAGGTTCCCTACACCAGGGACACCAGATTTGTGCTACGGTTTGCTGTACAGCCTCAAAAAAGTGGATGGCAGTGTGACAAAAAAGATTCCATGGGCTATGGTAAAGTGGAAGTATGGGACTTCATTTTCTTTTTCTTTTATTGAGTTATGCTGGTTTAAGTGTTGGTAAAACTTAGGTCTTCTTCTCTTGCCATAGCAGTTCTTTCAACATATGTGCCTCATCCTTTCTTGACAGTATTTATGTACCATTCTAAGCTGGTACACATAGCATAGTGGGAAGGTGCGTGAATGAAAGTACACTGATGTGGATTCTGCGTTACCACACCAGGTGGGAGCTGATTGTGGTGGCACTTCTACTTCCTCAGTACAGACTTTCAGAGCCAGCGTATGCTGGCTGACACATTCAGAACACTTTAGGAAACTTTTCCCACAGCTGAAGACAGAAATGACAGCTCTAATGTAGTCATAATTATCCATGGATAACTGCACATGAAATATAACTAGATTTGCTGCCATACTGTTAATCCAAAAGGTAAAAGTAATTGATCCTGTGAGAAAACTTATTTTTCTATTACCTAGACCATGCTAATTCTGTAGCCTTAAATCTGTTCAGAGTGTAGTCCAAACATGAATCAGTTATCAAACACCACTTTCTGTAGGCTTTCATTTACCAGGTTTTAATCAAATAAATCATCATAGGAACTGCAGAGTGTAAAATTTGGTAGTATGCTGTAAGCAAGAGATATGATGTTCTGATTTAGCTTCCAACCATAATGGATAAACCTGATGATCTATAGCTCAGCCATTAAATTGGGCTTTTTTTTAATCATTATACTGTGCTTTCAAAATTGTAAGAAAATTCTGAACTACACAGAACCTACTGCAGATGCACGAAACTTTGCCACCCTAAAAGTGTATCTAAATTACAAAATCCCATGCTTTGTTTCTCATTTGAGTACTTTCATGATTTGATGCAATGATTATTTACTTTGCCGAATGTCTTCTGAAAGATCTTGTTTAAACCTTTCATGGGATAAATAAATTAATAGTTCTATTTATCTTCCATGCTCAGAGAGCTTTAAGAGATTAGTAACACTTTTTTTTCCCATAGAAACAATGTTGATTAGTTCTGTTGTATTATAATTGTGGTGTTTGTTTTACTCAACACAATTATTTTAATCACTGTTTCAGATAAAAGGTTTAGTGGAGTTTAACTCCTTCAACTATGCTGTATCCTTATACAAATATATATATATTCTCTACTACAATTTCAGTTATTAACTTATTTTTTAAAATAGTTTGGCTACTTGATTCTCTGTTTCTTTCTGGATTCCTGGATACATACAATAGGAACTTTGTGAATAATTCCATAATAGTTAACAAGTTTACATCCACACATCATACTTGCAGTATGGTGGTGGTGTTTTGTTTTGTTTTTTTAACTCTGTTTGTATTTCCATTTCTAAAATTGCAAAGCATCTGTCATTAAGCAGAAAGTAGAAGGTCTGGGAGCAATACTGTCACTGCAACCTCGGTGCTTTTGTGAAGAATCTCAGATTTTACCAGTTTTTCTCTTTTCTGTCTGTGTTTAATTTCACTTTTTTAAAAAAATATTGTTTTTACTTTGTTTTTATTTTTATTTTTTGAATTCTCCGTGCTTCTGCTTACGTTAGTTGATCTTTTCATTCTCAAACTGCTCTTCAAAGTCCCGCTTCCTCCTGCATTCCCTGTTCTGTTCTTTCGTACTCTGCTGTAACTTATTCTACAGTGGTCTTGTTTGGGATTATTCTTAGATGTTTTCATATGATCCTGTCAAAGGTGAGAGAATCTCCAACAGGAGCTCCATAAATTAAACCATCAGAAGTGTAAAGTCACGGAAATAGCACTTGTGTACCCAACCCCAACAACTTTCAGGCACCACTAAGAGCCTCAGTTTCCCATCTACAGCTGCCCATGTCTCTACTGGTAGGTTAGGATTTTCAGTTTTCCCACTAAGTATTTGCCTGTCTTGATTATTAGATCTGAGTGGGTTTCCAAAGTATACTTGCTAGAATAGATACTGAAGAGGATATTCAGAGACGAGATGTTTGGGGTTTTCAACTGTCCCTTCTTAAACTGCCAACATAAGGCCACTCAGTGGAGACAAATTCTTCTTAGATTCTGATACGCATCTGCTGGTTTAAGGGTTCCCCTCATGTAAAAGAGTGTGGTCCTGTCATACCTTCGAGTGTCCCGGCAGCGATTCCTCTTGTTGGAAATGTTCCACTTGGCATGAATATTCATCGAGCTGAAGAAGGTAAGATTGTATAGTGCAGCAGTTGTATCACTTGGCAAGAATCTGGGACAGTTTCAAGTCACTCTTCTAATGAATATTTAATTATTTCTGCATGTTGGAGCAGTTTCAGCAGGAAATGTTAAGAGCTCTTTCCAGAATATCCTGTATCTTGGTGGTTAGGTCACTTGCTGAAGATGTTGAAACTTTTTTTAATGCTGCTGTCACATTTCTGTTTAAAGTTCCTCAGATCTCAGTTCCTACATTTAGTATTTGTAGTTTTTCAGTCTGCACACATGATTCAAATAATACTTATATTTACTCAGATTTAAGCATTTTCTGTGATATTGAAAAGCTCTTCGTTCACTTGCTCTGGATTAGTTAGGAATGGACCAAATGTCTCTTTGTTGGTTCAGTCAAAGGTGAAAAATCAAGTGGTGCTGGGGGAGAATGGTGGAAAAAAATTTCACTAGCTTGTTTTTTTGATTATTTTTATTCAGTATTATTAAGTGGAAAAAAGAAGATCAGAAGGGTGGGACAGAAGTGTTTTGGCTCGCAGTGATGAAGACAGCTGCCTAGTGGAATTTTTAAAAAGGACCCAGACAATTTAGGTGCACAGTTCAGCATATAAACACTGCTCAAGATCTTTTGAATGCTTGGAAAGTCTGTAAAAAAAGAGGTTTTTTTCCTTGCAGTTACTGCATGCTTGTTATTGGTTTGATTTAAAGAATCAGGTTCTTCTGAATCCATTGTAGGTCCTGTGTATTTGAGATTATTACATTCATAATTTTAACTTCCAGCCAAATGCAATTTTATATCTAGAGGAAGAAGAAAAATCTAGTAGACTGCTTGCATTTTCCTCCATTTCTAGCACAACAAAATGTTGAATAGCTAAGCTAATAATATTCATAAATATATATAAATGCATACACATATTTGTCATTTCCCCTCTTCCCTTCCAAAACTACGTGGGTGAATGGTTATTTCTTGTCAGCAGTGATGATAGTTGTGCTGAATTCTGCACAAAAACTGTATTTTGGAGCAGCTAATCTCTATATCGTTGCACCAAATATAAAATGTGTCCTGTCTTCGGCAAAGTAATTAAAGTAATCATGTTTTAAGTGTTTCAGATGATTCAGAGAAATGAGGTTCTGTCTACAGCTGTTAAAATCTGCTTAAGTATCCACAGCATTAGTTACTAACATTTTAAGCTACCAGTCTGCTTATTCACTTTGCTTTATTAATTTTGTTAATAAGGAACGTGTTCATAGTTAGAAAATTTGTTAGTTTTAATTTACTCATGAATCTTGTGTCATTTATGATGCATTATGTAAGAAAATCAGCAGTTTCACAGAAAAAGAGATTTGCCTGTTCTTCTTCCTAAACTTCAGAGAAAGGAAGACCATATTTTCAGGGGACTGGGAAGTTTTCATTGGGATATCTGAAACAAAACTAGAAAAATTTATGAAATTCTGCTCAGCACCTTGGCTTTTATTTAGATGGAGAATTTATAGACCACATGCTTCTCATGCATGATGAAATGGTTTGTGTTTAGTGGCCAGCAGCTGTATGTGCAGAAAATCAGTCACATGGATGGCTCTCTGATTTTGTCTGCAGTATGCAAGTGATATGATTCTTCCCTGAGGAGAGGAACAAAGAAAGCTAATAATGTGGCCATTTGTGCTTTGTATTTGTTAATCAGTCTTAAAAATGTAACATTGGCAAAGAACAGAGCTAAGAACCCAAACATGCTGCTCAGGTTGTACCTTTGCCAGGCAGGTCCCAGGCAGTTGGCCGGGTTTTGGTTTGGTTTGCCTTGTTGTTGTTTTTTTTCATCTCGCTCTTTCTGTTGTTTTTTCCTTCTTTTTAAAATTTAGCAACACCTGTTTCCCTTGCCAAGATAATGAAGCATTAATGAACTGATCTGAGAAACTCTGTAAAATACAAACAGTGCTAACCCTGGAGGACAGTGCCTCTTATTAAACTGTATTTTCCCCTTTGCACAGTGTGCTGCTAGTTCAGGTATGTTGAACTTCCTAATTACCTCAGAACTTTCAGGCTAATGATTTCGGTGTCTCCTCCCTGCGCTGTGGAAGTGTTGCGAGGAGGGGCAATGCGGTAACCCTACACCTGTTCCAGCACACACCTATCAGCTCACACAACTTCCCAGGCAAGTGCTGAGCTAGCCATGAGAACATCCGAGATTGCTCGGGTCCGTAACCACTAGGCAGAATCCTTCTGCATGGTCAGCTTGGCTTTACGCTGGGGTGGCTTTAAAAGTTACTGCTCCATAATGGCAGTTGATGACAGCAGCTTGTACTCCAGGACTAGGAGTAAACTGAATTCTCGTCAAAGTCATCACAGATCAGCAAGACGGAGTAGTTTACCACCAGACATCTTGCTAGAAAATGACTTTAAAGGGAAGTTTCAAAGAAATAGTAAGAATATAGAGCCTATACAGCCCAGGCGCTCCAAGAAAAGACCTTCTATATTTTCAGGTAGGAAATGCTATGTTAAATAATATGTTGGTACAATATCTTTTAAACCTCTTTGGTAATATTTGACTCTAGTTAGTGCTTATTCTATTGTAAAACCCAAGATAGTCTTCACATGTAGATGAAATGAAGTACCATTATGCTTTGTTAGCCTTTAGGGTTACAGTGTTGGAATCAAAAAAGGATACTTCTTGGCTTTATGTTTCTTGTTTTTTTGCTTGTGGGGATTTTTTTTTTAATACTTGGCAAGTGATTTCTTTTAAATGCTTCTCTAGAGCTTTAAATTCTCTGTTTTGCTTAACCCTGCTTAGAGCCACATAGTTAATGACTGCAGTGTAGTTTTGTACCTCTCGTTGCTCCAAGCTTCTCTCATTTAATTTTCTGGGGGAACGTAGTTTGAGGATATGAGGGCTGACTTTTTCGTATAGCAAGAAATTAACATCACTCAATACTCGAATGCATACTTTGAATTCCTGGCTTCCACTGGAGCCTGTAATGATTGCAGTTAATAGTTCAGTTTAACTCTCCTGTATGTTAAGTATATGAATAAGGTGTAAGAGTGGATTTCAGTGAATGTATGAGTGGCAAAATGTTCCTTTTTTCTATTTTTTTTCAAAGTTTTTTGAAATACACCTAAAAATAGACAGCAGATTAGCACAAAGGCAAAAGATTTGTTGCAAAACTGTCAGGTCATCTTTACAAGGAGGATTTAAAAGGTTCTAGGGGAAAAAAAGAATACCAACTTGACCTTAATAAAACAGAACGTGTTTCTGTGAAGCAGTCTGAGAAAGTGAAATCCTTTGTAGAAACAAAGAAAACATTGCTTTTTAAACAGTGCTTCCATTTCCAGGTGGAACTGTTGATTTTAAACTTCTAGAGGGAGGAATAGTACAATCATACTGACTTTTGAAGAGATGTAGTATATGAAAAAGTGAAATAACTTATGTATTACAAGGTTTCTTGTTAACAGCTAAGCTTACTAAGGCATATTCTCATGAACTGAAGCAATGGGAATACAGTGTTTAAAGATAACATAGGGCAGTGCCATTTGTGTGGGATTTAGTGCCTCAATTACGTCTTTGTTATATGAAAGTGTAATTGTTATACAGCACCTTAGGAAATAAAACTTTATTCCCCTGTCCTCAAAAAAATAAATTAAAAAAAAAAAAGCCTTGTTGCAATTTGAAGTCAGGTGACTCACATGTGCCCTAGGCTCCCACACTTCCCTGTTCCTGAGCAGGCTCTTCTTGAGGTGATGTAGTCTGCTGGTGACTCTCAAAGCATATTATTTTGTATAGGACTGAATCTTTCTTTCTCAGCAGCTGCTTTTTGTTTTCTTTCTTATCTTTTCTGATTCTTAATAAGTTTGTTTTTCCTCCAGCATCTTTTTTCCTTTCTCAACTATAAATCAACATTTTTTGCTAGAAAAATCACATTGAACAGCCTTGTTTTTTTCTCTGTTACTGTTATTCCATTGTGCAAACGTGAATTTCTCCCGCTTTTATTCTAAAAAATCAGTTCTTCTGTCTTGCAGTTCTTTCCACCCTCCTAAATCACCACACTAGTAGTAGTGCTCCATAGTTCGTGCTGTGTCATATAGGAGCCCTTTAATTTAGCTTCTGCACCTGGAGTACTGCCACTGCACTTGTGAAATCCACTGCAGCTCTGTTACTGTACACTCAAGGGCACTTAACTCACAGGTAATGCAAATTGCTTGCCATAAGCAATTGATGGAGATGATGGAAAAATGGGTGTAGTCTTTCATTTGGTAGGTCAGCGGTATACATGGGAGAAGCTTTACTTGATTTGCTTTTGAAAATAGGTTAACCAAGTAAGCTTAAAGTCGTCTAGACTGTTGTCTTTAGTGCTGTAAATGTGGATTAGAATGGAAATAGAGGTGTATGTTGATTTACTGCTGTGTAGTTCTTTGCATCACTGCTGAAGTTCTCTGAAGAATGAGATAATTCTCACTTCCTTCTATCAATCTGGTCATATATGTATGTAGGTCATTCTGAAAGTAATGCCTCCTATTTATTTCCATGGGAACTACAAATGATGCAGTGAACACAATAACACTGCTTGGTAAAGCAATTTCTCACCTACAAAACGCTGATTTCCAACAGTCACCATTAGCTACGCATTTGCACCAGCCATGAACAAGAGCCTTCATGCCATCCTCATGAAAACCTACACCAGAGGAGGTGATCCATAGGCAGTGTCACCACTGCTGGAATGCACTACCCACCACCTCACTGTGCTCACACCAACTGGTTGGTCTACATAATGTGCAGCAAGCATTGATGAATGTCAATGGGTGCAGCTATTTCTCCTCAGAGGAATTCCACATCTTTGCTTTAGTTGCACTCCCATGTCAGACTCCATTCTGTCAGACTGTCCCTCTGCTGCCATCTGTCATATGGCGACAATATATAACAGAATATTGGTGGAAAGGTTCATCCTCTACTGCCATACCTTCAATATCCACCTCTGACATTGTGGGGTCAACATTAGAAATTAGGAGGCACTACTTTCACAGCAGCCCTTGTATTTTAAATCTGTATCATTTTTACTCTTCCACTTTCTTTTAATTCTACCATCTCAGCTTAGCCTTTAATTTCAACGTGAATCTGTCTCGGTTTTAGGACGTGCTTACAGTTTAGTCTGATATCAGAAAACAGAAGGGTGTGGGGATACCCCATTGTAGCCTTGCAATACTTAAAGTGAATTTATAATCAGGAGGGAGTCAGACTTTTTACATGGTTTGATAGGGCAAGAGAATGGTTTTAAACTAATAGAAGGGATTTTTAGATGAGATATTAGGATCAACCAAAGCCATTCAGTGGTTTTATGATTGTGTACATCTTCTTGTCCTTATTTTCTATCTAAGAATCTAAGTAATAAAATAGTGAACGGTGATGCGTAAGGACATCAAGGTTGTAGATCAGTTAAGACACTGAGATTCCCATTTCACATTTGATGCAGATACAGAGAGAGGCCTTTTGCATGCCTTAGGCTTGCTTTACATTCTCTTCCTAACTGTGATAGTTAGAAACTAATTGTTTAAAAATGAAATCTGAAACTTGAAGAAAGTGACACGTCCTGTCATCATGAAGTTGGTCAGACATGTGTGCCTGGATGGGACTGTCCAAGCAGTGGTGTACTGATTTGTTGTATGCCTTCTGCATGGCAAGATGAGAGGAGGACAGAAAATGTGATTGTGAGAGGAAAGCATGGAATTGCCAAAGGGATGTGCTGTGCAGAGATGCTTCTTCTTTGAATGAAACACTTCATTTCTTCTTTAAATTCATGTTTAGAACTCTTGCATACATCAAGGCTTGGCTGATATCAACTTGCTAATATCTACATTTTCTTTCAGCGTTTTACAATTATGCAGAGAAGTATGTTAAAAAAAGAAATCTGCTTGGGAGCCAAGTCTTACTGTGAGCTGGGCATGCTTAAGTATATGCAATTGAAAATCCACTTCTAGTACTGTTAATATCTTGTGGGTTTTTTCCTTCTTCGTTTTCATGTGGCTCATGGTATAGTAGAATGGTGCTTTTTGATGATTTCACAAGAAATAAGGAAAAAAAAGAAATAAGGCAAAAAAACTATGCATTTTCTGCCTCTCGTAGTACCACTCAAGTCCATGGGCCATGCCAGTGACTCAGGCATTGGCTTCACAGCTAGAGTCAGCCCAGTGTTGTCAGTGGGACAACTATCACATTGTCTCTTCTTTTGTACAAACACTATGGTTGTGTTAATGTAATGAAGGTCAGTGGTGAACAGTACTTTTTATCTGCCTGATCCAAGTAAGAATGTAGGATTGTGGCCTCTAATTTTTACAACAGAATAGCTAGCGTTTTGTAACATTTGCTGCTTTTTTTTTCAGTGAAAATATTGTCGCAATTAGAAGTCTTGAGACACTCTATCAAAGCATTTCTGGAGTTCAGACCAGCATACAGTCTAGCAAAGTCACTTTCTAAAATAAGTAAGTTGACCTGAAACCATATTTGTATCTTAATTAAAATACTGACAACAAAGAAAGAAGGGATTTATATGTAGGAAAACTGTTTAAAAGTTGTTCAACAATGATAGATATAAACAGTTCTCATGAGACATGGGGATAAAGCAGCCATTGCGTATGACTTTTGATTGGCTATGTTAATTTGGGAATGACTTGTCAAAATCTAATTATTTAAGTCGGGATGCTTAAAATCATGGGTACAATCTGTAACTTCATTCAAAATTATAATTTGTGTTCAGTATTTTAATTTGCTGAAGATTTGAGTGTCCTTCCTCCTTCAGAATAAATTATGCTGAATGGGAGTAGTATATACTTTTAATAAGCACAGAATAATTTCTGTTCACTTATAGTAGCCCTAGTGCCATTCTGGACATTAAAGCTTGATAGAACAGCTTGTGTTGCTGTTGCTGTTGCATTTCCAATTATCATCTGTTGATAGCAGAGGGGAGGAAAAGACTGACTTATCCTGAAGTTCTTTACTTCCTTTCTCACTGTGAAAGAAGAAAATAGAAGCTTGTTTTTCTCTTAATATTCTTAGCAAGACCTTTTGCTGATTGAAAATGAAGGTGGGGGAGGAATGTCTTATTCTTATTTGTTCCTTATATTGGAAACTGGCATTAGTTCTGTATGTTACTGTAGTTTTTGGAGCCTTACGTTAAGATAATCCACCATGTTAACAAATTGGCACACTGCTGAAGGAGTGCTTGCCCATCCATTGATCTGGGTGAGTGACCACTTCTTTATTAATAGAAATTACATCATTGATTGCTTTTCTCTTGGCATTCTGAATTTTATGCTCACTTTGTATTCCTGTGTATGTTACTTTATACACTTGTCAGCATCTTAGTTCTTGAATGTTTTCTCTAAGTGTCATTTTCTTCAGAAAGGATGGGTTGATGATTCAGAGGACAGGTTGGGATTGTGCATTTTGAAACGCTGATGCAATATGTGCGTGTTGTCAAACTTGTTTTCTTCTTGCATTCACTGGTATTTTATGGTCTGTGAAGATGGATTTCCTGATGCTTTTGTAGGTCGGAGGTGAAGATATGTCTGACCTTTTATTTAAGTTTAGGGCATAGGGGAAACTTTCTGTTTCCACTGGAGAGCGACTTGAGGGTGAACATGAGGTGAAAGCAGGGGGGAAGGTGAGGTTAACTTAGTTAATGTTCCTTCTGCTGCTGTGACATGGATAAGTTTTTTTCATTCTTAATACAAAGCAAAACAAACAACTGTTGAGTTGCCTCCTAGATGTAGATTTTGCTATATTTCCACCATCTGCTGCCATAGATGTTAAAACCTTGCTTTAAAGCAGAGTTTAATGATTGAGTGAAGCCCACTGTACACGCAGTAACATATTGTGAATCATATAATTTCCAGTGCTTCGTAGACTTCACTGTGCTGAAGGATTGTGTGAGGAAGTAAGTGCATTTACTTCCTGATTTCAACACAGGGTTCTTCGTGTGCTGCCTTAGAAACAGAATGTGAAAAAGAATGTGGTTTAGTAACATGGTTTGCCTGTTTGACCCTTTATCTGTCTGCTGTGTGCAATCTAGAAGATAAATATTACATGGATAGAACCAAGTCTTAAATGTGCGCTGAATGCTTTCCATCTAAGAAACAAAGGCTCCTCCTTTTATACGGATATGTAATTTTGAAGGAGTGGTGAATTAATATTTATATCAGTTCTGTCTCCAACAGAGTATGGAAATATAAAATGTACTGTAATTTAAAATAGAAAATCAGAGTCCTGTCAACAAATTACTGTGAAAACATAAGAACAAAGCAGTCACTCTTTTCATGGAATGGCAGTAGCCATAACTATGTTTCATGTGCAGTAATTGCATGAGGGTTTGTTGACACTAATATTTAAATATTCCTTTTAAATAAATGTGTTTTTTTTGTTTTGTTTTGTTTTTGTTTGTTTGTTTTTTTGCTGCAGTGTGACAATAGATATTTTTTTCCTCTTACTCTGGTTAAAGATGCATATTAAAAGCCAGATTCACCATAAAATATGCCCACCTTTGTCCCATGAATAATTATATTTGTGCTAATAGATCAGATAATCATCTGCAATAACCTTTTTTATGGAGATGAGAAATATATACAATTTCATTATGTGAAAAGTAGAGGTTACTTGTAAAGCCTCACAAAGATACTTCTGTTGTAATCAAAAGCCAAGAAAAATATTTCAAAAGAATTAGTCTTAAGGGTTAAGGGATTTAACCTTCTTCCTGAATTATATTTTGTTCCTCTTCTGACATGTAATTTTCACGTAACCCAATGTAGTTAATGACCTTGAAGTGCATTCTTTTGACAGTCAGATACATCTACGGGCTGCATATAAATCACACAGTATGTATTTCCTGTACACTGCCTGTTTACTTGAAGGGTGTTCTGCAGACATGCTGGATGCTTTTGGTGGGTAACCGTTCTCCCTTCAGCTATGTGTACTTTACCTAGCCTCAGATGATTAATAGGAGCATACTGTATGCAAGCAAAATTGTCTGATAATCTTGGAGTAGCTGAAATAAAAATTCTCAGTGGTTTATTCAGATTTAATTCTTTACAATCATACTGTACCTGAATTTTTAAGGTGAGGGTAAGGGAATAACTTTAAGAATACATATTTGTGTGTGTGTGTGTGTGTGTGTGTGTGTATTTTGGAGTTTCTGAATACATTTGATTTCAAGAAGAATAAAATGAATCCATATTTTATTTGCGTCTTCAGGTTCAAAGGCTAACGTTTTGCTTGAGGATTAATAATGATAATAAAATTCAGAAGGGTACCTAATGAAAACTCTTTGAATATAGCTAGAGTTAGCTTGTGCTGCTTCTCTTGATGAAGATGCCTTGACAGTGAAAGTAAACCTTATGGAACTTCTAGTAATACAGCTGTAGATTGCTAGATATCGAGTCCATATGATTAGATTTTTATTGAGAACAAACTACATCAGCTGTATCCCCCATATTAAATGTCTTCCTTTGTAGGAGTCGGGAATGTTTAATTTGCCATGTTAACTTTATGAAATTGGGAGATTGGATCTTAAATCTGGAATTTAACTTTAGTTAAGAGCTCAAGATGTTCTTTGTTATATTTGGATTTGGGGGAATTATAGAATGGTTCTAAGATTCTTAGGTTTATTCACTTTGTTTTGGGATATCTGGGCTTACTGGGCGGTTGAAGTTGCACATAACAGCATGAAATCAATTAAAATTCTTCTTGCATAGGCTACACTAATACCTAACTGCTGTAAAGTGTTGTAATGAAGTTATAAGCAGATTCAGGGCTGAAGACCCCCCACAAACAGCTGTTCATGCTTTTTAATCATTTACTTAAGTTGCACTTAAAAAAAAAAAATCTTCAAAAATTTTCCCTATCCATTATGGGAAAACATTACTGTTACCAGGAAGAAAGTTTTTTTGTAGGTATGCAATGTATGTTGTACGTGATATAACCTATTGGCTGCTTTCCCAAGGATCTGGCTGTATGAGGATTTTTGTTTGGATTTGTTTGTTTGTTTGTTTTAGCACTGAGTGTGCTGCTGTGACTTTCTGTGACATTTCGTCCCGCGTCTTTGGAATTACTGCTTCTCAGATGTCACCATCCATAATGACAATAGGCCACAGTTGCAGAATGCTTTACTACGTATCCCTATTCTCCCTTTGTTGTAAATTACTTTTCCTAATAAACCTCATCTGGGGGTAATTTGTAGTGTAAATAATGAAGGATGTGGCCAGAGAACAACCACAGGTAGTAATAGAGGCAGGTGTATTCTTCGTGGTCTGATGTAACTGAATCACCAGTCTGGCCAGAACGTCTTAATGTTATTGACTATAAAGATCATTAAAACTTAGCACTAGTTTGTTTAGTTAGTCACCTTCATGTGCTTCTGTAATATTTTGATTCTTCCAACTTGAAAGCCTACCCCGGAGGAGGTCTGAATGAATGTGTAATCTTCACTTGACAGTGAGAAGAATTATGGCAATAGAGAAGGAAAAGGTCAAAGTCTTCAGTGCTCTTTGCCTCAGCCTGTACAGGTAAGACTGGCCTTCAGGAATCCCAGGCTCCAAGCCTGCAGCCAATCTTGATAGAGAGATAACAGTCTAGGAAACATTGTAAACAAACTTGGTGTATGTGAGTCCGTGGGACCTGATAAGGTGCAAACAGAAGCGCTGAGGAAGCTGCCCACCATCACTGTGAGGCCATTTCCAATGGTCTTTGAAAGCTCTTGTCCATTGGGGGTGGTTACTGAGAACAGGAAGAAAGTAGAGGTGACTCCAGACTTCAGGGTGGGCAAGAAAGAGGATTCAGGGAAGTACAAGCTGGCCAGCCTCCTCAGCTGAGGTGATGGAGCAAAGAATCCAGGAACCAATTTCCGAGCATAGAAATAAATGTCTAGGAGCAGTCAGCATGCTTATATGAAGAATCATGCAGAAATAAATGTCTGGGAGCAGTCAGCATGCTTATATGAAGAATCATGCTTGACCAACTTTGTTCTGCAGAGAAGGACCTGTGGGTCCTGGTGAATGAGAAACTGAACATGAGCCAGCAGCATGCACTTCCAGCTCAAAAGGCCAAGAGTATCCTGGGCTCCATCAGAAGAGGGTTGGCCATCAGGGACAGGAAAGTGACTATCCCTCTTTACTCAGCACTCGTGAGGCCCCATCTGGAGTACTGTGTCCTGGTCTGGGGCTTCCAATACAGGAAAGATGTGAAGCTGTTGAAGAGGAGGGCCACAAAGATTATCAGAAGGCTGGAGCATCATCCCTACTAAGACAGGCTGAGGTAGCTGGACTCGTTCAGCCTGAGAAGAAAAGGCTGAACCTTATTGCAGCCTTCCTGTATTTAAAAGGGGATTATAAACAGGAGGGCAATCAACCTTTTCCAAGGATAGACAATGATGCGACAAGGGTGAATGGTTTTAAGCTCAAAGAGGGAAGGTTTAGATTGGATGTGTCAGGTGGAAGTTCTTTACAGAGTGAGTGGTGAGGTGCTGGAACAGGCTGCCCAGAGAGTCTGTGCATGCTCCATCCCTGAAGGTGTTAAAGACCAGATTGGATGGGGCCCTGAGCAACCTGGTCTAGTACAAGATCTGGAGGTTGGTGGCAGGGGTATTGGAACTTGATGATCCTTTGTGTCCCTTCCATCTCAAGGCATTGTGTGGTTCTATGAACTCATTAACCTTCTGCAGTGAGACAGCTGGCTTGGGGGATGATGGAAGGGGAGACCATAGTGTTTATCTCAACTTCAGAAATGCTTTTGACAGTATTTCCTGTAACAGTTCCAGAAGCAAACAAATGAAGTACAAACTGGATAAAAGGGCATTGAAGAGGGTTGAAAACTGAGCTGCCTGGCTGAAAGGGCTATGGTTGCAGCTAGAGGTCGGTCACTACCAGTGTGCCCCGGGGGTCAGTACTGGGGCTAGTTCTGCTTAATAGGAATTTCAGGAAGCTCAAAAAAGGAAAAATTGAGTTGATATAACTTTAGCACAGTTTTATTTAATGTGTCCCTTACTACATCTAAAAGTAGTTTGTCTCATAACTCACTCTGCAGTACTGAAAATTGCACCAGTCGTCTTACACTTCCAAACCTGCTGTGATTGTTGTGGAATTCTTTTTTTTGCTGAGTCTTCCCCAGAAAGACATTATTTCTTCTTGCTTTTTGTGAAAGATAAATTATAAAGACATCAAAATAGTCCCACAGACCTACATCAAAATTCATTGTGTGCTGCCTGTAGCCCATTGCTTTTGTTGCAGGAATAGCAGGCACCTTTCTTTTCCCATCTTCTTTGTTTTCATTGGCTCCAAATACTTGTAGGGGCAATGGGTGCAGTTCCATCATCAGATTTGTCATCCTGAAGAAAAAGTAAAGCTTTGTTGTTATTTTATTTTATTATGTTTGCAATAATCTCAGTTTAGGTGTAGGGAGTCTAAATTTAGCATCTCAATCAGTGTTTAGCAACGTTAAGTGTTCTGGAACTGAGTACATTAGGTTGGGCTTCCAGCTGAGATCAGTAAGAAATGGGTTTTGTGCTCTCCTAGTAGCCTGGTTTCACTTCTTAAGGCTTGTTTACAACAGAAGAGCAAACTGATGAGAAACCATCAATGCTATTTCTGGGGTTTTAACTAGGGGTACTTTCTGCCGTGGACAGTGAGGGTGGAACACAACTTCCAAAACTTAGGCATTTGCTGAATAGATATCCATGCCTAAGCTAGTCACTTCAAGCTCACTTTATGGTCACTGAATATAAATGGGTCATATTTGAGCTTATCTCTGTATAGTGTCTACAAGATATCCAAGCTGAGTAACTGAATTTGGGGTACTTACACTGTAAAATTCTGCTTTTAGTTAAATAAATTCTACCTCTGCGGTCTGCCTTCAGCTTTGTCCTTATGGCCAAGCAAGAGATAAGACCACATACAAAGAAAAAGGAAGGGAAAGGGAGAATTCTTAGCTGCTTCCATTCTTTCACAGTATTGCTAGCCCTCACACTGGTGATTCATAAACCAAGCTCTCAAAAAGCATGGCAGGATCGTTTCTGAAATCTTAGATTTTAAAATAATAAAGCATGGCCTTGTATGCTTCTCAGTCATAAATTATTGAGACCTTTAAAAAATAATCATTAGCTATAATGTTTGTATTCATAAGTGCTTACTTCATTTTATTGTAATGAAGCTTGATTGCTTCTTTTAAATACTAAAACATTATGTTTACTTACACAATTTGAATGACATGAACATAAGTTGCTTCTTTATACACAACTGTTTTTTTGGAATTCCATCAATTCTGTGGGTCATATCCTACAGTTTTTTTTATCAAGCAACTCGGAGTGCTAAGATGCATCGCTTGCAGAAGATACAGCTCTGAGCTGCTTTAACTAGCTTCTTATGGAGTTCTATCATGTTAGATATTCAGTGTGACATCGCTACTTCCCCACCCTGTCCTGGCTGTGCAGCTATCCCAGGTGTTAGGAGTCATTCTGATGTTCTGGTCCAGAATGACTTCTCAAGGAGTTGAGGGTTTTGTATGTTTGAAGCCTTTAATTGTTTTATGAAGAACAAAATAAGGTTTCGTGCAAACTACTGTGGAAAGAGATTAAAATTAGTTGTGTGTATTGACAGTATGAATGATGGTAATGTTCATTTAAATGTCTTAAGTTCTTGTTATATAATTTTTTTCAACATGCTCAGTGCTATTTCTGTTCATCAGTCAAGTGCTGAATGCACATTGTATTCATTTGATGCTTGACAAAAGCACTTTTGTAACAACCATTAGATCACTCAGTATTTGTTTTAAGATGAACTTAAAAGGAAATGGATGCTGCATGAAAGTTCCTTCCCGTATCCCTAAAGAAATGTATTGAAAGGGAAAAATATGCATATACATATATACTGATAGTGGAAACATACCTGAGATATTTAATTCGTGGTTCTTTTCTTTTTCCCCTGAGATCATTATTATCTTCAGTTCAGTTCAGATGCACTTTGAATACAAAATACCACCTATGTGTCCATGGGAACAGCTACACTGCAGGACTGATTACAGCAGTTCTTTTGGTAGGTGTGCTCCTCTTTTCTCGGGAGCTGACCTCCCTCTTCTGCGTTTTGCTGGCTGAGGAAGTCTAGGGAATGCTATTTTGCCACCAGTTTTTATCCCATGGCAGAAAGATTCACTAAAGACATGTAAACTTGTTTTTCTATTCTTGTACTTCAGAACTGTAAAGAGTGGTTTCTGTTTGAAGACTCTGTATACATTTGGCGAAGAAAACTTGTTTATTTTTTCCCTTTCATGCCATTTTCAAACCGTATGTGTTGTTTAATATGAAGTAGGTAACATGGAGTGATCTATCACCTTGATAGTTTAATCTGCTGACAAAACTTCACAGAAACAAATATGTGTTGTAGCAGTTCCTTTTTCTTAACAGCATACAGGCTGCTGTCCACATAGATTGATCTCTTAGTGTAAGTGTTTTGATACGATTGTGTGCTGTTGAGACAGAATTGCAAATACATGTGTATGTGAGAAATTATGTTTGCATCTCGTAACTATTTATGCAGTCAGCTTTAGTCTGTTTTAACATTTGCAAAGGGTTTAGTTTGGATCCAGTGTAGCAAGAATAGCTCTGAACTACCATAAGGATGTTTCTGTTTTGTCTGGCAATCAACTTACTGTAAGTGGACCAGAAGTAAATAAAATCTCTGGCCTGACCTATGCTGGAGATCAGACTGATTATCACAGTCCATTGTGGCTTTTAAAACCCTTAAGCTCCTTGCTTGGCAGTGTTGCTGGCAATTAGGATCTGGAATGTGTCTGTTTCTGGAGCAGCTGGAGTTCCGCAGTACATCAAGCAGTAAGGTGGAAGAACGTTCTTCACTAAAACACAGTACATGTTATAGGTGTTTGTAAATACAAACTAGCTTCATTGGGAAAGCAGTTTGACTATCCTATGTAAGTATATCATTGGTTTTGTGTTAGCCATTTTTTGCTTTTTTTTTTTTTAATTAATCAATCCGTGCAGCCTGCCCTACGATGGTGACTGTGTGTCTCTGTAGTGAGACCTCAGCGATCAATTGAATGTAACACTGCCCCTCCTGTATTTCCCAGACAAATTTCCCAGTACCCAAATGAAATTTCTGCTTCAACTTGAGAGACCTCAGGGAAATGTGAGAGGAAGTAAGAAGTCTCACCTTTTCTGTCAGTAGTGCAATCTTAGTTTGGATTAAATCAGACATGAAAACACACCCTGAGTCAAATCTGTGGTGTTATTGAATGAGGAAGAAATATTTTCATACTCTTGGGAAAATTTTAGCTTTGTCATGAATTCTGACAGTACTGATGCTCTGCTTTCAGTTCACTGAATTAGTCAGGAGCTAGTGATGACCTCCATCGATCTGTGGGAGGGTTCAGGCCAGGTCCCTGTGCCGACGACCTGTGTGAGATGGCAGATACCATGTCACTGAGTGCTGCTGCTCCAGGGGAGCTCACATTCCTCCCCCAGGAGCACAGGCCAGGGCTCTGTGTCCCTGCATCCCCATGCAAGGCTTCTGGGCATATGGATTGCCACAGTTTCTTTAGGATCAACATCCTCTTTTAAACATAGACTGTTATAAATATATCTAACTGGTTGCTCTCCAGATGTACACATAATATTCACACACTTTCATAAGTCTTTTGTGTTAGTGGACAGTTTTCAGGTATGTGCCCTTTATCTTGGGTTTCATTTCATTGCTGATAAGCAAATTCAGAAATGAAAAGGAAGGAACCCCTATTCTCTTCAAAGCTGTTGAAAAAAACAAATTATGGGAGAATATGAATTCTCATTTTAATAACTTAACATATTGCTGTTATTTTCAAAGCCTTTAATGATGCAGTGGACAAGCATTAGGAGTTTGATCTTTAACCAGAACAGGCATTTAATAATGCACAAAACAACCGTTAGAAATTTCAGGAGCTGAATACCTGTGAAAATCAAGCCTGTGGTGACTCAATATCATTAATCATTTTAAGTGTAGTTAAAGTAACTATAATTACCACTGGCTGTGGTAATGTAACACTTTTTAAGTGTTACATCTTCTTGTGTTTTTTTTCCCTGGGTACTAAGATGCAGATAATGGCTTTTGTTGTTGTTTTTTAGCTAATAAAAAGCAGATTTTAAGTTTTGGTTTGTTCATTTATTCATGGAATTGTAATTTCCATTCAGATCTAGCATGAGAGAAATTCTGAGTGACATTACCTTCTTAAATAGATGGAACATCATTTGCCTTTTTCTGCCAGAGCTGTGTCAGAACCTGTAGTTCACCGAAAACCAAGACGTTGTTTTCTAGGTTAGCAAGAAGGGACAGTCTCTGAGGGACATAAAAGATCCAATTACAAAGGCTGCATGTGTATCTGATCTCACCTCTGTGAAGACACTGCAGCCAGTTGAAGGATGCTGCAGTTCTACAGCCCAGGCTCAGATGGAAGAGTTGCTGTTGCAAAACCTTCATCACAGCAAGAGATAATTCCTTGGACAAGTGCTAATCTGCCAAAGCTCATTGTGCTGAGGGGAATGAGAACTCAGCCAAAATACCCACAGGTTATTTTGAAAGGTGAAACAATGCATACTTATAGCAAAGAAAGTTTTCTTCCTAATACATTAAAAACATAGAGATAAGATTTTGCAAGTCAGAACAAGTACTCTTATGTAAGCCTGGAGAGGTGTTGCTTTAACCTAAGTTTTAGCTTCTCTCTAGCCTGCATTGAAGGCTGCGGTTGTGCAAGCAGTACGTTACAATCCCTGTGCATTCTGCCTCACTGCTGCTCGTGCAGGAGCTTTGCACACACAGGAATTTCAAAACTTTCCCTTCAACAGTGGTTTGGAATGAGGTGCTTTCTTGGCATTACTTCTAAGAATTAGGAAAATAATTGTTAACAATGGTGGCAGAGAGTGATAGCAGAAGCTGTATCCTCAGGGTCATCTGCTCAGAATGAGCAGGAGCTCGAGGGGATGACAGCCACAAGGCACAGAAAATTCCCTGTGAAATTGTATGGCCTGGTTTCTCCTGACACTGCCTCACTGTGGTTGTTTATAAAGTGGTTGTAAAAGGAGCAGTGATGGAGTTACGAAGATTTTTGCTGGTAGCTGGTTGTGTTTTCTTTGGATACATGTATTCTCTGAAGGGTATGGTGGTGGACACCTAGCTACCAAAGGTACCAGGCAAGCCAAGAAGCGGATGTTCCCATGTTCACTATATACATAAACTGTAGTTACGAGAAGAAAAGTAGACAATTGGTCAACTATTTGGCATGACTTTCTTGGGTAATCTTGATTTTTTTGAAGCATTACTTCACCCTACCCTGAAACAAAAAAGAAATGAAAAATGTGAAAGATAATACCTAGCTGAGTAATCGGGTCCCTTATCTGACTAGATGCAGTACTCACCTGAGCCACCTGAACCTAAATGTGAAATCTTTGTTAGCATTTCTGAGTACAATGGGCCAAGGCTGTGCCAGGTGCTTCCTGGGAGCACGGGCAGATTCCTCCCCAGAGGATGTGCAGTCTGATTTGCAACTGTGTGTGAGGGAAAATGGGGAATGGCCATGCACGCAGTGGTGCATACAACTTGATACTGCTGGATCATTTGGGAGAGCAGTAAAACAGCTGATAGCTATCTAAGGCCAGCTAATCCTGGGGTGAGCTCAGTTTCCCTTTCTCAGCTGCCTCATTTCTTTGCCCGTGCTGTGAGACGGAACATTTTTTGGGTTAATTCAGAGTGAATGTTTTATGTATAAAACCCTTGCTATGGAAGTGTGGAGGGGTTTGTGCTGCAGGGAACGCTTGTGCTGCCCCAGGCCCTGTGCCCTGCCCTCTGACAGGCTGACACCTGATAGCAGAGGGAAGGAGGCAGCAAACACAGCACGCTCTGATCCCTGTCTGTGATCTCTAAGAGGTGGGTGCTGGCTGAAGCTCTTCCAAAATGATTATTCTCATTTCACAGGTAAGAAATCAGTTTCTATGGTTGGTGTTGCTTGTGGAGCCAAGAGACATAAAGAGGATGGTATCTTTATACACAGTAAGGAAAACATTGAGGTGTGAGTGTCCAATTAGGTCAGTCAGAAAGGAAGAAGTGTTAATAATTAAAGACAAAACTAGAGAATGGAAAAGAAAGTTTAAAAAAAGAACAGGCAAGCAACTTGCTTATCACAACAGCATCTTGTGTTGACTCAGAGGGAGCTTAAGGAACCACTGTGCTTGAATTAAGAGAAAGATGTATCTGTAAACGTATTTGGGGTTCAGGAAAATGTTTGTGTTAAAAATCACATTGAGATAATTTAGGGACTACTTGCAATAACAGAACTGCCTGAGCAGCGGACTGCTATTTGAGAGCAAATGGGAGCTGCTGCCCTGAGAATTCCTGCTCCTAATTACATAATCAATGGAAACACCATCCCTGCCATACCCTGCTGCATTTAGATCTTGCAGAAAAAGAGACTTCTTTTAAACATTTCATTCTGCAAAGGAGACAAAACCATGAAAACAGAAGGGTGATGTGGTTTGCATTTGGGCCAAGGCTGCCTTGGTTGTGGGATGCTTCAGGATCCCAGCTACTGCCTCTTGCCTGTGTGGGGAGCAAGGGGATGGGCTGGGGTGTCCTGGAACAGAGCCCTGTGATGGGGGGACACATCTGGGCCTGAACCTCAGGGAACGTGGGCAGCACTGGGACAAGGAGAAGAGAGGAGAAGCTGAGAAGTCTTATGATCTCAGCTATAATGGCACACAGTCATTGTTATCCCATCCCTGGAGACTCCATAGCAATAACCGTATCTGGTGATCACTGAGTTCCAACCCTTCCCCTTCCTGGCTGCACTTATCTGCCCTCTCACAGGGCTTGCTGTGGTGATGGTGTGAGAGATATAGCCACATGTTAGAAGGGAAGTGGGGGAGGCTCTGAGTGTGACCCTTGATGTTCAAGTATTTTGGAGCTGGGTCTGTGCACTTGTGTTCAAATTCCATACCGAGAGGAAAAGAGTGACAGCTGCCACTCCTGGCCTCTCTCTGTCCCAGCTTCTGGGTAACCCAGTACAAATCTTCTAGACAGAAGGTACTCAATGAAATGTATGCTTTGAGTAGCTTGGGGATGCTTCCATCACTAATCTCTTCTCTGAAATAGTCATGCAAAATTAGAGACTCTGTCAATGGTTTGGAAATTTCCTGTTTTTAAGAAATTCAGCAAAGTTGTGTCAGGCTGGGACATTTGGGGAATATGTTATGTAATTTTATGTGAAATACAGATAAGGATATGCAACAATACTGGGAAGGGCACTAGTTTAGAGAATTCTCGTGACAGCAAGCAGCTTGTTTAGGGATGGTGCCTGTAAACTGGAACGTGAAGAGCAGGAAGAAAGTGCTGCTCAGACTGTACTTCCTGCCCACTGACCCCACAGGCTCTGCTCAGAGATACAGATTGTGTTTTGCCCTTGCAGTGGGATTTGTTGCATCTGTGTGACACGAGGCCATAATGGTGCAGATCTCAAATTGACTGATGGGATGGGGTGTTGTTGGGGTGTGTAAGGACGGTTCGGTGAATGAGGGAACTGCACAGGCCTAAGAGAACATCTCTGATATTTCCAAAGCAAAGTCAGGGATAACAGTACTTCAAACCTGAAAGGCACAATTCCAGCATTAACTAGCTAATCCTCTGTGAAATCTGTAGTAGGTAGTTGTGATTCTTTTATTTCCGGATAACAGCCAAAGTCACAAACTACTCATGAGTTATTTACTCACTCTCATGAATTCACTGAATAATTCGAGGGTGGGAGCTGGGTGATACATTTCAAATATTTTCACAGAAGCACAGAATCTCTTG
Organism: Callipepla californica brunnescens; assembly: GCA_023055505.1. Lineage (NCBI taxonomy): Eukaryota > Metazoa > Chordata > Aves > Galliformes > Odontophoridae > Callipepla > Callipepla californica. Next base: position 103,778,061 of record JALIRH010000001.1, on the reverse strand, counting down.
GATTCAAAGGGACCTTAAAGCCCATTCAATTCGAACCCCCTGCCATGGGCAGGCCTGCCACCCACCAGATCAAGCTGCCAATTATATGTGATTTTATGCAGATTGCCTGAGAACCTTTTCCCAGACATTCAGACATGCTCTTATCTTCCATTTTGACACACTTTGCAGTGTAAAGCTGTATTCCCTACGCAGTTATTTACTGTTCTGCTTCTGCTTGTTTTGCTTTCCATCACTAGGTGGCAATATCTTATCAGTCAGTTGCAAACAGAAGGCAAAACAAAATGGTGCAGCAAAGAACTATTGATACATAAAACTGAGAAGGTTTTCTGTCGCTTTGCTTACAGCTTGTTGTGTTAAATCAGGTTTGCTCACAAAATGTTATTTTCCGCTGTACTTTCTAGTCAATCTCTGCTTTTTATGTTGACACTCAGAGGTTTATTTTATATTAAATTATGACATTGTGGACATTTAGAGTTCAGTTGATGTGGATAATGATTTTAATCTTCATTTTAACAGAGGACATTAGCAAACTATGCATACAAGCTGCTTGTTAATGTTCAGCTTGAAATGTATTGTGTTATACAAGTTGTAATGAGGAAAACAGAAAAGAAAATCTTTAAATATTTTTATTAAGAACACTTCAGTACATATGAATACCATAGTCCTCTTCTGATTTAATGTAAAAATAATCCTTTTTATTGCTTGCTTTCACATGGACTTATCACTTCACAAATACTACAAAGACAAGCTGTTGTTTTTGTGTTTTTTTTTTTTCCCCTCTCCTAAAACTGGTGAAAGCAAATTGGGTACTTAAACATAAGTTTCAAACAGAGAGCCTCCGACTGCTGTTTCAGAAGGCTACAGACCTAACGTAGTTCTTCTGTCCTAGCTACCAGTCTCAGTGAAAAGTTCACATGCATTTTTAAAATGGCACTGGGAACCTATATTTAGACACCCGAATGCCATCCCACCATGACCAGTGTCCAACATAATGCCAGTGCACTCTTTTCTAAAGAGGATCCAAGCTGTTTGATGAAGAAGGGAATGTGAAATCATGACTGCAGTGCAGCATATCCCAGGATGCAATAACATAATAGATCCTTTCTGGACTGATCTGCCCTGTGTGCTCTGCTCAGCAATCAGTCTGGGAACCATTCTCTGTAGGCTTGAAGTATTTTGCCCAAAAGAACCTGACCATATCAAAGCCCCAGAGAATGGGCAGCCACCCTTCCTAGTTCTTCTGGGAAAACCCTCCTGCCAGCCCAGCTATTATACATGTTCTTCCTGTGTAAACTTGAGTTGTTTTTGTGAAAATCAGAGATGCGGATGTAAATCAGCAAACAAAAAGCTGTCTAGTGCTTGGTTAGGGCTGAAGTGCTCCATATCTTGCAGAGTCACAGTGTAGGAGAGGCTGTGATGTAACTGGACTGGAGAGAGGCTTTTTTGCACTGTTAGCAGGAATTTGTGCACTTATCCATACAGTCACTGTGTTTTACTGATGGAGTTTGAACCAACGTCCTTAGAGACGAAATACATAATCACCTACTATAAAGCTTCAGACTCGTTCTGTTAGCAACAAATAAGGAACACAGTGTTCTACTTAGGGGTTTGTGCAACTAGAAGAAAATCAGTCTGTGAGCATTAGGAAAGAGAGCATAGGTACAAAATCTAAGCACAGTTTATACGTTGTTACTGTTGTCACTCTGTAGAGGCTTTAGCTCCTCTTTGCATTTAGCCTCAGATTGCCAAATCCAATCAAGAATTTTCATAGCAAACCAAAAAGAGCTCTAAATGATTGTGCAAGCTCTGTGCTATAATCATATTGTCATATGCTTTTTAAGGCTTCTTGCAAGCATTACTTGGAACAAAGAGGGCTGAACTGCCTGTGTTACTGTTATAAATAGTACAAAATGGGTACCTCTTCCACCAAATATTGAGAATCTAAATAAAGTGCCTAATTTACACAAATAGCTACCCAAAGTACCATCTGCAGAAAGTGAAGAGAAGTAGGCTGTTTTGGAAAGTAATTGTACTCTGCACTAGAACTCTTGGGAATTCTTGAGTCATGCTGAAGGCACTCACCTCCCAGCAGAGGCATCTAAATTGGATGCCTGAAGAGATGGATCGTGAGTACCTCCAGCACAATGTATTTCTGTTGGTATTTTTCATTGTTTGAGTGGATGTCATGGAAGTCTATCATTTCTCGGATGTTCTGCAACAAAAATCACTGTTGATGCAGTGTGCTGTCCCAGGAACACACCTGACTATGGCGGCAGACAAATTTTCCTTCCAAAGCTGGGGCATGGAAAGTCCACTCACTTTGTCCATCCACAAAAGGAGATAATTCAGGTAGCCGCAGCTCCTGCATGCGTGCTACCTCTGATCTTGGAAGGCAGAAGAGAGAGCAGAAGGTGACAGCAAGTCACAGGTGCAGAGTTTGAGTTACCTGCAAATGTTTATAATTGAGACATGGCTTCTGGTAGCCTGCAGGTGCTTCATCATGGTAGACCTACAAAGAGTCTTCCATTTTGGATCTTTGATTTGTTTTTTAGGTGCAAAAAAAATGTTGCATTGTTATTAACTGATCATAAACTCCCTTGTAGCAATGTCATAAATCAGCCCAGTGTATTTGTAAATACCTAAAGCTGTGATATCCATCATCAGAGAGCTTATTATGCTGACAGATTTTGAATGCTTCTTGCCAGTCTATCTTTCAGACAGAAAAAAAACATAATTAAACTGAATATCATTAAGCCAACAAGAATTGAAGTAGAAGCTGTATAATTTCAGAACTTAGTCTTGTCAGTCTTCCTGGAACAAGTTCAGAGCGCCACACTGGAGCACTGCTGTTTCTGCCATCTCTGTGTTCTACCTAGTTTGAAGTGTTTCCAAAATGGTTTTCAGCCATGGTATTATCTGGGGGGCACTTGGGGGCAGTTTCTCCTCTTGCATCTCATCAGACTGATGAGTTGTAAACATTGCTCTGTGAACCGAAAGCAGTTATTTAGTCTGGACCTCTGGTTACAACAGTTGTGAGATCAGGAGGCTTTATGTAAAAAGATGAGTTTTGACTGAACTCTTACAGACAAGGCCAGAAATACACAGTCTAAGAATGGTGGCATTTTTATTAAGTATTCTTCTTCTTGAAATCCATGAACTTTGTTAACTGTTATAGTACAGCAGTGTGTTTTAAATGGAAATGCACAGAAGGCCAAAGTGTTACTCAGAAAGAATTCTGTATGTACAGTGAAAACAGTGAGGTTCTGTGCTGTATGTTAATGTTGTGACAGGTTGTTAAAAGAAGGTTATTATACATGAAGTGGAATTTGTCTCAAACTCACTTTCTAGAAAGTTGGTGAAAAGGTGATAGGGAGTAGTGCTGCCACACCAAGGCAGGAGGCTGAATGGAGTTATCCTTTTCAATGTTCCTACACAAGGAAATGCAGATAGGCATTTGGTGATGCCCTGACATCCCAGACACAAATTAGAGCAGTTAAACCCAGATATCCTTGGATGGGACAGCCCAGGTAACTTCTGCCTCAGACAGATGTAAATCCAAGAAGAGATTGTACAGATTAGACTTGCTAACTGGTGAAGACCAAAAAGGATCAAGGATGGGAGTGTGATTAAATCAAGTGCTTACAACATGATTCAAGGATAGGCCTGGAGTTTGAAAAGGCAAACAATGAAGAAGTAAAAGGAGCTGTTGAGTGACACTGAAGAAATCGGGTACTTGTCTTTGGAGATGTCTGAAATGAATTTGAAAGCACCAAAACCAACCAACCAGCAAAACCTGGAACCTATCATTCAGCCTGGAAAGGAAATGTGAGAAATTTATGGCTTGGAGGTTAGAGGGTGTAGAATTAAGGTGAGCACTATCAAGAGTTCAGAGTAGGAGTGTGTGAAGGAATGAAAAGCAAATTGTTAAGTGCCCTTGGCCATTTACAATTTTTAAACCAGAACACGCATTTTTAACAGTCCAGTATTCAGTGAGGATGAGGGAAAGAGTAAAATGAGATATGACTGCTATCAAAGTGAATGCCTTGCCTTTAGGATCAATAAAAAACAGACCTTAACCAGTGAAACAAAAGTAGGAGGCTCAACACCAAAAAGTGTATCAGTTATGAGGTAAAAACAACTAAAAATCTTTAATTTCACATTGCAAGGAAAAAAACAAAGCAGCATAACTTTCATAATAATGGAAGGGCAAGCATGTGAAGTTGCTGGTCAGTACGTTGTTTTGTTGAATCTGACAAGAGAGAAACTGCAGAATTTGTGAGGAAAAAAGGATCCATGGCAGCAGAAGGGCTGCTTGACTCCAGTTTATGACTTTGAAACAATGTTTGTTGGGAGATTATGATTAAGGTGTGAGATTTAACTGAAAATTGGCTAAAATACAGTATGGATTTAGGAAAGAGCAATATTTACAAATTTAACTTATACCTTCATTTTCAGCAAAAGAATGTGATAAAATTAATGTGCCGGTGGATTTTAGATAAGCGTTTGATGCAGCACTACAAAGGAAGTTCTTATCTAAATCCTCAGACACGTATTAATACAGCATTTGCAAGAATGAACAAGGACTTACAAACCTGACTGCTGCTGTCTGCTGAGAGCTGAATTAGTGGGATGGTGGGGAGTCATCCGTCCTAGGTCTTGGGACTGACTGTACTTGCCATTAAGTTCAAGTCACAGTAAAAGCTTAGAGTGTGATGGTTAAAATGCGGTGGCATGCAGTGAGATATTGCCAGGGCAGGGGGAATGGACAGGGCCCTCAGAAAAAGGAATCGTGGGCCTAGGGTGACAGAAAGGGGGTGATGTTTACCGGGATGGGAAAAGCTGATCAGATCTCTTGGGTAGCTGTTGAGATCCCACTTGAATACTCCAAACATTTCTGATTACCCACCTTCAAGAAAGGATGTCAGCTGGCTTTGAGTGAACTTAGTTTAGGAACTGAAAGAAGGTTTATGAAGAGGGTTTCCACAGCAGCCTTCCTTCTCTGAGGGCACAAAACCTTATCTCCATCTGCGGTGTGTTTACAAAAGGCATCGAGCGTGTTTTCAGTGCGAACCGCAGGAGTTTGGTCTCAGTGACCCTTGTGTGCCTCCGCTTTCAACCCAAAGATTAAATATTCTGCATACTGAAACTAAAAATAATCTGTAAATATAATCGCTGGCAAAGTTTTTTGAAGAATCAGCAGCAAGCAGAGTACAGTTTGGCTCAGTGACTGTAATTACGAGATGCTGCAGGACATGTATACCACGAAGTGAGAGAATGAGTGCTGTTCTTCCCAGAAAAGAGTACCTCGAGGGGTGACACCAAGATTGTCAGAAACTGAAAATATGTGGGAAACCGGTGCTTATTTTCCTTTACTAAGACGTGCGTAGTGATGCGCTATGATCATTCAAAATAAAGCACTAAGAGTGAGGAAAGTGTAGCTGATAATTAAATACTTTGCAGACAATACACAGCGGTTAACGAGCAGTGGATCGCCTCTTCCTCATTTTCTTAAAGGAATCCACTTTGCCCTCCTTCCTTGAAAAGAGAATGATATTGTTCAGGATAAAGGACGCCAAACCGAGAACGTTCCGTGTCTCTTTCGGAGGCGAACGTCAGGCAGGGAGCTGGCAGTCCCGTTCGTCTCTGGGAATTCAGCTCGCCGTTTCTCGTCTTTTGTTTAAGGGGAAAAAAAAAAAATCACGAAAAATTGACAGCGCGTTTCTCTATCGCTGGGAGAGAAAAGCAGAAGCAGCCTCAGCGGTCTCGGTGCTCTGGAAGTGCTTCTCTTGTGCAACTGGGCTGGCGGCGAGCCCCGTTTTGGAGACGTCACTGCCATGAGATGGATGGGCGCAGCGCTGCTTTACCGCAGCGCGCTGCGGTGCTGCACGGCGCGGCGCGCCGCTCGGCCGGGCGGGCGGAAGGGGAGCAGCTGACCTGAGCGTTCATTAGGGCTCGTCGTTCTCCCACCCAGAAGCGGTCCGTGCGCAGTCCGGGGAGACGCGTTGAGGGGCTCCGAGCCGACCCCTGTTTGCCGGCGGAGGTGCGGACGCGCTGATGGGAGAGAGCTCGAGCCCGGCGGAGCGCACCTTCCCGCAGCGGCGCGGGCGCCCTTGGCCAGGAGCCTCTCGCCGCCGCTGTGCTTATGGGAGCAGCGCCGGGCTGCTGCCCTGAGCGGCCCGCGAGGAGCTGCCCGCTGGAGGAGTGGGATACGTGAAAATCCACATTCGGAGCTCGGGGGAACAAAAATCCTCCGCAGAGCAATTAAGTACGAGCCCCGAAGGAAGAGCGAAGGACAGAACCTCGTGGTGTGTTTTTGTTGTTGTTGTTGTTGAGCTGCTTTTTTTTTTTTCTTAATGAGCTTACCTACCATGAACGGAAGAAGTGGATCTGCGGAGACTTCATTTCCTCCTCTGACCCCTCGTTTACATCACTAACTGGTGACAGTCACATCTACATACACAGTACCTGCCACTTCAGCTGCTCAGAATTAGAGAAGCCTCTTTGTATGCAGCAGACATGGCTAGCCAGCAGGATTCAGGCTTCTTTGAAATCAGTATCAAATATTTACTGAAATCCTGGAGCAATAGTGAGTAGCAGAAGAGTAATCTTTTCGTATTATGCATTGCTTGGTAAATAGCTAGGATAACGTAAAGGATGAAATCGTAGTATTTCTGTATGTTTGTCTTGTATAAGCCATATAATCTTGCTTTTGCCAGCTCTGAAAATCAGAGTGTCAGATTTCAATAGGTTTCATTAACTGCAAAGACCGTAATGAGATTATGCTAGATTTTGCTTGATTGAATTCCGAAGTTAGGCTGCTTTCTGGCTCTCTGTGACAGTGCATTGCAGGAGTGCATTCCACACAGCATTTCCTGCCTACATGTTTATTTGATTTGTTCAGGCTTTATCTAAATATTTTCAAAAATGCTGCTTAATCACAAGGGCGTGGTACTGCTCCGAAGTTGGGTTTTATGAATTGTGCACTGAGGACAAAAATATGATGGTTACGCTTCAGGTCTGAAAGTCATTAGATTAACGTGATGAAAAGCAAAACATCAGCTACTTATAGCTGCACTTCCCACCCTCTGTGCTTAATATCAGAATCTTATGCAATATTTCCACCCAGAAAGAATCCATCTGTTTATCTAATCCAAAGTGGGTTTTGCAGGATGTAAACAAATGGCATTTTGATCTTCCTCGGTCTTTTCAGTATTTCTGTTCCTAACGTCTGCTGTGTCTAAATCAGTCAGTCTTCTGATTTTGGTAAATAAGATTTCTGAATAATGTTTAGTGCTCGCAAATATGTTCCGATTACGTAAGGCCATGGGGTAACTATCAGAAATCCACTGTTTAAAATACACAAACAGCATATTCCTTTTCCATCTGAGCTTGCATTAACAGCTGTAGATCTCTATAATTAACAGTTTTACAAAGGTGAAAGAGGATGTCTCTGGAAAAATCCAGCCCGGTTACGAATGCAGTGAGGTTCTGATCATTCTCTATTTATAATTCAATAACTTCTGCATAATAGACTATTAAATGGGGTGATATAAACGGAATGGCAAAATCTGCTTCATACAAGGCATGTATTTGGGTACCTGCAAAGAAATGAGCAACCATTGGATGTGTTACATGCTAGGCTTGTCTTCATTAAGTGATATCCATAGAAACTATATTTTTCCAGGTCATCTGTAACCTCAGTAACACAGTAGTGCTTGTTGGAATCTGTTTTTCTGCCTCAAGTGTGAAGCCACTGGGGAATAATGCTATTACCTAAGCTGCATTGCTTATCTGCCCTATTTTGTGCATATTCATTCAAGTCAGTATCACAAGGACTGGAAGGCAGTGTTCTGATTTAGTCGCCTCTTTGAACTAATGTTAATCAACAAATGAAAACATCAGTGTGTACTGTGGCAACACATTATATCAAGCTAGTCCCAGTTTATGACAGAAGAAAAACAAATCTCTTGCATGATGCAGAAATCAAATCAGTTCTGGCATTATTTTTATAATGTATTGCTGTAACTGAGTAAAACCAGCACATAAGAATAGAAAAATTACTGTGTTAGGGAGAGAATGATAACATTTTAATTCTTTTCCCCTTTGTATTGATGTTGAAAGTACTCCAAAATATCAAATAGTCTGAAATTAGAACTCCTGAAGTGAAATAGGTTTAGAAAAATGGAGGTGTTATATGAATAATTGGTGTTTCTGACATACTTCTAGCTGATAAACATGCTTCCCACTGTATTTGAATAAACAGTAACAGAAAACAGAATAAATTAATCCAGATTGACTTGTTGCCAGATTTTTTTTTTATTTGCTTTCAGACTGGAAGGCTGTGTTCATAAATCTGTACATATCCTTTCTAGCTGAAAAACAAACAATTTGATAAGAAAACGTCAGGGAGTTCAAAAGACCTAGGGCTTTCTTCAGCTCTGTTATGTGCTGGGTGGAGCAGAGGAAAACACTTCCCTTGCTTGGAACACAGCTGCAAAGCCTGCACATGCATGCACAGGGACATGTTTTTCAGAGAATAGGTGCTGTGTCTGCATACCCAGGAGCAGGAGTAAGATATAAATTACGCTGGGACATTTACCTAATCAGAAGAGGTCTAACATACTGTTTAAAAAAAAGAAAAAAAAAAGTACAGGTGGTTAAGTATATATCTGGCTCAAGTGTTAACAGTAGTAGAGGTCCGATGCTTACATGTTTTTGTGAATTGGCACCTTAAAACAGTAGCTGTAAATAGTACTTATCCTTCCTGTGCTTTATAATTTAGCTGAACCCAGTCATTTCTATTTCTTTGTGTTTTAACTAAACATAGGGCAGTGACATTTTCTAATAGCTTGCCACCTGCACCTGTTGCTCGTTCCATACATGGTTGACAGTTGCTCTGATTTTCCTATCTGAGGTCTTCTGAAAAGTAGCATTCTTGTAATTCTAGACAGGATTTCCAGTTAGTGGCATAAAGCTTATGCAGGGATGTTCATCTAGGACGATTCTTTGTTTATCATGATGTTCAGCAGCTAGCTAAGGCACCAGTTTATTGATGCGCCATGGAGTCGGGTCATTTGAGGTAACTGTTAACTCTTCTCATCAGAGTGGTACAGTCCGTGGTATGCTCTCAGTGAGCATGCCCTCCTCTCCCTAGGCAACAAAAAAGCAGAGTCATACTCTGGCCTTTGAATCAGCCCATCAAACAGAGACCTCACATTCTCCTATGCATAGCTCTCAGAACAGACTTCTCTGTACGTGGCAATAAGATACAGTGCACGCCATGCAGGTCTCAAAACTATTCCGGTAATGCACTGGGAATGGGATCAGAATAAGGATTCTCTGGATGGAAAATGTTCAGAATTTTGTTTTAAGTGGTACCATTTGTGGTTTGAGATTTTCTTAAACATGGAAGTGCTTTTGATCGACTGTTACTTATCAAATGCATTATCATTTTTATTACCTCTTTTTGAAAATGCTGCTACAATGCCATGCTTACAGCAGGTAAGATGTACTCAGGCCCACCGAGGTCACTAAGGTTGCAAAAACAAATCAGGACTCACTGAAAGTGGGACAAAAACACGTATTCTGTTATGGAAATATAAAATAGTGTCAGAAAATAAAAAGAGCAGCATATTTACCCAAAAGCTGAACATTTGAATCTGTTCTTTGCATAGAATGTTTTTACCTTCTGAATGATTTGGATAGTGAGATTTAATCTGAACTTAATTTGAAAGAAATGTGTTTTCCAAATTCATAATTTCAAAAAGAAATCATCTCAAGAATAAGTCAAAAATAAAGCTACAATAAGCTGAAGTAACATCAGAATAAAATGTAGGAAATTCTGTAGTAAATTCTGTTTCTTACAGTTTCTAGGTAGATCTGAAGTTATGTTTATGCTTCCTTCTTGGAAGAAAGCAAGGCTCAAGATCTGGATGTGCACCCACAGGTCAGCTGCAATGGGAGCTGGTAGAAGCTGCATTGCATTGTTTCCCAGGAGTTACTAAAGATAGCTTTAAAGGTGGCTCATACAATGAGATGGGGGGGCACATTTTCCTTGGTGAACATTTTAGTATTATTTGCTATTATTGTAGAATTGAGTTATCTTCAAACTCATATAAGGATCACATCACTTGTTTTGCAGTGATTTGGAATTACTCACTTTTGAATGTGTTTTGTTTTGTTTTGTTTTGTTTTGTTTTGTTTTGTTTTTCCAGTGTCCTGGAATGCAATTGAGATTCTGAATAAGGCCTTTTTCAGTACTAGGACTTCAGGTCTGTTTCCCCTGGCCTATACTTACCTGTCTTCTTCCACAGTAGACACACACCCAAACTGAAATCCCCGTGCCATTGTACTCTACATTTTGGTGCTGTACACAGCCCATTGCTCACTCATCCTCTTGGACCTCCGTCTTTCTGTACCCCTATGTACCTGATGCCTGTAACAGTGGCTATCAAAAGCCACTTTGTAATGCCAGGGACAGCTTCATCCTGGGAGCACACTGGCATCCACATAAGCTATTGCTTGCAGGACTCAAACACATCAGCATCCCAGAGTATTCCTGGAGGAGCAGTGCCAGCTGAGCTTCTCACTGCTAATGTACCAATTGAATGTGGGGCTAGCATCCACTCAAGTTATTTTGTCGGAAGGGGTAAGGTGTGACAGAAAGTGATGGCCAATGGGCCTTCCATGGGCTGGTTGGCTGCCAAGTGGTCAGCCATACACTGTTGAGCTCCTGAAGTAATCTTTCTACTGTGTTAGATCAGGAATTAAGTAAGGACACTTTGTCTTTCATTATTTTAATGTGACACATTCAGCAATAAAGGTCACCCTTTATACAGACAGGATTAATCCTACAAGGGTGTGATTACCTCTTGCCTTTAGCTAGTGAGTGACTTGCAGCTTGGGAAGTAGCGGAAGCCAAATGGGATGTGCAGCTGCAGTGAGTTGGGCAACAGGCTGGTTCTGATGGGGACACTGAGCCTGGGCCAGGACCGTGCTTTGACTTTCTTCTCTTGCTGGCTGCTGAGGCCTCAACACCAGTACACCTGGAGAAGGCTGGCCACATCCACAACCTTCACCATTAGAGCCGCGTGATGAAGGTTTGGTCTGCTTTGGCCTTGACTCAGGCCTCTGGCTTGGACAACTAATACAATCTTGCTACATAAGAGGATTTGATCTCTGTCTGTATCAAGTCTGGAATTAGGGTGTTTAGTATGTTCTTCAGCTCAAGTAGTCTGCCCTTGCCAGCAGAAACATGACTTGCCTAAAAGTAGCTACTGTTGTCTCCTGGTGCAAGTTTGTAGTTATCTTCAGTTCAGATCCTCTGCTCCATAGGGCTGTAGGAAAAGATTCTAATAGAGCAGTCTGTTTGTGTTCTGGGTGTTACCCATTTTAGAACTTGTATTTTGACGTTATTCCTTCTAGAAATAAGGAAACTTGGAGGGTTTATGACTCTGGGGACATGGGAACTCTTAAAAAAGTATTTTGGTTTATTTTGATGATGGTTGTTCTCTTCAGGACCTTCCAAAATTGTTTCTGCCATATTAGGAGGAGAAAGGGATGCTCTATTGCAAAATTGAGTTTATTTACAAATTTAGCTTGCTTGTCTTTAAGAAGTTTGAATTACTGTCATAAGAATCTATAAATAGTTTGAGTTACTGCCTCAGCACATGAAGTTTTATGTCTAAACTTCAGTCCTTTTCTCAAAATGTACTCTGGAGACTGAGCATAAACTAAGTACAGATAAGTATTGGAAGATATGCCACTAAATTCTAATAATTTCATTTGTTGTAAAAAAAAAAAAAAAGTTATAATATTAGTATCCACTTTGAGTGATGAATGTGTGATATCTGATCACGGAATATCCCAGGTTGAAAGGGACCCATGAGGATCGTCATGTCCAACTCCTGGCTCCACATAGAACCACCTAAAATTCAAACCCTCTGTCTTTAAACTCTGACAGCCTGAGACTGAAACCACTGCCCTGAGCAGCCTGCTCCAGGGCCTGACCACCTCTGGTACAGACCCTGTCCTCCCTGTGTTGCAGTAGTCTTGGTTTATCAAATTACCAGTTAGGTTTTTTCTCCAGTATAGTTACTACTCAAAAGCACCATGGAAAGAACTAACATTTCTTGTGGTTTTCTCACAGAATAAGCAGTGGTATATGAAAGGAAGGATAATGTGCAGGTTACCTTAGGTGCATTAAGCACACAAAAATGTCTACTAACTACTGTTAGTAGTGAATATTTTCACTAGCATAAGCTGAAATGCTGTTCAACATTCCTTTTGCACATCTGTCACTTCTGATGCACTCATTAATACGTCAAACATTCTTATATGTATTTCTGTTGTGAAGGAAGGAAGTCTCTGCATCTCCAGAGTTGTGACTGGTTGTGTTTCCGCAGTATTATTTATTTTACTCATTCTTGAGCTTTGTAAATGATTATTAAGTGCTCTCACACATTGGAATTGGTAGCCCTAAGGACTGAATTCCTGTGGGGATTGAGCCCACCAAGGGAAGATGTGGATTTGCAAAAGCTGTGCCTGAGAGGATCAGTCTCACCCCAGCCTCTTGCCCCTATTCCCATGTTCCCACTCTTTCTCTGACTCTGTAACTCCCCATAGAGTTAATATTCTGACAGGTATACTACCTAAAATGTTGTAGTTGCCAGACATGGATACAAGGCTAGGAGCAGGAGGTGATCTTGGCAGATTGTTGCTATAAGATTGGTCAATCTGGTAAATCATGGTTACTTCCTTAACAGTTTCTCCTCTCCCTTTGCCTGCTTCTAAATATCAGAAATAGTTTCTTCTGTCCAATCTAACTTTTGTGTCCTTTCCTCCTCTTCTTCAACATATCAACTGTGAAGTTCTTGTTGCTGTTGTTGTTTCAGTGATAAATTTGGTCTGCAAAATAGTTCAACAGAGATGGATAGCTGAATTATTTGTCAGTAGGTGATTTTTCATTCACTGCAGTAATCTAAACTGGATTTGAATCAATTGTCCATAGAAGGAAAATCCCTTCTCCTTTGGTATACTTTCCTCTGAATCCTTTGGTTATTGCTTCAGCTGAAAGGAATACTGAGTATTGTGTTCAAACTTCACAGAAGCTCTTTCGGCCAGATATTTTAAGTTCTTATACTGTTTATGTTTTTAAATAGTTTAAGTGGAAAGACGATCAGTAGTGTGATGAAGCAGGGCAAGACATCTGCCAACAGGATTATCAACCTGAAACTAGGAATGACAGTGAAGGGAGCCACAGTTCAGTAGTGGGGAACAAAGGATGCAGAGTAATGATAACAAGAGAGACCTCAGGAACTATAAAACAGGATGAAGGGAAAACCACCTCAAGTTTTTGTATACAAATATGCGTAGTCTGGAAAACAAGCAGGAGGAACTAGATCTTACAAGACTGAGTATTAGTGGAGTAAAAGGCACAGGATTAATAGCTGGAGCTCTGTGATAGCAGGTACAGGCTTTTCAGGGAAGACTTGCAGGAAAGGTGTGGAATAGAGGCTGCTATCCTGGTAAAGAAGCTTCTCCTAAGTACAGAGTCCTTCCATGGGATGGGTGGATGACAGTGCCTGAGAGTTTGTGGGGCAGAATCAGAAGAGAGAGAGGCACTTGCCCCATTGCTAGAGGTATTCAAGGCTAGGCTGGATGGGGCCCTAGACAACCTGGTCTAGTAAGACAATTCCCTGCCTATGGCAGGGGCCTGTAACTGGAAGGTCTTTAAGGTTCCTTCTAACCCATGCCATTCTGTGATCCTATGATCCTGTGACTTTGAGGGTGATGTGATGTCAGGAACCTGTTACATGCCACCTGATGAGGGTAAGGAAGTGAACAAAGTCTTATTGAGACAACGTGAGAAAGTCAGTGAATTGCAGGTACTGATTCACATGGGGAACTCAAACCTCTTGATGTCTACTGGAAGTGCAACCCTGTGGGACACAAGCAGTCAAGAAGGTTCTTCAGGGGTGTTGGAAATCATAGGGTCATAGAATCACCAAGGTTGAAAAAGATCTCCAGGATCGTTCATTCCAACCATCCACCTAGCACAAATATGACCCCACTAAACCATGTCCCTTAGTACCACATCTAAACATTTCTTGAACACCTCCAGGGACAGTGACTCAACCATCTCCCTGGGCGGCCTGAGCACCTGACCACTCTTTCAGAGAATATGTTTTTCGTAATATCCAGTGTGAGGCATAACACTTTGGTGATGGACAGCTGGATCTTCTGTTCACTAACAAAAAAGAACTGGTTGGAGTTCAAGGTCCTGAGGAAAGAAGGTGGCAGAGTACAAACTGTAGACTTCAGGACAGTTGCTTTCAGCATATTCATGAAGGGTCAGGTCCCTTGAGAAGTATTTCTGAAGGTCAAAGGAGCTCAGGAAAACTGTCAGGTCCTTGAGGACAGCATCTTCCAAGTGCAAGCATGGGACACTTCAATCCTCAAGAAAGCAAGCACTCATGTGAGGAGACCAGCTTGGCTTATCAGATTCTTCATGTCTGAGCTCAGTGCTTAGAAGGCAGAGTATTGGATGTGGCAGCAGGGATTGTTTACAAAGAAAGAAATTTATACACATTGCCCAGGCATGCAAGGATGGTGCAGAGACAGTCTAAATTATAATAGTATTCACAAGTGAGGGATGACAAAGGTTTTTTCTTCAAAGCAGGAAGCAAAGCCAGCTCAAGCAAGTGGCTGAAGGAAAACCCATCTGAGAAACATGGGCCTTATACTTTTCTCTGAGCCAAGCAGCAGTGGCATCACTGAGCTGTCAAGTGCTGCTTGCTTCCTCCTTTATAAGAAATATAAAGATCACAAATACAGAGAGACCGCCACTGACATTGATGTTTGTGCACAAATGTCAAGGTCGTCGCTACAACTACAGGGCCACCTGTGAGTTTCAGCTTTTCCACAGCTCAGTAGCAGAAATTTCATACATAAAAAAAAAACAGACCAATGTGAGGGACATACAGAATGTAATCAGGATAGAGATTGGATACACTTTGAGAAGTTTGCTGTGAAATGATGCGCTAGCACATGCAAATGAAGATGCGATTGTAAGGGGGTTGGAAAGCACGTTTTCTGTATAGTCAAAAAGTGAAGATGTTAAATGGGTTACTATTGGACAAGAATTGATCAAAAGAATGTAGCATCTTGATTGTTTCTGCTCTTTGCTTTATTTCTGATTGTGAAGTTACAGTTGGTTTTAGTTTTATTTTGAAGGACTCGACTTTGAAAGACTCGTAAACATTCCTTTGAGTTCTTAAGTAACCAGTAGTGCCTGGCTCAGCACAGAAGTCTGTCAAAGGTATTGTTTTGCAGGAATTCTCTTATAAACCCAGGTCGTTGTACTAACATTTTCTCCTAATCTCTGTCTATTTAACTCTCCTGTGTGTCTCTCTGTGGCTTTGAAGAGTCTCAATTTGTATGTGGAGTAAATTAAACTTCAAAGGATATCTGTTTATCTATTTGTTTTGATATTGATTCCCTTGAGCAAGTTTTGTTGAGTAGAACCACACATAATTATCTTTCTTACCGCATTTCTGAGATTTTTATTTATGAATGTATTTAAATATCTGGATCAATTTGCCTCTTTAATCAGAAGGATTACTGTATAGATTTCTAGCCAGTCTTCTTCCTTGAGACAGGTTTGTTTCTGCATATATTCACAGAAGGATGTTGTATATTTTCAGAATCAAAATTACTGTGAGGATTATGGAAGTGTCATGTGTTGAAAGTAGTTTGAGGTACCTGCAACAGATTTTGCAATTTATCGCCTTACAGTTAGAGTTAATTTAGTCTCCTTTCTGCTTATTCAGTCTACTGTCTTTTTGAGCATGTTGACCAAATCCAGAAAAAAAAATCAAAAATGGGTAAAGATACCTAAGCTTCTACATAATCTGTGGAATTAGGTGGTTAGGTAGTGAAGAGTAAAGAAAAATGGCAGCACAGGATTCTTAGGCATAAGAAAATCCACACTGTAAAGGCCTTTGGAGATGCCCCAACCACTAGATGAGCTTCAGTCACACCTTCGTAAGGGAATGTGCACAAAACTTGCAGTATTGTTTATTTTAAAAGTGTTCAGCAGATGAAAATTGGCATTTATTATTTCATATGCAGGAAACCAATGCAAATACCTTGTAAAGGTGTATGTTATAATAATATTCATACAGTGCTTACCATCTGGAAGCTTTACAGACTTGAATTCTTTCAGCATTATTGCATGCACGTAAGATAGATGAGTTCTTTATTCATATTCGTGGGCAAATTAAGACAGAAAAATTAACCAAGACGCACAAGATTACACTTGCAACCTGGATTAGAACTGGAAATATAACCTCATATTCTTCTTGTTTGCTCCAAGAACCATTCTTCTTCCATATTGTTGGTAGCCAAACAACGCAATGGATCATGACTCAACTGGTTATTATTTGTAATGAG
This sequence comes from Callipepla californica brunnescens, assembly GCA_023055505.1. Taxonomy (NCBI): domain Eukaryota; kingdom Metazoa; phylum Chordata; class Aves; order Galliformes; family Odontophoridae; genus Callipepla; species Callipepla californica. The sequence continues at coordinate 103,761,609 of JALIRH010000001.1, read as the reverse complement.
ATTTTTAATTGGCTGTAAGTAGTAATTTTAAAATGGTAATGTCCTTGGATTATTTTGATTTCCACAGGGTGCGTATTTGTTGCTACTGATGCCTTAAGTGAGGAGAAAATTACTTAACTATAATTCTTTTCCTTTGAAGGGTTATGTATGAAACAAATAACTTCAGCTCACACTTCATCTGTGTGCCTTTAGGATCAGCACTTATCGGTTATCTTGATTTTTGTTCGTATGAAGGAAAATGTGGCAAAGCAATGTATGTGTTCTTTACCGGGATGAGAGCTTGTTCACAAACACTAACTTTCCAAGGAGCAGAAGTTCAAAGGCATTGTTTTTGAAATAGAAGAGTTGGAAGGTTTTAGTAAAAAAGAAAGCCTCAGCTTGTCCATAATGAGTCTTTAGTAAGTATTTCTCTGGAAGAGAAGTTGGATTTTTTTTTATGGGACATGGTATATTGGCTCTACAGGAAACTGAAGCCTTCTGTGGCAAGTAAAGTAGTACTGGAGTATACTGGAGTAATTAGAATTGTTACTTCCATGAATTTTTAAATCCAAATTGTTAATAGGGACTGGATTTTTATGAGATGGTAGTAAAAAAGAGAATATTTGTTAATAATTGTATGTGTATTTTGCTGTGACTACTTTTTTATTAAAAAAAAGAAAAGAAAAAAAGCAAACATTTTCAGTTATCAGTAATTTTTCTGAGCTCAGTACTTTGGTTTAAAACACTTGGAAAATAAATGTCCCTGAAGATTTATTTTGGAAATTTCCTGTAAAAGCGATTCTCAGGGAATCATAGAGTAGTTTGAAATGGAAGGGACTTCAAAGATCATGCAACCCTCTGGCCATGAGCAGGGGCACCTTCCACTCTAGAGTCCCAGCATGGCTAGCATTAAGAATTCTCTCGAAGGTGGTCATGGGGGTGAATGGAGAACAGGAGCTCTGCAGCCAGCTGCCTTGTGAAGGTGAATGCAGAAGGAAACCAAGGGTGAGAGTGAATTTATTTAAAAGCCCAAGAAGGAGAGCTGGCAACAATGAAGGGAAAAGTGGCAGAGGATTTGTTGTGGAGGAGAAATTGGAAATGGGAGACTGAATGTTTCCTGGGTAGTAGGAGTAGAAATGAAGAGTGGTGTGAAAGAGACCTAGAAAGGGCAGACTGGAGAGGAGTAAAGGGATATGGAGAGTACAAGGGATGGGACTGAGATGGGGGAGCTGTGTGGACAAGGTAAATGTGTTTGGATGGGCAAGGAAAATGGCAAAGTGGAACCTGGAACTGAGATAGGGATCCTGAGGCAGGAGAAACAAGGCAGTGAGCTGAAACCAGGCTGTGAGAGTCAAGGGAGAACAGCCTGCAGATGAGGGAGGTGAGAGACAGAGTCCCCTCCAGGGCACAGGTCACAGACTCAAGGTCTGCTCCTGCCTGAAACAAGTTCTGCCAGCACAGCATGCCCCCAGCCCTCAAGCATAGGGCCAGCGGCAGTGTGAGGTGTTACCAGGGGAGGGGAGCGGCAGGGGACTTCTATGAGCTGTAACTGGGCCAACTATGGGTTAATTTGGCATCAGATTAATTATACATGCACTATATTGCCTCGTTTATCAGTTTGACTTCTAACAGCCCAAGTCCAGTGAGGTAATGCAACACACTACAGAGTGCACAGATGGAGAAATAGTCTGAGTGGTTTACTTTTCCATTTATTTTTCTTGTAATGCAGCAGCAATCTTTGTAACATGTATTTCATCTCCACTATAATGGGTAGCTTACAATAAAATCTCGTCTGTCCTGGGCTGTGGTGAAGATGGGCACGGGGGGGGCTTTCGACTGTGTTCTCAGTGAATGGATAAACAGCCCGTGTGTTTGGGTAGCAGTGATGCTGGAGTGTCACTCAGCATACTTTAAAGCATTACCATTTTAGGAGCAGTATGTTGAAAAGTGGCATGAGCTCTGTAAGTAAGGTGTGGCTCCTAACAATTTCTTGTTACACCAGAGAGAAGGGAGCAGTTGTGTTCTGCAGGGATGGACTCTGAGCTCTGTTCTTTGTTTTGTTGTTGTTGTTTTTTTTTGTTTTGTTTTTTTTTTGTAGCTGCTTTAGGGATTTGGAAGGAGGTAAATAGTATATTGGTGGCACTGTATAATCAACATATGTAAGTATCTGCAAAGAAAAAGGAGATGAATGAAAATGTTCAAACAAAATGAGAAGTTATTTATCATTTCTGAAAAGGCACTTTCTGTGGGGTCTGATAAATGTCTCTGCAGATAGACTTTATTTCTGAAATGTGACAAACAAGAATGGCTGTGTTTTTAAATTGTGCTGCAAGGGACAGCTCTTCACAGGAAAGCAAAGGGTTGACTGTCTTCTGTGAGGGCAGTGAGAGAAGGTACTTGCACCTCTCGGGCTGCACCTGTGCAAATTCCCAGCTGTGCTGTGCCCATAGTGAGAAATCCAGAGCTCTGTGGGCTTCATCAGGGCTGCTGGGAATGGCAATTACAAGTAAGGGCTTTTTTTCCATTTATTTGAGTAAGCCTCCACAGAAAAAAATGGGAGTGTCACATTACTGACAACTGTGGGATTTGTTTAGTTTTAGCAACTTCTTATCAAATTAATATGCATTTACAATGACTTTCTGCCTAATATTAATACCATTGTTTCTAGTTCACCATACAGATTATTATTGTGCGGTGATTTTCTTGTTACATAAAAGCATCTCTTCCTGTAAAGCATTGGGGTAATTTCTGCAGAGTTGGTGCCAATTATTTTAGTCAGGTGTTTTTCTGAATTAAGCATGAAGGGGGATATAATGTTAGTCGGATCTTCTTGTACAGCAAGCACATATCCTAAACATTTACATACCAGATTTCAAAATAATGTATAAATGCTGGTAAAGCTTGCCTCACTTAAATGCCGTGCATTAAAAGTTAGACATGTATTGTCATATTTATATCCTCAGGTCATGATTTATTGCCGTGAACTTTCATTTCTTATTACATGAAATCCAGAAGTGATACTTCAAGTTGAGATATTTTACAGTTGAACATGCCTACTTATTTTATGGAAGGAGCACTTGAAACATTTGGCTGAGAGATCTGAACTCATATATGATGTATGTGTGTGTATAAACATACTTAGTGTATTATGCTAGTTAGTACAGAAAAAGGTCTTCAGAAAATTGTTGTGACATAAATGATCAGGCGATTGATGACAATAGCACTTCTTCAGTCTCTTTTCTTCTTTCTGTTTTAAATCATGCATGACTTCCATTGCCCTTACTGTAGTTAGTTGGCAAAGGATGGCTCATTTGGTTTCTTCTGTCCTTATTCTTGTGTCACTAAAGGCAAAATAAATGAGGGGTTTGTTTCTGTCTGTTGAGTGACCGAGGTGGCCATCTGAGTCTGAATTCCTCTATGTGCTGGAAAATGGATATACACATTTTTGTACATAAATCAAAATTAATGAGCAAGTGGATATACTTAAGATAAGTGCTTGAAATTTGTATAAATACAGGATCAAGGTAATTCCATTTATTTAAACGGTGAGTTGTCTCATGTGTCTTGCCACTTCCTCAGGAGTATTTCTTTCTCTGTCATCTTTCAAATCAGATATCCAAATTCTGATTTGTCTGGGAGTAAAAGCAGAGTGAAGCAGACCCATGCACAAAATGCTGAGTCCCAGGATTTTCTCTGTGCCTTCATTTAAACAGAGAGGAGGGGACAATTAGCTTGAGTCTGGCTGCAGGAGAGAGGTCCAACCATGTGGTTTTCCTTAAGTGCCTAGTATATGTGAGGGTTAATTTGAGCATACCCAGGCCCTTTGAAATAGCTTGCTTCAGTGTAATCAGTGTAATCCAATCCTTTCACATTTTTATTCATTCTCTTTTTAAAAGCAAAGAAAATGATGTGCAACAAATATTATTGTTAATGTTCCAAATGCAGCATTTACTCCTGCTTTGAATGAAGAAGGATATAATAAATCAGTACAAATGCAAATTCACTTTACTGGTCACCATCCTGGAATCTTTTTCTCTCATCATTTTGTTTGGATTGGTAGCTTGATCCTGATTGGTCAGGACTGGGTACATAAAATATATTTTTTACATGTTGTTCCCCTGTTGCATAATGGAATTTAATATTGCAAAGATGCAGCACACTGAAACGGAAATCTCTTTGTCCAGAGCAATTCCTCACCTTGCAGGCTGATTCTTGTCCTACCCATTGTTTTGCTTTGTAGGACAAAAAATGGGTATTTAAAGAAAAAAAAAAAAAAAAAAAGAAAGAAAGAAAAGAAAGAAAAGAAAGAAAAGAAAGAAAGAGGAAGATAGAGAGGACTAAGAGGCAGACTCCAAAATGTGTGCAATACACTTAAAGAAACCTTAGGCAGTGTGTCATTTTTGTGTAATTCAGTGTTATAACTCCAGAAGCTCCATTCAATTAATGGGGATCTTTGGAAACGTGTAAATTCCAATAGCACCTGCTGTATTTTGTGTTCAGAAGGCAGCCAAAGCCACAGCTCTGAAGTGTCTTGGTTTTAATAGTCCAAAAGCATTCAGCATAGCCCAGACCCCAGAAAACAGGTAAAACTATGTAAAGGATCTGGTCTGGGGCCAGTCATGCAACACATATAACACAGAGAAGGACAAGAGCAGAGATAATTTACAGATTTAGGCCCTCCCTTGCCCAAATATTTTTTATTTCATCAATTTTAATGTGATGTAATATATCACATAATTTTTTTTCTCACAAATTTTTTAATTTTTGTGAGAGCTACAAAGCTAGAGCCATGCTTGCTGTTACATTTAACCTCTAGTTCAAAATGCATTGGGTTTGTTCTTCATATTTGACAAAGTTTGACCAGGCAGAGCATAGCTAATCCTTACCATTCCAGCTGAACACCAGAAAATAAATACTTAGCTAGAAGGTGGGAAATAGAAGTTCAAAAACTTTGGAGTTTCATTAAGTATTTAACCCAAAGCTACCATGTTCTGGGTGAGCTTTCTAGCTGCTGAATTCTTCTATAAAAGCTGGTTACAGGCAGTTACAAAAGCAGAGGAGCTGGTTCTCTGCTCTGCTTTGTACATCGGGTACACTGTCCAAGCGCGTGAGGACCTTGTGGGGATGTGGTTGCAGGAGGTGTTGGGCCCAGCAGTACTGGATCCCACTGGGAGCTGATTGCTTGCATCAGTTTTCTGCTCTGTGTGCTGTGTTTAAGCATGTAAGTGCTTGGCTGATGGGAGTAATGACTGAAAGTGTCTCAGCAATGCTGAGGCACAGTGATGGTTAGCTGAGAAGACAGAGGACATACAGAAAATGTCTGAGCCCCTTTTTTATGTGTATATGGAAAAACTGTCAGTGGCATTCTTTAAATTCCTAATTTATTGACAACCTCATGCACCATTAGAGGTACCTGAAGTTTATGCTTCACATAATTCTGTACACACTTTCTTACTGACACCCAAACAAAGCCATTCATTATCAGTGGGTTGTCATGGATCACATGGATCTGGGAATAATAACCCATTATGCTGATATAGCTTGTCATTGTGTTTGATGTGATGTCCCATAACAACATCTGATGTTTGGAACTAAGAGAATTTATGGTAAGAACACAGTTTATGGAACAACATTGCCGCTGTCTACTCTCTTTCCTTCAAAATAACTTTTTGATTCTATACCTACTTAGAAAATCGTTTGTGTATTTTTTGGGTTGGTACTATTCTGATTTCTAATTTCTTCCTGCAGGGAGAATTAGTTTTTACAGAAGTGTTCTGGTCTATTTGCTTAATAGTACAAATATGATTATCTTCTGTCCCCTTGGAGCCTGCATTGCGTATTATAAAGTAAACCTTGGAACAGAAGCAGGAAGGTTTACAGGGTTTAGTGAACTTAATGCTCCACAGAAGAAGAATGAAGAAAATGACAGCCAGTAGATGGAATGTCTAATTATGTCTAATTGTGTAATGCATACAGCATTCTCACAACTGTCCTTGTATGCCCGAGTATGAAACTGAACTTTCACAGTGTGCTGCTGTGCAAAGAAACCTGAGTCTTTATGTTGGTTCAGCTTCATTCAGTAGCAGACGAGCAGGCATTTGTACGTGATCTGCCACAGGCGTCGTAGACAAAGATGTGACTCTGACCTCTTCCAGATTCTAAGGACAGTTCATCTTCAAGTGCATGTGAACATGCTGTCAGTAATAGCATCTCAGCCGTAATTCTTCTGTGTTCCTTAGGCATCCACTCAGTGGAGTATGATTTACGTGGAACACATCACAGGGCTTCAGAAAGCTTCACTTCTCAGTATAACCATTTTCTTAAGGCAAACCACTCCTAGTTATAAGGGTTACTTTAGAATTGTTCTGAAAATATACTTTCTCATTTGTCTTTTTCTCTTTAAAATAGTCCCTGAAAATGGAATAATCCAGGAAGTTGCCTCCATTTTAATGTTCTCTTGAGTTCTAGTCTACAAAATAACCCTGAAATCAAAATAACCCTCACCAAAGTGTATTTGCCACACTGCATGGTTGGAAACTATTGGAATAATTGTGATCAGATTCTCTGATCCCAGAAGTTAAATTTGTTCTTGGATGTACAAAGAAAAATCAATTACTGACAGGCATTCGAACTTCTGTTTCTGGATATTTTGTGGATCAGAGAGAGAAGAATCCTTCTTAGAACATCTGTATCATCATTTTACCAATGAAAGACTGTTCTCAGTGATATGTTTTCTACTAATGTATTCAACGAGTCATAAGTTATACAACCAGAAAAGCCATTGTGTCACCCAGTCTGTTCTCCCCATAGAGCAGGCTTTATGGCTTCTCTGAATTAATTTCTGTTTGAGCTAAAGCACATTTTCAAAGCAAAAAATCTGAAATTTCCACTAATAGAGGAATCTGCACCAGCCTTAATGACACTTCTGTAGTTAATTTCCTTGCTCTACTGTTTAACTTCTTTAATGCATTTGTCTAGTTCAAAATTCCAGACATTGGATGTTAATGAGTGAAGAGCTGTCTGTCAGCAAATTTCTGTTACTTTTGCTTGTGTTTAGCAGGCATGGAAATCCTCTCACATAATCTCAGGCTTCTTTGGGGTTCGTGTGGCATCTGACATAGTCAAACAAAGCTTTCCTGATAGCTGGTGGACAGGGTGCAGTTCAGATGAGCTGTTTAGACATTTTTATTGGAATGTGATGAATTATGCCTTGGAAGTGCCTGATTGCTTGTATTGTCTGAAAACGCAATTTTGGTTGAGTGGCTCAGTGTGTTTGCAAATAGGTGAATCCTGGTACTAGTGAAGTTGATTAAATGACCCAGTAACTTTCTCATGGTCAACCTTTAAGACAAGTTTTCCGGTAATTAATTATAGTTGCTCTTCCTGAACGTCCTCTAGTTCACCAGCATCTTTCTCAAGCTGCAGACACCAGAATGGGGCTGAGCATCCAGCTGCTGTTGTGAAGCCTCTGGCAGTGCAGCAGTAGAGGTTTCCTGTTTTCCTTTTGTTTATCCTGTTTGAAAAGGCTCTCCATAGCTCTTCAGGTCACAAGAATAGCAGCCTGTTTTCAACACATTAGTCATCTTGGTCTCAGGCCTTTTTCATAATCAGTGCTTCCCAGGAATAGAAAGCCTTATTCTGTCCCTGTGGCATTCATTCTTTCTTCCTGTATGTGCAATTATGTATATGTTAGAATTAATATATCATATATGCTTGCATAGGGTTTTCATAATTCCATTCAAATTAGAGTGACTACTTTACTGATTTTCTGTCTACCACTGTTAATGTTTTGCCTGTAAACTCTGTAGAAATGTGTTTCTTTTTATCTTTTAGGTCATTAATAGTAAGGGTGAGTAGTACAAGACTGAGAGGTGATCTTTGTAACTCCTCTAGAAGCATTAGGGTATGATTTCTTCTTAAGCAACATGAGAAGTATCTGTCATCTAGCTTTTAATCTGTTCTTGTAATACACTGACTTCTCATTTTGCAGTTTGGTAAGATACCAATCCAATTATCAATAGAAATACAGGACTCCTCTTTTAATTTTGTTAACCAAGTTTATAATCTCATCAAAAGATACAGTTAGTTTAATAAAATCTACTTTCCATAAACCTATGCTTATGGCACTGTGTTAGAATACTTTAGTTCTTTATTAATCAAAACACCTGCTCCTGAGGAAAAGTCAGGCTCTCTGTGTTGCAGTTGCATGGGTGGTCCTTGTAGACACTTTAAAAAGGTGTTACAACATAAGTTTTGTCCCAGTCCTCTGTAATATTGAATATCCCTTTGTAAGGAACATTCCATAAAAATAATCTTATATTATTCTCAGAAGTTATTAAGCTTCTAGGTTTTTCTGAGAAATGATTCTTCTTTCTCAGTGTTTAAGGTGTTTGAGTATTTGGAAAATTGGATAATAAGCCTGGGAAGCTTTCTTTATTCTTATAATTAGCAGATGCAGGGTTCATCCTTGCAGATGTTCTTTTCCTTGTCTTTGACTACAGGAAAGCCTAAATGTGTAGTTCAGAGTTACATGTGATGCTCCTGAGTTTCTAAGCGAGGGCAGGAAATCTCATCCCCAGTTTTCTAGCATCACAGGGTCAACAAGTTTGTGCAGGAACAGAACAAAGAGGTAAAATGTTAGTTCTGGTTTGTTTCAGTTGAAGCCTTCTCTTATCAGTTCCTCATTCATTTTGTGTTGTGTGTGTGAGCAGGTCAGACTATAAACAACAATTCAGTAATGTATTTCTGGCGGTACTTAAATAGTGACATTTAGACATTTCAGTGTATGGAAGGAGCTTTCTGTAATGGCTCCCTGACTAGCAGGAGATCAGTGGCCATGTTCCTGTCCACACTGTGCAGCTGCTCACTATGTATGCCCACCATCAGAAGGCAGCTGAAGTCCACATGTCACACTGATCTGCTCAAGTGAAAGTCTTTCACTTAGCAGCTGTAGGTGAGCTAGACAACCACAAATCTTCACTGAGCTAACGTGGATGGTAAAGTCATTAATGCCTTGCTCTTTATGTATTTTGAAATAAAAGGAGAAATACTTAGATCCTGGGGTCTGAGTCAAGTAAAGTAGTAAATATTTACATTTACCTTTATGGCTAAGAAATCAGGGAGTTCACCTTTCAATGGAAGAGTTGTTAATGGAATGTTTATAAGAGTTATTAGATATTAAAGCTATGGCTAATAAGAGATGATGCGCTGATGGTTCTGTGTTTGGTTGTCTATAAGCAGAGGCCAAATAGAGTTTAATTCAGTACAGAAGAAAGACAATGCTGTGAGTGTGCTGCTGCAGTAGTAATAACAATAATGATTCATTCAAAAGAAAGAGTAGAGGACTGATCATAGTTATTAATCCTGATTTTGGCTGCAAAACTTTTCCTCTCCTTTTTCTTTGTATAAATGTTACTTTGCATGCTCCATAGTTGGGGAGAATATGAATGGATTTGTCTGACTTTTTTTCATGCTAATGTTGATTCACAAAAATCTCTACTGTGCTTTCATTACAGAAAGCTTCAAAACATTTTGTAAAAGTTTTCTTGGCCTGCAAGGTTTAGCTTGCCAGTTTACAATGCCATTAGTAAACTAATGGCTTAGTTTACTCCTGGTATTGTGCCATTTTCCACCCACACAATCAATGATATGAATCCTAGCAAGCAGCAGCTGAAATGCAATGTGATGCAGTTTGGTGTGTACAAGATCCTCTTGAAGAGTTTACAGCCTAACTTCTCTTAACAGCCTTGGATGCCTACCTTCATTGTCAGTTCTTCCTCAGTAATCACTAGAGTGCTATTTATTCTGTCTTAAGCTAAAACTCTAAGAAAGATTTCATGAATCACCTCAAAGCATGAGTCTCTTCATTTACTTTACCTGGAACCTTGATGGCTAGGTTAAACTCAATATTTGGCTTGTAAGTGGCTAAATTTGAGCCTTTCCCTAAAAGGCAGCAATTTGGTGTATCAGGAGACGTGGTCAAGGAAGTGACCACTGTTTTAGAGATTTTTCTTCAGTGTAGTATTATGTTGTGAAGCACAACAATTTAAACACGGCGTGTTATTTTTTTTACAGTGTCAAATAAGCAAAAGGAAACTCATAGCCATAAGCAGAGGTCAGTAGGTCTGTTCAGACCACGCAATTGCAGGAAGAAATGAGCCATAGCCTGTTTCATTTTGTGGAGTAAAAAAATGTGCTCCTGTTTGTTTACAGGTTTTCATACACTGTGAAGAGTATACATCATCCCTAACCAGGAGGTTTCAGTTTTCATTCCAGGAAAACACATGAGTTTTTATCAGCACAAACCAACATTTGTCCATAGTTTGGAAGAGGAATTGTGTACTGATAGAACAACAACAACAAAAAAAAATAATCACAAAAGGTTCTGGTTCTACCATCAGAGTAGAAATAGGATTAGGATGCAAGCATTTAATAGCTTTTCAATATTCCATCTTGTCCATACTCTCACAGTTTTATTTTAGAACATTTAGGAAGAGAAAGAAAGGTATCCTCTCTCCAAGAGAAAATGAGTAGGGATGGGAGATGCAGGTCACATCCTCCCTGTTTGCTGATCCTTCTTTTGGAAGTAACCGTTTTTCTCTTGTGGATTCTTGTAGCCTTGTGCTTCCTCGGCCCTTGTCCAAGTTCCCTAAAAATAATTCTTCTGCTAACACCCATCAGCCACAAAATGATGGGAATATCTGCATTTCCATGTCTCTAAAAGGAAAGCAAACCCAACAAAACATCTCCCTAAAAAACTTACAGGAAGCTATTTTCTCAATTCAACGAAACCAAAGTAGGGGTTTGTTTAACTTTGCATATAAAGAAGTATAAAACAATGTGACATCCTTATTTAAAATCAAAAGTTTTTTAATCTGTCGGAGTTTCAGAAATGCAATACTTTCTGTTTTGATTGCTTTAAAATCAGTTAAACTACTCATCTGAACATGGTGATCTGCTTATGAATTTCCACCCTTCTTTTAAAGCCATTTTTACTTTTGGAATAACAGATAAAGACAGCAGAGCATTTGAAGTCATATAGGAAAGTCACCCATATAGTCATTATCAAGGCATTCTTCAAAGAGGCAGCATTTCCTTACAGTATAAAGCACAGAAACTGAAAATGATTTATGTTTGATTTGGATCCCATCAGAGGCAATAAATATATTTCCTTTACTGAGAAGTCGCCCCCAGATGGAACACTCAGAGGGTAATTGAAGATCTCTTTGGGATTTTCCCATGTCATTTAGCTCTTTTTATTCTTTAATCTTACAACCAACTAAGCAAATTCTAAAATAAACCCAGCTAAAAATGGTTCTCTATGTTATATGCCTAGATTCTCGCATATCTTCAACTCACATGCTACAGTATAAGCAAATAAGAAAGCAAAAATCTGGGAGAGAAGAAGCAGAAAAAGAAATGATGGGCTGGGTGGTATGGATTGCTTTCCTGCATCACTCAGACATCTTGCAGGGATCTGAGATTAGAACCCAGGGAACACTGTTAAGCAGTACAGACCTTTATGAGTAACTCAGGAAAGGGAGAGAGGGAAAGTCTGCATCTTACATCTTAGTTACTAGGAGTTTTGCCAAGTCAGTGAAAAGGACTTTAGAAAGGGGATGGACATATTCAACAGGATTTCCTGTATGTTTATTTGTTTTGGCTGTTGCCGTGCTTGAGTCCCCTGTGTATGGAGACATACTCTGTTGCAAGAGAATAAAATGTGTGCCACCCACTTGTAAGGGGACTTGCATCAATTGCCTCTCTCCTGTAGAATTGTGGTGCTCATATGTGAATTACAAAGCTTATCACCCACCTGCCAGCAGCTGGGACGTGAGAGCCAGAAGACTGCTGCTAGCCAATAAAACCAAAAGGGCAGTTTCAGCCTTTCTGAGGTGCCAGGTTGAGCTCCGTTGCTTAAAGCAAATGAGTGCTTCACCACACTCAACCAGACAGGGCGTGTCAGCATGTGCAAGAACTGTTCTGTCTCCCTGAGCTTGAACAGAGGTATCCATGCTAAATGATTGCATATTAATGATGTTCATTTCAAAAGATGGCTACTTCATCTCTTGAGTGGAGTGTTGAGCTCTTTGTAAGAAGCACCCACTGAGAAAAGCATCCCTCACAAGTGGTATTTTAGCATCCATCAGGCCTACTGAGAGGCCATATAGTTGTTTTCGTGGATGGAATACATGTTGCATACACATGCAGTAACTTTAAGCCTTCTTTTTCTAACTGAGTTGGCCAGTGCTTATTATGCTTCACCAGCAACTCAGCCACTGCATAGTGGCTGTATTAATAAATTAGGCTCCTCATTTCTGGCTTTACTGTTCCATGTATTCACAAAGAATTTACAATCTCTTATCATAATAGGAAAAGAAAGTTTGGAGAAAGATTGCTCAGACAAGTCTCCGCAGGGTAGGAGGTCAACGCAGGGTCCTGTAGGTCAACGGGTATTCTGAATGAATATATCTAAATGTAACATGATCATTTCTTCACAAAGTCCTCAGACAGAAGTAATTTAGAATGTTGCTCTTACCTCAGTCGCATCTGTTACCAGGCTCTGGAGTGCCTTTATCACTGAAAATGTCTCTTTCTATTCTGTTCCCCCATTCCATTTTACACAAATCTCTCCCCCAAGTTAAATCTTTGCACATTTAAGGAAACGTAGGAATCTGAAATTTATGAATTGTCATTTTCTCCCTTACAATTTAAGCATAATCAGGTTTTGAGAATTTAGATCCAGAAGAGCTCAGGTAATCTTTCACAAGCTTTCGTATTTTATGTTCTATACTGAGTAGTAACTCTTATGACGCGGTGATTCATGTGCTATGCTCAGATATTCATGTTGCATGGGATTGTTGCATAGCAGTCCATCCACATGGTCACAAAGAGTCACAAAGTGACTCTTCCTGAAGAATCCGTATGTGATTTGGGAAATATGATGTCATTTTCTTGCATCAGGACAGCAGCACTGAATGATGTAGTATCTTCTCCCAGAAATTACTTGAACGGTTTGAGAGTCATCACAACCTAGTGTTATAAAATACAAGTTCACTGAGATTTCTGTTAATTACAGTTTGGGGAGACAACTTTGTCCTACTGAGAGAGAGAAAACAGTTGAGCTTTTTGCTATAAACACTGTATGTCGTATGTACTTTGTGTCTGTAACTGCAGTATTTGTGTACATACTGCTGTCAGTGAGTGAAATCTGCTCTGCAAAGCAATCCCTTCACCTGCAAATGAAATAAGCCATCCCTGTCTATTCCTTGACTAGACACTATAATCTTTAATAAGTTAAAGCATGAAGTTGAAATGAAAAACAGATCAAAGCTGGATGGTAGAGGAATACCAAATACGGTTTCTCAAAATGAAAGCTGCAGGTCAATAACATTTCCTGAAGCAGGAAGACAAGATGAAAAAGCAGATTTGTTGTATTTTTTATTTATTTATAAGGAAAGAGTGGTAGCTGAATAGAACTGAATTCTTAGGGAAGAAGATTAGTTGCTATTTTGCTGGTGCAGAAAGTGAAGAAGGGAGGAAGTACGTCTGAGGGACCTGAGGATCCCCCTCTGTTTTTCCCTTTTTTTCCCCGTTCCCCAGGAGAAATGATAAATTGTCAGATAAAGACAATTAAATGGTTTGAATTTTGCACTGAGTCTTTAACTTTGGATGGGATTTAAACTCGGATATCAATCTGAATCCAAACTAAGGTCTGGAATACAAAAGAAGAGTAATGAATATAAAAATCAAAAGTGATTCTTCCTGCTAATCCAGAAGTGATTTTGTGATGAAGCCCATTTAGTAGTGATAGTTGTCCTCAAGCAAGGCCTTGGGTAGCCAAGGAATTGATAAACCAGGGAGTAAATACACTCTTTTGCAGACACCTCTTCCCTCTTCCTAACTGCATACTTACAAAAAAATAACTTTAGCTAATTAAGAAATATGTTAAAATAACCGATTATATGCTTTATAACAGCTTTTAAAGTCCATATGAAAGCTGTTGTATGAATCTGCCTTAAGCAATGGCATTGTAGACATAGCTTTCCTTCTTTAGTGCTGGAAATCATTTACACTTCCAGATCGTGGGCTAGCTTGCATTCTCCTTGGGATGAAGAGATCCGAAATTATTTTTTGCGTATGCATGTCCTGGACAGAGAGTTAACTGCAAATGCTATATTTGACATAATCTGCTGCTGCATAACTTGCCTTAATAGAAAAAAAAAAAAACAAAAAAAAACACCACAACAATGAGTAAACAAGGTATGTAGATGAAGTATGTATTGCATACAGATGATCTCCTTGTAAAAAGGAAGACCAACACCTGTATCACCATAACTTTCACCTTTACTTTCCAAATAGTCTGGATGTGAGACTCAAATGTACACTGAATCCTTCCTGATCTTTCATTTATTGAGTATAAACTCTCCTAAGAAGGGATGAGAAACACTAAGAGATTAGATATTAGTAGTATCAGCTGCTTATTATGAAGTCCTGTACTTTAAAGAACTTTGTTGCTAACATATCTATTCCAAGACATTCACACAGTGTTTTATTAAGTTGTTACGATTATTTTTATTAAAATATGCAAAGGAATTATGAAAATAATAGTTCTACTTAAGTGCTACTTCCACCACGTTACCCATGAGAATCTTACTATTTCTGTCATGAGGACAGCATTTTCTGGACCTTTAGCTGGCTTTTTTTCATCATGTTTCCCCTGAATTCTTTCCTCTTTACCTGTCAAACTTGCACTAATCTCAGAATGTTCTCTAAAGGCCAAACAAGGCACCTTTTGCTAACCTTGGCACAGCGTACTGCGTCCTTGTAAATTAAATTCCTGACAGTTTGGTTAATAATGTGTTTTCTTTTTATTATTATAGCAACAGTTTTAAAACAAAGCACGTTTCCTTCACGAGTCATTTCAACAGACGTATAATTCATATGTATAATTATCCTTGAGGATATGTGGTTTGTCACTGACTCTCGGCATGGGAAAAGAATAGACACTCTGTTGGTTTTATCTCAAGGAATTTAGGCTGTGTATACTGTTGGCCAAAAGGCCTTAGTTACAAAACAAAACCCATCCTGCCTTTGCTTTTCTATACTAATTGCTTTCAGCTTGAACTGTATGATCATGCATGTATTTGATACGCATGGTTTGTTTATGTGGAACTCCATTATCCTGTCTCATGTTCTTGGAGTGCCTGAAAGTAGTTTCACTATCTGTCAGCATAGTATGTACTTGGGGATAAATATAGACGTGCAGCCTCTCTGCGAGTGGTCATCATCATATGCTGAAGCTAAAAATTACCCCTCTGGTTATGGAAAGGCTGATCTGATCCGGAGGCCTGCACTAGCTCACACACTGTAGGTCTTCAGCACTTGTCTATTTGAAAAAAAAAAATCAACAGCAAATCCTAATCTAAAACTAAGAGCAATATGGACCAGAATGATGGAAAATTTATAGTGAAGTGTGACACAGGATTATGAAGCAACTAACTTCCTTTTTGATTTCAGTTAGAAAAGGATTCAGACTTTTCTAACTTGAGGAGTGGAGCATTTCAGGTATTCGCAGGCTCATGGATATTACAGTAGCATGTTGGAGAAAATCCAGTGTGATCAGCTTTATAAAGGGGCTCGGTAGGTAAAAATACTGAAAATACATGTTTTGGTTTGTGGTATTAGTCTGTTTGTGGTTTGCTAAAGTGCAAGTTTGACACAGTTAACTGAATGCCATCTCTGTTTCTTGTGGTTAAAAATACTGAAAATTCAGTAGCTGTTTGGCTGACATTGTATCCTGCATAGTGTTAAGTGTCTTAGCTTGTCTTGATCTTACTGTTGTTTTGCTTTATCTTAGAACTGTAAGAAAAATATCTGGCATGTAAATCATAGCAGAGATTCTGGTATAGTAGCTGAATTTTCCACTCATTCCCATTATCACCTTAGTGACTGTGGTCAAACTACTGTGCTTTTTTGCAGCTATTTCTATAATCAGGGAAACTGATGATACATGGAAAAAAACAGCAATGATTTTATTTCAGTAATTCATTCTATGGCAGTAGTATGTGGTTGTGGTGATAAGGGCTTCTGATCTTTCATTGCTTGTCCCATGTTTCCTACTTGTTTTTCAGTGCTTTCAAATGCATGACAATGAGGAAATTTTATGGTTATAGCCTGAACTAAATGAGAATAATCTGTAGGAAAAACAAAGAGTATTCTTTGAATACTTCGAAATACAGATTATTGCAGATAGAGTAGGAAGTGAGGAAATACACCTTGTTAACAACAAAATTGGTTGTTCGAGAGAAGTAGCCTTCTGACAGAATTGCACCCCAAAATGGTGCAGACATCTTACACCTGATCAAACGTAGTTCATCTTTTCCACAGATCTCTGTGGGACAGATTTAAATATGGATAGAACTTCCTGGCATTGACTTGCAGATTCCTTCCTATGGCAGGGCCCTCAGGCATCTGGACTGCAATGGGCTCCTGCTCTCTACATGGGAATCACCATTCATTTTCCTTGGGAAAAATCTACTTTTCTCTAATGGGAAATGTTTATTCTAACTCAGTATTTGTATGCTGACCAACCCATATGGTATGTTAGTAGTTCAGACTGAATGTTTCAGTGGTCCGTTCTGGTAATTGTCCATGCAGGAGAAGATTACTTGAAATTAGGAAGTGGAAACTTAATTTGTCAATGAAAATAGCATTTAAAATTGAGCATGATTCTTTCTCAGTATCTTACCCCATCCCTTCTTTGTGAACCCACACAGACTTTACATGGTAATTTCTCACATAAAAATGGTGCCTTTTATTTAACAGGAAAGTGTTTCACTTGCAGAGATGGCAAAGTTGACCCTTTTTTTATTACTGTTTTTAAGGCCCACATTATGAACTGTGAACACTAGATTATTTAATAGAAAAATAGAAAAAAAGTCTTAAATTTTCATTCCTTGATTTGCAGTTTTGTGTCTCAGAGGAATTTATTTTCTTTTAATGATCTTTGTAGGGATTTGTAAGGCTCTCAGTCTAGGAGAAAGAGCTATACTCTGCTAAAGCATCAGTCTAGAGGTCAGTACAGCCTAGTCTAGTCAGGGAAAGTTTTTGCGAGGTAAGTGTCAAACTTAGCAAATGAGGAGGGAGGTAATGCGACTGAAAATATGTACTAAAAAGCCAAGCTTTTACGTGAATGTTTACTACTGACTTGCAATCAACTCAGAGCACTCCTTCTCTCAGCGGTGTTGACTTCCATGCCAAAGGTGCTTATAGGCAGTAAACAGCTACAAAATTATGTATTAAACATTTGAACTAAAGAAATGTCATATGACTGTCGTTTCTGTACCTGTTGTAATAGCTATAGCAATATTAGCTATTAATCTCAGGACGTCACTTTCTTTTGGGGGAAAGGACATACTGTTATGTACTTTAAAGATCTGCATAAAAGCTCCTGATCAAATCTCGCAGTACCTTGGTCACTCCAAAAGTAACGCCTCTTATCTATTTCCATGGAAACTACAACAGATAAGAAGTACACAATACCACTGTTTGATAGAGCAAATTCTCAGCTGGAAAACACTATTTTTCAACAGTGAGCACCATTAGCTACACATAATCACCAGCAGTGAGCCTGTGTGTTCATAAAAGCCTGCATCATAAAAACCCACTGTTTCACAGCTGCTGTGATCGAGTTCTTGCTTTGAAAATGTTGCCTACAGTCTGTCCTTCATCAGCCCAAACACATGTAAGTCAGGAGGCATCAAATCCACACAATATGATGAGTGTGGTGGGACAGTCCAGCCAAGACTGGCAATGCGCTCCACAGTCTTCAAATTGGTATGGAGCCTGCTGTTACTGTATTGCAACAGAAAGTTGTCTTTATCTGTGATCTGACTCGAGAAGTTCAAGCCTTCAGCTTCGTCAGTTGTGATGTAACAGTTAGAGTTGATCGTTTGTCCAGGTTCCATGAAATTTAGAAGGATCAGCCCTTTCCTATAGCAGAAAACACATCACTTTACCTGCTGAGAGTTGCATCTTGAATTTTTCTGTGGTGGAGAATTCACACTGCCACTCCATGGCCTGCCATTTTTATTCCAGTTCATATTGGTTCTGTTGATCCTCACAAACTTTCATACAGTGTTCTTCTGTTCCTGAGTAAGTGTTCTTGGGATCCACCTGGTGCAAACTTTGCCATGTCCCAAAATCTTCCAATTCATTGAGGCTGTTATTCAGCTCCACACACAGTTCCCTGGTCATTGTCTACCGAACTGTGTGGATCAGATGATTAAGCCACTCTTTATCTCATGGTATGGCATTTGTGCATGTCCATCTGGAGCATGGCTTGTCATTCATGTCACTGTCACCACTGCTGAAACACCACCTACACACTGTTTGGTCCCTATAAACTTTCCACAGGGGTTGATGAATGTCAGCGGGCGCAATTTTTTTCCACATGAAGGGATTTGATGACACAGTTTTGCTTCAGTTGCACTTCCATGCTTGTAAGTTCCTTTCAAGTACTGGAAGGCCTCAACGAGGATGCCCCAGAACCCTCTCAGAACTGAAGAAGCCCAGCTCCCTCAGCATTTCTTCACAGGAGAGCTGCTCTTCTGATCATCTATGTGACCCTCCTCCGGACCTGGTCCAACTGCTCTGCATCCTTCCTGTGCTGGGAGCCCCAGGCATGGAGTCAGTACTCCAGATGAGGTCTCACAAAGGCAGAGTGTAGGGGAACAATCCCTTCCATCTCCTGCTGGCCACCCCTCTTTTGATGCAGCCCAGGATACCATTGACCTTCTGGGCTGCAAGCTCATGTCCAGCTTTTGCCCGTCAGGACCCCCAGGTTCTTCTCCACAGGGTTGCTCTCTTTTCCCAGATTGTACTCAAATCTGGGATTTCCTTAACCCAAGTGTAAAACCTTGCACTTGGCCTTGTTTAACTTCATTATGTTCTCATGTGCCTACTTCTCTCAAATAATTACAAGTAATTGATTTCTCAGTTAGATATCTGGAAGAAAATAGATTGAGGTCAGCCTCTGTCATAAACCTAATATCACAGTTGTTAACAGGCTTCTTATTAAGAATTAAATCTCAATGTCTTCAGAATTCTGACAGAGTACCCTAATGACTAAAGGCAAGAATTGCAGCTCTAAGGAAGTACAATTAGGTTTTCTTAGACTTAATTTCATTAGGATGTGAGGCATGAATGACCACACACCCTTCTTCCTTCCTTCCATGCCTCCCTTCTTTTGAACTTAGTAGCCGATTTAAACTGCCCTGTCTGAGGAACAGGAGTGAAGTTCATATTTGCTGAGGTTCCTTTAGACCCTTCTGAGAGGAAGCCTCAGGTGGCAGAAGGCAGATACGTGGCTTTGAGGAGCTCAGTGTGGCAGGATGGGAGGCCTGATGGTCTGCTTGGTCCTGCAAGCAGAGCTGGGAGGAGCCTATTGGAAATTGGGGTGATGGGCTGTGGACAGACAGGGCTTCTCTGCACACAGGGCCCCAATGCAGGAAAAGGATGTTCTCACTGCTCACAGCAAAACATTCTTCCCAACTGAACACCTGGCAGTCAAACCATCTGAATGGGTGTCTGCAAGTTGATAAAAATTATGTGTTTGATACATATGATGGATGTTAGTGATTTTAAAAGACCATCTCATCTCCTTTCTAAAGCTCTTTGAGGAGAAATTTCCATCAGCCAGCAGATTTGATAGTCCGTGTAAATTTACATCTGACCTTTTGCATCTCTGTTTCAGGAGAGCTTAGATGATGACAGTGTTTGCTCTTTTCTCTAGCAGCCCTTTTTTTGTCATTAGTTCCAAATAAATTATTGTTCAGAGTATTATGTATGTTAGAAATAGTTTTGTATCATCTGAATAAACAGCCGTTCATATGGTTTGATTTATGCAGAGTGAGTGGTAACAAAATTTGGTGATTATGATTTTGCCCCCAAAAATCAGGTGAAACATTAGCAGGTAACAAAACCAGCTGAGTGGAAGTGATACTGTACTACAGAGTGATGGCATACCTTATCCATTAGGAGAGTTATTTTCAAAGTACAGTACATATGTTATGCTTGCAGAATAATAACTAGATGAACAAAAGCATCTCTGTCTCGCATTATAATTATATCATAGACTTCTAACTATGATTTTCTGAAGGAAAATATCTTCCCTTTTACTTAATGTGTCTTTTTTTTTTCAGTGCACTAATTTGGGATCTGATTCTACTACATCTTCAATACTATTAAATGATAATTTAATCATTGGGATTTTTTTTTTCCTTTTTTTTTTTTCCTGCAATGAAGTGTTAAATTATTTAGGAAAGTTCTTAAACCTCATTTATTCTTAAAGCAGTCTCATCTAGTTAATAGGGGACAGTTTTAGCAGTGGTTGCATTTCCATTCCTCAGAAGGAAATGCTGAGAGAATTAGATGTGCAGCATCCATCCTTGTAGTTCATTATTCTTTCTTTGAAACTTCGACATAACTTACAATGTATCACTCTGGAATGAAGTGCTATTGGTAAATGTTATATTTACCTGTAGCAACAAATATTCATAATGTTTGTTTATGTTGCATTAAAGTACCTCTGTCTCAACCACCAGCAGTTCTCACAGGTGTTACAACACCTGCAGAGCTACACCTGGTGCATAATATCATGATACTGATAATGAGGAATTCACCAATGTGCAGTACCATTTAGATTGGAATTGATCTCTGGGGGTTATGTAGTCCAACCCCTGATCACCAATTGCAGAATGTTTCTCAGGCCTCTTCCAGTCAAGTTTTGAGTTATCTCCAAGGCTGGATTTTCTGCGGTATTTTCTGACAACACTCTGTGAGTGTTTGACTTCTCTCACTTTCCATATGTCTAATTGGAATTTCCCTTATTCCAGCCTGTGTATATTGCCTGTATAAATGAGATAAAAATCAGGCTCTGTACAACTCACCTTAACCAATAGATCATATTCCTGATGCTAGTAAGGCTATGTCTGTTTGGAAAACATTAAATAAGTTTGTTATTTGACAGTTGAGTTTCAGACCTGGCCTAGTTGATGAAGGGTAAGAAATGTGGGTATTATTCAAAGCATTAGGTGTCAGCAAGTGTGAAAAAAAGGAGTGAGTGTACTACAGTGTATTAGATAAGACTGTGTATTTTATTTCTCCTAGGTTATGATGGAAAGATGGAAATTTTATTTACATATTTCATGTTTATTTTATTATCAACTAGCTGTGCTTTGATGGTATGGTAGGCCATTGGGATGCTTTGGAAAAGTAAAGACATATAGTTACACAAAAATAAATGCTTCTCTTTTACCTTTCAGCTTCTCCAGTTGGCAACGGATATATCAAGCCACCTGTCCCACCTGTTTCTGGTACTCAGAGAGAAAAAGGACCTCCAGCCATGTTGCCTATTAATGTTGACCCAGACAGTAAGCCAGGCGAATATGTTCTGAAGAGCTTGTTTGTTAACTTCACTACTCAGGCTGAACGCAAGATTCGCATCATCATGGCAGAACCTCTTGTAAGTAAAGGGAAATTCTAATTGCATATGTACTTCAATTTGAATTGATAGCATTTCCCGAACTGTGAAATACATCACTGCTGTGGTGATCAGAAGGACAGAGTTGTGCAAGATACACCTAAGTGGTGATGTGGAAAGGAATTAATATTTTATTTTTGTTTGCCACATGGCAGCATGCTAATGAGATTGAGAACTGGAAGCGGTGTCAGGCAGCATAGCTTTCACAGCTGGGAGAGAGGTCATTTGAGTCAAAATAGATTAGAAAATACTGAAATACGGCTGAAAATGTGCCTAAGAACATTACTGGTTTTCAGCTGAAACATGAAAATGAATAGCACTGCTGGTTCCTATGTTACTTCTGACAGTAGCAGGTTTCATAACCTAACAAAGTACTATAGCACCAATTTTACAGATACGAAACAGCGTACAGCATTTGAAAAAGGAGCTACATTACAATGTCTTACACAGTGAGAGAACTGCCATTATTTGTATTTTAGGCAAATTAAATGTATAAATACCTTTTTTTGCATACTGTTTTGTATTACTGAACTTCTAGGAGGCTGCTGTTTTAACTTGAGACTACACTTCATACTTCCTGCTGTTTTGAATATGACATACAACATTTTTATTAGAAAAAATCCAGCATAGAATAGATAAATTCCTATTGTCATGTCTGGATATTCTGAATAGTAAAATTAAGATTGTCTTAATTCTGTTAATGTCTCTTTAGCTTTGTGTCTTGATTTAGATCTAGAAGCATTTAGTACTGCATTTGGTACTTTTTAAGGCTTTTCAGACTTTCCTGTGAAACATTAGGTAGATGCAAGATGAGGGAAATACATAATTTGGAAATCACAGAAATACTAACAGAAATGAATATTTTGACAGAGGTCCAGTTTTTCTCCTTCTTTGAGTTCCTTCCAAATCACAAAAAGTGGAATAAAGAAATGGACATGGTCCAGGCCCTTCAGGGAATATAGTGCCAGCAGTTATTTAATACCATCTACTCTTCATGTGACACACAATGAACATCTTTAAAATTTTAAGACAGAACATATTGTAAAATAACTTGACAAAATCTGGGGAACAAGAACATGGCTCAGAACATTGTTTCCTTGGGTCACCTCTGTTCCTTATAAATACTCACCTCTGATTTTGCATGTAATATTTCAGACACAAATAGGAACCAATGACCCTGAATTATTCCCATTTCATATTGTGTTCAGATGATTTACACTTGCTGTGTGTTGATACATTATTACTGTATCTTTGTGAAACTATGAAAATTGATCTTACTCCAGAGACGGCTCAGTTATTTGGCAAATTCAACATAGACTGTAAAAATATAACAGGGGACTAGAATTTCACCTTCTTACCAGCAGTTTCAGTACAGATTTCTTAGAGGGGTCTAACTGTGAGGCATTAATTTAATGACATATTCACATCTAATTAATGCTAATAAGACTTATAAGCCATGGCTTGCTTCTCTTTGAGTGTGACAAATGTGCCAGTATGTTTTTGTAGACATTCTGTCAAAATGTAATAAAAGAAGTGACAGGGAAAATGTCAAAAATTACTCTGCAGCAGTGGCTAAGATGTTAGCCACTCTTTTTGTAGGGCAGCTGTTGAATATCTTGCTTTGTTCCCACATTTCTACTCCACTGACTAAATTGTGACCAGGAACTTCTAGGGATCTGCAAGACCAAGGTTATAAATTGGTGATGTAGAGCCACCTTTAGCCTTTTTCATAATAGGTAGTCAAATGCTGAACTCTTTGAAGATTCTGTTCTAATTAAACTCCAGTATACTTCAAAGAAAGTCAAACTTGCAAAGTACTCCACCACTGAGATATTTCTAGCCTGAATTCTCTAAGCCATTACAAGATATGACAGGTTAATTTTATAATGAGTAATGATTACTTAAGATTTCTTTTAGAGAAGCTAGAACGATCAGTATATATAATTACTTTTTCATCCCTTTTATCATGAAGTCTATCTCAGATTCAAGCTTGGAAATTATCATAGGATTAAACTGAAACTTCCTGGTACATTTTTAACATAAATATTTCTTTCCATGCACAGGTTTTGCCTAATTATCTTTTCTGATTATCCTTATTATGTTTTTCTGAATTTTTCTCTCTGTTTCTTTGGCCCAACTGATATATTCATCTCATCCTTCTATGAAATACACAGAGCCCTGCTGTAAATTACAGGATTCTGACAACTACGGTGGAAAATCAGATTTGTTTGCTGCCGTGAGTAGCAGATGCTTGCAAGGCACAAAGCATGTTTGCTATTTTCTAGAGCAGCAGTGAAGGGCACTCCACCCAGTCCCTTCTGCAGCCCCATGAAATCTTTTCTGGGTCACCAAGATTGTACCAGCAAGGAAGAAGAGCACAGAGCAGGGTCACCTACCCTTCCTGCTGCCTTGCTGTTGATGAACTGTGATTTGACATTTTGGTTACTGGACCTGGCAGTGATCATCATAAAAAATGTACCCCCAAGCTGATATGTTTGGAAGGCACAAATCTAATGCCATCTATCCGCTGTTAAGACTTCAGCAAATTAGAGTGGAAACCTTTTGTTATTGGATGTGATTTCTTTTTTTTCTTCATTGGGAGCATATTTTATTTGAAATTTCAGGTCAAATTTTTCACCTTTTTAGGGTCTCTGAAATAAAGGAAAAATTTTAATGATTACATTGAGTTCACAGTTGTGTTGCTCACTTTTAATGATTAAACTACTCTATACAGATTGTCATGTAGTATTACCCTAAGTTAAAGGCATTTGACAGCAGAATTAATTTAAAGGGATTTTCCAGTTTAAAAAATTAAATTCAGAGTAATGAAATGTAAATCATTTCTTCTCGATAACCTTTAGTATTTCCTTGATACTTTACTGTAAATAATTACTCTCCTTTATAATGAATACTAAGCATTTTTCCCATAGATAATTTTTCAAAGCTGATTGTATTCATATTCACGTTTTTATCAGTTTAAATTGAAAATCCTCTTTGCATTGCTTCACTTATAAACACAATTTGGTATATTTTATTACCATTGATTTTTTTCCAAGCAGTGGTGACCTTATAATGAAACGAGACAGAGGGAGCCAAGGAAATATTTTTGCCAGTTCTAATGATAAAATGTGTTTACAGATAATGGTGCTGTAAGGAGGAAAAAAAAAACACAGAAAAACAGAGAAAATAGTTTCCTTTTTAGAGCGTTGATTATCACTTAGAGTAATAATTCATCCTCTGCATACTGATCAGGCTAATCTTTAAATGCAGCTTTCAGCAGTACTTACACACAGCTGTAGGCATTGATAAAACGTAGTGAGCCACAGGCGTTGACAGTGGTTAATGGTTAATTTAGCTGTTGGTAAACTTTCATTATGCTTTTCTCCTCTAAGCGTCTTCTTTCACTGAGCCTGCCTAAATTCAGGAACACATTGCCTCAATACTGAACTCAGCAACAAAATTTACTAATTACAGGATCAGGCCTATCAGCATATCCATGTATTCTGCCAGTAACTTTCTCCTTTCACTAGGAAGGTTTATCTGGCCTTTTGGAAGTCCACTGAAAACAAGCATGTCGTTGATACTACCATGTTTATTACTTCCATTTCAGGAGGAGCTCAAAGGTACTAAAATACAGACCTGTTTCAAAACAGAGCTTCTGAGACCTGTTTCAAAACAGAGCTTCTGATAACAGCCAATCTGGTGGTTAGGAAGCCTACGAAAGAGTAAGAATACTGCAGATTATTTTGCAAAGCTATAAAAAGTTGGTCTGCTTTTTGTGAAGACTGACAACCAACATGTATAACGTCATTGCTCTCTGATTAGCTCTAATCTAGCCCTAACTTTCTCATGGCGTTGCAGAAGAAATAAGACTAAGTGTGATTTCTGTGTGGATGGTTCCACTGGTTCTGTTTCTCTCAGTCTTTCCAGCAACCTTTCTGTTTCAGCAAAACAATGGTCTAATCGTCTCTCTCCCCTTCTGCATTGATCATCTTTTTTTTGAATCCATTGGATTTCCAGGTACTTTTACAGTACAGTCCTTCAAAACACTCCTTTACGCTCCCAAACTCTGCCAGTGCTAATGAAGTGCATGCTGAGCCAGGTCAGCTTGTCCTCTCCTTCAACAGTGAGAGGAAGCTAAGCCTGGGTAATACTGTCCATGAAATCAGGCAGTTCTTTACCCAGAAGATGTAAAAGTAGAAAAGTATAGAAGCATCAGGCTTTTGTACTGAAGATGGAGAGCACCTATGGCAAAGACAACTCCAGTTCTACAGAGTGCCTTCTCTTAGCCTTCCACTTAGCACCTCAGCGAAAGTATGCCCCTCCCATTATCTTGATACGTATCTTGGACTGAGAACTGTAGCAGATGCCAGGCAGTGTTACCAGTAGCTTTCTTAGTGATCTCAGAGTTTCCACAGCTGGGCACACAGGCAGAATAATTTCAAGGTCTCAGATCTCGTTCTGATGGCAGATCTTTCCACGATGCTCACTGCACTTGGGCCTCACGTGCACATGGATAAAGTTGGAGGATAGTTGATGGAGCATGTGTTGGTTCAGATCACTAAGAGGATTTAATGTCAAAAGACAGAGATTGAATCCAAGGTCACTGAAGCTGTCACGCTGCATCACGTGTTGGCTGATGCTCACAAGTGTAGCAGAGAACTTGCCACATGACCATATTTTTATATCATTTGAGGATATTGGTTATTACTGGTAACCAGAAAGAGGAGGTTGTATTACTGTCATCTCAGGCCAGCCTTATCTCTGGTCTGTTGCTCCTTGTCATGTCACTGAAGACCTTGGTAAAAATTCTTTCTTATAATCCTGAAGATGAGAACAGAATGTTTATAATAACTTGGAGACTGTGATGAGTTGGGGAAGATTCAGATTATGTACAGAAAAAAAAGCTTCCTGTTTTTTTCTACAGTGTCTTTCTTCACAGCAGAAATAACTTTGCTCTTCATCAATCAGTTGGCATAAAACTGCATATAGGATTGAAGCATCAGTTAACCTCACTGTTTAGGGAACAGAGATGTAAAAATGACCAGGTACACGGCCAGGAAAGAGCATCCTCTCTCTCTCTTCACCATCTCTCAGAAGTGATGTTAAAGATGGAAAGAAGAGAACAGTACTGCTTGTGTTTGATCACAGTGACTTTATCTCCCAGGCCTGCTTAATTTAACTCTGGATCTTTCAGTGTTTCTATCTGGTAGATGTCTGCTGACCCAATACCACCCTCCTCTTCATAAAAGTGATTATTATATGTACTCTCCTGATTTATTTATTTATGAATATGTGTGTTGGCTGATAACTAGTGCCTAGCCACGTTGGTAAACAACTGAAACAGGACTGAATAGCAATTTCCTGCAAAAGTCTTGGATCTAGAATTCCAGATCTCTGAAGTATATTGTTCTTAGTATGCTAAAAATAAGTTACATACAAAATTCCTGTGTCAAGTGTTATTTTCAGAACATCATGTTTATTCCAGTCCCACAGGCTCAGAGGCATACGATCTTAGGCTCTCACACAGCATCCCATAACACCGTCCTTGACTGAAGTCTTAAAAAGTATCACACTGCTTATTAGTGTATGCCTCCAGGAAGCCTTCTTCGTGGCTTCATGTAGAGAACAAGGTGGAAACAGCAAGGGCTAACTTAACCATATATCTGTAATAGCACTTAACCTTTATTTAAAATTGTGACTGTTTCTCATCAGCACTGAGTAGAGGGCATGTCTGGGAATTTTCTTACTGATCAGGTGAGAATGTCAGAGTTCTTGAGTTGTTTGCACAAGTTAAGTAAAATGAAGAAGACTTTCATGTTTGATTTTTGCAGTTTTGTTTTGTTTTCCTTCTCATTGCATGTCATGTTGAGAAAGTTGTATTGCTGCTTTCTTCACTGCACATCTAATAGCTTGGAAAAAAATCTCCTTCAGTGAGTTTACTTCTTTTGTCAGTTTGCTTGGAATTTACTAGTAGTAACAGAAGTGTTACTATTGAAATTTGATATTTCTTCAGCTTGTTTAGCTATTTTTTCTGAAACACCACTTACAACCAAAATTTTTTAGTGTCCACATTTTTAATGTTGTTGGTAAACTGCCTAGGTTAAGGATTTCCGTTGCAGGGAGATAAGCAGGCAAAAATTAGCCTGTAATACCTAATGTGATGACAGAAGCTATCACCGAGTCACAACAGTAGTAGATGCAGTGAACGTCAATGAAAAAAGATTCAGAGCCAATGAGTGAAAGCCTGTGCTTGAAACCGAACTGAAATTTTCTTACATAGTTTTGTCTTCAGCAGTGCAGCATTACTGAGCACAGCCTTTTCCAGGAGAATGAAACAGAAAAGCTGTTAAAAAACAAAAGAGATGTTGTGAAAGAGTAGTCTGGTTTCCTGACCAATACTGAGTTTGTCTTCTAAACATGCACCTGTCATTGTTTATGTGCAGCATCTGTAATTAGTGTTTTTGACCTGACTTTGCCAAAACAAAAACTTTGGGGAGATAGAGAATTTTTCTATATATATTTAGTAGACACTTGAAATAAGCTGTTTTTCCCCATATGAAATACCAAGTACGCACAGCATTGCTTTCGTACTTAATTCTCAAAAGTTACATAAGTTTAGCCATGTTTTCAACATTTTCAGGGTCTATAGTATTGTTTCACGCAGAGTTGTGTTTTCATGAAGAAACAAGGGGGATTATGTTTGATTATGTGTTTAGGATTTCCTTTTGATTAATTTCAAAAGTTAATAAGGGAAGTACCTCTAATGTTTGTTTTACTATCTCTGTACCTGACACAGCATCTTACATAGGTATCTGCTAGCTAATTGATGCTGAGCAAAGCAACAAGGGAAATCAGAGATTTTGTTGTCATCTGCTGAACTGGCAGATTGTATTTTTATGCATGAAGACCTGCTGACATGTAAAGAACTGTTGTGAAAACATAGGATACTAATTGCCTGTTTGGTAGAAGCTCCAGGTGGCCAACATCTGTGAGATGATCAGAGTAAACAGATTTTAAGCCAAAAAGGTTGACTCTCTTAATTACTTAGATATAAATTAACTGAGCTTCTAGGGGGTGGAGAGATTTCCAAATAGTAAAAAGATAAATTAGAGAAAAAAATATTTCAAAGAAAGTTTAGAATCACTTTCAGTACCAGAGCTTATCTTATGGGACCATAGATGAATTTCTGAGAAGGTAAAACATAGGTAAATACCACATGAGCATACTCAATGGATGATGAGCAGATAGCAGGATGAGTGTGGAATCAGGGACCAGAGAGACAAAGCACCCCTTTAGGGGCAACTGGATGGCAGGTTGGCTCGGTCCTGTGTTAAAGCAGTGCCTGAAGGGTAGATGCTTCCCTGTGGAATAATGGTTCACGTGCCCAGGCATTTCCTCCGAGATGATAAAGGGAATAGTTTACACACCACATGAGCACAGGATTGACAGCGAAACATTTCCTTATGTTCGTATACATACAAACAATCAATGGCAGAATGATAAATGCGGTGTGCTTGATCCAGCTCTGCTAGGAGTCCAACCTTTCCTATGACACCAATCACCCTTCTTTCCTGCTGAAAAGAATATAGGCCAAGGACATGCAGTTTCTGTCATCAGAGTTTACGTGGGAATTCATAGGCAGAAGACAATTATGCTTGGGTGTTTTTTTTGTACTTAAAATTGCACTTAAATGTGTTTAATATATATCTTTTAGCCATAGCAATTGGTTGTGGCTACATTTTACGACAAGAGCTCCATTCTTCTGCTGTTGCCTTTTGCTAAATGTTCTATCTAGTCACACTACACAGTTGATAGTGCATTTAGCATGCGCTGTAATTGTATCAGCAGAGCCTTGCATTCCCCACACTCAATAAAAAAATGGGTTTTATCGCACTCAGTAATACAATACCCAGTTACAGTTCAGTAGGAATGATGTGCCTAATGGTGAGGTTACAAGTGACTTCAAGTGACATCTATCATTATTACACAGTGACGTAGGAAAGCTTAATAGGCAGTACAGCATCATTTTGTTTTCCAGTTTCCCTGAACATTCAGTTCTGTGACAGGTGGTCTAGAAAAGCTCTTTCTGTGTAAATTTACCCAATTAAATTTGTGTAGCAGCCCTGAAAAAGCGTTAGTATATTAACTGTTAAAAGAAGCTGACTGTATGCAGAAATGCTTTAGTCTGACTATGTGAATAAAGGATTTGAGTGTTATGTTACTTTTCAGATAAATAATAAATACTTTATTTAGTTCATATGTGCAAATGTGATTAAATATACGTTTGCTATTGCATATTCAACATACTCCATTTTATTAGTTTCTGTTAACATTCTGGCAGTGCAACAGTGAAACTAATTTTTAGGCGAGTGTTTTGCTTTGTGAGCATTTCTGATTAAAATGTTTAGATTTTATTTATCGAAAAGTGATTACTTTCAAATATTAAATGAAAAATAGGCTTTCCTGATCATTCCCACTTATTTCTGATGTGCATCCATATCGTGGGAGTTCACAGTCTGAAAAAATAGTGCGTACAATTGAAGGCAGCACATCAAACAAGAAATAAGGATGTTTAATTTAGTGATGAAAAGTGGGAAAGTTATTATTGAGACTCCATTCTTTTCTAATTTTTCAGATGCTTTTTATAGCCCAGAAAGCTATGTGTTTTTCAGATTGATTAAACCTTTCTTTATTCATATTTTGTGGTTGTAGGCTTTGGCTCCTAATTCAGGATACCAATTCATCTCAGATTTGGAAGACTTTTCTGTAGGATGTATTACAGCTACAGAGACTCAAACACAGTCAGCTCATCATATAACAAGGCTTCTTTGCGAATTTTGAATTAGGTGGGCAATAAAATAAATAAAATTAAATTAAATAAAATAAATAAAATAAAATAGTGCCTTGAGTCTGGAAAGCATTTTTTTAATTTTTATAAAACTTTTAAATGAGTGTATCTCCAGGATAAATAGAATGCTATGGAAACTTTTACTCACGGGTAATTTCACTTTATTAGGCTTCTTAACCATGTATTTGCCTGTCCTGAAGCTTTGGTATGTGATGAAAATATCTACTGTGAGTGTAAAAATACTATACCCAGTAGCTGTCATGGCAGTAATGTGAAAAGCATTGCATAAAATGAAGTGGTAGGATTTGTAAGGGTATTACAGATAAGTGGTGTAGAGTAGACAAGAACAAATGGCCTACTGCATAAAGAAAAAATACTGTTTTTAAAGGGCTCTCAGAGAACCTGCATGTATTTGAGGTAAGGCAGAGAATGAATTCTCTTACAGATAGCAAGAAATACACCTCCTGTCTTCTGGTTTTCTGTGCTAAGACAGTGCTGGATAACTGGAAGAATCAGAAATGAGGAAAAACTGGTGGATATGAGGAACATGGTGTCACTGATTGTAGCCATTCTGTCAAGGGTGCAGTGAGCTGCTCTGGTGTGCACCCTAATCCCAGGATGGGGCTGCACTAGAGACCTGGCTTCACTCAGTCAGCACAGGGCTAGCCAGGACCCCCAGGCAGGGGATGAAATAAAGACAGAGAGTGCTGCAGCTGAAGCTGTCTGCCAAGGGAACCAAGAGAGGGAAAGAGGCAAGAAGGTGCAGGAGGGGATGAAGGGAAGAAAAAGCCTTAAAATGGAGATGTTGGGAAGTTAGAGCAGCAGAACCATTCCTGGCTTTGGTACGTGTCCCTGGCTCATCTCCATCCCTGGGATGCCTTTTGCTTCTGCCAAGCCTGTTGCATAGCCTGTGAAGGTGAGTCACAGAATCAGAAAATCCTGAGTTGGAAGGGACCTACAAGGATCGCTGAGTCCAGCTCTCAGCTCCACTCAGGACTACTCGAAATTCAAACCATATTTCTGAGCATTTTCCAAACACTCACTGAACTCCAGCAGCTCGGGGCCGTGCCCACCACCCTGGGCAGCCTGTTCCATGCCCCCCAGCTGCCCCTCCCCTGGCACAGCTCCATGCCATTCCCTCGGGCCCTGTCGCTGTCACACAGAGCAGAGCTCAGCCTCTCCTGCTCTGGGCTGAGTGAGAGGCATGTTGTTCCTTTCACACCATGCCCTCCAGAGCCTTCACATCTTTGTAGCCCTCCTCTGGCTGCTGTGATAACTTTATGCCCATTTTGTACTGTGGCACCCAACTGCACCCAGTGCTGGAGGTGAGGCTGCACAATGCAGGGAAGCGGGGACAATCCCTTCCCTCAGCTGGCTAACAGTGCAGGGCGTGGGCCACCCCAGGGTGTGATTGATGCTTTCCACTGAATGTGCCACAATGTGGGAATCCCTCCTGTAGTGACCTGTAGGAGGGCAAAAGCTATGTTGCCTTTTCTGAAAGGAGAGATCTTCACAAACTCGGAGGCACAGACCCTGAGGGATGTTATCATCGTGCTGAAGTACTCTGAAGTGTGTGTGCTTTCAGAGGCAGGCTATAGGTAACCAGCGCATTTTCAGGGTTATCGTTCCAGACCTAGGTTCACAGGGCAGTTTCCTTCATTTTAAGCGTGATATTCTTACAGATAAACATGTAATGAAAAATTCACACCTCATTTGTGGCTGAAACACTGAACACATTTATGCACGATTTTATAAACTAAGTTTGCAGCATCAAGCATTGTAACACAAAGTTTCTGGATGCCAAAGTCTAGAAGCTATTGAAATAGAACTTCAGAAACTTCACTACAGTAACACAAGACTTCTGTAACAGAATCAGAAATTCAGTAATAATAATAATTAAATAAAGGTTATGTATTTGTTTGTTTGTTTGTGTTAGTAAACTGCACCAATTCTCATGGTCCAGAATCTATGAAAACTTAAGAACTTTTTACTTTTAAATGAACTCAGCAATAATTTTGTATGATGATCCGCTTTCCATTTCAATGAGCAGTGGAGAAAAAAAATATTATCCACCCATGGGACAGAACTCACTGAGTAGCACCAGTGAAGGGTGAGGGTTGTGGAGTGGTTTCATGTGTCTGGGCTACAAGATTTTTTAACTGCCTGTTCGTTACCAATAAACTGTTGTAGAGTTCTAATTAATAGATACTGTGCCACTAATGTAACTTGGAAAAGTAACTTTATATGTTAGAGGTAACAATGAAAAAATATTGATAGCTGTCATGGATAAATCAGTGACTCAGTAGAAAATACTTAGGTTTTTCTATTTGTTAGGTAGTCAGGGGATACTGCTGTCACTCTGCAGCCAGCCTCCTTGCCAGCTGGCATTAAGTCTATCAGCATAATTAATTTCAAAATCAGTCAGCAGATGACACTGGACAACATTTTCTGCAGACAGCAACATTAAATAGCAAAAATATTTTGCACCACTTTAAGTCTTGCCATTTTGTGTCCGTGTCCTCTTGTCCTGGCACAGGGCACCGCTGCCTCTTTGCACCCTCCCTTCAGGGATTGATGGATGTTAAGAAGTTCTCCTGCGCCTCCTCTGCTCTAGGCTGAACAGTCTCAGCTCTGTCTGCCTCTCATCATAGCAGAGATGTTCCAGTCCTCTAACTACCTTGGTTGTATTCCATTGTACACTTCCAGTTATGTTCATATCTCTCTTATACTGGGGAGTCCAAAACTGGACCCAGTACTCTAGGTCCGGTCTTACCAATGAGGTGTACAAAAGGATCACCTCTCTTGTCCTGCTGGCCTAATGCAACAAGAGAACCATTAGCCATCTTAGCAGCAAGGGAACATTGCTCACGCATGTTCAACTTGTTGTATACAAGAACTCCTGGGTCCTTTACTGCTGAGCCTGATAGCTTAACAAACATTGAGGATAATAGTTTACTTGTACATGCCTCAGTAATTGAGCTTGCTCGGCAAAAAGGGCTGTAAAGGTAAATGAAGACTCCTATCTGTGCCGTTCTCTTTGGCTTTCCCAGGCAGTTTGAGAGTGTGTGCTGAAAATTTGCTTCCATTTCTGCTTCTGCTACTGATTTACATCTGTGAGGCAATTGAAATCAATGCTTATGGAGAAAAAAATACCTTTTTTTCTTTTAACACAGCACAGTCACTTTTCCACAGCTATCTTCGTTAAAAATGAACCATATGGTATCTGATGTAAAATCACCTTTCTTTCAGTGTATGCTGTGATGCAGTAGATATATGAACGTCTTTGCACTGCCTGGTAGTAGTGTAACATGATGGTACATCCTAGAGGTAAACAGTGTTCCTTAGGTACATATTAGAGAAAATGTTGGGTGATTTCTACTATTTTGAAATAATTTATAATTGTTGGTATGAACACCAAGTAAATCAGATGTGATAAATGGTCGATTGTTTCCTTTCTTTGAATATACTAAGGACACACTTTTGGCATTAGTTTATATCTGTGCCCACGTCTTCTTTCACATGAAGCAGTCTCTCCAGCATGAAAGGGATCAGGTGGGAAATTATATGAGTAAAAATCTAACAGAAAAATAATACTAGAGCTGGTAGAATGTATTATAAGAATGATTTTAAATAATACATGTTTAATATATTTTCTTTTAGGAAAAGCCACTGACCAAATCTCTGCAACGAGGAGAAGACCCCCAGTTTGATCAAGTAAGATTCTTGGAATGAAATTATTTCTGTTTCTTGAACTGCTAGACAAATACTTGAAAAGCAATCTAGTGTCCTTATAATACTGGCACAGCCAACAGCAAAATAAAATCTGTCAGTGGACTGCAGTAGAATGAGTGCTTTGCCTAACCATTCTTGTTTTAAATCAGAAATATTTTCTGTTACCTCCAAACTCAATTTTTTTGGCCATAGAATTTCTTGATTTTTATGGCATATTGGTTGTGTTATTTTCTGTCTGTTTCCTCTGATGGAGGTTTTGAAGGAAACTTTATATTTTTTTTGTCATATCTGTTTTTTGAAAAAGGCTCATGGCCCCCCAGTCATTAAAACAACAAAAAAAAATCTATAAAAAAAAGTACTACATGAGCAACCTGTTTTCAGATAAAGAAAGTTGTAAAAGAATTTAAGATTTCCTAATCTCACTCTCAACAAAGAGGAATAAACACAAGATGTGTCATAAAAAACAATGTTGGTTGCTGCTCCACCATTCCTCTCTTAGTTGCCACCACTGAGCTTTGTGCTTTAGCCATTGCACCACTGTGCTGCTGGTGGTCCCAGAAATACAGGGCAGAAAGAAACAGCAGAAGCAGCAGTGACTACATCACGATAAAGCAGTTGTGACTAATGCCATAAACTGCAAGTACCAGACTGAGACCCTTAACTTTGGGTGAGGAGATAGATATGGATAGTACTTCAGAACCCAAAATGAACTGAACTACTTTTATTGACTCTTCTAGTATGTTTATTGTGCCAGAAGAAGAGATGCCATGTGAGATTCTGCTAGCATCCAGAAAGATTCACTTCATAATTTTAGATTGACAAAATAACACTTTCTAGGTTGTTCTGTAGCTACTTTTTGAGAAGGGGAAGGGTGGCCAGTGGGCTGTCCACACAGGCAAAGGGCAGGATTGCCGTGAGCATCCTGCCTACTTCTGCTGGCCACAGCCTCTGGGGAAGCCAACCATTGTAGTCTAAAGGAAGCTGCTTTGTGAGTATACAAACTGATAATGATTTTTTCTGTGTGTGTATATGTGTGTGTCTGTGTGGTATATCGACCTTAATTTTGTATTTTTACTTTTTTTTCTCTTCACGTAAGAAGTGTTTCAGATATAAGTGGGAAAGAAAAACAAATTAAGCCACCCATGTGCAAAACTTGCGATACTGTTCCTGCAGTGTGTTAAGCAAACACATAATGGGTGGCCTTGGTTTGATTAAATATTCATGGTTAAGCGAACTGTGGCCCTTTTACAAGGAAGAGTTAGAAGACTTAACACTTCTCCAGGTTTCTGGCAAATAGAAAACTGAACAGTTGATTCAAGATCAATTAGTGAGGATAGTGAATGCTTCCCTAGAGTGAAGCAATTTTGCATTTCCATTACTTTCCATCTTGGGGCAGAGGGGAACCAAACAAATGCAGACTGAAAAACAAAAGCACTTTCTGTTACATAACAATGTTTGTGTATATTTCTAAACACATATCTGGAGTTCTGCCTATCTGTGTCTGGAGAGTTTGTACAAAAATTGTAGACCTGAGATTGCATTAAACAACCTATGAGAAAACCTTTGTTTCATTTCCATGAAATTTTCCAAACAGACTTACGTTTTCAGGCTTTATGTCAGCTTTAGTTGTTGGCAGTGTTTCACTCTGAAGGTTTTACTTTGTTTTGTTCTTAAACAGCATAATCTTTTTTTTGTTGTTGCAGTGCTCCTGGGATTCATATATACCCATTGTAACCCACTGGGTTAACTGTAGTCAGATACTCATTGTAAAATTTGCATGTCACAGATTTGATAGCATTCAATTAGAGAAGGGACAGTAAGGTAGAAGAAAAAGTCTTTTACTAGTTGTCATATTTCATTCAATTTATTTGGTCAGTGCATCTCAGTATTATAAAGCCGTTCTACAAATGACAACATGTCAGCATTATAAAACTGCCGTGAAAATTAAGTTCTGATCTACCTGGGAAACCTTGAAGATCGCAATAATATGCAACACTAAAACTAATACTAAAAATAAGAGGGTTGTGCTCTTAGCTCTGACAGTTTGTGTTTTATTTTATAAATTAACTCAAATATATAGAATATGTCAGATGAAGGAAGACCAGTTTGATAATCCCTTCCTTCTGCCTTCCAAGTAAAGTGTGGAAAATTTTGGTATTTATTCCAGAAACACTTAAAGTTGTCTAGCAAAAATGGGAAAGGCAACAGATGACATCCTTGCCAATTCTAATTCAGAAATTGAGGAATACCCATGAACCAGTGTTATCAAGAGATGTCTAATAACTTTCAAGTGGTATCTAACAGTTTTAATTTTCAATTTGAACACATCAAAAAGGCACAGTCAAAGGAGCCTAATTTTCCCAGAACAGATTCTAAAGACTTAAATTGCGCATATTCAAGTGAAATGAAATTGATAGGTGAAACTGAAGTGGACAGATCACTAGGCACTTAAAATATCTAAACTGCATCTTAACTGAAAATTGAAAAGCAGAAAAAGTAAGGCATAGCCTCATTTTAAGTTTTCTTTTTCAGGTCAGTTTCAGAGATGAAAAAAAACAGCCTTAAAATACCCTTTGCCAAAATTTACACTAACAGAATGGAGATTTAGCTACCTACAGTAATTAGAATGAAATTTAAGGTTTAAACTTGTGAACCACTTGTACTATGTCTTAAAGCACTGTTTACTTCCGCTGAACAGCTTTGTCTCTGACTGTCAGAAAACGAGACACTCTTCTGCCTGTTCTCAAACACCATTTCAGGAATTCTGTTTGTGGTTGTGATCAGAGCTCCACGGTCTGGGGTCCTGGCAGTGGACATGCATAGCTGATGAGGTGATTCCAGACAATACTGTTTCTTTCCACATGGGTGTAGTATCAGTGTCTCCTGGTAGGCAGACAGTATTGTCCTGTGGTTCTGTCTAGCTGTCAATTGCATCACCATCCTCTAACTCATAATAATATCTTGAGCAATGTATGAAGTAATCTCACTTATCCTGACTTGCAGAACATCTCACTATTAGCCTCACAAACTGGATTCCTTACCCTGACTGTATTTTCTTTGCTAGGTGTTCATGTGTGTAAAGAAAACATACACTGGAGAATATATGATTTCTATATATGGTATCTTTATTGCACATTTGAAGTTATGTCCTCAAAGTTTTCATTGGACAACTTTACTTGCCTGCTGGCGAAGAGTTTTACTGCTCCAGCATTAGCACGCTCTGTCTCACCAATTACTGAAATGTTATTAAAGATAGTTCTACTGAACTATGACTTAAACTTCCTCTTACAGGAAACCATGAACTTGCAGTACATAAAAAGATCAAAAGGTAGGGCAGAAAAAACATAATTATCCAAGAGGCTCATCCTCACCCAAGGAGACATTTTTATTAGTCTTCTCTCAGCCCACACTAAAGTATCTTCTGTTCTTAGCATAGAACAGAAATGTTCTGTGGATTGAAGATACTTAAACTAGAAGAAGGGCATCGTGTATTCTTGGACCAAACTGCAGACATTTTTCCCTGCAAAAGTACAGCATATGTATAATGTGTTGGCCCTACTCATGAGCTTCCATGGAAGTGAAGATTTAGCAGTAAGACTTAGCTTTCATGTGAAACTGCCCATAGGAGGTCTCTTTTATGAGAGTTTCAGCACAATCTGCAGAAAAGTTTGTACTCATTTTAATTACACTTCTGTCTTCTTGAAAGTGCCATGAATCAGAGAACACAGATTGGAAAACAGAAACAGGTTGAGCTAGGAAAATTAACATTTAGTAATAAAAAACGTGCGAATGCCAGAAACAACTCAGACACCAAACAACATACTAATGGCTCTGTCCCTTTTCCATAGCTTCCTAAATGGAGTAGGTAATATGCTGATGATTATTCCCATCCAAAATGATATAGCTGTAGTGAGTGACTGTACCCACATCCCTGTAGTAGCACTGCATTGTGTTTTCCCTTTCACTGTGTCTTACGTATTGTTCT
This sequence comes from Callipepla californica brunnescens, assembly GCA_023055505.1. NCBI lineage: Eukaryota > Metazoa > Chordata > Aves > Galliformes > Odontophoridae > Callipepla > Callipepla californica. The sequence continues at coordinate 103,723,518 of JALIRH010000001.1, read as the reverse complement.
CCTGCAGAAGGGCACGTTGATTAGGGGAAATAAAAGAAATGATGCTTATGGGAAGTTAGGACAAAACTTAGCTCCTGCTTAAAGGTTTGTGTTGAAACAATGTGCAAAGAACTAAATCTGAAGGCAAAATTGAAGATAGCACATTCAGAACTGAACGTGCTGCACACTACAAATAAATGGGTTTCCATGTAAATTGTTACCCTGAAGTAAAACTAGTTGTAAGCTTTGCTAATGTTTGAGCAAGGTTGATTAAATCATCTGTCTACAGTGTTATGATACAAAAAATCCTAGTTTCTCCTCACACAAGTGAAAACCAGTGATTCCAACTTATTAGTTACCAGTTTTGACTGTTCCCAGAGACATTTACTTTGGAGTAATCCCCTTAGAAATGTTTAGCACAGAGATATTGAAAAAATAAGATCTATACAAACTCAGCTGTGCTATTTACCTCAAATGTTAGATTTTCTAGATTTTTACATTAAAGAGTTAGCTTATTTAGAAATCTTAATGTTTGCAGAAATAAATGTTCTGTCTCCAAGGATCCAGAAGGAGTTCCATCCCATACTTACTTTAATAACAGCTCAGTGTAGTCCATCTCTCTACCCTCACCTCCACAGCTAGATTATTTGAAATAGAAATTTAATTAACTTTATCGCCTTAATTTAATGTATTGAATATTAAATCCTGGTATTACTGTTGACCATTATTACTTTGCAGTTGATTTCAAGGAGTATGAGCTTCACTGCAGCTTTATTTTCCTTGAATCTGTATTGTTTATATAATTACAGGATTTTGTTATAGGCATGCACTGGATGGAAAAAATGTTGAAGGAAGGGAAAACATTATCGCATGGCTATGAGTATCCTAAATATAGCTAAGAAAACATCTATCGAATTATACTTCTTTCAGTAGCATTGATAGAAAAATGTGTAATCTCTCTTGTAATGTCCATTATTTTGAATATACATAATGTTTTTAAGAGAGAATATGCAGTCTGCAAATAATAGTTCAGCAAAAAATAAATTGACACTGCAAAGATGAAGTACTGGATTTCTGCCTTATTAAAATGGCAGTCAAATGCACATTTGACGTTCTTACTGATTAATATGGTGTATGAGCAAAAGACACTCAGGAGATCAGTGATGCTTTTGAAAGGTGAACTCATTTTTTAATACATTTGCTGTTGAAGCATATGGAAATTCATATGTGATATTAAAAAAAACATTATTTGTCTGTTGTTAGTGGAAACATTTCTTAGGTTCCTATTTTGACAGTATAGCAGGACTTTTATGAAAGCATATAGAATGTAGCAAACTATCTGGACAGAGTTTCATTCCATTTATTTTCGCATATTAATCCAAAATAAATATTAAGCATTTACATAAAGTATGTTTAGTGCTCTGTGAACACAAGTTTTAACAGCTCCACGCTTGTGCAGATTTCTTATCCTTAAGTTATTCAGTAGGTGGGTCATTTATGATGGAAGAACACGATCATTTGTACAACAAAGACATACTTGTACATCTGTGCACTCCCTTTCAGGAGCAGCACAGTGCTAGAATTCATCTCCCTCCTGGACTTACTTCCAATAAATGAAAGGGTTGAGTAACCAACGTGCTGGCTAGACTTCCCTCCCTTCCTGTTCCCTGAGAGCCAGGTCTTTGCCCAATCCACCCTTCCTTCCTGTCTTAAAAGTGCAATGACAGAAAGATTTTTTTAAAAGTTATATTGACCTTTTATCCCTGCTGAAGGCACGCACTGTAAATTCAGAAGAGAAGGTATGGCTTAGGGAGATTTAACAGGAGTCACTTTGACTTTTCATGGAGAGTGAAATTGTATAATTGAAACTGAGGGAAGATGCATGAGTTAGAGAGCCTTCAGGAACACCTGACTAGAACAATTTTCTACCTGAAGATGAATATTATGATCTCTTAGAAGATACTTAGCTTTCAGGTATTTATTTTTTACTTACAAGAATTGCTGTGATCTTAAAAATAGATGCCTCCCTCAGAAATTCCTGTTGTTCCTGGATTTTACAGTTTTCTTCAGGAAACTGTTTCTCATCACATCCCATAACAAACAGCTGCTGTCGTGGCAGCTTCAGAAAACCTTTACAAAAGCAATAGAGAAGCAATTGGAATGTCTGAGCATGTAGTGAATTATATGCTCTGGCACTGTCTGATTCATGGTGTTTAAGATCTTATCTGAAGCCTTATGCTTAAAGGCTTTGGTATCCTTCAGCCTGGGCCACTGTAATAATTAGTCCTGAAAGACCTCTTGTCGCTGCTGCAAGCAGGGCCTCCACGCCATCTTCCACACCAGCTTGTTTTCTATTTCAGATAATAATGTATATTGGATCAAGAGCTTTCCTAAAAAAGAACTTTTACATAAGCTTTCATTTTCGAGTGGAAGTGGATTCAGCTTTCTAACTTTCTGTATTGAATTTTAGACTGTAAGGTCTGAACACAATCAAAGCAATCATACTTTTCCTCAAAATGTTTCATAAACTTCAGACCACATCACTATGAGTTGAATTCTGAGTCTGAAAAACTGAAAAAGAGATCAGAGTTGTTTATCTAACCTGTCATCCACAGAAACTGTCATTTAAGGCCTCACTGACATTGGGAATGGTATGAACAGTGCTCATATTCCTGGTTTTGATCTCATCTTAGTTGCAGACTTCACATGGGTTTGGTCTTACCAAGACAATAGACCTCTGCTGTTGTTCCACAGCACTCAAATGTGCTGTTTCACGTTTAAGCAGATGAATAAACCTGACGGAGCTGCTGACATCATCAGCGTACCTGGCTCAAAGTACATACAGCTCCTGCACTCAGCACTTTGTAGGGTCAGACCCTGCATGATCCTGAGTTGGTCACAAATCTCCAGATCTAGATTTCATTCATATTTTAAATGGTTGTTTTTTGTTTAAATGGTTGTCTTTTAATTTACTCAAATGCAGTGGCTGTAAATGTTTGGTCTCAGCACTTCTGTGGCCATCTTGGACAATAATATGGTTATTTATTTTATCCTAGCTTCTGATCTTCCATGCATTGCTGGTTTATGGTTCCCTGTAATAGGAAGCTTAAGTCATTGTTCAGGAGTGACAGTTCAGAAATGTTCAGTAACGTTTCTGTGATTGGTGACAAAGTTTATATTGTGAGCAGTAGCGTTCTTATCTGGTATGATGCTAACACTGCTTATTCAGAGACATTTAAGGAATTGTTTTAATTATATTTTACTTATTTGTACACAAAAATACAGAGGAAAATGTATTTTCTGGTGTGTATAAAAGAGAAGTCTGAGTTACCAGGAATGTGAGCCTAATAGCTAGATGCATTTATTTGCTCAGTCAGCTAGTTAAGGTTATCTCAGAGTTCATGGATTTTCTCAATTTGTTATGAGCTTCTAGAGGGGCATTCAGTGGTCAGATCCTACCCGTGAGGCAGTACCACTTGTTAATCACTTTTTCCTTTCCTATCCCTACAGTGTGCTTGAATCAATGTTGTGTAATGAATAAAACCAAGCCCCTTGAAGAGCTAGGTATTTTTCTGTAGGGTTGGAGGATACGATAAACATTTTTACACATTTTAGTATTGTCAATTAAAAATACTATTGACACTCTTACACTAGTTGTGCTTTTATTTCAACAGGAAATGCCGAACATTAGGTACCTTAGGCTGAACTGTAGATTTATAACTTGAAAAAATTGTGAAAACAAGAAAAAATTGTTAAAACATTGAATTGTGTTCTGTTTGTTTGTTTAAAGGTAGAGGGAAATCGATCACTATTTTATATGTTGTATTTTCCCTGTAGGTAATAAGCTCAATGAGCTCACTTTCAGAATATTGCCTGCCTTCTATTCTCCGCACTTTGTTTGATTGGTACAAAAGACAGAATGGCATTGAAGATGAATCTCATGAGTACAGACCAAGAACAAGTACTAAATCCAAAAGGTATGATTTTTAATATGTTTACATGAGCTGGTGAGAGGTTGTAGGGTAAAATATATTACATTTCACCTGTCAGCTTTTGTACATTTATAGTTGTTTGAAAGTTATTTTCATGTTCTTGGAAATCTGCTCTCAGCTTTAATCTAAGTGAAGTAATTGTGCCTTGTAAATTATGCTGCAGTTATTTGAAGCACTAGTTCTTACTGTTGTTCTGTATGCTGTCATATTATTTAAATAGAGGCTTGTATAAGCTATGTCTTCCTCACTCATGTGAGCAGGTAATAATTCTCTGACATTTGGAGGGATTTTTTTTTCATACAGCATTCTGCTTAGTCTGAGAAATTTCACACACAGCTATTCCCTGTCCAAACAACTGTGAATCAGGCAACAAGCTTTGGCAACATTGACTTAACTTTTAAACAAACAAGCAGGTAAAAAGAAAGACACCAGAACAAATATATTGATCTCTTACAATATCAGGAGTTCCTTGGCAATAAGTCAGTGGATTGACATTGAGTCCTGACCGTTTAGTACAGTACATTCTTTAAACTTAAAATTTTTCTGAATACATCTACACACTTTATTGAAACAGCAGACTTTGTGTTTGGAAACACAGTTCTTTAGATTAGAATAATAAAATGGCTTAGGTTGAAAGAGACCTTAAAAATCATCAAACTCTGGGCAGGTACACTACCCACCAGTTCAGGCTGTCCAGAGCTCCATCCAACTTGGACTTGAACACCTCCAGGGATGGAGCACCCACATATTCTCTGGGCAGCCTGAGCCAGTGCCTCACCACCCTCTGAGTAAAAAATTCCTAACATCTAACCTAAATCTCCCCTCTTTTAGTTTAAGGCCATCCCCCTTGTCCTATCACTATTAGACCATGTACTAAGTCTGCTTATCAGTTCCCTCCATGTACTGGAAGGATTACTTTTAATCCAGTAACTACAGAAGGTAATGTTTGCTGGATTGAAGGGATGGGAGATATTTTTAGGTTTCAACAAGATAGGCATGGACCTGAATCGTGCTCTCCTAGATTCTTTATGGTGAGTGGAAGTAGTCTATTTGAAAGCATGATTCATAAGTTCTTGCATTGGCATGAAATGAATCCCTGTTGTAAAATGCCTCTTTCTCCTGACTGCCCGTTATAGAAGCCTTTAACAGGACAATCAGTTTATGTGTCAGTTCATATAGATGTCTTCAAGAATGCCACTCAAAATCTAGTTGAAAGTCATTTTAACAGTAAACCAAGGCCACTCTGTCAATTGATAGTATTACAAAAAGTACATATAACCAGTCCTTTCTTCAGTTAATGTGAAACCAGGAAAATCAAAATGCAAATAATTCATTTCAACACTGATCAAGCAGAGCTTGTGAATGCATTCTTAATTAGAACTACATAAATGCACCCAAAGTCAATCACTGAGAAATGTGCTGGGATCTATTGTTTACTCAAAACCTGACTGAAGCAAGTGACAGATCCCTCAGAAGGTCTGCAGGACTGCTTGTTGCAGTAAGAATTTTAAATTTCATGTCATCTTTTCAATGCACTTTGTAACTATGATCAGTTGATCCATATAGGTATGTTTTGTATTTCTGTTGCAAGCTACTCACTTCAGATCTTCTGGTTTGTTCACCAGGAATGCACTTTTACATATAGCAAATGATGCCAAAGTTAAAGAAATAACACTCAAACAGTCAAAAAGAGGGTGTGATTTGGTTATGAATTCTCCATCAGTACTTTAAAGGCAGTTTTTAAAATTCATCACAAGTCAATGTCTGAATTTGATAGCAGAAAATAATTTATTATGTTTGGGTTCCAAGTGTAATTGAGAATTGTCTAACTGGTGCCATCAGCGAGGAAACTGAAAAAAAAACATTGGTGATAGTACAAAATCTGGGTTTTCTTGGGTTTTGTTTTGTTTCCTTTATGAGGCATACAGGGAAAACAGAGAAAATGGAAGGGGATATATTTCAGTACCTGAACAAAGGTGAATGTAGCAAGTTACATTTGTTGTAACTGTCTCAGATTTTAAGTGTCAGTGCATTACTTCTGAAATGCTGCTGTAGTGAAAAATAGAACATAATCCACTGTTAACTAATTGTGTATCTTAAGAAGGCATATAATATCAATTATAACACATCTCCTAAATGTTGTGTTTCTTTTGATTTTGCAGTGATGAACAGCAAAGGGACTATTTAATGGAAAGAAGAGATCTGGCTATTGACTTTATATTTTCATTAGTATTAATAGAAGTTTTGAAACAGGTATGGAGTTCTTCAATTATACATTAACTAGTAAATCATGGCAATTACAAAGTTTGTCTTATAATCTGATTTTAGGATTCTTGCTTGTTTCCACATTCAAGAGTCTAATAAAAATGGGAGATAACCCCTGCAGGCTTGTTCATTGCTATCTGTATTGCATATGTAGCATACATAGTATCTGCACTCACGCAGACTTCACTTTGCCAAGTTTTTGAAGATGAAGTGTTTATCTTCAGTTCTAAATAAACTTTAAATGGCTAGCTCATTTCAGCTGTTTTATTACCTAGATGCTATTTCTACTGGTGTCATATCTATGTAGGAAAGGTACCCACAAGTAATACTAGTACTAAGGTATGTGGCTTGAAGTGTACTGAATGCATACAAGTTGTTTTATTTTGTGTTTTCAGATTCCACTTCATCCTGTAATAGACACTTTGGTACATGATGTTATTAACTTGGCTTTCAAGCACTTTAAATACAAAGAAGGGTAAGGCTCTTTTTCATTCAAAAATGACGTGGAAAAAAGCTTCTTGATGACTTGCACAGATTTCAGTTAAGCATCGTGCTTTGAGTTCTCAAACACCTGACTGACAAACAGAATTCTTTCTTATCTCTTGTTAGGTACCTTGGTCCTAACACTGGAAATATGCACATCGTCGCGGATTTATATGCAGAAGTTATAGGTGTACTAGCTCAAGCAAAGTGAGTAAAATTGAATACGATACATAAGGGAAACCTGAGTAGTTTTATTTGCTTAGAATGCAAATATTTTGATTTTCTCAATTTGTTTAAAGATAGTGCACGATAAATCATTTCAGCTCACTGGTACTCTGTTCATCCAGGTGGTCTAGAGCATAATATCCAGAAAATCAGAATCTTTCTGTAGCTAGACTGGTGATCCTAAATAAATTCGACTAGACTACAGCAAAATTACTTTCCCTATCTCGCCAATGGTGTCTGTGGAAATCCCTATGGGCTGAACAGAGATATTTCAAATAGTCTTTTTTCTCTATGCTTTTTTTTTCTCTATCTGGACAAACTTTAAAATGGCAACTTAGCAATATTTTAAAGTATTTCTGTAGTTGTTTCGATTTATAATTTAATGCAACTGCTTCTGAATCCTCTAGATGATTCTTATGGATAGCAAATGTCAGCAAACTCATGAGGGAGATAAAAAATGGTTACCCCTCCCCCCCTGCCCCTCCCATCCCACGTTGTAGTTAGTGTTACTGTAATGACTGTTAGGAAAAACAGCAAAAATGGCCTATCTCAATATTTTCATGGTTATCATTTAAACAGTTAAAAAAAATGCATGTACTTTTCATGATATTTCTTCTTGAATTTTTCAGTAAAAATGTGATAGGGCTATTTTGATGATATTGTTAGCTCAAATATAAGAAAGAAGCACAACTGGATAATAATTGGAAAGATGTAGTTACCCACAAGATCAGGCTACACTCTCCCCTTTTCTTCTTCTAAAGAAAGCTGAACACAAAGAAATCTATTCACAAACTGATTAAAATCTTTTTCAACCAAATGTGAATCTTCTGTAGTTTTTTCCCTATTTATGTGTCTTACAATACACTGCAGACACTAATGTATACTGTTTTGTGACTAACCAATATGAATTCCTAGATTTCCTGCTGTAAAGAAGAAATTCATGGCAGAATTAAAAGAGCTACGGCATAAAGAACAAAGCCCGTATGTAGTTCAAAGTATTATCAGTCTCATAATGGGAATGAAATTCTTCCGTATTAAGATGTATCCTGTGGAGGACTTTGAAGCTTCTCTTCAGTTTATGCAGGTAAAATTCTTAAGCATAGAGCTGAGGTTCTCTGACATTAGAGAGCAGGCCCCCCTTCATCTTTCCTGTTGGGATACTTCAGGGGACTTTTCCACACATAATTCTCAGTTCTCCAGTCTCCTAACTCAGGAATATATCATTTCATGCCAAATTGTCATGAGTCATATACTCAAGTCCCCATATCCTGTCCTCCAACAAGAAGAGTTTTTCTCCAACAAAAAAAGTAGAACCACAACCTCACATACTGGAGTCCCACAGCCATTCCTTGTTCTGTGTCCCGGCCTAGCTGCTCACTGCCTCCAAAGTGAATTTTCTACCCTTGACATAGTTGCCAAAGAGAAGTGGAACTTCTGATGTAGAAAACCACAAAGGAAGAGAAAGAAATGGAGCAAAAGCTGGATCAAATTTCTCTTGGATGCATTGTCACCTTCCACCACACCTTCACCCTCCTTCCTCTATAGTGTATCCTGTACTCATCCAGTTTGAGAACCACAAATACAGAGCTCAGAGTGCCTGACATGCATGCTTTAAACTAACAGATTGTTTCATTCTGTAATATGAATGTTATGTATTTCAACATTTAATGTAGTTCACATTTCTGCCTGGTAAAACATGATAGGTTGCATACCCCACATGAGGACTGTTTAGCATAACCTTTTTATCTGCTCTGGGATCATCTTCATAGCTGCAGAGTTTGCAGCCAGTCATCCAGTAAAACAAATGTTTTATGTAAATCTCCATGTAAAACAGCTTATTAATGGTGTCACTGGAATGAAAAATAATCATTTTTAATATCAGCTGCTCAGAAATAAGAATTTGGCATCATAATACAAATGCACACACATAGAGGCACACAGAATAATTTCTCTAAACTTTGAACATGAATCATATAATATTTAAATCTTGCAGTGTTTTGAACCATATTTAACAATACAGGAAAAGTTCATTTTTCTTCTTACCTTGTGTTTCAGTATATGAATGCAGCTTATTATGTGTTGACTTCACGTAAGTTATCCAGAGCAGGCAACACATCAAAGCGGTGTGTGTTCAGTGCACATCAGTAATATGGGTGAACGAGATTGTATTCTTATTGCACAGCACTCCTGGAATGCAGTGTTCACTGCTCCTGAAATCAGGAATTAGTAAAGCTGTCATGGTGTAGACTCAGCATCTGGATGCTCATAATCCCTATCTTGCTCATCACTGGAGTTTCTCAGCACCTAATTAATTTGTATATATCCTAGATTGAGCCATAAGATGATGATCCTATAGATGATGATCTTACATATAGATGATCCATAAGATGATCCTGCATTACATCTTCTGATGTCTTGTAGGATTTGTATAGGATGCATTGTATTATGTATGAAAATAAACCTTGTTCAATTTGATGAAACATATACAGTTTGATTCCTTAGGTAAATCTTCTGTTTGCTTAAGTATCTACTACATACAGTGCCACAGCTATAGGCTCTGTCATTCTAGCACCATTCTTGGAGAGATATATTTTAAAAGGTGAGCTAACCTCTGAAGTGAGCTCCAGAAGACCCTGGCTTTCACCACGAACTGCAGAAGGCCATGAAGGCTACTTGCTGGCTTTGATCAAGAGCCTCAGCGATGTAGCAGCAGTGGCTGTGGTGAATTCACATGATGTACAATCCTGTGTATAGCCTGGAAAAAAATATGCTTAATCTAATCTTTAAACTGTTCTATATGCATGTTCAGGGAAAAAAAGGTCAGTGGCTTTTGAGAACTTGGACCCAGACAGAGAGAAGTAACTGGACCAATACAATTTGTTGTCCTCAGAGAAGTTTTACAGAGACAGCACATGCTTATCTTCTCTACCCCATGTCCTGCAAAGTACAGTTGTGCTTGCTGCATGTTTAGGACAAAAATCCATTTGCCTTCCCTCTTGATTTCCAATTATAGGCTGGAAATTGCATTGTTAGGTTCTGATCTTTCATCAGCAGTGCACCCTGACAATTAAATTTATCACAAGATATTTGCTGTAAGATTGTTCCTTGCCACTTTATCTTACTGGAGAAATTTGTTGCTTTTCTGGCCTTATACAGCGTTACATAAAGCAGACTGTGTGGAGTATTCTGCTCCTGAATATATACAGAGGAAAGGCATGAGATCAGCCCCTGAGTCCATGTCCCTTTCCATCTCCAAAACACTAACTGGAAAATTTGGAGTAAAGAGAGAGTTTCTGGATTATAATGATCGGAGCAACAGATCCTGGATGTTGATTTACATGTTGCTTTGTACCTGCAGCGGAATGCAAATTTAAAACTTAATACATAGTGCAAGTATGTTTTCTTGGTGTGCATTGAGAAGAGATTTAGATGTCTTTATTACAGCTGATGCACAATTTGTGTTTCTTGTTTTATTTTCTTTTAGGAATGTGCACATTATTTCCTTGAAGTAAAAGACAAAGATATCAAGCATGCACTGGCAGGACTGTTTGTTGAAATTCTTGTCCCCGTGGCTGCTGTGAGTTTTATTCTGGGGGCTGTTTGCATGATTTCTTTTCATTAGATAAAACATCTTGAGAAACAGTGTTTCATTAACATGGCATTTTCTTTCAGGCTGTTAAAAATGAAGTGAATGTCCCCTGTCTGAGGAACTTTGTTGAAAGCCTGTATGATACAACACTTGAACTTTCTTCACGAAAGAAGCACTCACTGGTTAGTAACTTTAAGATGCAGAGGCTAAAGTTGACTGTCAGAAATATCCCTGTGACAAGACTCTTGAGAAATTCACAGAATTGGTTGCAAAACTTTTTCTGTTTTTGACTTTATATGTAATACATTTCTATTTTCAGAGTAGGCTATTGTTTCTGCAAAAAAAAAAAACAACTTTATTTATGTTATTCAGAATATGATCTTAATCAGTCTGAATCAAGCAGATGTTTGCAGCTTCTGGGGCTCTGACTACTAAACCATTGGGTTTTCTCATACTTATTATGTATAAACATTAGGAGAAGAGAAAAAACAATAGAGTTTATTTCTTGTCAGGTGAGACGTGGGAACAGCTCATTCATGGTGCTTAAATAATACATTGTAAGAATGAAAAAATGTTTAACACATGCCCTTTTAAATCTGCAACTTGGCTACTGTGCAGCCCTCTATTTCATTTTTTTCTTGTGAAATGAACAGTGGCTCTGCAGTATATTTTTGGAAGCGTGAGTTGATCTGAATTAAATGAAGATCTGAGTCAGTTTGACGCTGGCTGCCTTAAGCAGTTTGTCTCTCCAACTGGGTCAGTGCACGTCAGCGCTGTGGCGTTAGCTAATCCATGCTGAAGCCTTGGACCTTTTAAGAAAGGAAAGTTATCATTTGTCCTTCCTTTCTTGTTCTAGGGGAATGTCCAAAAGACTTCCCCGTTTCCATGTCTTTCAGCAATTGCAACTCACCTGTGCTAGTGAATCTCCTGGGAGAACTGCAGATGTTTGCTGTTGCTTCTTGCCACTTTTGCACTGTCCCCACCAGCTACACCAGTGCTAGGGAATGGTCTAAGCATTCTTCAAGATGCAGTTCTGGTTCTGTTTGAATGAGTAGGAGGTTTGGGACAAATCTCTGATTTCTTCCTGCTTGTGTTTGTGTGGCTCTGCTCCACTCTGCCAAGTTAATAAAACCTCATTGAAACTGCAGCAGGGCAAGAGCTTTGCTGTACAGTTTTCACACTAAATAGAACTTCCCCAAACTGGAGGCTGTACTTGCCAAAGTCAATAGTACATGCTTGAGAAAGGATTACACAGCTGGGGCTTAGCATTTGATTGCTTGTCTGCACATACCACACTGGAAGCTACATAGTTAAAAGTGACAAAATAGACTAGATTCTTGGGAGGGTGTGATTAGAAATACAAACATTGTGAGGAGGAGGGGAGAGGCAAACAGCCGGCAGAAATAGCTGCAGTGCATATTTTCAGGCCTCAAGAAGAAAGTGCACTCTTTAGAGTCTGAGGAGGACCTTCCTTTCTGAGATCAGTGTTTTGTGAATCAGTACATTTACTGAACAGGCAGGGTGGGGACCTCATTTTCTGTCTGAAAAAGTGTATGGTCTGAGTTAGCTGAGGTTCTTTTGATAGTAAACAGAGAGAACTAGGAAACTCCTGGAGATGGTTTGTGCATCTTCCATTGGAGGGCTCTGAGTTAGGATGTGTTTAACAATATTGATATGTTTCTGAGCTCTGTGATCCTGCCAAGTAGTCAACTATTACTGTCATAATGTTAATCTCCTAAGAAAATTTTCTTTCAGAAAACTTATCTTCTGCCATATGGATTTCGGACATGAAGATTATAAAATTAAAAATTAATGTACATTTGCTATTTGATCAAGAAATTAGGTCAAGCCTAGATGTGGGCAATTTATGTCATATATTACAGATTTTAAAGTGTACTTAGGCTTTGAGCTGTGACTAATGTTAGAGTTTTAGGGTTAACTTTGAGAATCATTGGTCTTTAAAAGTTACCTTACTTTTTACTATATTTTAAAGTCCTGATTGGCTGTATATTAGCATGAGAATTGAAACCAAAAACTCTTGCTGAAGCAGCTATGTCAGTTTAAAATTAATAGGTACATTTTTGCCCCTTCTTACTTTCCAGTTCACAAGATGTAACCAGCAATAGACCCAGGCATTGCCTGTAATTTAGCACACCTCAGCAGTGCATTTGACACATCTCCCAGTAGATGTCATGACTGCTGATTTTGAGAAGTAATTGAATACTCAGAAATCCCAACAAACTGTGTTGGTCCTGCTGTTTTTATATTAAGGTGTGGATATTTCCATGCTATCATTTCTCATTTAACTGACAAAAATTAACCCTGTCAGGCTTCGAAATTGCGCCCCATCTTTGGTTTTATGATTGTGCTGTAAGTAGGAATTTGGTTTTCATGAATTCGTAAAACAAATCTGTAACAGCTTTAGAGAAATGTTTATTTTAATTTATACTGGTTAACATTATGTTTTTGTTGACTAATGTTGCATAAAATGGTAGTAAGAACTTTTAAGTTTGCAGTAGCTCTTGTAAATCACTTACATTTTGTAGACATGCGAATAATATGATATCATCATCCATTTCCTGTTTAGGCTTTGTACCCTTTGGTAACATGCCTACTTTGTGTCAGTCAGAAGCAGTTCTTTTTAAACAGATGGCATATTTTCCTCAACAACTGCCTGTCCAATCTCAAGGTGAGTATCTTCTGTTTTTAACAACCATATTAGAACTTAATTAATATTCAGTATGCTGATATCTTGCAAATCCATTTTAGGTAATCATGCTGGATTATTGCCATTAGCTGATCCATTCATAGTTTTATCCATGGGCAATACAGTTAGCTATACAGATTTTGTTGGTTACAATTAAGTATACTTCTGCCTAGTTCAGTTGTTTTCTGTTTTTCTTACTGAAATGAAGCCTGAGTCAAACAGTTGTGAAACAGATAGTGTTATTGCTGAAAGTTAGTCGCTTCAGTGACTTACCAAAGCTGTCCCAGTATTAACTTGCATTTCTCAAAAAGGCATTCTCAAACCTATTTCTTCCACAATTACTAGTGTGCCATTCTGCACTTCAGGTGGATCCAAATGAAAGCATAGTCCCAACCCTAGATAAGCTGTGAAGTACTTAGCTGAAATGAAGGGCCTCTTATCTACCACTTGCTGAACCCGTGGTCTGGAGGCCTCTGTAGAAGGCACAGGTAGAGCATACAACCACTGTCTCAGCTTGGAGGCAGACTGTGGAGGGGATCTCAGTTAACTGGATGTTGAAATGGAAAACTGTGTATGACCAAAGCGGCAGAAATCATTTACTAGTTCAGAATTTTCCGAAAATAAATAGCAATCCAGTCAGATAATCCAGTGAAATCTATTCATCCCAAATGTAGCATTATCTAGGTCACCCTAAGAATTTGCTAATTTTTGTCCTTTCCCTTTTGAATATCTGCTATATCCTTCATAGCAGCTCTGCTTCAAAGGACAACACCTTTTCTACTGATAGAATCAGTTAACTAAGGACAGCACTTTCTTTTGGAGTCAAATTGAGTTGGTTTTCAGATAGATACCTTAAATTGTAATCTGTATCTAATCTACGCTACATTTTGCTTTTCTGACAGCTTATGTAAGGAGAGGTAGGTCAGATGCACAGGCATCCTGCAGCTACAGGAATGAGGGTTCTGGGCAGCTGTGGAGCTGTATCTTTTTCTTGTCTCTGTAAAAACTCCGAATCATCCAGTTCTGCATCTACTAAATGCAGAATTTCCTCTCTAGTTTGTTCCTGAACTTAATTTTTCCTAGAATAAAGACCCCAAGATGGCTCGAGTTGCACTGGAATCTCTGTACAGACTACTGTGGGTTTACATGATCAGAATTAAATGTGAAAGCAATACAGCTACTCAAAGGTAAGGCACTGTATTTGTTATGATAATCAGGCCTTGTAGAGAAGATGCCAGTGAAGAGGCATTGTAGTTCTTCTGAACAGCTTTGAATGTGACCGATTCCAGCTGTTAAAAAAAAAAAAAAACAACAGCAGAACACTCCAAAGCACACAGTCATTTTGTGTCGCCATCCATTGTTTGCTCACCTTGTGGAAGAACTAAAAATCACTCCTTGCCTTGTTAAATTTAGAAGTTGTTTGTTGTTATTCATAATATAGTAGTAAAATAATTGCACTGAATATTTTAGCAAAGGATCATAGCAAGTTACCCCGTTACTTTTTCACATAAAAAAATACTTCTTAACTTTCTGGATGGTGTTGGTTTTACAATTTTATGATAATTGAAGGTCTGTGAGGACCAGAATCGTCTAATGTTCTTTTCTTTCTTTTACAGTCGACTGATTACTATTGTCACAACACTTTTCCCCAAAGGGTCCCGTGGTGTTGTGCCAAGAGATATGCCTCTAAATATCTTTGTGAAGATAATACAGTTTATTGCACAGGTAATGGGAGATCCATGTGTATATGTTTCCAATTAATGAGTAACTTGCTTTCCCAGTAACAAATGAAGAAATTTCTGTTTTCTGAATTTTTTGTAGCCCCATTGTTAATATAATTCATCCAGGTAATGATAATATTTTATGTAGGAAACTCCAGAAGTAATGCCTCCTGTTTATTTCTGTGGAAACTACAACAGATACAGTGAGCCTAATAACAGTGTATAACAGAGGAAATTCTTTGCAACAAAACACTGTTTTTCAGCATAGTCACCATCACTAGCTGTGCATTTTCATCAGCGATGAACAAGAGCCTGCATGCCATGCTTTTAACAATCTTCGCTAGTGGAGATGACCTGCTGATACCTCAGCTGAAACATACCAGCCACTGCCTCACTGTGCTCACACTGACTGCTCTCAAACGTTCAGCAAGTGTTTATGAATGTCAGTGGGTACAATTTTTTTCATTTTCAGTTCAGCTCAGGTATATTTTTTATCAGTTTTAGGAATTGCCAGCTAGACAGAAAATGCTTTAATTGACCCCTTCTGATTGTTGATAAAATTTGAAATAATAAACTGTATTTTGTGCTGATACTGAGTAAGTCCTACTAAACTTGACAAAGAAGTTACTCTGCTTTGAAGAAGGTGTTAGACAAGAAGCAGATTCAGCACATAGCTAACATCCAGTTTTCATCAGTTCAGATGGGAATTGCTGAAATATACTAACCTTCAGTTTCTTGTCTTTTATTACTTAAAGTCAGAAAACATTCACATTGAGCAAAGCACTTAAGCACATGCTTAGAGTCTCTGTATAGAAGTGAATACAGCAGGTGCTTAAAATCTGTGAATAATCTGCTTTTATATAAAAAAAACTATGTTAGTACCATAATTACTGCAGTTTAAATGAAATAATTGAAAGTCTTATTTCCAAAATGGCTCATTTTGTATTTAAATGCTATAAATTAAGCAGGCAGGATTTTGTTGTTTGTCAGCATGCAGCAGTGATGAAGGCTTAGATCTGATGGTGTGTTCAGCTTGCCTCTAAAAATATATTTTTCCAAATGTTTAAATAAATCCTGATTAAACTGGTTTTCAAGATTGTGTTGCCTTGAGATAAGTATCAGAAGTGAGAAGTTTATGATTTGCAATATTATTACTATTTCAGGAACGTTTAGATTTCGCAATGAAAGAAATTATCTTTGATTTCCTTTGTGTTGGAAAACCTGCAAAAGCTTTCAGTCTCAACCCTGAGGTACGACATGCATCTGCATTTATTTTTCTCTAGTTTATATATATTATACTGTGATACATTTGCTTTCTGTTTACATTAGTGTGCTTTTGCTGATGTCCAGTTCCCAGGCAAAATCTTGAACTTGATTTATTGATGAAATGCTTCTGTGGACTGATCTGTGAAATGCCACATTGTTTATTCCTGTCTTGTGCTTCCTCAGTGTAGATTACAAAGTGTGAAGTAGTGAAAATGCATAAAACAAAAAGGAAGAGAGAAATAAAACTATTGGCCACAGGCCACACTATTTCCTGATCACTGCTGCTGATCTGTGTAATGCATTAAACTATTTCATTATAAAAATAAATTTCCTCTAATGATTTCAACGATTTTCAAAACAGTGTCACTGAAAAAGAGTGTATGATGCAAGAAGAATTGAAGACAGTGGTCATGTATATCTCCACTAGTGTTAGTCATGTTTCTAGAGCTTTCCTTAGGGAAAACAGTCAGACATTTGAAAAACTTAAAAAAAAATAAATTGAGATACTTGATAAAATAATGAAAAATTCTCCTGAAATTTATTTGCCTGTAATTAAAAAAAAAAAAAAAGTTTTAAAGTTAAAAATAAGCACATGCAAGATAAGAAGTATTTGTGTTCTTCACATACAATGTGTCTATTTTAGATTAGATTTTCAGTGGAAATTCTTTCCTTGGAGGGTGATAAGGCAGTGGAACAGGTTTCCCAGAGAAGTTGCAGACACCCAGTCCCTGGACATTTCAGTGCCCTGGGCAGCCTGATCTGGTGGGTGGCAACCCTGCCCACAGCAGGGAGTTGGAACTAGATGGGCTTCAAGTTTCCTTCCAACTCAAACCGTTTGAGAATGCTATGATTCTGTGATATTAATCCTTTACTGTTACACAGTCATATTGATTCACTGAAATGTTAAAGTAAAATGTACTATTTGCAGAGATCCTATCTGAAACTAAAGCAGATATTTTGAATATATTAAGCTTTCTGCTGTCAAAACCAGTAGAAACAAGAGAGCTCTACTTAGAGCACAGCTTTCATCTTTCTTCAGCAGA
The DNA here is from genome assembly GCA_023055505.1 of Callipepla californica brunnescens. Taxonomy (NCBI): domain Eukaryota; kingdom Metazoa; phylum Chordata; class Aves; order Galliformes; family Odontophoridae; genus Callipepla; species Callipepla californica. The sequence continues at coordinate 103,706,248 of JALIRH010000001.1, read as the reverse complement.
CTACAGAAAAATCAAAAAGAGCTCTTGAGCAGGTAGACCCTGCCAAGCTTGGCATCAGACTCATCTGCCATAGTCTGATCACTGCTGTGCTGCAGGTATCATTGTATATGAGCAGTGCATGAGGCAGAGCTTACAGGGAATAGAAATAGTATTTCTTTGCATCAGTATATCAGAGGGACATAGACCTCATGAGATATCAACATCTGAAATGTTACTGTTCATCAGCAACACCATAAGTCCAAAGACAGTGAGTAATAGGGCTAATTGTTGGTGTGTGCAGTCTTCTGTTTTCCAAGAAATTACCTGTAATCTATGGGAATGCACTTCTGGAACACTGTCTTTAGGACTGCTTCTCAATTTTTGGAATACATTCCTCAGAAATGAAAAACATTCTGGTCTTTTAATCAATGCAGTATAATGACTGCAGGTTTTCCTCTCAACTCTCTGGAGACATTAATTTCATCTTCCTGATGTTTTGGTGCTGAGCTCCATCCCAAACTTTACACACAGTAGGGTCAGTTATTCATTTTCATTCATAATGACCATTTAGGATATCTGTATTTAACTCTAGGTCCAGTTTGGTTGTATTATTAAACTGTAGGTTCAAATCCATATTTTTTATCCTGATGATAAAATTATAGTGTAAAAATGAGAAGAATTGAAGTTTTGAGAAGAGAGAGCTACCACTCATACTAAAGGTACAAATTAATGGTGACCTTTTTTTATTACATATGTCAGGCTAGTTGATGTGACCAGAATGCTGCAAAAAGTACAAGCATGTAGCAAAATTTCAAAGTGATTTAAGAACATGATTGTTTGATTATGATACTCATGCATCTTCTGAACTTTACAGAGAATGAATATTGGTCTGAGAGCTTTCTTGGTAATTGCTGATAGCCTGCAGCAAAAAGATGGTGAACCTCCAATGCCAGTGACTGGAGCTGTCCTTCCCTCTGGAAATACCCTCAGAGTGAAGAAAACATATTTGAGCAAAACTCTTACAGAGGAGGAAGCAAAAATGATAGGTCAGTAAGAGAATGGAAGTTGCATATGAGTGGATGTGAAAGGTCTCTAGAATGATTTAATAGTTAAGAATACAATTGATTTCATTATTGTAAACATTTTTGTTCTAATGAAATATGCGGTTTACTTTGATAACTACAGGATTTTTATATATGTTTATGATGCAAAATTATTTCCTAGAAAAGCTCTTACATACTTATATGGTATCTAAGAAAGCAATCCTCTGTTTTTAAGATGTTGAAGATGATAGTTTAGAATTAGTTCTTTTAGTTCTAGCTCTCTGTGTTTATTCATGGGTATTCATCCTACTAGAGACAATGTCTGTGCTCTGAAAATGTGCCAGCTTTGAAGTTCAGCAAAGATTTCTTTTGTGTATCCCTGTTTTAATTGCCATGTGTATCTCCCATGAAGGGAAGCTTTTAAGAATGGCAGAAACATTTAAATGTAAAACAAAGCTGAACTGAACTCCCAGGTTGAAAATGTCCTGGGCTTCAGTTGTTGTCAGAGTGGAGAATCCCATGCCAAAGGAAACTCCTGTGTATCCTGTGCTGAAAGTGTCTGGATTTACTAGTAGAAAAGGAAATTTGGCTACTCATCATAGTACTCCATTAAGTCCCCAAATTTATGTGAATGAAAAAGAGTCTGCATATTTCCTCACCAGTGACAAAGATGTTCTTACCACTGCTAGACCACTGCAGTATTGTCAGGAAAGTATAGAAACATAAGACTCATTGCTGTTGAAATGTACAATAGACGTTGTGTTTAGTGCTATGTTAAGTCAATTCATTTCTGTTACTCTTAGTGACAATAAGGACTGCATTTGATAATAAACATTTGAACTCTTAGTTTATTTTATTTTGTAACTAAATTATTTACTATTTTATGGTAAAATATTCTGATTTCCACATAGAGCATGTGAGATTAAGCAAGGTAGTTCCTATGTATTCTTTTGCATCCTTCTATGCCACTGAACTTTGGTTCCATCAGATCTGAAAATTGATGTCATTTTGGAGTTCTAAGATGATGTTGTCTTTATTAAATTGGAGAAGAATTGTGTAGAGATAGCTGACTAAAAATGATTAAGAAAATGTTAGCATTTGATTAATATAGGAGAAAACTGAAGTTTTATTTCTGAAGAATTTGATTAACTCCTTTAAATCTTTATGTCTAATACTGTATTTCACATAAAATGGCATGACACTAATTTCCATACAAGAGAAGTTTTAGAAGAGCTCATTCAGATTCCTTTTTTCCCTATGCTTGTCATTTTTAAACCTTGCTACTAGATCAGATCTTTTCTGTTGTGAAAAGTCACTAAAATATATAATTAGCTTGGCAAACCGAGCAGTTTCATTTGTCTAGGTACAGACATATTTTTGACCAGGTATTTTTCAATTACTTCTCTGGGAAATATGTATTTATATCACTTGGGCTATTTTTATGTACAGTAGCATTGCTTGTGAAGAAGATAACATGTTCCATCTCTGAGTTAAGATATCTGAACTAACGGAGTATGCTGTATCACGAGTAAAACATTGTTCTTAATTCATACAACACAGCTTGACTGAGAGCTTTCTTTTTCAAAATATACATGTCTACAAATATCACAAATTATACAAAATGCATATTATTGCAGGTATGTCATTATATTATTCTCAAGTAAGAAAAGCTGTGGACAACATTCTCAGACATCTTGACAAGGAAGTGGGGCGGTGCATGATGCTAACCAACATACAGATGCTTAACAAAGAACCTGAAGACATGATCACGTGAGTGTTAAATAACAGTAAATCTCATGAAATGCTGAGGTGCATTTCATTTTGCACTGTTTCTGTCTATCTTGAGTCATCAGAGAGTCACTAAGAAGCAGGAACAGATAGCTTATATACACCGAAAAACTGTTTCTGTCAAGTTGAGCATACATCTATGCATTTTACAGTGTTTGGAATTGAACTGACTCTCAATACTGCCAAAATCCCTGTTTGAGTCTTAAGAATGTTTAGATGGTAGAATTTCCAAAGTCCATGGAAATCCTACCAATCTTTGCACAAAACTGTTTTAGAGTATCTTGGCATCACTGAAGTTCAAAATAAAAGAAATAAATTGTGTAAATCCCATTAATACTGAAAGATCTTTCAAAATTCTCATCACTGTGCATACCTGTAATTAAAGTAAGTTATACCTTAAAAACCCAAGTCACCTTTCATAACATTTATGAATTTAAGAAGTATTCCACTGGAATGGAATCAGACCAGTGTATATCTCAGCCAGTGTTCAACAGCAGCTATTTCCATTCCTGTCTGAATAATGATAGAAGTTGCCAGGAGAGTATTCTAGTGAGGTGGACTTTTAGTATGATGGATGACTGACCAAATTCAACTATCAGTTTACAGCTAATATAAGCTCCGTGTTTTAATGCCATTCCTTTGCCCTTGCTTGTTGGGGTGACAATCCAGATGAGATTTTAAACTCTTTGTGTCTTTAGCTTTGTCGCAGTTTGTTTATATTAAACGCCAACTTTAATATATAGTAATATTTCATATTTGTCTTATACTACCATGTAGTATATTGCTCAGTATTTGCAGTCAGTTTTGATGTTAATGTTGGTTGTCCAGGCTTTTGGAAGGGGAGGAAAAGTAAATTTTTAATCTCACATTGTATTTCCAGAAGATAATTAGTAAAACAGTGAACACTTAGATGAGAATTGTACTTAATCTTAGCTGTAAATTTCTTTTCTGTGGTTTCTCAGCATCACTGAAGTGCTGTTTATTTTTAGAATCAGTGAATAATTAGACTTGCAAATTATAAATTTCACAAAGTCTTTTGATTTGGTAGCTACCTTTGCCAGAGACATTAAGATTGTAAGGTTGCAGAGTCTACGTCTAGGCATGTAAGTTACTGCATTTCTGTGCTTAACCAGAACAGCCTTATATCCAAATGAGCTGTAATTTAAGTAATATATGCAAGAGAAAAGAAACACTTTATATCACATTTTTTCTTGATCTTTCATGAAAAAAAAGAAAACCTGAGGTGCTTTGTTAATAGTTGTAATCTAAACTCATCTCAACTCTTGAGTAACTTCATTTTATTCAACAGAACTTCGTGCTTCAACAGAATTAAATATTTACTTTGGGTTCTTATGGGCTTTAATACTTAGGAACAACACTATAAACTGAATATCTTGATGATATTTTTAATCATGAAGAAAGGATCAGAAGAAAGTAGACACGCAATGAGTAGTTGTAATGTTTTTAAGTATACAAGATGCTGCACTTTTCTTTGGCAGTGTTATACATACCTCTATTTAATGTTGAGGCTGGACTCTTCTCTGCAGTGCGTGGTGATAGGATGAGAGGAAATGGCCACAAACTGAAGCATAGGAAGTTCCAAGAAAATGCGCATGGGAACTTCTTCACAGTGCAGTGACGGAGCACTGGCACAGGCTGCACAGAGAGGTGGTGGAGTCTTCTCTGGAGACGTTCCAGACCCGCCTGGACGCCTACCTGTGTAACCTGGGCTAGGGAGCTGCTTTGGCAGGGGGTTGGACTCGATGGTCTGTAGACGTCCCTTCCAACCCCTACAGCTCTGTGATTCTGTGACTGATCCATTCATGGTTGTTTTAGTGAATGCCACCGTTAAGTGTTATTCTGAAATAACTGAGGAGTATTTTTTGCACACTCCACTGGGATATGTATTTCACTATTGGTTATTTTCCAGTATTTAGTCAGAATAATCATCCATTTTCTAACATGAAACGTCTTCACCAGTACTTTGAAGATTTTGCTGACAATACCTAGCTAAAATGCTCTACTGCTGGCATGGAAACAGACTTCCAGCTGAGGACAGCTGCTGGTGTCATCATCCAGAGCCTGTCCTGCTGGATCCTGAGCCAGCCAGATGAGTGCAGAGCCGTGTGAGATCTTGCTTACCAGACATTTTGCATGCTGTGCCTGGTAGCTTAGATAAGATGGGAACTTGAGCCTCAAACTTGGATCTTCTCCTGTTAGATTTCTGAGCAGCTGATAAGCCACAGAACACCCACAGATTTTATATTTATAAATAATTACTCACTCGCCCTCCTAACTGTTTCCTCTCAGACTATTATTTTACATGCCTCCGTTTTAACTGCACAAACTGTTTACAGTCTCTTGGGACTGATAATAGCAAAACTCTGCAGAGTTCACTTTCCACTTCAAGTCAGCAAGAAAGACTCATTTGTTTTTTGTGCAGATAAAATTACTGATAGCATTTTTGTTTTTTAAAACTATAATACAGTATTTTGTGGTAGTGATTTGTGTAACTCACATTTACATTGGTGACAGTAGTTCAGGGGGATTTCTTCATAACAAAACTTCCAAAGGGATGTTTTATTTTATACTTTTTCAAGTCAGTTGCTAACACCTACTTTCAAGTTCTGTCTGTTGGATATTAGATACAGGTATCATAAAACAGAGATAACTCATTTGAAAAATTGTTTGCCCATGTTGTACAATTAATGTTGATCTATTAGAGACATATTACCACACTATTTTGTTAGTGTAATACATATCCAAGCTGGTAAGTATATAGGAATGTTAAAAGAAAGAATGGTATTCAAGTAATGCTACAAAAATGTATTTAATCTTTGAGTAAAGTAAACCTTGTGTCAATTTATGCCTTTTCTGTACCTGTTATTTCAGTAAGTGATCAACAATGCTCTATAAATCTTATTTTAGATTTGTGGGAAAACATTGTCTTCGGGCTTTCTCTGGGACTGAACTCGAAAGTTAACTATCCAAATGCAATGTCCTTTGCTGGGTGGAGACATAAGAGTAATGCAGTAAGCAGCACACTCAACTGAAGAAAGAAAAAGTTTCTTTGCTCTGTGATTTCATTTCAGTGTGGTCTTAAGTAATTTAAAGCACTTCTTGCTATCTCTCATTCTTTTCTAGTTTGATTATAAACTTATTAATGCATAAACGGTCTCTCTCTGAATGTTAGATTGCTCTTTGATTCCTTCAAAGCATATTAAATGTTAATATTGAATAATATTGTGGGAAGAACTGTACATTTCAAAATGCTATCATGCTGTAGCTTATTCCTTCATACTATATAGCCAAGTAATTGATCAGTGAGGTAAAAAATGAGCATGAAAAATATTCTCAGGTCTGTCACAAGAACTTCTTCAATCTTCATTCTTAGAAGTTATGGGAAAAAGGTCAGGATTGCATTTGTAGTGAAAATAATCAGCAGCTGAAACCTGAACTACTTTTGATAAAGCTGAGGATACTCAACCTAGTTTCTGGTTCATACTGAACTTCAAACTGAACCACTTTCTCAGGCAGTTCAGGAACAGTTAAGCCATTTCAGAGATTAGAGCAGCCTTGGGGGTACTGTAACATTTTTTAGCTGATAATGATTGCTACGTAACTGCCATCTGACAAGGATCAACAGAAACTCTGGCCTTTCCTGCATCTAAAGAGTACTTATCTCAGTGTAATAATGGATACAGCAGAGTTTCCAAAGATCCATGCCCTGTTGAGGGCAACAGTCAGGATCTGCTGTTATTTGGTCTTCTTATATATTTGCCATTAGCTATTTACTTTATCCAGTTGATGGACTGTAGCTGCATTGGGCGGGGAACATCTCAACTTCTTCCTCATTGCTTGCATCATGCAAAAGCTGATGTTGATGGAGGAGTTCTCCTACATACGCTGTAACTCTATCTCGATATATCTGTCAGGGTGAAGCAAATGACTCAATAACTGTGTACTTTTCAAGTACTGTGTAAATATTTTCTATTTATAACTGGGAATGAAAAAAGTCAAAATCAAATTTTCAAGATTCCTTGTTTCATTGTTAATTATTTGCTTTCTGTCCTGGTATTCTTACGAGGCCTCTGGTGCTCCATTATCGTCCCTCCCTTCTCCGCAGAACTGTAGGTTGATCCTTTAACACTGGTACTCATGCAGTTAAAATTTTGTTTTAAATTTCCAGCGGTGAGAGAAAACCAAAAATTGATCTGTTCAGAACATGTGTTGCTGCTATTCCTCGATTGCTTCCTGATGGAATGTCAAAACTTGAGTTGATTGACTTGCTGGCAAGGTAAGCTGTTCAATTATTAAACTACTGCTGGAGGGGAACAGAATGGAAAACTGAGCCATAGAGTGTGTTGTGCATTCTCAGGCAAAACCATATTTATATAAAACGTGGTCTTCTGTTAATAGACAAGACACAGACGTTCTAGCATCATTGTACAGGCGTTATGTTTACGTTATAGACTCCTAATTTTTTAAGGGAATAAATGCATTATCTAGAACTCTTTATCATCAGTATGTAGGTTACAAGATAGTCATTATTTGTTACTTTTTTTGTAACCGTCACAGCGTGCTAATTAACAGAAGAGGGAAAATTTTTCTTTGTAATGGAAAAACATGAAAATGAACATTCACTTTTGGTTCTTGATTCCCACTTTTTTGATAAAACAGAATATTCTAGATATGATCTGATTCCAAGTACTTTTTAAAATGAGAATAATATTTTATACAAAAAATATTGTTAAAAGGCAGAAAGTATAGTTTTAATTTCTTATCCTCAATGCTCAGATTTTTTTAGGTATTGAATTTATATAGGTATACCTCGCTTCACTGAAGAAGGTAGTGTAGAACATGTTTATGGCTATTTTTCAGGACATCAGAACAGTGACTTACTGCAAATAATTATGATAACAAGTGCTGGTCAGTACAGAAAGCTGTGTGGTACATTGCAGTTCTAATATGCAAGTCAAAGATTTCAGCATGTGCTTATAAGTAGATCTGGTGATAAACAAGCCACAAGGCCTTAGCAATATATTGCTATCATATAACTGTGGCAAAACAATCTTCCACTCTTATTCTTTCTTATGAAATCTTTCAAATTTCTGTGAGGAATAGCAGATGTGGGAGTTGGAGGGTTATGTGCAAAGGCATTTTTTTGTACTCTGTGAACAGCCAATTCCCAGTGACATACTAAAGCAATGAATCAATTAATTCTGCTAGTGATAAAGAGTGCAGACAGACAAACAAGCCAAAACTGAAGCCAAGGGTAGGGGTGCTGTTCTCCATGGCAAGCTTGATTTGTGTTTACATCCAGTTCTATAGATCAGTTAAGTGTTGTTTCAAATCACTACATTATCAAATTATACATACACCTCTTTAGATAATGACATGAATCCCAATTAAGGAGAATGAAATAGGACATGTTTGCCTTTAATCCAATATTTTAACTGGCTTTCTACCTTAGTAATGATCTTAACTGAGCTTCTGGAGAGCACATATCCATTCTGCTCTTTGACCACAAAGGATTGTTAAGATCAGACCTCAAAAATAACATCTGTAAGGATTTTGAAGTATAGACATTGATGTGGATTTCTTCATAAATTACTATTTCCCTCCTTACATCTCAACAATTGTCTAAGTAACCACTGTCTTTCTCCTTGTTCAAATCTCAAACTTTATGTAAAAAGGACTGGTTGTGATTCTGTATCTATAGTCAGCATTGTAAGCATTTCTTGGGTGACTACCATGCTGGGGCATTGTAAGTAGTAGGTCAGTTTGTTAATCTTAGTCCTTGACTCTTAGAAGAAGTGATATATCAAGAGGAGCTGAGAACAGCAACTCCAGTACACATTTGGATGTAATTATATGTCCAGCTGTTCTTCAGTAGTGGGACATTTGTGAAGTTGTTCTCATCTCCTGTGTCTACTCATGATAAAGTATTTCTAAGCCATTGATACTCTTTTAAATCAGATTCTTAAGTGTACAGCAAAGGAAACAGAAATTAGGTAAACATAAATGGATGTGTATTATGATGGAAATTTTTTTATCAGAAATTCATGGTCCAGGCAACATATAGCATGGTGTTGAAAGAACAGGGTAGGGTCTCAGCATTGTAGAATAGGATCTTTGGGTAATAGTAGATCACAAACTGAGCACAAAAAAGTAATGTTACCATGAAGAGGCAAACCTTATTCTCTGGTGTAAATAGATATGTCTAAAAGACTTGGAGAAGTACTCCTCTAGTCAGTATCAAGGATGCCTGGCTTGAAGAACTGTGTCCAGGCTGATCTGCTGGAATTAAGAAGAGACTGACCAGAGGAAAACAGAAAATGGGTGACTTTAAAATATAAGCTACACTGAAAGGTTGAAAGAATTAGGTCTGTTCAGTCTATGATAATGTGGACTGAAAGTGGTCTACTGAAATACAGCTTCACAGAAGAAGGAAATGAACTGTTTTAAGGAAGTAATATCTGTCCTAATCTTAATGTAAGTCTGCAAACTACCCCAGCAATAGGGCTGTTTCTCCATTTTCTGTACCCTCCTGTGGGTCTGGATTGTCTACTTTATCCAGCTATGGAAAAAGTAATTCCAGGAGATAAGTCTTTACTGTTCTCTTATCACATCATATATCTTATTACAATATTATTTCTTTTCTTAGTCTGAGGTGATTAGATTTTGAGACTAAATCAATACAAGAATAAAAGATTTTGAAAGATTTAAATTTTTGAACCTAAGAATCTGTTACTGGGGTTTTGTACAGGGCTTTGTTGTTTTGATGGAAGGTGGTTAAATATTTTCTTCTCACTGAAGATAAAATAACATGTTAGGGTTAATGGGTTCTTTTGTTCACTGTTTGGTTTTAATTTTTCATCCTCACAACAGATGTGTCTTTTGGCAGTTTCTAGAAGGAATCTGTAACTCTACAGCTAGACATTCTTCCAGGACAGCTGTATTAAAATTTAAGCAGTACAGCAGATGTCAAGTATATGCTGTACCTTTTACCCCTTTACTGCCCACTGGAACCATTTATTACAAATTCCAAAGCAAGGTTTTAAGTTTATCAGACTCAAGAACAAACAAACATTTACTTGCTCAAGCTATCTGTCTTATGGTAGAAGTAGAGAAATGTATTCTCATGCTCAGTTGAATTTCTTCTCATTAGATAGTGGCCAATGCCACTACATAGCAACTTGAGTTTATAGACGTAAATCTTTTGTATCCCCTTTTCCATTATTATTGTCATTGTGGAAGTCATTTCCTGGATGCCTTAATCATTGTCTCAGGGGTCTTGGTTTTTCTTCAGTTTATGGCAATCCAAAGATGAGAAAGAATGCTCCTTTTCTAGCACATCAAAATACCATGCTTCCAAATTCATATGAAAAGACACTGTTATTAAAGTGCGATACAAAGTATGATAGATATTTTTAGAGTCATATTCTCAGGAGGTTAAGTTGCTTTACTTTTACGTAACTGAAATGTCCCCTACACATCTACAATGGACGAAATGGACCAATGCATCCTTATTTTCAGCTATTCTATTAAAAGGAGATAAAATACTTCAAAAATGAGTGCTGACACACTCCAGAAAATTATGGTCTCTTGGGTAATGAAAACGAAATATATCATAAAGGCATTGAACCAGAAATTGCAGGACAGAGTGATCTGAATTTACTTTGTTCCAACAAACCAACACAGAAGCGGTTTGTTAGCTTTTGTGTCAATGTATATAGATATTTTTGTGTAGAAAAAGAATGTCAACACAATGCAAATAGAGATGGAAATGAAGTTTAGAAAATGGGATCTGAAATCTAAACTTTTGTAAGGATTCTCAGGGTATGAAATGAGTTTTTAAAGGTATGAAACGTCCTTAGGCTGTTTTTCCTATCTCCTATTTCCCTATCCTAGGTTGATTAAAACAAAAAGTAGTTTTATAGTGGAAATGCTTGTTTTTATTTCTTTTGAAGATTTGCTTTCCATAATTAGGATTTCCTTCTTGTCTAAAAATGCATTTTAGCTGTTAGGCAACATAACTGTTGTGATTCTTCTATTTCTACATTGAGAGTAAGCAAATAATAAAATTGTTACTCTGTAAGTATTTTGTTATCATAATAATGAGGCAGAACTGGTTCACAATTCTCTGAGTGAGTAAAGCAGAACTATTCTTTGTTTGGGGAAAAACCAATGCTGCTAGGTTGTATACTGCAAATAGCTTTTAGGAGTGAAGCACTTGTTTTGGATCTGTGAATATGTTCAGGTACTATTGCAGAAAGAATAACAATGAAAACAGTCTAAGGGTGTTAATTGTAATCAGTAATAATAAAACCATGATAGCATCATTGCAATTTACATTGGCACTGGGAATTTTCCATTAGTGTTAATTTACTGAGAAACATGCTCATTACACAATAAATGCTCCTTAGATTTTCATTACCTGAGATTTACTTCTGCTTACAGGCTCTCTATCCATATGGATGATGAACTTCGACACATTGCACAAAATTCTCTTCAGGGTCTGCTTGTTGACTTTGTTGACTGGCGGGAGGATGTGCTCTTTGGTTTTACTAATTTTCTGCTACGTGAAGTGAATGATATGCATCATACCCTTCTTGATACTTCACTAAAGTTGCTGCTACAGTTGCTCACACAGTGGAAGCTCGTCATACACACTCCAGGAAAAGCTGCTGAACAGGCAAAAGCCAGATCTTCGGAGGTATGAAATTAAGAGTTTTGTGTCCAAGTATTTATACTAATTGAAGGCAGAAATTGTGTTCCCTCATGTTCCTGTGTTCTCTGTGCTTTGTATTTACTCACCTGAGAAGAATTCACACCGCATAAGACTTTTTAAGGTAATTAGTTCAGCTGTCTTTTGAGGACAGACATTTCCTTGTGTAATACAGCAGATGTTATTGTTGTTGAGCAACAGGAGAGAATGCATGTCAAACTGAAGTAAGCATGTCAGCAAAAGCACATCAAGTGAAATATGTCTATGTAGTTGTTGCAGAAGAACATTTTCCCAGGACTGAAACTGGTTGATAATGCTAGTGGGAATGCTGGGAACAGTGAAGTGGATCTTCCTTTCCCATAAACATTTCATGTGTTTAATCCAAAAACGTCAGGTAATATGATTGTTTCTTCTAGCCTGCTATCTTCATGTGCTACTGACATTCTTGGGAACTGAGCAGTATTGCTCCTGCTCCTTCCATCTACACTGTCCCATAGATATTTTCATTGTGAGAGATGATTTTCGAGACTTCTTAACACCTTACCCAATCACTTTGGAAATTTTTTCTTTTGTGCAAGCATGATGTCTGCTTATATTGCAGAGAATCATTTTCCATGAGTGACAGTAGTTCAAAAGTGTGAAGAAAATAAACCCTCTCATACTTCCCCTTACTGGTGGGGTCCTCTTTAGTAAGAGGTTCTAGAGGCAACCTATTCAGGTAGAGGGCTAACTGCTACAGTGTCAGAGGATCTGAGGACCCTGCTTTCTGAAGTAGGAAAGATGTAGAATCTTGGCATGTGATTTACCCCTTCATCTTTTAGAAAAGGATGGAATAAAACAGATAATTGAATTGCAGTTTATGAAGAGGAGTGTAGCCATATGAATCAATGCTCATGCATAGGTTTTGTGGAATACAGTAAGTTAAAGCAACAAAACTCAGTGGTTTGAGGGAATGCTTTCTATATCCTATTTAGTATTTACATGACTTCTACTTTTAGATTCTTTATGTGCTGTAGTTAAATAGATTATTCCTTGGAAGTCTAGTTTTCAAACACTTGCTTCATTCTTTCCCCTTGCATTGTTCTACAGCTGATACCAAATGGATCCAGCCACAGGATACAGACTGAAAGAAGCCCCTATTCTAATGTACTACATGCAGTTGAAGGATTTGCGCTGGTTCTGCTGTGTAGTTTCCAGGTTGCTACCCGTAAACTAGCTGTTTTAATTCTCAGAGAGATCCGTGCTTTATTCCTGGCACTTGGCCAGGCAGAGGTATGATTTTCCTTTTCTGGAACTTGATGTTAGTGTTTTCCAAAGCTAATGCTCAAAAGTGGTATTACTGTTGCTTTTAACAATTGCTACAGTGCAGCAGGTATGCACTTAGTTTGTTGAAAATCTTTTTATATAAGCCTTCCGTTTCTGTTTACCTTAACATTGTAAATCTTTCTGTAGTTTGTTGGACATGTGCTCTATACAAGAATTTGTTCAATCTGAAACTTGTACAACAACTTAATATTTTCTCTTGACATGGCGTGAATGTGAAATGCTCTTTTTTTTGGCTGAATGGATCATTTTTGCATTGTCCACATTACATATTTGTATTGGAAATGAAACTCATTCCTTTGGCATACCATTTTATAAAAAACACAGCCTACAACACGTGTAAGATTATTCGCATACATTTTCCTTGTATAGTAAAGGTCTCTTAAGTCTTTTTTACGGATATAGAAGCATGGAGAGTCATGTGTGTTGGTGGTCACAGCTCAGCAAGCATCTAAATGCCTGAGAACACAAATATGTGTGTTCATAGCAAAGGAATGCTCTAATAAACAGTAAGCTAATTTTTCAGTCTTCTGATACCAGCTATCCGGAGTCATACAAGATTTTCTGATATGTGCTTTTGTTCAGTAAACAGTGAGCTATAGCCACAAGTTAACTTCATTTAGAACTGTAGCATGGACTTGATTCTGAGTTTAATGTGAAAAAAAGACAAAATGCATCCACCACTACCAAGGTATTTTTTTGTCATTTTAGATTCATGTTAAAATTTTTAGGTGGTCTATTTCATGCACCAGAAATGTAAGAGAGAAAAAAAAACGGGAAGGAAAGCAGCTAATTTTTGCTCTCTGTGTTACGCAGGATGACGACAGGCCTATGATTGATGTCATGGATCAGTTAAGTTCTTCTATTCTTGAGAGTTTTATTCATGTGGCTGTTTCAGATTCAGTAAGTAGTATTTTACTGTTACTGATAGTAGAGATTGACATAAAAACTGTAAGACATGATATACTAAAAATATAATAAGAAACCACACGGTTTTAAGGCTGTAGTCATCTACCCCCAAGTTCCAAAACTCCATAATATCTCAGGCATCACCAGTGTCCTGCTTCTTAAGGAACCATTGAGAAAGTCTTATTTTCAGCACCTTATAATGCTTGGAGTGGTTGGAACTCAGTCATTGCTCTCATTGGTCTTGAAGTTCATGAAGGTGTAAGTTGTAGCTGTCATACATGCTCAGAAGTGCCCCCATCTGCAAACCTAAGTATAAGCTCTAGAGCATTTCACAGGTAGGGTGAATCTGACTTTTCTTGTGGATTTTTGTGGGCTTATTGTATCTAACGTGTTTTCCTGTGGTATGAATGGTGGAAATCAGACCATTGTGCAGCTAAAAACAGAAAAGGTGCAGAATCAGAATCTGATCAAACAAGGGCTATTCTGATTCTGTAAACTAGGAGTTAGGAAATTAATCTGAAATAACATCGCCTGTTTCGGAGTGTTTTAGTTTCTATAGTTGAAGATTTGAATCTTGTGCTTCAGCTCTATGTATTAATATTATAGCAGAGCACATGCATTGCCAGTGAACCTGGTTTCTGACCAGTACAACCTGGACTGGTAATTCAGTGATTATTTTTATAACTGTGAATGCAGGGAACTGTTCTATCCTATTTGAGGTCTGATAAGTGATTAATAAGAATGCCGAAGTACACGTGTTGAAGTTTTCATTCCAACAAGGTTGTTTTTTTCAGAAAATACTAACTTACTCTACAGAAATGATTTCTTGTTACAGTGAGAACCCTACTTGCCACTGAAGGAAGCAGGATTTAAAGTGGATTAAAACTGCTTAAGTGCTTGCATTAGAACTTGGAGTCCTAATGAACAATAAACTGGTCATGAGCCATTAGCAACCCAGAGGCTGTATTCTGAGCTTCCTCAAAAGAGAGGTGGACAGCCAGGAGAGGAAGGGGGGTTGTCCCCCTCTGCCTTTGTAAGGCCCCATCTGGAATAGTGTCCAAGCCTGGGTCCCCCAGTATGGGAGGGATGTGAACACTAGGTCCAGAGGAGAACCAGAAAGATGCTCAGATGACTGGAGCACCTCTCCTGTAAAGAAAGGTTGAGGGTGCTGCTTGTTGGCTTGGAAGAGAGAAGGCTCTGTGGAGACTTCAGTGCAGCCTTTTGCTACATGGAAGGAGTTTAGAAGCCAGAGAGGGACAGACTATTTACATGGTCTGATAGTGACAGGAAAAGAGGGAACGGCTTTAAATTGTAAGAGGATAGATATAAGATAAATGTTAGGAAATTTTTTTTTACTCCAAGAGTGGTGAGGTGCTGGAACAGGTTGTTCGGGGAGGTTGTGCTCCATCCCTAAAGGCATTCAGGGCCAGGTTGGATGGGGCCCTGGGCAGCCTGAGCTGGTTGGTAGCAACCTTGCCCATGGCAGGGGGATTGAACATAAATGGTTTTTAAGCTCCCTCCAACTTAAGCCATTTTGTGATTCTGTGATTCTATGATACACACATATTCAAATACCCGTCTGAATTCTGAAGAATATTTACTAATAGCATTGGTATTTATCAGACCATCATTGCATTTAGGAGTCTTAATTATGGCCTGAGGCCCTGTCTGGCTGTTCAGATGATGAGTGTAATGACAGTCTATATTAGTTCCAGACTGCCTAATACAAGAGACAGTAGATGGGTATAGGCAGCAGGGATAGAAAGTAACAATGAGATTGTATTGGTCAGCATACTAGATAGTTTTTTAGAGCTTAAGGGTAAGCTAGAGTGAGTTATTGTGCCTATCACAATAAATAGGAGCTTTAAGGATAAGCTGAAGTGGAAATAATCATATAGGTCTTATCAACTGTAGCTCCTTCTGAGTCAGAAGCATTTGCACTGACTGTAAGCTTAAAAGTGTTAATCAAAAAAAATTGTATAAAAGTTGGCTGTGGAGCTGGAAAATAAAGACAAATACTGAGGGGGAACACGGCAGAAAATAAATTAATTTGGCTGTGATTTTTTTTATTTATTTTTTCTCTTTACAGACAACAATCCCTCTAACACACAGTGTGGATTTGCAATGGCTGGTGGAGTGGAATGCAGTCTTAGTAAATAGCCATTATGATGTGAAAAGTCCTTCCCATGTCTGGATATTTGCACAGTCTGTTAAAGACCCATGGGTTCTCTGCCTCTTCAGTTTTCTTAGACAGGAGAATTTACCAAAACATTGTCCTACAGCTCTCAGCTATGCTTGGCCCTATGCTTTCACTAGGCTACAGCTGATAATGCCTCTTGTGGATCCAAAGTAAGTGGCACGTAGCTTTCACTTTTATAGGTTTGTGTGATTTTAATATGAGCTATATTAGTCTCATTTTTCAAAATTGGTTTGTGTAATGCCTGCAGAGTTGCTACCAAACATTCAGTATTGAGTTACATAATTGCAATGTATAACCTGAAAAACTCTAGTTTTCTACCTTCATTGATTTTTCCGTATAGGATGTCTCAATGAACAGTAAGTGACGGCTGCACAGCGTGTTCTGTTCCCTTTTAATATATGTCAAGATACTGGGAGCTGATTTTAATAATTTAATTCATTTTTAAATTCCAGTATTCCAGTCAACGCAAAGAAAACAAGTACAGCAAGTAGTGGAGACAACTATGTTACTTTGTGGCGAAACTATCTTATTCTGTGTTTTGGAGTAGCAAAGCCCAGTATTATGAGCCCAGGACACTTGCGTGCTTCAACACCAGAGATCATGGCTACCACTCCCGATGGAACAGTAAACTATGATAACAAGGTGATACACCTCGCTTCAAGCAAGTTATTCAATGTCTGCATGTAAAATAATGATGGTGAAAGCACATCGTGATGAAAAATATTTTGCTTGGGGGAATATTTTGATGTATGGCAAACTGGTTAAGGCATGTAATTATTAAAACTTAAGTTTAGCATGAGGTGACAAAAATATTTCGCAAAAGCTCTGGCATTTTTAAAATATTAGATTTTCTTCTTTTGCATTCTAGGTGATGTATATTCAAAGCATAGATATTCTGTATGAAATGTGTTAAAGCTAAATTTAGCTTGTGGTTCCCTTTCTTTACTTGCAGAGGACTCCAGTAAATCTGTAATATAAGAAAGTGATAAGGCATAGTCCTGAATACACATTGTATGCCTGCTGGACACGAAGGAATATTGAAATATTGTTTCAAGTACTAGCTCCTGATAGGAGGAATAGCATTATAAATGCAGTTACTGGAATATTTTAGTGAAATAACAAATTCGGTAAATGACTATAATTACTATAATTCACATCCTGGCTATGAATTCTCAATCATTTCTTTATGTATTTTAGGCTATTGGGACTCCATCAGTTGGAGTCTTACTAAAGCAGCTAGTGCCTTTGATGAGACTTGAAAGCATAGAAATAACAGAATCACTTGTATTAGGATTTGGAAGAACAAATTCCCTTGTTTTCAGGTACTTCTCCATTTCTTATATTCTCAATTATTTACTTCTCATTCAAATGTGTTATTTTTGTTATATTTTTTGTTGTTGTTGTTTTATTTTATATTTTTGCAATTTAGATGTTAGTTTATATGTAATTAATAAAATGTTGATGCTTGTCAGAGAAGACTGGATTGTATTTACCTTTCGTTTTTCTTAATTTAGGGAATTAGTAGAAGAACTTCACCCACTGATGAAAGAAGCCTTAGAAAGAAGACCAGAGGTCAGTTGAAGAAATCAAATGTAGCAGTTTGTTTAAACTGCAGAATTAATTTTGAAATAGTTTTTTGTCTGTGATAAACAAAGATCCTCAGATAAGCTCTGTGTGCAAGAAACATCAGCTGTATATAAGAACACAACTTAAATAATTGCATTTAAGCTTAGTTTAATGTAAATTTGATCAGTGATACAGAATGTAACAGGCACAAGCCCCAGAAGGCACCAAGCCACCATACACAGTCCTCCCATCTTCTCCAGCTGCTTTTGCTCTGCCATGCTTCTCCTCATTCACAATCTCAAGGTCATACTACAAAAGCACTGCTATGGATGCCAAAGTATTGCATGAGTCCTGCTAGGCAACATGGGCATAGCCAGATTTCTTGGGGTCTTCTGGAATGGTGTGAAAATGAGGCCATCTGTACCACTTGACTCTGGGGCAGTGAGCAGTTCTTGTCTCTGTTTAGCAGTGTAGACATAGCCATTGTGTCCATGCAGTTCTGCTGAATACGGAAAGCAGTGTATTGATCTTGTTCTCTTTTTTCGTGGTTCTGCAGCAGTTTCAAACTGTGTATTCACACTGTTCTCCACAGCCATTTCATTAAATTACCCTCATGGTAACATGACATGTTATCTTTGTCTGCTAAGTCATGGTCTTTGATGCAAAAGCCATGCAGAGAATGGTGAACAGAAAGAACATAAATTATGAACGGGCAGAGGATCTTAGCTGTACCCAGTATGGTAATGAACAACAACAAAAATCACTCTGCAGGACCTTCATTTATGCTAAGGTTTCTGTGGACTGTTCTTAATATAACACTGTGTCTGGCAAACATCAACTACCATTTCCACTCTGAATGGAAATTTCAATAAGAGATAGATGTATAAGAGGAGACCACAGTTTGAATTTCCATCTTTCTCTTGATATGGATTGGGCCACTTCCAGTAAGCAGGGCCGCAGATAAACCCAGGAGTGGCTGAATGGGTCCGGTAGCAATAGAGAACATGGCAGGCCTCCATGTGAGCAGGCAGCTATCCAGCACATCAGATATAATTTTATTGAACAGACATATGCCACAGAAAGAGAATTATCAGGACAGCCAACAATTTTAGGGGTAAACTAATATGGACTGTACAAGATCCCACATGTGGGCACTGGCGTTCAGTTTGCCAAGGGTCATTGTTACAGCAGCAGCTCTGATGCTGGTGCAGGAGACAGCTGTGTGTGTTCAATACTGCATTTAAAAAAAAATGTCATTTTTCTCTTTACATATGCTTCCCAAAACCCTTAAAGTGTGAGAGCATCAAACCAGGCCATTAACTAGGACAAATGAAATGGCATAATGATTTGAATAAAACCTTTGGCTAAACTGCTGCTGACTGCCAATCCTGAGTCAGAATAGCAGGGAAAGTGTCACATTCTTTTCCCAAGCATCTGCTTCTGGCCATTGGCAAGGCCAGGGTATGAGAAGAGATAAGCCTTTGATCTGATTCAGTATTTTCATTCATACACTGTGAAGAGGAAAATTTGATCTTTCTCTGAGCTGTTCTTGTCTTAGCAGCAAATTTCTTTGAGAGCAAAAGCAGCTTTTTGACCTTCTCCAGTTTTTTCCTTAGTGAAGATGCAAAATAGAAGGAAACAAGTCATTTTAGCCCTTCAGCAAAGAACAGTCCTTGGTTGCTTTCAAGGCAAAATAGGAGACAGAAAAGACAGTTTTCTAGAAGATAATGAGATACAGTGAATCAGTTAACAGCAGTACTGTTCTACTGGAAGAGAGTGCTAATTGTGTACAACCATTCCAGCCAATATATCCAAGAGCAGTGTACAGGAGTGTTGTCTGCAAGGAGCTAACTTGAGTATGAGTGGTAATGTCACTGCAGCATTACTAAGTTTAAGAATGGTTAACAAGTGAAATATTTTTCTGAGGTTGGGGTATCTGACCTTTCACTTTAAATGCATCTAGTGCACAGAGAAGATGTGTAAAGCTAACACAAATATCCATGCTATCTGATGATAGCACAGGAACCTTTAATATTAATTATTTTTTATCCAATATTTAATTATTTCATTTCCATGTGTTCAATGAGAACTAAGGTAGCTATTAACAATTTGTAAAAGAATAGTTGTAGAGAGAAAAATTTGATGATGTTTAGTTTTGTCTTGATGTATAAGTACACTGCCACTTTGAAATACACAATATCAGTGAAGCTTCATCATAAAGAAAATGCTTGAACCAATTTTTTTAGAACTCCACTGTGCAGTTACTAGATTTTCATGTATTCACTTATGAATATAAAAATGACTTTTTTTTTTTTTTTAACTCCAAGAACAAGAAACGTCGGGAACGCCGAGATCTGCTAAGACTGCAGTTACTGCGAATTTTTGAACTCCTTGCTGATGCTGGTGTTATAAGTGATAGGTAGGACTATCATTTATCTTAAGTACTGCACTTTAAGTGAAATAATTTAGTGTTTACAACACTTATGTCAATATGTGGTGCAATAGATAGGGAAGGATCCTTATGTTTTTCTTTAAGAGGGTACAATATATCTACATTGTTACTGTATTTTAATATACACCTTTTCTTTGTGCTAGTACAAATGGAGCCTTAGAAAGAGATACATTAGCCCTTGGAGCCTTGTTCTTAGAGTATGTTGATCTGACTCGCATGCTTCTGGAGGCTGAAAATGATAAAGAAGTTGAAATCCTTAAAGATATGAGAGCACACTTCAGTGCAATGATTGCCAACTTGATTCAGTGTGTTCCAGGTATGGTGTTTTATGCGTTATGAAGTTGCATTTAATGTATCTATTGCAAAAGTCATTTATTTTTTCTTCTTTTCTGTTTACTACTCTTTGTTAATTGTCATATTGCAAATGTGAAGGGAAATGTAAACTGGAAGTTTAGAATGTCTGTCATGAGTCAGGTCAAAGAGCCCTCTCTTTAAAAATCCAGCTAAGAAATTACACGTGACCTTCTGGGACTCTTTAATCTAAAGCCTTATATGCCTCCCCCTGCCTTTATTGCCACTTTTTTATATAGTCAGACAAGCCTTTAAAAATATAGGTAGGAGCAGAAAATGTACACTATTAAATGTAGAGGAAATCCTGCCCAAGTTGTTTTTACCATGCTATCTGACTGTAGTTGTGTATTGAAGATTTCTGATGGATTTCATACTTCTTATAAATTGGAAGATCAGAAGTGTAATGTAGTTCAATTAGCAAAAAAATACAAGGAAGAGCATACTTTAGAAACCTCCATGTAATTATTGAAAGGTAAGATCAGTGATGGTGATGGAGCACTGTCACAGGCTGCCCAGGGAGGTTGTGGAATGTCCTTCTCTGGAGACATTCCAGAACTGCCTGGACACCTACCTGTGCAACCTGGGCTAGGGAGCTGCTTTGGCAGGGGGTTGGACTCCATGATCTCTAGAGGTCCCTTCCAACCCCTGTGATTCTATGATTCTATGATCTGGAGCTTACTCAATCTACGTATGTCTAGAATCTCCAGTTCATATATGACAAGACATAACAGCATTTGTCACAGAGAATACAAAGGAATTTAAAAGAGCACTGTAAGAGATTAAATAATAAACAAATGCTTTAATGTAAGTTTCAAGTATGCAAATTTTGTCGAAGTCATATAGTTGCATTCAGATAAAATACACAAAAAAATGTACAGAATCTGAATGAGGTAAGAAAAAAAATGGCATTCCTGCTCTTCTCATTTAAGTAAAAAGATTCCCCTTTGAGCTGAGTAATGTCAAGTTTCTAGCTGCTGCTAACAAGTGAAGTACTGAATTTCTTCCCTGTATTCCTTTTTGAATTATGCTCATTAAAAATGCTGAATTCCTTTAGCAGATGCCAATATCAGTAACCACAAAATAATTGCAAAGGTCTGCTTTGCATTTATTCTCTCATTCTTCAAGGCATGTGGCAAAATTGAGGACTGCATGTTGTATGAATTTTACGTGGTTAACCTCTATGTTTTGAGAGAATGCAAAAGTAACTGATGCATTTCAATAATTATGTATGTAATTCTGTGAAGAGATAGATTTTCCATTCATACAGCAGCTTTAAGATCTATCAGTAAATACTGAAGCCATAACATGTAACTGCTAGCAAACAAATGTTTACTGTGTCATCATCTATCATCTTTAGTCATTGTTCGTATTGATTTGTGTTAGTATTGTCTAGCTAGACACTGTCTAGCTTCCTGCATGGTTTCTAGGTGAAAAATAATTGCCAAGTAGCATTTCTTATTCTCTTCAGTACACATTCTCACACTTTGTCCAGTGTTTTAAACTCTTCATGTTTTAGAATTCATCAGTATTTTTCATTTGCTCAAATAATTCAGCTATTCAGGAAGTATAACATGTTTTTGTCATAACTAAACTGGTACCAAGTTTCTTTTATTTCTTTTCCCATTCTATTACTGTATTAGAATAAGACATACATATTGTTTGAGCTTGCATTTTCAGGGTTGGAAGAAAACAAGTAAATAGTTGCCACTAAAGGAATGAAAGAGGCCTAGAAAGACTGATTCTGAAATTAGATTTTTGTATGGTATTTCTGAAACCAGAGGGACATGTTAGTATAAATATAGATAAATTCAGATCTGAAGGTTCTTAGAAATAAGATGTATCTAATTCACTGTTAGATTTTAGAAAGGAACTTATGTACTTTGGAGTCAAGTGTATGCTGTACATTAGAGAAAAACTGTTTGTAGAAATTCATGTTATCATCTGTGCCACATTAATGTTTATTTAAAAATAACAAATCATAACTATTTCTATTTCTATTCACTTAGTTCACCACAGGAGATTTCTTTTCCCTCAGCAGAGCTTGAGACATCACCTTTTCATCTTGTTCAGCCAGTGGGCAGGACCTTTCAGTATTATGTTCACACCCCTTGACCGTTACAGTGATAGAAATCATCAGATTACAAGATACCAATATTGTGCATTAAAGGTATGAAAGTTTCACTGTCAAAATCCATAATAGGAACTTTCCAATCAAAATACAAGTAATTGCAGGATGTATTTCCTTCTATTTAACATTATTTTGAATTGTTGTAGTTGATGCTTTCTTTTATATTCATATGTGTATATACAGTGGAATCACTGAATTTACAGTGTTGCATTGTTTTTTTTTCTAGACACTTCTCAACGCTGATTATTTCAAAAACCAGAATGCATTTTAAAATTTTATTTAATTTAATTGTTTGTTAACAGATTATCAGATTCAGTGGGAGTATTAGACTCTGGAATTAAATACTATCAGTTCAGTATCACATGCATGTGCCAGGACTGTCTCATTTGTCTGGAGATATGCTTGTAATATTGAAATAGTTTTTCAGCAAAAACTGTTGCAACTCTCCTACATAAGTAAGCTGAGAAAATTATATAATCTGCATTGTTTGGTCTAATGCAGTTTTAGTTTTTGCAGAAATAGACTATTAAAACATACTAATCGTTTCTGTAGCTTGATTAGTGAAGACTGGTTAAAATGACAGAACATATCACGAAGAACGGGGAAACTGGACTATTGTATTCCTTCCAAAATGTTTAAACTCAGCATTATCTTAAAATCCGTTAACATTTATGGCAATTCTGTCAACATCAGCTGCGTCACCATTTTCACCACACAGGTCCCTCAAAAGGAAAAACAAGTGGCATCCTTGTTAGCCTACATCTGGGCTGAAATGGGCTGGAATAATTCTGAAAAGTTTACTCAAGTCAGTTTTTTTTTTTGTGTGTAACAAAAGTTGCTTGCTCTTTTTAGGCCATGTCAGCAGTGCTCTGCTGTGGACCAGTATTTGACAATGTTGGTCTTTCCCCTGATGGGTATCTGTACAAGTGGCTTGATAACATTCTGGCTTGTCAAGATATACGTGTAAGTACTAACCAAATGCAACACTGATGAATAATTTTTATCTCTTTAATACGTGACTGAAGTGTGTATGACTGTAAGAAAGAACTATGATTCTATACATTCTATTTTGAACAGTAAACAGCAGCTTCATGCAATTTTCTAATACAAACGTACATTTAGTTTTAGAAGTATCTTAACAGAAAATACTGTTTTGTAGCACATAAAATACACCAGTAATGACCTAAAAAATTGTCTTGAGGCTCATTGCTGCTTGCAGCAAAAACTTAAGTTTTTCATCTGCTCATAAAGGTTAAAAACGGCATGAGCTCAGAAATATTTGTTTTTCTATTTGGAGTACTTCTACACACCCTCTTCAAGTTTCTGTGGAATAAGAATGTAAAATCCCTTCCTGTTCAGTGACATAGATGTTGATGAAACATATCTGAGTGAAAGTGAGTAGAGTAGGTAGATCTTACGATGAAATTAAGAGGATAAATGATTCAAGAGAGGAAATAAAGATTTTTTTTTTTAAGAACATGTAGTAAATTATTCTTGCCATTTTCTCAACCATTTCTGTGAAGATGGGTTTCTCTGTAGAGCTTCTAACTAATTATCCAATGATATTTCACTTTTTCTAGCTGATTAGCCTATCTCTTTGAATAATACTAGAAATCAAAGGAGTAGATTGGTGACTTATATTAAGTGGAGAGAATTTTGATCTTTCCCTTTGTGGTATCTCCACCTTTGACCCACTGTTATCCTTAAAAGCCTAGTCCCAAAACAAATAATGCAATCCAGCATAAAAGAAAAGGAGGCAGCAAAGCTAGATGATACACATTGTAGAAATGATAATTAATAATAATTAATTAGAAGAAAAAAAAAGGGAAAAATGAGAAAAAGAAAGTCAGGTTGGAAGTGGATAGAAATAACTACTGAGACAATCTTTCTTAAATTGGATGAAACAATTTAGAAATATTGCTGGGGATGGAGCTATAAAGATTTATAAAAGTGATATATTTAATTGAAATTTTTATGGATGTGGGAGTGAAACACTCAGCAGAAAAGATACACTCTTCCTTGTTGCATGCATTCATTATCATCAATAAATATTCCATCACCATGTCTAATTGTACGTTATTGTATGCATATAAAGTAACTGCAGGAAAAACAGGTTTGGGTTTTTTTTTACATTTCCTCTTGAAATGACAAATTTGGATATGTAGGTGAGATCTGTTTCAACTAAGCTAGTCACTGTAGTTCAGGACTGTAACTGAATTGCACTGACTGTACAGGTAGCTCAGATTTGCATGAGGAAGATCCTACCCAATCTGTTAATTTTTAATAATATTATTTGCCATCTGTACAAGTAGCTAACTGCACTCATTGTCAGAGTATGAATAGTCATTAGTGTTTGGTCCTCCACTGCTGCCCTCTACTTAAGGGGCATAGTCCAAGCAATGCATTTGTAGCTGTGATAGTACCGTGATTAAGGTGGTACAGTGTCCATAGGGAGAGTTCGTATCACTGATAGATTGTTTGATACAGTTGGATTAAGCAGATGAGTTTTCATATTCACAGATTTACAAAAGATACTGGGTTTTTTTCTTTGCCTGCCTTGCATCTGTGTTAGTTAAAAAAATAATAAACATGGAAGTGTGTAATTTCTTGAAGTCAGATGAAGTAGGAAATGAACATTTAGAAAATGAGTTAACCAATGTACATGAACATGTATCAAATGTGCCTTAGCTATTCCAAAGATTTTGCTATTTTCTGTGCTCAGTTTTGAAAACCTCCTTTGAAAATGTATTTAATTTGTCATTGTACATACATTTTTAATTGAGGAGTATTGAAAACTGACCCGCATTTCAACTGCACTATTGCTAATAAAAATTTGTAATAAATTTTCTGATTTCTTTTTACTTGAATACAGCATTTTCCCCTTGTTCTGCTTACATTGCTCTATAAATTCTAGGCAACGTCTTTATTTCTCCAGGTATGTTTTGACATGCATTTATATTCTCAGGTTCATCAGCTTGGATGCGAAGTTGTAGTGCTGTTGCTGGAATTGAATCCTGATCAGATTAATCTCTTCAACTGGGCTATAGATCGATGTTATACTGGATCCTACCAGCTTGCATCTGGATGTTTCAAAGCAATTGCAACTGTGTGTGGAAGCAGGTATTCATTAATTTCTAATTATATTTATATAATGCATTACAGCAGACCTGTAGAATCAGGTTTGCTATTTCTAAAACAGTGTTGTGTATTTCCACTTTGCTGATATAAGCAGATGTAATCGATCCCCAAAATGAAAATGATTTATTGGTAAATGTTGGTTCCTCTTCTGGCTTATTCTGTGTGAAGGACAAAGAAGGAAAACAGTGGTTTGAGTGAAGGGATAAAGGAGAAATGTGCACAGGTAAAATGGGTAAAATAACCAAATATATCTCGAAGACTGGGGAAACTGGCTGTAGTATTCCTGCCCTAATGCCTGAAGTTATGTGTGGCCAGCTGGCAGGCTCTCCTAGACAGTCACTGAAAAAGTCGTTTCTCTGAAATTTGCTGCTTATGTAAGTTAGGGTCTCATGAGTTTTGTCATGGCATGCCATGCTGACTTTGCAGATGCACTCATTTCACAGTTGTTATAAAGCAGGCAGAATCACTTCCAGAACACCACTGACCAGACTTCGCTGCAGCCACCTCAGCTGCTTTAAAATGTTAAGAAAATTGAAGGTTCAGCTTGTGTTATAACGACTTGTTAAACACATCCCTATACATTATGTCATCCCAAACAACTCTTGGGCACTGTATTGCTTTATTTCCATGATTCTGGAAGCAAGGCAATGTGCCTCTTAGAATTAGCTGCTACTGTATATGTATTTGAAATCTGAGACATTTTTATGCTATTTTCCTCAGGAAGGTACAAAATAACCACAGCATTGTATTTTGCAATATGGACCTGGTTTCAAAAGATTTTGCATGTTTTTGTTCTTTTTTTCATTTACTTTATATATAAAAAAAAGTTCTAAGTATTACTAGCTTGTAAATAATTGAGTTGTTCCTTTTCTAACTTGCTTTAGTCTGATTTGAATACCTGTTATTTTCTGTGGTCTGATAACACTGCTGCTGATACAAAACAAGCACAAGCTACAAGTTGCAAATAGAATATAGAGTTTTGTATTGGGACTTCATAAGCTTTTTTTAAGGTTTTCAAGACCTTTACAAAAAGTCAAAAAATAATTTGACAAGATATATGATCAGCTGATTTCAGTAGAGAAATATGTGAGACATAGAAAATAAAAAAAATTATATGCTTTAGCATTTATTTTATGTTATTCTTACAGGAACAACAAAACTATATTTTGCATTATACTGAGATTTCAAAAATATGAACTGAATTTTGTGTTTGCCAATTCTAAGATGCTTATTTTTTATTTAATAAGTGAATAAATATATCATCCTTCAACCAGTCTTCTCTCTTCAGCTTGTGTTACCAGTGCCATTGTGTCCTAAAAACTAATCATTCCCATGCCTACAGTAAAAATGAGTGTGATTGCCATAATCTTCTTTGAAGGGAAAGTCTGTTTATGAAGTTGAGGATTTTTATTAATACTTGAACCTTGGTCTTTTTTTCGTCTTTCATCTATTTTGTCTGCTAAGAGAGACCACTGTTGAAACTGCTTGTAAAATGAGCATTATATCATTGTTGATGTCTGTTTTTCTACAAAGAACAAAATGCTTAGAGCCTTTCAGTTTATGATCCTCACATATATTGCTTTTAGTGTGATATTATATGTTCTGGAAACCACTCCTGTGGGGAACAGTTATGAAGGTATATTCTGTTAATATATTTACCATCACAGTAAATGTTGACTTACTAGGATTTCTGAAGCAGTTTTTGTTTTTACTCTTCAAATACAATGTTGATAGAATTCTTAATGTGTGTGAATATATGTGTTGGTGATAGTTTTTTCTTCAAAGAAACTGCTTTAATACCAGTTTGTTTATGTGAGTACTTTCTCCCTGAAAATTTCTGTGCTAGCCATATCCTCTCCTCTTCTAGAAACAATTTCTGTTATAAACTAAGGTGAATTGACAGCTATAGAAAAAGGTATGGCGTTTTTCTCTGTGGGTAACTCTGTGCATTCCTAAGCATTAGTCTAAGGTAATTATAAATAATCCCTTCTTTCTTCCAGTTCACCAGATGGCCCTTTGATCAAACAGCATGTGTTCATAAGAACTCCCTTTCCCATATTCTGCTGATAGAACAGAGAAAAGGAAGATGACATTCTCATTAAGTCATGTTACACACTAAATCAGAGTGAATATAATCATCATTCCTCACCAACATTCATGAAAATGTGCTGTTTATTCTTCTAGGAACTATCCTTTTGATATTGTGACGCTTTTAAACTTGGTACTGTTCAAGGCATCTGACACCAACAGAGAGATTTATGAAATTTCCATGCAACTTATGCAGGCATGTATCAGCTACTTTTATAAAAAACAACTAAACGTGTGTGTCCGACTGTCATTTTATTTTTATGTGTGCGTGAGCTTCTTAAAAAGTACTGTTTATTTGCTTTTTAGTTTTGTTCTGAAAATAAAATCATTCTATCTTGGCTTTAAATATTTAAGGGAATATTTATATGAAATTAATGGGGAAAGATACTATCTTTCAAATTTGGAGAATATGGATTATTCTGTGACATCTGAACTTGAAGTTCTGAACTTGAATTTTCTGAGCCAGTGAATTCCATTTTCTCATTCTGTTTTTTTTTTTTTCTCTTTCATAGATTCTTGAATCGAAGCTTTTTGTTTATTCAAAAAAGGTAGCTGAGCAAAGGCCGGGCAGTATTTTATATGGTACACATGGTCCATTGCCACCTCTTTATAGTGTCTCACTTGCCCTACTTTCACATGAACTAGCAAGGATGTATCCTGAACTTACCCTTCCACTTTTTTCAGGTATCCGTATCTATTTTACTTACTATCTTCCTTACATTTTTGTAAAAACATTAGACTACTAAGACATTTCCATCTGTGTACAGCAATTCTCTTTATAGATTAAGCTTGACCTGGTTTTGATCTGTTTCAAGTGAAATCAAATTTGGCGATGTAACATATTTCATAGAGGTACTTATGTAAGGTACAGAATATTTGAACAGCTCAGTTGGGAGTTTTTGTTCCACTTGTGTCACCTTAGGATAGCTTTGAGATTACAAGAGCTCCTGATAAGTCAAAGTGACATTGGCAGACTCTACTGTAATGGGTTCTTCTGTTAAGCACAGTGA
Source organism: Callipepla californica brunnescens (assembly GCA_023055505.1). Lineage (NCBI taxonomy): Eukaryota > Metazoa > Chordata > Aves > Galliformes > Odontophoridae > Callipepla > Callipepla californica. Next base: position 103,677,542 of record JALIRH010000001.1, on the reverse strand, counting down.
TTCTTGGCCTAGATTTGTTTGTGTAGTTGTGAGGATAGAATTCTTTGCTCCATACTCATATGACTTTAACACTGGGAAGATTGTTTGCCTGTGTCCAAGTAACATTTACCAAATATTCAAATCATTCTGAAAGAGAGCTTTTAATTTTATCAGAAATACATTGTGTCGGAGTTATTGACAAAAACATTGAAGAATCAGACCTGCAGGAGGACCCTTCAGAATATGCCCATTCTGAGGCCGCTCCTGGAAGCAACCACATTTTGAGACCTGTCTGTCTGTCTTCATACATGTGATGGGTTGCTCTAGTTTTTAAGTACTGGAATGCAGTGTCTGTCATCATGGAAACTCTTACTGGATCTTAAAATTGCTTTGTGTTGTTTTCATTCAGCGTGCAGTGACTGGAAGAAGGAATAAAGGAATATTATGTCATCTACTTCTTACTGCACAAGATTCCATGAGTTATAAATTAATTGAAGAAGGGAAATTCTGATGGCTTGTCTATCTTATGAATGCAAATGTTAGACGTTAGTGTTGTTATCTATTCATGTTGCTGTAGTGGCTGTGTTGTTCAGTAGAACTCAGATACACAGTACACATCAGAGCCCCTTTCTATACATCTAGATTCTAGTTTATGTCTTCAAGATTTTTTGAAAAAAAGACAGTGAGAAAAGAAAGGAAGTGTTAACCATACTGATTTTACAAAGGAATAGTAAAGAGAACTAACATGATTCACTTCAGCAGGAAGCCTGTCAGGGTGTTTCTTATCACAGGTTTCCCAAATCCCACTCCCTTGCAGTGCCATTTCTGTAAACTCTGTGTGGCACTTTTGCAGCACTCAGAGTGGCAACCACTTGTGAATTTTACAGGCCTTCCAACAGGAAATAAGAGTCATGCAAGATGTATTTGTAAACTCAATATAGTAAGTGCCCCATAATTTAAACTACAGTGTAGACAAATGGATTCTAATGGGAAACTGTAATTCTGCAGAACACTTTTGTATGTTTTCTGTAATTCTTCAAAAACTCTTGAAATTCTAAAATAGCAGCCAGTACCTGAATTATCCTTTTTCCTCTTCTCTGACGTCTGTTTCACTTAATATATCATATGGCATAATAGCATTTTAGCAGGTGGTACCTTTCTGTTTTCAAACTTTGATAGCCCAACCTATGCATTAGTTATTTTAGACAGAAAAAATTTCTTGCTAGTATTAACATTAAGTTTTTCTTTTTGAAGTACATGCTTTTGTATGCTTATGGTTTGCAAGGTTAGAATCATCAGGTGATATAATACACATTAGGAATCTGATTTGAGCAGCACATGTAAGGTTTATTTCACAAGCTAACATGTCATCCTTTTAAACTACTGTTTTAGAGGTAAGCCAGCGATTTCCAACGACACATCCAAATGGAAGACAAATTATGCTTACCTATCTGCTACCATGGCTTCATAATATTGAACTTGTAGACAACAGACTGCTCCTCCCTGGTTCAAGCCCAACCACTCCAGAAGATGAACTAAAGGACAAGGATGGGGAAGTTTCGGTCACAAGTGGACTTAAAGGCAATGGTTGGGGCTCTCCTGAGGCCACCTCATTGGTTCTTAATAATCTCATGTATATGACAGCAAAGGTAACATAAATAAATAAATAAATAAGACCCTATGAAGCAATTTCCAAAATATTCAAACTTTTTTTTGTAAGCAAAACATACCTTCTTGTATCTGACACCAAAACTTTTGCACTGTAATTGTCTGTACTAGTCTGAGACAAAATTCTTGAGAATGAGATGAGAATGTATGCATCCATACTGCATAGCAGTTGTCTCAGGATTTGCGTCATGTCAAGGCCCTGTAACTAAACCAGAACTATTATTTTGTGTACCTAAAGTAATATAGGGGCTGTATCACCAAAGCAGTTTTTGGTACTTGCTCTGTATCCAGGGGTGTGATACTCAGTCACTGATGATCTGCTAGTATGGAGTCTCTAGTATATTGTTATAGGAATTCTATGGAGTGAAAACAGGAATTCTATGGGATGTGTTGTTGAATCTGTTGAGGTCTCACCTTTACCACCTACCAACAGTTCCTGAAGTAAGTTGCTTCCAAAAACATAGATTTTGTTCCAAAGTGAACAAGTGTGCTTTCTTCAGATCAAGCTGCTGCTTTCCAAGGTGGAAGCCACAAGCTGTCTAATCCATCCTTCCAAGATCGTTTATGTAGGACAGAAGGCAAATTTACACAGTACTGCAGAGACTAAAACACAGATATGCTGAAAAAGAGCTTCATTTCCTTGAATAACCGTAAAAATGAAACATAGTGAACTGATGGATCACCTTTTGAATGTACATTACTTGGGGGGGAAAAAATAGTAGACATTATTTAATCCTTGTGTGGATCTGAATCTAAATACTTTCAAATAGAATGTATGTTCCCAGGTCTGTCAAGTGGCTATTCAAAACACCGTTCTGTCACTTGCATTTTGTCACAGCATTTTACTGTTGATATTGCATGAAAAAATGATCAAAAAAATTGCATTTTTATATCCTAAATACATTTCAAGAAATGTGTTCCTATGATCTTTTGCAGTATGGAGATGAAATTCCTGGACCCGAGATGGAAAATGTCTGGAATGCTTTGGCCAACAATGAAAAATGGAGTAACAACCTTAGGATAACACTGCAGTTTCTCATTAGTTTGTGTGGTGTTAGTAGTGATACCATCCTTTTACCTTACGTAAGTGCACTTTATTTACTATTGGTTACATGGGTTTTAATGAAGAAAACAGCTGTCACCTGTAGAAAATGAATGTCTGTTTCGGGATTAAGTAGTACCTGTGTATTGCCTGGCACACTGTGCAAATTAGATCAAGTAAATAAATGAGCCAAGAAACTGATACTGACAAAAGAGAATGAGTAGTAGGAATTTCAGTCTTTACCAGTGGAACATTCCTCATTTCATGCAAGAGGTGTGCTCCCAGCAAGCAAGGAACATCTTTGCTTGCTATGTAAGGGACAAGTAACAAGAACTGACAATAAATACCAAAACTGATAAAAAAAGAAATAGAATCTTTTTTTTTTTCATGTCATAATTGCATAAAAACATGCAATTTACATATATATTTAAAATTTTATTAATTAGGCAGAATGACTTGTCAAAAGTTAAATAACTTGCATGAAAAATAAAGGGAAGTAAAAACAGTAAACACTTAAAATGTTTCTCAGCTGGCATTTAGCTTATACTACGAATAGATAAATTTTGAAAGTCATTTAAGCGATGGAAAAATACTTTTAAGAAAGTGTTATGTTTTCTTCTCTAGCAGAATAAGTAAGTCTTCCAGTGGGACATATCAAGAGGAATAGCATACCTAAATCTTATGAGCTCTTTTACATATCAGCTTTTGCCTTTGCATGGCTGTTAAGAGGTATATAATTGTTCCTGCAATGTACAAGTCAAACTGTGCAGGATATTGTTATTATTTAAGTTAAAATAAAATCACAGTTGTCTGAGAAAAGCAAGATAGTCCCGTTCCCATGTGCCTCATTGCTCAGCTGCTGGCAGAAAGAGAATCTAAATTTAGTAAATTTTCCAGGACAATGACAACATGCTGTTTTATTGGTCCCTTTCTGATGATTTCTGTGAAATAAATTAGAAATGAATATTAAAATGATCAAACTTACCTGAAAAACCTTGCTTACAGTTGCTGAAATAACATTTTTCTTCAAGTGTTTATGCTGACTGCTAAGCATAACGGAAAAAAGGAAATATAGCAGACCATAAAAGAAATTGAGATGCTGCTTATGCGTTGTAGACATCCTGTCGGTTTCCATTCATTTGGAGGGTCTACTGACCCATATCGTCCATTCAGCAGAAGTATAAAGTATGTGCAAAATCAGTGGTACTCAGCTAATCAAGAGGGAAGACTTGAAAGTGGGGTAGCTGTTAAGAATAAGCTCAGTGTTTATATGAGTAGAAGACAAAGGAGTTGATTCCAAATACCTTGAGAGTATCAAAGATCTTTCCATGAGAGCTTTCAACACTCCCTTTTTCCACAAGTGTTGCCATCCCACAGCTTTAAGCAGTTAACCTCAACTCCTGGTATTACTCATAGCACCCACCCTTCCTTCTTCAAAGTTTCTAAACCCTCTTCTCAGATTTTGGAAAATCTGTAGAAGTTTTCATCATCCACAGGAGCATAAAGCCTAACAGTGCTTGAGAATTGCCCTTTAATTGTAGCTTTGTCTGGAATAGGAAAATACACCAAACTTATCACATGCATCTGCTCAGTGCTTTGATAATGCCCTGGAGTTTACAGATAAGAAATTGTGCTTGACTTTGTTATCTGTACAAGACCATTGATACCATAAACATGTATCTCCAATTAGTGTGTAGATAGTGGATACAGTTTTGTAAATAAAGATAATTCTAGCATTTTATCAGCACTGTTCCTGCTCACCTGGGCTATAAGGATCATGCAGTTGCAAGATTGCCACTTTACTCAGTTCCTTTAGGAGCCCTCTGCACCCCAAGGCAGTCACCAGCTGCTTCATGCCTTCAGCCATCTGTTCTGCCTATATGAGCTCAAGCCAAAAGCATTTCTTGACTCCTTTTTTGTTAATTATCATTTTTTTCAAGCAGATAAATTCATTGTTTCATCTTTTATAGTTGCACCTTCTGTAAGCATTTTTTCCCAGTGCCCTGATGTAAATTGCTCAGCTGTTCTTTGTTTCACATGCGTACTGAAAAACTTCTTAGAATATTTACAATTCAGAAAACCTTTCAGCAGAGATTTTTACTTCAGAGAACATGTCCCCTTCTGGTGAGAAAGCAGTTGGATGTGGCACCATGAGCCTAACTAGAAACAAGCCTCCAACGGGAAATAGAATTATATCTGGAAAGTCCTTGGGAGAGTATAGCACAGAAGGGTAAAACAGACTATGAATGTCCATTTTCTCTACTTTAAAAAAATAAGAAGAGAAGGAAAACACAAAGAGTAAAAGAGGAGCAGCCGGAAGTTATAAATAAGGAATTATTTATAAGAACAGCAATAACTGGTGTGGTCAGAAGTCAATTCAGTCCCATGTATTAGCATCATTATAAGTATTTGTTTAGGGACATCTTTAAAAAGAATAGGGCTAGCAGGGAAGAGTGCTTCTCCGTGTAGTTTCCCAGCTCCAGCAGCTCATGAAAGAAAACGGTTTTGAGCCAAAGATAGTCTTTGTTTTGAATAGCCATCAGTATTTTCAGCCTAGTTTTATGTCGGTGTCTGAATAGTCTGCATTCTTCCCATGCATACAATAAAGTCTGAGGCCTTGATAAATAACACAGAAGGTGTTTTTACCAGGATTTCTGTAAATGATACTCTTATATTTTTCAAATCAGGTTGCGTGAAGTCTACATACACAGTTGCTCTGCTGTTTTCCCATGTTCTGTTGCTTTAGTTGCAGATACAAGTAGCTACTGAGAGCTTGACCTATTCTTTGTGGCTACAGCTACCTGTCAGACATGAAGTTTGGGGAGGATGTAGCTTTCTGGATGAGAACTTTGCTCTATTCAAGATATATACAGCGACCATAAGCTGTAAATCTTAGAGCATAATTCAGAGTCAATTATATCCTTAAATGATGGGCACAGACTTAGCTGGGTTTGTGTGTATATGTTACAAATTATATATCTAAACTGATGATTTGTGGACAGTAACCAAAACCTCTCAGGTAATTAAAACACAGATTTTCTCAACTGGGGAAATGGTCTTGAAATCAAAGCAAGCAGTTGTATTTCTCTGTGAACAAGGAGGATGCAGTTGTGCGGTTGTGTGTCTGACCAGCAATAACATTTGAATTCTGAATACTTTCAGTACTGCAGTGTATGATGTATGTATTTCTTTAGAAATTCACTTTGGAGAAAGTTTAATAACTGAACTTTTCTTCTCTAGATAAAAAAGGTCGCAATATATCTCTGTCGCAATAATACGATTCAAACAATGGAGGAGCTCCTTTTTGAGCTGCAGCAAACAGACCCGGTGAACCCAATAGTCCAGCACTGTGATAATCCTCCATTTTACCGTTTTGCTGCCAGTAACAAAGCCTCAGCTGCAGCTTCTGGTATGATCTAAGAATGCTTTACAGTTGTTTTTTCTGCTCTTTCCAGTCTCCAAGTCTTTGAAATAAAGTTTCCTAGTTACTTTTACACCTGTTCAGATGCATGTATATATAAACTGCAAGTTTCAGGGTTTTGTTGCACTTCTAAACTACAGTTCCTTTCAATTCGTAATGTTGCATAAGTTTTGTAAACATACATTTAATTCTTTCAGCTATTATAATAGTATACTATTAATATTTGGTATACTTCAGAAATAACGAGGTGGATCTTCTATTGCTGTCACTAGTTTGTCAGAACAGGAAGGCATCACTCGTACTGTCATTGGTAATGAAGTCATCACTGGAGCAACAGATTCTGCAGAAAACTGAGAAATTCAACCATGTGGCAGTTGTATTTGCAAAGACCTGAGGCTATGTCAATCTGCCATAGTCAAAGCTACATAAGAGGCACTCACTCCATATTCAATGTTTTGTCAATGTTTTGCAAGGTTCTTGGGGAACGAGTTAGGTCACCTGAGAATGAGTGCAGTCCAAGGATTTGAAGAACATCACTGTGTTAATCTGCCTCTCAAAGCATGTAAGCTGCAGATCATTCAGCCATGCAAGCAGATCATGTTTTGTAGAGGTGGCAGCATTCATTCATTTGTGCAAGTATTGTATTAGCAGCATGATCACTTTGACCTTGACTACTAAGAAAGTTATATGCTTTTATTTGCACATATTGTCTACTGCACATAACAAGTTTTCTTATTGGCATCTCATATACAGGAACCACCTCAAGCAGTAACACTGTTATAGCTGGCCAAGATAGTTTTCCTGATGGAGAAGAGAACAGAATCGTGAAAGAGACTGATGAAAGGTTTGTGACTTCTTTTTCTCCAAAATGTATGCATTTTCCTGGTCTAAGGGTTAGATCTTCGGCAAAATTATCCTTGCTTTGTGAAAATTCCTGATGGTTAGAAGGATCCGAAGTGGCAGTGTCCTAATAAGACCATTTTTAAATGAGCACATTTAAAACAAAGCTGTTTACGTGGTTTTATTTCCTGACTGTTGTTTAATAAATACGTGGCAGTGGAACATCTGTTCAACTTATATTGAACAAATTGTGCTATTTGGATCATGTCTTCCTAGGAATTACCTGTAACGGAGAGAGAAAATCAATGAGTCTACATGAAATGATGTGTGTTAAAGTATTTATTTAAAATGAGGTTGAATCGTACCTTTTTATTTCACACATAAATAAGATTTTGTTTGGAGGTTTGTGTCCACAGTTGCTCCATTTTTCTGGATGAAGTGTTCTGCAGAGGAAAACGATGTAACACATTTTGCTTAGAAACCACGTGCTCGATCTTTTCCTACATATAGTATATGCTGAGAAATGATAAAAGAATAAATGCAAAGCTTGAAGCCCAGCTGATACTCAGGCACAGATGTATATTTTTTCTCTCACCAAAACCCTCTTATTTTTCTAAGAGAACTTTGAATGAATTCTAATAGCATTTATTAGTAAGTGTATTAGTATTACATTAGCCTGTTGCTAATAGTGACTAGTATCATTTCAGCAGCCAAGTCCACCTTTCAAAGGTTCAGGCTTAATGATACAGAAACAGTTATGTGAGGGAATTTTTCTGTCCTTCAGATTGTGCACTGTAAGTGTGCATGATTGTGTGTGTACGTAGTATAGAGTTAGATCTCTTTTTAGTTGAATTGCAGTTAAGTTGAATAGATTTCATTTCTTGGCTTACTTCAAATCTTACTGTTCTTTCAGTGTTTATCTTATATGAATTATGTAAAATAAAGTTTTTGATACTTAATTCTGCCAGAGATTATATGATAAAACTTAGATAATAATGAGAAATATTTTTTTAGGATTCCTTGCTGGTGTTTACATTATTAAAGATGGTAGAAATTATAAATGCATGTGTACTTAACCAAATTGTCAGTCTTAGAATGTCCAAGGCATATTAAATAATGTTTACAAAAAGTAATAGATTGTAAACCAACTATTCTCATTAATGTGGGCACTTCTGGAATAACACAAAACTAATCAAACAATATGGCTATCTTTTTGTTGAAGCAATATAATGTAAAATGAAAGGCCTGTATTCTTCATGTGTTTAATATCAGAGTTTCTCTCTACATGTGTCTCCATAATTTTTTTCCTTAATTTTGATCTGCTTTTATCTTTTCCACCATTTTAGGTACGTCAGATAAATATATCAGCAATTGTCAGATTGTACATATTTATCAAGGGTACATATTAAAATATGGGAGAACCAGATTCTGGAAAGACAGGAAAATTAAGATGGCTTATGATACGTTTTTGTCACTTCCACAGAAATTTTATTGTGCCTAATGAGACAGCCTGCCTTGGAAATTTTATAATACACAAATGGATAACTAAATGTCCTTCAGTATGCGTGCACAGTATTAGTAAGAAATTGCATTGAATGTCATGGAAAGAACCTTCAAAGTTCTTCTGTTTGTTAAAATTATTTTCACACTGTTAATTTCCTTCCTTTGCATAAACTGTCATGTTTTACATCATCACTGGTGTGAGCCTGCAGCATGGCTCCTCCCACTGCCACTTCAGGCCCGTAACACTGACAGCATAAGCAGGTGAAGGAAGTGCCCATAAAAAGTTTGTTTGTCACGGCATGTTTGAGGACATTTGGGAACAATTTGTTCTTTCTTTTAATATTCCATGACAACTCTGCTTGACACGCTCTTGCAGTTGCTGGATTATCCTGCTGAAGGATTATCTGCTGCCATTCTTGTTGCTTTGATAATTGTGTGGGCTTGACATTGGTCTATTCAGTCAATTACTGGTTTAACATTTTGCCAGAATTTTGTCCGTGATCATGGACTGTGACAAAATACTCATAGTAAACAGCTTACATCCAGTCCAAGCTAAGCACAGTTTCTTGCTTCAAGAAAAGCAGCCATGTGCAGTGTGAGAATTCCCCCTCAGCTAAATTTTAAAAACTCATGACCCAGAAGCACCTTTGTAGAACTTCCCAGAAAAGTCTTGTAAGAGAGAATGTCCTTATGAAAATAACACTGTGTTCAAATTTCTGCCTACTCCCATATAAACGTGAATGCATGAGGAAGTGTTTTCTTTGCAGTATGCACATACAAACAATGCAGATGTTTGGTGTCAGTGTGTTTTTAATGAAGACTTTTCTTGTATTTGAAGGTTCAGTAATGTAGTCAGAGCACATACTCGACTAGAATCAAGGTACAGTAATAGCTCCGGAGGATCCTATGATGATGACAAAAGTAAGTTCTGTTATTCAATTTGATTTAAGTTATGTTGTTTGGTGGGAGAGGAAAACATTCTTCTGACAGTGGGAGGCTATCTGTTTAACTTCTGTGTAAACAGCAGTGTAGCATCAGCATGAAGAGAGTGTCCCTGTTTTACCTTCATACATTTATTTCCTTTGTTTAACTTCAGTCAAACCTACTTAAAGGCAAGGGAACTTCACTGAAGGCACTAACAGAGAATTTTCTTGTCAGTAACACAGTGAGCCGTACACAGCAAGGTGAAAAACATCCCAGAGCATTGAAGCAAGTACTTTGAATTGCTCCCTTTACCTGCAGTTCCCTCCAATTCAAGTACTGTTATATGAGCATGAAGAAAAGATTAACTTCCTAATCAAAGCCTTACCTTTTTTTAGCTTTTCTCTGCTGTCTGCAACCAATTTCTAACTGCAGTATGTAAAACTGTGATATATGGGAGAATAAAATAGGGTTCCTGAGCACAGTTGTTTTTCACTGTGTAGTTCTGTTGAGTAGACTATAAATAGACCTTTGAAGCTCAGCAGACTCCATAGGAAACCAAGATATCTCCCGTCAACTATTGAATTACGTATTTGCCATTTGGATAATCTAATTTTTGAAGCGAATCATGAAGTTAGGACCTAACCAAATGTATAAAGGCAAGACTTTCTTATAAACATTCATTTCTGTCATAATTAAGTCAGGTGAAATAATATAGAGGCCATAATGTGTTTCCTTGGTGTTGAGGACACAGCTGGGGATGGTATTTTTGCATAAGAAGTAAAATAGTTTATATATTCTTCCAGGCAGATATTTTTTTTTCTCAGTACTTTCTGCAAAACATTGAATTTAACTGTATTTTAACTGTATCAATAACAATTTTTCATAATCAGGGAGTACAGTATTTACAAAATACAGCATATGTTCATTCTGCAGTATTTAAATACACATAAGAAGTGCTTAACATATTAAACTCATTGGGTTTTACCACAGTTATCTGGTTCTCATAATTGTCTTCGAGTGCTGCAGTTATTAAATTTCTTCAGCAGATGTTAATTGGAGTACCAGCACTAATCTGATCTGCATGAGCAACCTTTCAAAACATGTAGTGTTTATATTATCAAAACATTCCTCACAAGTGGCTGGTTTTGACAAGGGCTTTTGGTAATAAAAAGAAGTAAAATGCTGAAATTTTCTTTGTGTCTTTTGGAACTTCTCCTCCAACCACTGCTGAAATACTTATTCCTGCCTCCACCTGCAGACTTTGTAGGGTTCTTTCCACAAATATATAAATACCTAGATGTAAAATGATATTCTTTTCACTTAGCTACTGATATGTGTATAGATCTTAGATTAGGAAGTGATTTTTGTATCATTTGTCAAGCTGAAATATAAATAAAGCAACTTCCATTAGGAAAGTGCAGCTTGCTCCCTTGGGTGGGCAGCCCAGGTTTCCAAGCAGTTGGTGGTATGGCCTCCCTCTTCCCTCCAGTCTGCTTGAGCATACTGCGTTGCTGAAGATATGAATAGGAAACACACTCCTCCAAGACAGGGATTCTCTTGTTCAGGAAAAGATCATATGTTAAGGTGCAAAAGGCTTCATTTTTTCTTCTCAGTCCATTACATAAACCCATAAAAAAGTAAGCGAGGAACTAGATCTTAGTGTGGATTTTATGAAGCAGTTTTATGTGAAACACTTAATCTGATGGTTATGAATAGTAACTGTACAGTGCTTTTATGTGAAAAGCATTTGGCAAACATTTTCTGGTTAATCCTCATAAAATGAATAAGTGCACTTGCTGTACTTTGCTACTTTATCGAGGCACTTTGTTGTGCTTTAACTATAAATAATAACTCATCCTTCAGAAGAGGAGAGAAACAAGTGGAGATATAAATCATAAAGAATTAAAAGGTCCCTTGGAGGACTAGGGCTGAAAAATGGGATTGATAAAAGTTGGCATTACAGTACTGATTGCAACAGTGAGTGCTGTATTGAACAGCCCCTGAAGAGCTGAATCAAAACCCACCTACTGATGTTGAAGAGAAAAAGCTGGCTCTGATATTTCTCAAGGTATCAAAATAAGTGTGTCTTGTGGCAAAGCCAACAAGCATCAGGTACATGCTGTGAAAAGAAAGGCTGAGGGGAGTGGTAAGAGTTTCAAACCTACCTAAAGTGTAACACCAACACGACAAAGCAAAAAATAACATTCTCACTGCAAATTCATGAGGAACAGTGCTTAGGTATTTCTCAAGAGCATGCTTTCTGTGGCATTGTGTTGCAGACTGGCAGAACTGAGAAATAAAAACTGACTATTGGGAAAGTCAAGAAGAATAGAAGGAAATAAAATGCAAGATAGATGAGCTCAGCTGTGCACAGCTGAGAAAAGAGAAAGTGGTGGAAACAACTTACTGAACTATCATTGCAATAAGCAGGTGGAAAAAAAACAACTATTGTTTATTAAAGTACAGCAGCTACTGAGGCAAAATTAAGCAGATATTTCAGAAATTCGGTAATTCATCCCAAATGAAAAAAATGAATGCACTGAGGATGATTTTTATGTTCCTTGTGTCTCTTTCCTAACTCGGGACACTTTATTTCTGCCTTTGTAGCATCAATCAGCAGGGTACTGCTGGTGGGAGCTGCAGGAATGTGTAACTGGCATGCAGCTCCTTGCAGCAGATGGCTTCCAACATCTTCCTTGGCTGAACTTTCCTCTCATTTTTGAAGAGAAAGTCCTTTGCTTGTTGCTTTGTGATCTGGATCCAAAGCTACTAAGCTACAGCAGGGATTCAGCTGCAGCATGTACAGTTCAGTACTGTCTGCTTGGAATGTGCTTAATTTCCAGCAGCATGAAAGAGGGATTAAAAATGCATCACTTGTTATTGAACACTGGAATTTGCAAACCTAATGTCATCTTATCACATTATTCCAAACAGCTGAGCTGATGCATTGGCATTAACTCTATCTTATTATTTCTTCAAAAAGAGTGACTGCACTTGGTTTTATGGACCCTGTTTAAATACTTTTCTATGCAGATGATCCTGTTTCTCCGTATACAAGCTGGCTACTGAATATTGTTGAAACCAAACAACCACATCCCCTGCCTATGCCTTACAATGGAGGATGTTGGGCACCACTTGTGGACTACCTCCCAGAAACGATCACTCCCCGAGGACCCCTTCATAGGTAAGCAGTTTCTCATCCTGACAGTGAGGTGCTTCATCCTGCTGGTTGGCCAACGCTAAACTGAACTAACCCACCACTCAGAATATTTTAAAATTGAATCTTTAATTTCTGCTGAGTTTCTGCACTTTAAAGGCTTGCAGTTCTTCCAGGATTGCATCAGAAAGTCTATTTACAGTGTAGGATGTCACTTTAAGAAATCAGACTGAAGCAACAAAACCAAAAGCGAAAAGGGAAATTTATCTAAGCCTGTGTGGCTGTTATTCACAGCATATTTTTCTCCTTGATCTGTTATTCTAACTGGGCTATGTATATTCTTAAATTTCTCTTTTACATCATATGTATTGACATGAACTATTCTTTTCAGTAGTGGGTACTTACCTGCTTAATACTGTGAGTTACTTCAACGTTAATCATAGTGAGAAATGCTACACATTTGAAAATGCGTAGTACTGAATGTTACAATGTTGAAATTGCATTTCTTCTGAAATAATAGTAGTCACATTGATTTTTTCCATCTCCAAGAAGTTTCAAATTGATCCTGTGATTTAATTTCCAGGTGCAATATTGCTGTCATCTTCATGACTGAGATGGTAGTGGACCACAGTGTAAGAGAAGACTGGGCCCTTCACCTGCCTTTGTTGCTACATGCTCTCTTTTTAGGTAAGATCAGCAGAACAGAAAAAGTTGTGGAGTTGTGTTTCTTTTGATGATTTAAAAAAAAAATAATAATTGAAAGACAGACAGAAGTTTGAAGATGATCAACATCCTAAAACATTAGTAAATGTAGAACCCACATAGGAGAAAGGCAAGTTCTTCTCTGAGTTCATGTGAAGCTCAGCCTTTGTACATCTTTATTCGTGATGGGAAGCTGGCCAGACTGCACATGCCTTTGCCATGGACTATACACACAAGTGCCATCTCCTGTCTTTTCAAAAATATTATGTAAGAGAGCCAAGATGAATGCAGAGACAGTGAGGGTAGGACAGGGATCACTGGAAAGCAAACTTCATTAATTTAACTCCTAACAAAACACTTTATTATGTTTCCTGTTACTTACCTGAGCTTGGAGACACTCTTTTCCCCTCACTGCTCTGTCCATTCCTGACCATAACCCAATTCAACCAGGGAGTGATACATTCCTTATCCTACTGCTTAATATTATGAAAACATGCATTTTTTTTAGCCCACAGAAGTGTTTAGCATTACAAAGCCTACTATTTTTCACCAATAAACACAGCTTGAGATTTATAAAATAAATCTGGAGACTGTAGTCCACATTTCATTTCATCACCATAATTACCACCAAGTCTGCTCATTGACAGTGTGGGAGAAGTCTGCTCTTCAGGAGGTGAAAAAAAATTAAGCTGGGAGTTTAGAGCACAATAATAGAATTTATGTGATATACTTTGGTGTACAGCTGAAGAAGGTATTTCATCCTCCTTTTCTGTTACTCTGCTACCAACTGTTCTACTGGAAATTTTTTTTGTGAGTTCTTCTGGAAAATGTATATTCGCCAAATACTCAAATATTGTGTATTTTTACAATGGTCTCAGCACACTTGTCAATAGACACAATAAGAACAGCTAAAAGTGTGCTGGAAGGTACTTCCCAGGTCAATTTCACTGAGACATTTCTCATGTATTCCTCACATTCAAGTTCAGTTCCATTTTTTGGCTACCCATAACAATTTTTTTTCTTCTTGGTTTCAAACTTTCAAGTATAAGAGGAAGCTGAATAAGAAATATCTAAGTGTATGAATCAAATGAATAACCAGAAACCAATGAAACAACCTCTTCTGTATGATTTGAAACAAGTTGCTGCAACTAGCATTTGCAGTTAGAAGTTCTCAGAATTAAAAAATAGAGCAGAAAAAGAACACAACAGGGTATTTACTTCAGTCAGGATAGCTGTAAGGAGCCATCCGGGAACTATCAGGGAACATATGCAGAAACACAGTTAGAATATTAGTAATCTGTTATAAAAATGTCATTTCTGATTATTTTATGCAATCATGTTTCCACATTGTAGTATTTGATGAGAAACAAGCAGAATTTGTGAATTCCTTTTGAGACAGCCCTTTGGCTAAGAGCTTTCAGTTCTTAAATGCGAAACTCAAATGTGAACACAAATAGCTAAAATGGCATCATAGCCTCTAGGCTTCAAATTCAGTTTCTCAAGAGCTTTTACACAGAAGAACTACTGTAGTTTATAGCAGAGTTCTGTTGTGACAGTATTATGAAGTGATGCTAAATGTGTTAGCCACATGTATGAATGTGACTGAGAATGAAGTGTTTCTGTCCTGTTGAAGGTGAGTGGGCAGGTGCATCTGACTAAAAAAGATTTTGTAAATAATATGATGGCTAGCTGGGGAGCCTTTGTCCCTCCTTTTATCAGGAGAGTTGGGACAATACTGTAGTATACTGCCTATGTCAGGAGTGCATGAGTAGCACTGCTATTAAACTCTTTTGCAACCAGCGTGAAATTAGAGGGCAGCAAGACTGCTTTACCATGGAAACATGTCCATGCTGCAGAAGTTTACCCTCTCAGGCATTCTTCCATATTAGAGAATGGCCTGGCACTGCAGAAGGGCAAAAACTGCACTTCTCACTTGGTTTATGTCAATATTTGTATGTAGTCTTAGAGGTTAAGCATTCTTCAGTCACAGCTACAGCCAATGCAGAAGTTGTCTCTAAGAGAACTTGTAACTGAAAGTGTATGTTAAAACAGGGTTGGTTTGGATTATTACCTCCTGGGAGGTGGAAGGAAATGGAGAAAGGAGAATAGGAGCAGAGACATAAAGAGGATGAAAAAGTGATGGAGAGATTATCAGTGCTTGTTTTCGAGGAGGTTGTGGGCAGGTGGGTGAGGCAGAATCACAGGGTGCCTGAAGAGCTGATAATAGGAGCCAAGGGTATGTGACCCACACTGTTGCAGTATGAGCAGCTGAGTTTTTTCAGGACAGACAAGAACCAACAAGAAAACGCTCAGCTTGAAAGACTTGTTGGCTACTTCCACTTTGTGTGAAGAAGCTGCTTTTAAAGAGGAGTATATCCTATCAAAAGAAGAGCAGGAAAAGAAAAGAATTCAAATATTCAGCACTTAAGTGCAAGAAAGTTTTTATAAATATCATGTAAGATACTGAAAGAGAATTGAAAAAAAATGTTTATTACCACTCAGTGCAGTTAATTTTATGAAAATCTGCTTCCTTTATGTTGGTGATTTATGATTTATTCAGGTTGTGTTAAAATCAGGGAGCATGCAAACAGCAATAATGTTGAACAGATGAGGATCTTTCAGTTCTAGACCTTCAGTTTCAGTTCTGCACCCTGAGCTGGTGATTCTTTTCTCATTCTGTCTTGCTGATAAGTGACATTCTTTTCCAAAGAATTTTGTCTGTCACTTCCTTTCCTTATAAACCAGTATCTACCTCTCACAGTTTGTACTAGTTTTAAAACTGATCTCTGCGTAGGAAAGCAAGATATTGTGGTAAGCAAGGTAAATATAACCACCACCAGGAGTCTTTCATCTTTAGAGATTTTCTGGCCCTAGTGAATTAATGCTGCTGTGAGACATAATGCATAAAGATATATTGCAACAGATTGTTCTGTATTTTCTGAGTGGAATCTCTGTCTGCCAAATATATACACAGACCTTTGAAGTAAAAACACCATTAGCTGTGTCCGGAAATACTACATCTTGTTTGTTTGCCCTGTTAGCATGAACTGCCTTGGAATTTTTGCTATTTCTGGAATGTGAACTTGTTTATTCTTGCTTCACATTCAGTGCTTGCTGTAACCTTTTCTTTTAGGTCTTGACCATTACCGCCCTGAGGTCTTTGAACACAGTAAGAAGTTACTGCTTCACCTTCTGATTGCATTGTCTTGCAATAGCAACTATCAAAACATTGCATCAGTGCTTCTTCAGACCAGAGAGATGAATGAGACCAAGACTCTGACAGTACAACCAGCATACCTACCTGAATATCTTTATACAGGTAACAGAGGTGAAAGAGAAGAGAAGGAACACTGCATTGCACTCATGGTTTTCTGAAAGTAGAATGTAAAGGTTGTTTTCCTAAAATGCAATTGTTTTTATAAATGTAAGTAGTAAAGCAGCAAATCCAAACTGTTCCAGCTAGTGTTAATTCCATGTGAACTACCCTGGAGATGCACACAGATTACTATTAAATAACTTCTTACAATGGTGAGAAAGCTATCTACTCTAAAGCAAAATATATAATGGAAAATTTTAAACATAAATATGGCTAATAAATTCCTAATTTTGCCTTTGTGGAGCCAGGAGGAGTGTTTTAAATAAGGGCAGTCCATCCTCAATCTTCAAAAAAAAAAAGAGTATTTCCAGTACAGGAAGAACAGATGGAATATGCAGCTCAGATTTTCCATTCTTAAGTTAAATTTAACATTCTATAAACCCTGCTTTATACCACAGGTGCACTTCATTTCTGTCCTGAAATCTGTTTCTGTTTTACTAGACTTACAATATCTCTCTCTGAAATAGATGTTCTGTTAACTTTTAGTAATTTACCTGGATTTAAGGGATTGGTTGGGAGCAGTTTGTTGAAAGCAGCTAGCTTACTACTGTCCTTTAATATTTCTAAAAGCAAATGTACTGTTGAGACTTGAAAGAGTCACGGAACCAGTGTAGAGTTATGGAGGTGGGATTTGTTGTCTGGGAAAGAGTGAAGAACATTATGATACACTGAGAAGTGGGAAGATAATCAAATGAGTGGCATTTCCATGGTTCTCTGGGAATATAGCCAAAAATAATAAATAACTTGGATTTGTAAAGAATATTGATAACTGGTTATTCTTTCAAATGGAATACAAAAGACTGTTTTTTAGATAATGATAATAGGGAAATCAGTATACCCATTCAAGATTACTTAATTAGCGTGGCCTTTTTGACCTTTCTGGTCTGAATAAGTTCCATGCAAAATTACCTCATATATGAACTTCCAAAAGGACTTATGTGCATCTCTTTTCCAATACATGTCCATGAATTATTTAATAGAGAATGAAATTCTTACATTCAGGTATTATTGCTTTTCTGCCAAAATGAAACACAGTTTTAATCCCTATCTCTGAAAAACATAGTTAGTACTCTGTGTCTTGGCCACTTGTGTCACAAAAGGTTTTCAACACTTCTTATTTGGATTCTTTTTGATCAGCTATTACACAGAGCCAAAATATGGGCGAGTCCTAAATAAGAATGTTTCATCTGACAGTTCAGACAACTAAGTTAAGAGACTCCAAATTTACAGTATACAAGGGCTGTTAGGAAGTAATGCTTCCTATTTTGTTATGTCATCCCATGATGTCAGAGGTGTATATTGGTGGTATGGCAGTAGGCACTGAATCTTCCGACTGTTTTTCTCTTGCATTTTGTCACACTGCAACAAATGGCAGCATAGGGACAGTCTGACAAAACGGCATGCACTTCTCACATGGAAGTGCATAAGAGGCAAAGGTGTGTCACTGAATTCCTCCATGTGGAAAAAAATGGCACCCTCTGACATTCATTGGTGCTTACTGAACATTTGTGGAGACCAAATGGTGGATGTGAGCACAGTGAGGCAGTGGGTGCTGCATTCCAGACATCCAGGCAGATTTTCACAGGTTTGGCATGCAGTCTTTGCTCATCTCTGGTGAAAATTCATAACTGACAGTGGTGACTGTGTTGAAATGTAGCTTAGAATTTGCTCTATAAATGGGTTTATTGTGCTCTTTGTATCAGTTGTAGTTTCCTTAGAAATAAATAGAGGGCGTATCTTCTGGAATGACCCACATATATTGTCAGAAGGGAGGCCCCTTCTGGTCCCTGTCTTCTCAATGAAGCCCGTTTTTCTTATGCAATACATACAACATAAGATGATTAACAGTCTAACCTTAAGAAAATATGTCTTAATTTCTAATTCCAGCTCTGAACTTGTTTAACTTATTCACTTGAAACTTAATTGTTTAACCTTAATGCTGAAAATAGTTAATATGAATAGCCCAGTCTTTACATATAGTCAAACGTTGTGTCTTTGTTTCTGTTACATATGTAACATTGGGACAACATAATTGTTCTAAAATGTCTGTCCTACAGAGTGCTTTACAGTGTCCAGGTAGCCCAGGGAAATGAGCTGAATTTTTCACATACTTAGCTGACTTCAAAGTTAATTTTACAAAAAGGCAGAGTTCCAAATGTAAATGCCTTGAAACATTTGTTTTTCAAGTACTGTAGTCCTTGAGCAGTAAAAAATAAAACTATCCTGACTTGGATATTCTTTGTTTTGCAATGGATTCTGCACAGTTAAAAACATTACCATTTTCACTCCCATCATTATTAGAAGGCTGTTATGTTCTGCAGTTCTCACCCATGGTTCCCCATAGAAGTTCTGAAAAGAGTTGCATTCATCTGTAGCAGTGCATTCCATCTTTATCTCCTCCCTTTCTGCTGGCAGGTGGCTTTGACTTTCTGCGGGAATACCAGTCCTCTCCAGTGCCTGACTCCGGTTTGAGTTCCAGCTCCACCTCCTCCAGTATCAGCCTGGGAGGCAGCAGTGGAAACCTCCCCCAGATTACACAAGAGGTTGAGGACATGGACACTGCTGCTGAAACAGATGAGAAAGCAAACAAATTAATTGAGTTTCTGACAACCAGGTAGTGGAGATAAGCAGAAGTTATATTTGTACTCAAAATGCCTCATTTTATGTCTTCTCTACAATTATCTGTAGCAACTTAAAGGATTCAAAGGAAAATGACTGAGCGTATATAGTAATTACAGACTCCTGTTCCTCTTTTATTGACACCTTTAGTAGTAGGTAGGTACTTAAAACCATTACAGTGTCAGGAAGGTGATAAAAAAATCTTGCCTGACAGGAATAAAATGTTTAATTGACTGATACTATTATGTTCAACAGTGAACTAATGGAAAAAGACAGTTTTATTATCATGCAAGTAGACAGGAGGTACACAGGGCATAGTGAAAGGCCATGGTGAACTTAATATTAACTGCTGACTACAGCTGGCACATCCTAAGCACAGTAACAAATTCAAAAACATGGATTTGTTTGCTGCTCTCTAAATAGTACAGCATATAATTTAAGCAAGAAGTTTTATAAAATGTAGCATAGGTTTAGTTATTTACTTGTGTCTTGCTCATATGCGTCTTGTTCAGTTGCATAATTTCCAGAATGTGTCTCTGGAAATACCTAATCGAATTTTCAGTTTTTATATTTTAAATATAGTATTTATTTCAAATGTACAAGGGCTTAAAGAAATTTTGCACTTTGTTATGTATTTCTTTAAGGGCGTTTGGTCCACTGTGGTGCCATGAAGATATCACACCTAAAAATCAGAACACCAAGAGTGCCGAACAGCTTACTAATTTTTTGCGTCATGTTGTATCTGTATTTAAAGATTCCAAGTCAGGTAGATATATTCTTTTCCTTTCATATCTGAAACAATATTTTCTCTGGGTCACGCAGTATGCTTATCTACTGTGATTTAGTAGATCTGCTTATGCAGAATCAAAACATATTGTATGTCTTAGGAACGTTGAAAGACATATGAAAGAATTGCTTTAAATGTTAAATTAAAATTTCCTTCAGAGATGTTGGTAGAAAGCCATTTGGCTGATTGATTTACCAGGTAAAAGCTCCTATAAATCCTCTAAAGAAGATTGTAGTTACTAAGTAAATATCCTGTAATAATTTATTCTGGCAATTAAAATTTAGTTTTCATTTATCGTGTTTTTGGAGCATAGGAAATGTACCAAATGTATTTTGAACACCAAAACAGTCACTAATGAAATATCTTCCAAGATCAAAGCAGAATACCAAATCAGTATTTATATTTTTATTATGTTAATGTTTGAAGATCTTACACAAAGCCTTATGAATCTCACAAAAACACTTTTAATTCAGGTTGGCTTTAAGTCTGGGAGTGCTTGCATTGCTGCTGGTAAGAATAGTGTGTGGCGTTAGAGTTTGTCCAAGAATTGTAAGAAAGCTTGAAATCAGATGAAAAATGATGTTGTTTTTTGTTTGTTTGTTTGTTTTGGTTTTGTTTTGTTTTTTTAAACAAAGCATTTCCAGACAGAAAAGTTTGGATTTTCAAAGTTTAGCTTCTTACATTCTGTGCAAAATAAATGTAAAAATGGAAAATTCTCCCTCAGCAGTATATTTCTGCATCCTCGTTTCTAAGGGGCTTTACAGGATGCACTAGAGTGTTCTCCCTGGAGCACTAGTTCAGCCTGTATATGGTCCACAGTAAAGTCTGTGAAAATTTGAAAAAAAAAACAAAAACTGACCTAGTGCTCTTTTGCTTAGGTTTTCATTTGGAGCAGCATCTGAGTGAAGTTGCTTTACAAACAGCTCTTTCAAGCTCTTCAAGACACTACGCAGGTCGCTCTTTCCAGATATTCAGGGCCCTAAAGCAGCCCCTTTCTGCACATGCATTGTCTGACCTCCTGTCAAGATTGGTGGAAGTTATTGGAGAGCATGGAGATGAGATTCAGGTACACATGTATATAATTCTTCACGGCACTGTTGATTTAAGGTACATTTATTTAAAAATACAGTTTCAACAAGGTGTTCTGGAATCAAGAAGTACAAGGTACTGAATTTACTAAACGTAAATATACCTTACCAAAGCCCACTTTAGACTGTTAGAGTCTTATACAGCACCTAGAAGACATTTAGTAAATGTCACTGAAAAATCTTCATGATGACCATTTTTCTCTATTCACATCATTAATTTGTCCTTGAGAAGTCAGTCATCCTATCTGCTAATGTAATCTCACAGCATGGAATATCCACTGCCTCAATCCTGTAATGTTTAAACTTTTTTGAAGGTTTTGAAGGTACACCATGTATAATGACACAAAACTTACACTGACCTAACTTGATGCAGCCTGAGATGTTCGCTCAGTCTACCTAAACAGACTGTTCTCTCCTGCAGTCTTACAGGCAGAGTCTATTTATTATGAGATTCATGACTTACATGGAGAGAATTGCTAGCTCTTAACAAGAAATAGACTGACATTACTTCCATATTTTACACAGGCAATGAAACTGCCACAAGATGACAGTAGACTTCTGTCACAATGGCTTGCATGGAATTTAAACCAGTGACCTGCAAGTCAGATGTTCTGTGTGCCATTACTGGTCTCCTGGTGAGATATGTGCTCTTCTTGCATGCCTTCATAGATCAGTCAGAGGCATAAAATGAAACACACTTACAGTGACATTTTAATGTTCAGGATAATGGCAGAGGTGTGAATGTTGTTTTCTTTTCAGGAGAAATTATTTTCAATAGATGACATTTTATGAACTAAATATAATTGAATATTCATTGTTTTCAATATCTTTGTTGAATTACTAACCTCATGCATTGACAGGGGTATGTAATGGAAGCACTACTTACTTTGGAAGCTGCAGTGGATAATCTGTCTGATTGTTTGAAGAACAGTGATCTTTTGACAGTGTTATCTCGGTAAGAGCCTGTTCCACCTAAGTCTATCCTTCCTTTTCAGTGTCTCATGATACAAAGTGTGTGGTTCTGCAACCTGACAGCATAAAATGATTTTGATATGATTAAGTTCATTTGCAGGCTTCACAGAACAAGACTAAGAGCACACATCAGTCTTTGCAATAACAAAAATCATGTTGATAGAGCTAATGGAACTTTCCAATGCATTGTAAACTATTATGTTGCCACAGGGCTGTAATTTATTTAAATGTCCTTGAAAAATATTATCTTGTTTGTACTTTGTATTTTTGCATCATATACTTGAAAACATATCTAAGAAAAAAGTTGTGGTTTGGAATATTGGTTTTATACATCATGTTATTCTCTGTTGTTTTTTTTTTTTTTTTCGCATACTGATTTTGCTAGTGGTTTAGGCTGTCTTTTTGGGACTTCTCCACAGTGCAGTGACGGAGCACTGGCACAGGCTGCACAGAGGTGGTGGAGTCTCCTTCTCTGGAGACGTTCCAGACCCGCCTGGATACCTACCTGTGCAACCTGGGCTAGGGAGCTGCTTTGGCAGGGGGTTGGACTCCATGATCTCTGGAGGTCCCTTCCAACCCATGCAATTCTGTGATTTGTAAGTTAAGCTAAATTTCAGGTTATTTTTGTAACATATTACCTGAACTGAGGGAAAATTATTGTCTATCGGGATCCTTATAGCAAGAACAGAACTGGGAAAATGTTTGGGAAAGTTAGCATTAAGTTACCAAGCTTTACCTACAGGATAAAAAACACAGGTACTATCATTCAGGTTGGATATTAGGAAAAAATTATTCTCATGAAGAGTGAGAATGCATTGGAGCAGTCTGTCCAGGGAGATGCTGGAGTCAGCATCGCTGCGGGTGTGTAGGAAATAAGAAGATGTGGCACTGAGGGATGTGGATTAGTGGGCATGGTGGGGATGGGCTTATGGTTGGACTAGATGATCTTAGAGATCTTTCCAACCCTGATGAAGCTTTGATTCTGTGATTTTATCATGGAAAGCAGTGGGATGCATTATTCTTTACCCCTTAGCATTACTGATTCCATAAGATCCTCTTCAAAAATTATAGTCAGTAGGGACTTAGAGAGTCAGGGATTAGCTGCTCTCCAGCACAAGCTTCCCTTCCATCTATCAACACAGCATGTTCATTGATACAGATAATGGGTAAGGATTGTCTGGATCATTGCATGGTAGTCCACAAGGAGACATAAATCACTGGAATTGAAACACCTCAGCTTTCCGTAAACTGTCTTCAAGAGCTATTGCGATGCAGGCAGAGGGAAGCTGTGACAACATTTCTAAAGGATGTGTACTAGCAAGGTGAACTTTGGCAGCCACACAACAGGTCTTCGGAGAGTAACATGGCATATTGGTCATTCTGCTTAATATACAGTATTTTTAATTCCTACCATTTCTTCACTTTGTTCCTTAAGCCACTGTGTATTTTTCCTGCCAACTGTTGAGGTTTCTGTAGATAGTTTGCTGTTTTGCTTTCCTGTTTAAGTATTTATTTACATTTTGATAAGTAAATACATCCAATATTTACAAGTTTCAAGCTGTGCATTCACACTTTACAATGTATGTTCTTTGTTTTGGGTTCAGTTCATCTTCTCCAGATTTAACATCAAGCACCAAGCTGACTGCAAACCGGAAAAGCACAGGCCAACTGAATGTGAATCCTGCAAGTAGTAACACAGCCACTGCTGAACGAAGCAGGCACCAGAGGAGCTTCTCTGTACCCAAAAAGTTTGGAGATGTGGACAAGTCCTCAGATCCACCACGCAGTGCCACTCTAGACAGAATTCAGGCATGCACCCAGCAAGGCCTGTCCTCTAAAACCAGAAGTTCGTCTTCTCTAAAAGACAGTCTCACTGACCCATCCCATATTAACAATCCAACCAACCTACTGGCCACTATATTCTGGGTTGCTGTGGCTTTGATGGAATCTGATTTTGAGTTTGAGTATCTAATGGCATTGCGGTTACTGAATAAACTTCTGGCTCATTTGCCACTAGATAAAGCTGAAAACCGGGAGAAGTTAGAAAAGTTACAAGGGCAGCTCAAGTGGGCAGACTTCTCAGGGCTTCAACAGCTGCTCCTGAAAGGATTTACCTCCCTTACTACTACTGATCTCACACTGCAACTCTTCAGTTTGTTAACACCAGTGTCTCGAATATCCATGGTGGATTCCTCTCAAGCTATAGGTAAAAACAGTGTATTTTTCATTCTTTCAGTTTCTGTTGCTGTTATGTTTGATGAGAAGACATCATTAGGCTACCTGCATAAAACCAAAAATGGCACGTTCTTTTCTAATATGGAGTGAAGTAGTCATTGTTCAGATTCATGTGCTTTTTGGAAGTTCTGTAGCAACACAGCATGTTTCTATTGCACAGTAAGGCTTTGGAGGAGAGCAGTCCTGTATTATTTAACATTTCAGTTTTAGTGCTTAGCACCTTGAACAGTTTCTGAGTGCTGATAAAAGTAACAATGAATAAGACAGACTTTATGTAACCTATTTTTGCCACTCTTTCAATTGAATTATTTTCAGAATATTACAGATTATATCATTTAATTTAGTGCTTTGTGGGATTTTTCTTACCAGTATACATATTGGCAGTAAGGGGATGAATGTGCTGAGCAGCCTGTCCCTCTGTAAGCACCTCCGTGTGGTGCTCCCTGTCCCTGGAGACTTTCAAGGCCAGGCTGGACCAGGCCCTGGGCAACATGATCTACCTGTGCATGTCCCTGCTCATTGCAGGGGGGTTGGACAAGATGATCTTTAAAAGTCCTTTTCATCTCTAAGGATTCTATGAATCTGTGCTTCTGTATGTTCCAGACCTCTGCTAGGCATCTCCCACATGGGCTGTAAAGTTACGATCTCAGTGTATCTTTTTCTCTTCCCTGAGTGTAGGAGAAGCCTAGAGAAATTCTGCTCCTAACTTGGGCCCCTTGTTTGATTGCATGAAATGAGAGATCATGATGATTAGGTTATTAACGTAAGCTGAGGTTCTTTTCCGGAAAAACTTATTGTATCTAGTTATAATAACTTGATACTAAGCCCTCAGCTCCCACATGAACTGGAGCAGTTTTTGTTGCAGCACTGCATTACGATCACTGACTGCCTTGAGCCAGCTACGAGTTGGTGCAAAGGAGCTGCATCCCAGCTCCCAGCAGAGCCCGTGTGCTGATGATGGGGGCTGGCACTTCATGCAGGAGCCATCTGCTAGCTTCATAAACACATATGAGAAGTTCTATTTGACAACTTACATCAGAATTTGGATTCATTACTTCTATTATTTGAACAGTGTAAAAAAATGGAAGCTCTCAATAGCAGCCTGACTAAAACTTGTTTGTTTATCACTGAATTTCTTCACGTGTTTGAGCAGCAAAAATCAAAAGGCCACCTATGTTCAGACTGCTAAGCAGTAAAGACAAAAATACTCTGTAGCAAAAATAAGGAATATACTCCTGTGAGATATTTTATCCTGTAAATACCAGTTTCTGTGGTATTATTGTTTGCAGAAATAGGGTCATGCTTTATGAAGTACTGGTGCCTAACTGATAGACTGCATTTTGAAACTGTCTCCTTTTAAGACAAATGTGACGTGGCAGTGATGTGAACAATCTGACACGAATCTGTGTGAGTTTATGGGTAATGGAATACTGAAGCTGTGACCTTCCCCTAGAATACCATCTTAAAGATTGCTGTGACTCTTACCTTTGTAAATATCCATTCTGTTCTTTATTTTCCTGTTCTAGGATTTCCACTCAATGTTTTGTGTCTTCTGCCCCATTTAATTCAGCATTTTGACAGCCCAAACCAGTTTTGTAAAGATGTAGCTGAAAGGATTGCACAGGTATGAAAGTTATTTAGTCTTTTGTACACCTTCAAATCTTTAAAATGCAATTGCTTTATTCTTAATGTATTTTGAAATTTATATTTAATTAGGTTTGTTTGGAGGAAAAAAACCCCAAGCTCTCAAATCTTGCACATGTCATGACCCTTTATAAAACACACAGCTATACAAGGGACTGTGCTACCTGGGTGAATGTGGTTTGCCGTTATCTTCACGAAGCGTTCGCTGATATTACTTTGAACATGGTTACATATTTGGCTGAGGTAAGTTTCGAGAGACTTCTTGCAGTTTTAACCCTTCTCTTGCCTAACAACCCAAAGAGCTGAATTACGAGAGGTTACTGGGGGCTCTCAGTAGCTATTATTTGAAATGAATAGTAAAGAGCAGAAATAGCAGAAACACGTCTACTGTAAGAAATTAATGTTTCTTATAGCCAGGTTCTCTGTCAGAAAGTGTAAGAAAAGTCAGCAGACATCTCTGATACTGGCTATCCACGTATTTTGAGTGTGTGAGAGACCAGGCTGCACATACACTCAGACTTCAGGGCGGGCCTGGCTCTCCCTCAAGTTGCAGTTCATCACCATTTTTGCAGATGAGAGCTCTAACAATCATGTCAGATCTTGACTGGTGGTGAAAGCCTTGACTCTTCTGTTCAAAACTGAAACAAAAACCTGAGATTTTTCTGTTTTCTGACTCAGAGATTCTGGAAAGCTATTAGCTCTTCAAACATCCCAACTATGATTCCTCCGGAATTAATTATTGTATTAATTGGCAGACTTGACTTTCTAATAAACAAATGCTATAACTACTGAGTTCTAAGCTCTTTCTCCTTTGCTTTCCCAACCTTAAGAAAGCATCTGCCCCCCTATTGTACTTTCAGTGTTGTGTGCACAATTCTTGATGTTGCTGCATCTCCACAAAGCCCACTGAATGTGATCTTCATTCCCCTAAAAATGGTCTTAGACACTTCCCCCTTATTGTAGTTTAGTACTAGGCTACCAAATGAACGGCAAGTCAGGCAGGTTTCTGACCATAATTAAGGCACATTCCTCACGTAACACCATCATCACAGATGACAGAGTAGTAAGCACCACTTCCTTTCTCTGTATTTACATTGACTGCAGCTCTGTTGAGTCATGTCTGGGGAGTGTTTGCGTGGGCACAGGGTAGCTGCCAGTCTGGAGGAATAGCAAGGGACAAGAAACCATCTTGTTCAGCCTCCTGTGTAGCCATGAAAAGATTTTTCCAGCATTCAAGGTGTTTTTTTCCTTTTCTCATTAACTGATCCCCAGAGCAGGATAAACAATGTTCTGCTGTCTCCTTTAAATCAATTGTGGGATATAATGTAAATATGTAGAACTGAATGGGGTTGAGAGCCCCACTAGGGAACCTACAGTTGAATGTTATAGCTATTGGTTATAAAACCTATGGTATAACAATCCTAGCTCAGTTCTCAGTGCTTGGGCCTGTAGGGTACTGGGAAATTTACGGTGCTTAGAAATAAAAATGTAAAACCATGTTGCAACAGTAAAACCCCCATGTACATGGGTTCAACTTCAGAAGGGGTCTTTCTTCCAAACATTATTACAACTGTGAGAACAAATGCTCTCAGCAACAGGCAAAAGCTTCAATTACTGCCATTCAGACAAAAACTTTCATTTAATCTCTTTGATGGCAAGTAATTGCTTGTCAGCTCTAAGGGTGTGATCCCGATTTAAAATGAGGCATTTCAACAATATCCAAACCTTGCAGTGACAAGCAGTGCTCCTTACTCAGTTCTACAGCTACAGCTATGAAAAATGAGGAATTTCATTTAGGCAAATATTTTGGGATCTTAGTTTACCCCCATTACAAAGAAGACTGAGATCTCTTCAAAAGAGTCCAGCAGAGGGCTACAAAGATGATAAAGGGCATGGAACACCTCCCATATGAGGAAAGGCTGAGAGACCCGGGGCTGTTCGGCATTGAAAAAAGAAGACTCAGAGGAGATCTGATCCATGTCTATAAATATATAAGGAGCGGGAGGCAAAGGGACGAGGCTGGACTCATCTCAGCAGTGTGTGGTGATAGGAAGAGGAGAAATGGCCTATAATTCTGTGATAAGGAAAAATCGCTGTTTAACAGTACAGTAGAACTTCAAACCTCTGCTATCAAAATCAGCATATAGTCCAATAGCTGAAAGCCTACAGTGATTTTATGTTAGATTTTTGCATAATAATGTTTAAAAGTCAACCTTATAGCATGAGAGTACAGTCATCCTTGAAGTATATCTGTTATCATGGGTCTTGTGTTAAACTAGTAGTTTGTTAAGTCCAGGATCATTCTTGGGCTGAAATAGTAAACACAGGAGAGAAGGACAGAAAGCACACAGTGACAGTAACATGCTTATGGTAGATGTTTACTCCTTGTTAGAGTACTGCTTGAGATGGAAACACAAACATTTGTGTTTCCCATTTGAGGCCAAGGAATCATTAGAAGTTAAAATTTGCCTTGCAAGGGGAAGCACATCCTAGGTCAGGTATTATCCCAATGGCACCTTCCCTACTGGA
Source organism: Callipepla californica brunnescens (assembly GCA_023055505.1). Taxonomy (NCBI): domain Eukaryota; kingdom Metazoa; phylum Chordata; class Aves; order Galliformes; family Odontophoridae; genus Callipepla; species Callipepla californica. The sequence continues at coordinate 103,649,056 of JALIRH010000001.1, read as the reverse complement.
TGTGTCTTGTGAGAGACCTTCTATATTCTCACCTCAGTGCGCAAGGAAAACGTTTCTTTGACTAATAAATGTAGCCTGAGAAGTGCTGCCAGATTTGGAGAGACATAGGCAGCATCCATTTGAACCAGCAGTAGGCAGCCCAGGCAGCCCTTGGAGGTGAAGGCTTTGCTTTCCACCTAGTTCAATGTTAACTGCTGCTTCAGGAAATTCAGCTAACAGAGAGCCATACCCTAGGCCCAGGAAACACTACCTTACCCAAGAGAGGAATCTGCAAGTTTTCAAAACAGATCATAGGAACCAGAGTTAAAGACTGAGAATAGTTCTGATTTCATTTTAGAAATGCAGTGGAACCACCTTGTCCTGGAATCCAGTGATCTGAATGATGTGTTACCTAACTCCACCTTGCTTCTGGTTTTGTTACTCATCATAGCAAAAGAATTCCGACTGTTTTAAATGAGTTTTAAATTTGTAATTCTTTAACCAAAGTGCAGTACTCATGAGGAATTCATGATGCGTTCCAATACACATGAACTAGCAAAAACCACGTGCACTAATTACATCAAATGAAAACTGACATAGTCCACAAATGTTTAAAGTTCATGGTGAAAGAGCTTTTTAAGCCAAATGATTCTGTTGACAACAAATTTATACAGAACTGAATGGAAATTGGAAGCTTTCCTGGAACAGATTTCTAGCTAGTTACAGAGGAGAAAATCTCACTATTACCTGAAAATTCATTTTCCTTTTAAAAAAGTGATTATCTGATGCAACAACATCTGTTAGAGAACAGAATTTCTTCCTCTGATCCAGGCAGTTTCTTGCCATCCTTTATTTCATGCATTAATGATGTATTAGGTGATGTGCTGGATAATGTAAAATGGTGTATAAGAACAGAATCAGTATCCTAATGGAACATGAGAAAAAGCCTATAACCCTGTTCTGAAGAACTGCTAAGCACATTTATCTCTCAGTAAAGGCATCCATGGACTGTAGCTGCTTCCCATGTAGAACCTTTAATTTCAAAACTTCCTGCTGTCTTTTTATAGTGGAATGGATAAAGCATAGCAAGTTCTGTCTATTGTGGTAATAGTAGAGTTTGCCTACTTTGTTTTATGAATCACTGCTTATTGCTCCTTTATACTGATGAAAGAAATCAGAAGATACTTAGTGGGAATATGTAGTCTGCCCTGTGTAGCAGTTTGTTTCAGCTAGCATTAAACTATCACTCAATAAAAAGCCTTTCAGGTCATTCAGGGCAGGGAGGGCATCTAGTAAGCTACTAGTGTCCACTTGAGTAACAGCTGACATTTTTCTCTTATGGAAGACATGAGACACCATACAGTCTTTTTCTAGATCTTCTAATCAGTGCTAGAAGAATATTTTGTTGGCCTGCATGGAAAGATACTTTCTAATCTTGAAGCCCCTGGTAACCTTCAGCAACAACATTTGACTGCCTCTGAAATTGATGGGGAGGGACAGGAGCTGTTGGCAATGAAAAAATGTGCTACCTTCCAGGGAATGTTCAGCTCTTTCACTCACATACAAATATAACATGTCTCTCTGTATGGATCCTGAATTAGTCATGTATATGTTTGAGCACAGTTCTGTTTCCAAGTTTCATTGTGGTATTCCAGTATATACATTCAGGTGTTCCAAGGTTCCGGGATCTCGATGAAGTCTCTCTTTGTATTTGTGTGTACAGTAAGAGACCCCAGGGATTCCGTCTCCTCTTTAGCTGAATGTGTTTCGTTGGCAGTTACAGCTAGTGAGCAGTAGCAGTGAAGTATATTTGGATAAATACATATCATACAACTACTGAATAGTAGTAGTTTTGTTTCTTTGGCATGTTTTCTTTTTTCCTCCTTGACTTTCAGAAAAGGCAGAAATAAAAAGATACTCCCCTGTTTTTATTGGATGTACTTCCCCCCTGTTAATGTGTAAATATTACCTGCCAGTGGACTCAACCATTGAATCTGTTCTCTGGATAAGTTAGGGCACGCATATACAGAATATATCTTTCATTATCAAAACTGTCTGGCATTTGGTTCTCAACTTAAAGCTCTATTTTATTTCACACTTTTATCATCATCACCTATAAAATGTTTGTAAAATGGTATTGCAAAATGAGTGGGTGAAGAGAGATTAACAATAAAAGAGGTATTTATGAAACCAGTAATTTTTCCCTTAGGGAAGAATGTCTCAAAATTTAGTTTTAATCACTTTACTTTTTTAACAGCTGCTAGAGAAGGGTCTTCCCAGCATGCAGCAGTCCCTCTTGCAGATGATCTACAGTCTTCTCAGCTATATGGACCTGTCAGCTATTCCTGTCAAACAGTTTAACATGGAAGTGCTAAAAACTATTGAAAAATATGTACAGGTAAATACCATATCTCCTTCATATTAAAATAGGAACTTTACAGCATTTAATACGTTGATTTTCTCTGTAAGAATTTAAGACTACATTAACAGGGAGTACTGAGACTGTCCACTGTGATAACTAATCAATAGACATCCATGTGGCTAATAGGCTGTGTGTCCCCAGATAAGATGCTCAGCTGTGTGTTCTCTGTGTGGGAAGGGTTAAAATGCAGCCATATTGCTTTGGGAAGCAGCTTGATACAGGTAGATCCTGACTGACCACTCTTTTTAATAATTAGTGTGAGGGAGATGCAGCATAAGCAGTTCCCTTTAGAGACTTCTGTACCTAGCTCTTGGTGAGTGACAAACACCCATCTCTACTAGGAAATCACAGCTATGAAGTACCTGTGTCGAATTGGTTTTTCTGTTAAACAAAATCTGTAATGTCACCTTTATTTATTCATGGTGATCAACGCATGTGTGTTGGAAGTTTAAATCCTTTATTTGGTAATTGGCCTTGCTTTCAGCTCTCCCACTTTGCAAGATAGTTCTGTAACAGTGGTATCTTAGGCACAGAGGTGTGTTTCTACTGTCGAAACTGTTCAGTGAGTATATATTTTGACACTGGTCGAGACACAGAAAAAATAGTATTCCAAATCCGCATTTGTGTTATGTGTCAGAAATGTGACAATAAGTTGTAAAAAGTTTTGAATAGTTGTGAAACATTCATTTGCTGATTAAATACATTTATTTCTAGAGCATTCACTGGAGAGAAGCCTTGAATATCCTGAAGCTGGTGGTTTCTCGTTCTGCCAGTTTAGTTCTGCCGTCATATCAGCACAGTGATCTTTCAAAAATGGAAATACATCGAGTGTGGAACAGTGCTTCCAAGGAGCTGCCAGGGAAGACGTTAGAGTTTCATTTTGATATTTCAGAGGTATTTCTTGTAATTCTGATGCTTAACACCTTAATTCTCTCATTCAGTAATTCCTAAAACAAGTTGCAGCTCCTTAAGAAAGCTGAAAACTTGTGAAATAAAGGAAACTAGCAATAGGACTAGAGGGAATGGCCTTATGTTGTGCCACAGGAGATTCAGGTTGGATGTTAGGAAGAACTTTTCCAGAAGAGTGGTCAGGCATTGGAAGGGGATGCCCAGGGAGGTGGTGGATTCACCATCCCTGAGGTGTTCAAGAAACATTTAAATATTGTACTGAGGAACATGGTTGAGGGGGAAATGTTGATGATAGGTGGACGGTTGAATGGGATGATCTTGTAAGTCTTTTCCAACCTTGGTGATTCTATGATAGAAGAGATAATTTGAACTCTTTTACAGAAGAGGTTATCCTGCAGATCCTGTATACCTTTCAGTTTTGTAGAACTGAATAGTCCTATTGACATTAATGGGCAACTCACTCAATTTATAGTTATGTACCTGCATGATTTCTTGTGGTATTTATAGATTTGTGTAGGTAATAGTGAGAGTATTGTTACAAAGGGCTTCTTGTTTTTTTCATGTAGAAATGTAAAATTTCTAGTAAATGTTGAGCATCCTATCATGAATCCAAGAAAGCTTTTCATTGTGAATTAAAATGGGGCCAGAATGCTCAGTAATCTTAATCTGGATTTGAAATAAATTTCATAAACTTTACGGTTTTATTGTTGAAACTGTGGGTTTTTAGGCTACTTCTTATGCCATAAAGTGTTTTGACAGTTGCTTTGGATGTTAGCTATTCTTGAGTGCAAGCACAAGCTACTAGATATGGCAATAGCTACTGAGAGTTCACATGGAAAAGTAACACACATGCCAAGTTACGTGAAATTTGCTGCACTCCTTCTTTCACCCATGCTTGTGATCTTCAGAGTAATCTTTTCCTGTGACTGAAGTGATAGGCCCCTTTGTAAGTTCCTCCTGGAGTACTGCATTGTATTAGTGAATAATTACTCTCTATTTAAGACTCCAATTATTGGGAGACGGTATGATGAGCTGCAGAGTTCTTCTGGACAAGATGGTAAACCCCGGGCAATGGCTGTCACCCGAAGCACTTCTTCAACCTCATCAGGGTCTAACTCCAATGTCCTTGTTCCTGTGAGCTGGAAGAGACCACAGTACTCTCAGGTAAACTTTGAAACAGCCCACTATTCCTTAATAGTTGCACTTGGAGCAATTAAATTAACACAAATTGTATTCCAGGCTGGCTGTGTGTTGTAAATATCTCTCTTGGATTCAGAAAAGTTGAGTTATGTTTGGCTTCTATACAGCATTGTTTTAACCTGTAGAATTCAATGTCAGATGTAGCTGAAACTGAGGTGTTAGTGAGGAGAGCAGATAGACAGCAAGTGCAGTTTTCCAAATGTTGTTTCCTTTGGAAATGCATAAAAAGATTTCCTTGGAACAGTTTTCCTAAAAGTGATGTTTGAAGGTGTTACTGATTTTGTCTAGCTGCAAGTTAAAGCCATGCATAATAAATGTATTTAATGGGCTTTTTGTTTGTTTTTAACATAGCTGATTATATAGGAGTGACTCAGCCCCTAATTTTGCAAAACATACTTATGTATGTGCTTAATTGTAATCTTCTAAACTGTCCTTTTTGAAGTTATCCACAATATCTAATGTTTTCCTATTAGGCTTAATAGGCTAATTTAAAATCAATAAGCACTGAAATAATCAACAGTTGTTTTTATTTTTCCTTGTATGTACAGTTGCTCTCAGAGCAACCCTGTGAAAACTGAATGACTGAACTGTTGGTTGGTTCCTTTAATTTAAATTTTCTAATGTTTGTTTCTAGTCACCAGATGAATGAGTGGTTTAAAAGATGCTAACTTGAGAAATGTCTTCTTTTCTAGAAAAGGACAAAGGAAAAGCTGGTACATGTCCTCTCTCTGTGTGGTCAGGAAGTTGGACTGAGTAAAAACCCTTCAGTGAGTAGCTTTATGTCGTCTATTTCTGTATTTCATTGTGCCCAGAACTTTAAACATGAGGAACTTTATTCTCAGTGCTGTTTATCTGATTTATATAACTTAATGTCATATTGCAATCATTCTGATTTACATTGGCTCATACTGCATTTCTCAGCATAGTTATTAAATGTTTTCTACAGAAAAAGGACAATTTCTGAATTCTCTTTTGAATATAGTTTATATATCGCTTGTATTCTGATGAACAGATCATTCATTTCTACAAGACAGGGGGCATTGCGTTTTCACAACTAAATTGCATATATAATTATTTCTAGTAGGAAAGGAAAAATGACAGCTTATTGTATTTCTAATCTTGACAGATTTTGAACATCATTTTTTACTAGGGTTTGGTGGGTTTTTTTTGGATAAACTTCTTATCTCATCCCCTTGACAGTGTTTGCTTTGCAAAGTTCTCTGAATATTGTTCCTGTAAATGTATACAAACATCCAGGCAACATCAATCTGCAGCCATTAGGAGGTAGCTGTAATATTCTTGGATGTGTTCCTGCAGTATGAAGTTATTTCTTTGTACAAGTTTAATCTGAAGGCACCTGTCCAACATAAATAATAAAGAGTGTTCTAAAAATACTCAGTGAAGGAATTAGGTGTGTACTGGAAATACAGCCTTCTGAATAACCAATTACAGCTTTTAGGAAGAAACAACCGGAGGGAACAGTTTGTAACAAGCGAAATCCTTTGAATTGTAGGTGATTTTTTCTTCCTGTGGTGATTTGGATCTGATTGAGCACCAGACGAGCTTGGTGTCCTCAGAAGACGGAGCAAGGGAGCAGGAGAATATGGATGATTCAAACAGTGAACAACAATTCAGAGTCTTTAGGGACTTTGATTTCCTAGATGTTGAGCTGGAAGATGGGGAGGTACAGTATATTTTATCTGAAACAACTTTTTAATCAAAATAGTTTGATATTCTTTGTACTAAAAACCGTACTCTTCTTGTAATATGAAGTTTCAGCTGTATAACTATAAACTTTATTTTGTTTTGAGAATTTTTATAATGTTCACTTAATGTTTACTTCAGTAGCATAACAGTAACAGGCTACCACACCCTTCCTTTCTGAGTCGACTTTAGGAAACACTGCATAACTGTTACTGGAAGATAAAGCCTCTGCTCTAATACCTTTTAAGTGAGCACACTTTTAAATCAGTTTATTTTAAATACAATTTTAAAGGTCTAAATCGTTAACAAATTACATTTTCAGATTTAAAAAAGCAGAAAATTGTTGCAAATCTGTTGGTTCATGAATAACCCTCCAAAATATGGATTCGGGCCTTCAGGCTTTTGGTGCTCCTACAACTGCTGATTAAATCACTAATGCTTAGAGAGATGTACCTTTCATTCTGCTGACACTGTCAGTGGTTTCATCATTTCATACAGAAGCGAAACAGATCCCTAGGGGCCCAGATCAAGTCTTGACAGGTCAGGTTATCTATAGCTAAAACTACTAAAGGGAAGAAGTTGACAAAGTGCCAAAATCTGGGGTGCTGCACCCTTTAAATATGCTTGTATAAAATTTGAAGTATATCTTTGTATTTGGGTGCCACACAAGTCTAACAGTTTTGTTGCTATTTAAATGTTCAGAAATTGATAGCTCTTTTGAAGAGTACACATGTTCATCAAACCTAACAGTTTAACCAATTATTTTATCATAATCTAAACATGGATTTTAACATGAATTTTCTGAGGCATCACTCCTAACCTTGAGAAAAATGTGTACAGGAAGAAATAATCTGTTTTTCCACTAGTCAAATTATTTAAGATAATCTGACTCCTTACCTGTGAACTCGTATCTGAATTTAACTTATTTTCCATTGAAAGAAAGGATGAATGAATAGAAAGAGATGTCTCAGAGTCCTTATTTACAGTGTCAGGAATCTCCATGTGGCAGTGTAGTAATTTAGGCTCGCAGATGCCCATTGCTTTGCTCAAAAAAAAAAAAAAAAAAAAATTAAGTGACATCATTAGTTGAAAATACATAAGTCAATTATTATGAAGGAGCTTTATTTTCCAAACAGTGATGAAAAACAGAACAGCAGTGCACGGTTGCTTTGTCACTGCCTGCAATTGTTTCTGTGTCTTCAGTGCTTTTAAGATATTGCAAGAGATTGGGCCTAAATATCATACAATAATTGTTTTTCTAATAGGTGATATGTAGGAATTTCTTCGTTCTCCTCAGTTAAAAGCATATACAGATTATGTGTAATTACACAGAATAATTCTTGTCCAAAAGAATGCACCTTCATGGGCTGTGATCCTGCAAATATTTATACTGTGTATGTGGCTGACTTCAAGACTGAAGCCTAAATTGGTTAACATATTAATTGTCTTAAGTTTGTTGTGAAAAGATACTATGTTCTAGTTTAATGTTAAATAGAGCTAAATATGTAGTCCTTTACATAAAGCAGTTTGGAAATAGACGTGGATCTGAAACCTTGTATTCCGAGGTCTGGATTCCAACCTGATTTACTGGTGTTTTAGTGAAATAGAAACTTCAGCCAAATTCAAACCTGGTAGAATCTGTATCTAATGACTCAAGGGAAGGCAGGTCTGAATTAGATATATCAATAATCATGAATAAAAAAGTGTTAGAAAACTTGAACTAGCAAAAGCACAAAAAAAAATGGTTGAGTTAAAAAAAGAAGCTTTTCTCATTCCTTGATCACAAATTGCACTTTTTTGAAACTTAATAAAGATGTGAAAACAATTAGTGAATATTTTCAAATTTGAAAGATAGGACTGAAGAGCTGCAGGTATTTTGTTGGGTTTTTTTATGACATTAGTTAAAACTAATGTTTGTTGATGATGTCTTTAATACGGTAATTTTACATAGATTCTTTCTATTTGTTTTTCTATCTGTTATATCTGCTACCCAGGAACTTCAGGTAAGAATGCTACTTGGACTCAGATGTGCTAGTATATGTTACGCCTTCTTGCAAATTTGTATTATAAAATAATCTCATAGTTTTGTTGTTGCCCTCCCCCTCTTCAGTGTGTGTGGGAGGATGGGTAGATGTGTGCTTGCCCTTCTGACAGGTGCTTCATTTTTTTTTTTTGCCTTGTGTTAGAATTTTATTATTTTTTTTCCACAAAGTTTTAAATTACATTCTGCTTCGTTTTAAGTTTGTTTTTAACATTTTCAATGTTCTTGACAAATTTTAAACTTTCTTAATTCTAGGTACCAGCATTTTTTGTGTCTCTGCATAAGTATTATGCGCAAACAAAAGAATTGCCAGCCTTTCAGTTGCAGTATGTTGGCTCCTGTTAGCATCTCACTAATGCTGATACTTGAGACCTTTTCAGAAAGTGTGGATTATTGTCAATGAGCCTTAATTTAATTGAATAAATTAGTTCATACAACTTAATTTAATTCAGCTGCATACTCCTCCCACCTTTTTTGGAATCTGTGAAGAAAACTGAAAACATGTATCAGTGTTTGGGCATTTGAGAACTACGCTGCATTTTCATTTATAGAGGGTCTGCAATGACACAGAATTTGAGTGAATTATAGAAGCGATTTGACAAAAAATTAACAGTATTTTGCAAGTATGTTTCTGATATCTTACATATCAGTTATGATGCTAAAACAACCCCCAGAAATATCTTTGTCTAAAAATGCCTGTGCCCTAGAGGATACGGTGATGTGGAAGTGTTGCCATGCTATTCAGTTCCACAGTATTTTTGCCCACATCCTACAGTATTTGTGTGAGTCCATTAACTGCATACAGTGCCAATACCTGAGGTAAAAACTTGGGAAAGAAGTTTTTTTTATGATTCTTACTCCCATTATGAAGGACATAACACTTCTCTACCTTGTGCTGTGTCCCTTCGTAATATCATCGCTGTGCCCCCTTCCCCTGGATTGTGCTAATGCCTAAAGTGGCCACCATGGCCAGTCTGCTCCTTTACTGGAGGGCAGTGACTATGCAGTGTGCTATGTAATAGCTGCTCACCACCAGCAAAGCATGTCTGTAAGTGACTCTTTTCCTGATGGCTTTTCAGATAAGAGATGTCTTTGCTCAAGCTGTAGATTAAAATGTGCAGCCTCTCAAATACATCTTCCCTTCTGCTTAATTGCTGTGAAATAAATGCTGCTTCAGACCGTAAAACCTACTCCATCTCAGTGTACACACTGACCTCTTGTATAAATTCAATATGTTTTTAGTTGTCCCTGTAGCAAGGTTATGCTAACCCAAAAACTGTGGGTTATTTACTCTCTTACCCTTTTCTCTCCATTTTAATTCACTCCCCACTTCTCATAGCATGCCCTAGAAGTGTCTCTTTTCATTTCTCTTCTTTGTTCTGGCTTCCTTTTTCAACACATTGCGGAAGAAAGGCAGAGCAGGAAGTAGGCCTGTACACATGGGCTGAAAAGTTCATGATAGCTGTCCTCTACATTGTGAAGATCAGGGTGTAATAATAGTAGTCTTTGCTTGCTGATCTATTTTGCTTTGTTACTTGTTAGTTCAGTAAGTCATGTTTCTGTGGAGGATGTCCCATTGCTGCATGTGTCCTCCAGCCTTTATGGGGAACGATAGATTGACAAAGAAATTGTTAAAATAAGTACTGGGGAACTGCACAGTAATTTCTGTGAGTTAGAGATCCCATTTCTTAAATCTTTGGATTTTTTTCCTTCCTGCATAAAACTACTGTGTCCCAGGATGAAAACACAGGGGTTCTTCTAATAAATGGATCAGGCTTCATAACAAATTATTTTTCATTTCCTCTTCAGTGTAGTGCATTCTTTAGTAGCACCTGCTCCCATAGATTGCAGTTCTTGCATTTCTGGATTTGTTTTTTTTTTTTCCAAAAAATGTTTTTCTCTTTTTTCTTACTATTTGTAAGTGAGCTGAGCTTTTCCTATTTCCATTCACTTTCTAAAGCTCTTTGCATTAGAGGTCAGTGATGCAAAGTAAGATCTATTTGTACAGTCTGTCTGCTGATTGTGAAAGGAAGTAAGGTATCAGTAGAATTAATTGCACATTTTGCAGTTTGGAGCACCCCATTTCAGGAAATGTCTGAGCTTTGAACATGGATTACGCAAGTGTTTAAAATCAGATATCTGCTGAAGTAGCTCACTGAAATCAGACCATATTTTTTATGTGATTGCACGTATTTTCAATCTGCATGAGCATAAGATACAGTCCTTCAATAATCAGTGATTTGCTAATGTTTATGAGTTTTTAGGCAGAACTGTATTTTTATAAAATTCAGTAGTTTTATATTGAAAAGATCACTGCCAACTTGAATTTCTACCAGTCGGTACACTTGTTTAAGAGTACTGCTACTTACAGAATCCTTTTTTAGGAAGTCAGTCCTCAACTTCAGGAAGAAATGTTTCCTTTCTTTATAAATTCCCTTCCTGTGATGATGTGATGCTGAGGGTTTTCACCTAGAGAAACCCAAACCTATTGCTGGATTCTTCTGTGCAGATGTTCTGTTGTTGACAAAGCTCACGTGGTCCATGGCAGGAGCAGCTGCAGATGCTCCCATGGTGCTGGTCAGGATCATGGTCAGACTTGATGAAGGGAGGAAAAGGATTTGTGCAATTAGTCAGACCAAGCACAGTCTAGTGAAACAAATAAAGTGTCACACTTCAGTCTGGTTTTCTGTGGCATACATGAAGGAAATGGGAAAATGGTAGAAAACTATTTGTCGTTTTTATACATAAAATAAATTAACTTATCTTTGTGCCAGTTGGCCATCCTAATAAGTGGTTATGCAGTTTGATTAGTGCACGCCGTTTATGTAGATGTATGGGGGACTGGAACTGAAAGTTAATACAAAGTGTTTGGTCCATTTGACTGCTTCCTTTTTCAACAAACAGATATATTATCAATAAATCTCAGTTAATGCTATACTTTGGAAGTGTAGTTTCAAGTAGTTCAAGTTAAGTAATCCATATATGCCTAGAATAAAAGTTTAAAATGTATGCTGCTTTAGCTGTTACATTTTGTGTGCTATAGGAGGGGTACATTCAAACGTGCCTTAACTCATCACTCTGGTTCTGTACGTACAGAAGGATGAAAAATCTTTAATGTTTCACAAGTGAAACATTGCTATGACCTGTGCTCCTAATATTTTTAAACATCATTGGAAAAATCTCTTAAAATTGCTTCAGAACTTTTCTTTTGCCTGTCACTGCTCTACTGGTATTGAGGCGTGTGTATATTTGGACTTACAAATCAAATTCTTAATTCAGCAAATGCATGAAAAACATCTAATATTGAAAAGAATGACTCTTCATTTAACTGCCATTTCCATGCTTCTGCTCTTACCTGCAGATGAAGCACTGGAAAATTTTAAGTGCTCCTGTTACATTATGGCTTAACAAAATAATGTTTATATCAAACGTGTATTATATTTTTTACATAAAAAAACATTTATCGTCCTAACTTTGAGCTACTTATTAATTTTTTATATGATGAGTTTCAAATGAAAGAAGCTGACCCTACATCCAATTTCAGGGAGAGAGCATGGACAACTTCAACTGGGGAGTACGGAGACGGTCTCTGGACAGCCTGGACAAGTGTGACATGCAGCTGCTGGAGGAGAGCCAGCTTTCAGGGAGCACGCCCAGCTTGAACAAAATGAACCATGAGGACTCCGAGGAGTCATCAGAGGAGGAGGAACTGACCACCAGCCAGATCTTGGAGAACTCAGACCTAGTAAGATGCTAACTTGAAACTGAACAGTAGATTGGGTTGTGTTTGTAAATAAGCTGGGCTTTTAGATTCCTCTCATCTCAGTGCAGACTTAATCATCTGACACTGGGAGATGGCACTCACTGCTTGCTTCTCGCTTGTTTGCATATGTGTAGAAGACTTAATGTGAAGTTCAAAACATCAGAAGCATCAGATCTGATTGGCCACCCTTTTTTCCACAAATTAATGTATGTCAATTTTGCATTAATGGCCAGTGGTAAATCTTTCTGATGTATTTAATTCTTAAAGAAATAGGGTAAGACTACAGTTTTGTAAATTGTGTCCAGTTTTCAGTATTCACTTCTAGGACGTTTGCACACACCTTTTCTAATAAAAATACTGAAAAGTTTGTAATGTGTCTGCATGTACAAACTAAAAAAACCACCATCACTTCCACTTAATATGTCTACTTTTCGTGTTCATAAAAGCTGTGTGATGGGGTAACTGTGTACTCAGTTCTTTTGTCCTGTTGTTGTCTTTCAAACAGATTATAAATCTTTCCCCATCAGAGGATACAAACCACATTGACTCACTGTCCACATCATGTGACACAACCTCAGCAGACCCTCATCATTTTAATATAGGAACATCTAGCTTTGATGTGTCATTGCCTGATATGAATAATCTCCAAGTGCCTGAAGGATCCAAGGTTAATAAATTTTCACTTTCTTTTCCAACTACAATGGATTTCATGTAACATTGTTTCAAGTTTATTTTGCTTATAATTTCATGTAGGATTTGATCTGTGTAAGCAAGTGCATTCAGTCTTTCTGTATACAATGACATAATATGGTATATACATATATGTTGGGCACATTCATAACCTTTCTGTTCTATTTACAGTTGCTTTATATTAAAAGTTTTTATTTATTGTTTGTTGGGGATATTGCACTATATATACACCAAGATACCACCAACTCATTAGAAGATGAATTTGTGAAGTGTTTACGAGTTATAGCCCCAAGGAAGTGCTCTTTTGTTCTTTGTGCTGATTTAAAAGCCAGCTCATGGGGTGGGTGTATGCTTGTATTCACCAGGATTTTTTTGTATGTGGGAACCTATTGTACATTTATGTGCACTGGATTCAGTTCTTGCCTTTTGGCAGACACTCAGAAATTTTAAATTCATAACCACAACATTAAGCCATCTTGGATGGAGGGAGGCAGCAGGATTTGCAAGGATGAAAGAACCATGTTCAGCATAGTTTATTTCAGATACTTGTATCAGAAGACAAACGCAGTATAAGGTTGGTAAATTATACTCAGTGTGGGGGCAGTTTCTTTCATTTTCTACTTGGTAATACTTCTGTTTATGGGAGCTCAGGTGAACAATGTCTTTTTAGAAATATATCTGAGGGAGTTTTATTGTGGCTTTATAACACTTCTGCCTTACCACTAAAGCTCTCTTTGGTGTCTGAGTTGGAATGTCTTTTGCAGGAAAGTAATGTAAGAGAGTGCAGCGGAGGAGTAAGATGGTTGACTTGTGTAATCATCAGCTTTCATTCCTCTTCTTGCCTTTGATCTCCTTCAAATGCAGCCGCACAAGTAATTGATATACCACATATAACAGGAGTTATGGAAACTGGAATTCTAGACAGTAAGATGTAGGTTGGAATTGTGCTGAGTACTGAACAAATTCTTTGTGCTAAAAACTTCCTTAGGAGGAATAAAGGACTGGAGGAGGAAAACGCAGTTAAGAATCAGAGAGGAGAGGAACTTCTTAAGATAAGTTGTGGAACAGATAAACTTATTATCATTTGCCAAAACAAATGCTGGTAGACGAGTTAATGTAACAACTATAAGCAGCAGAAGTTGGCAGAATTTCAGTTCAGGAAGCTGCAGTCAGAACAGATCTGCTTGCAGGTGAACGAGTGACAAATCTTGTGCATCCTGACTCAGTAGTTATTGATGTGCTATTAAGAATTGCAAATCGTAGCGTAAGATTAAAAAATGCCTGCTGTGGTTTTTTAGTGCCCTAATAGCCATGCACCACTGTTCTGCAAAAAGTGAAAAGCTTTGGAAAAGGTAAATTGTAGCAGAGTTTCTTGCAAGGTTGACAAGCAAATGCAAGTCATCCTGAGACAGGTTGGGTGTGGTGAAGTGTACATGATCCAAGATGATAAGGATCCACCAATGTTACGAGGATGTATGAACTGATAAACTTTACACAGTGCACTTTCTTAACTTTTTTTTTTACCTCAGAGATGCTTTTGTATTTTCACTCAAAAAAACTAGTTTGGTGTTTTAAGGAAGAAGTGATCCAATTTTTAGTTAGAAAACTGAAACAGCAACTAAGTAATGTCCACTTAATTTGAGAATATAAAAACTGAACCTCATCATACTTCTTTTTTTGTCTTAGTTTTTTATTTTCAGAATGCTGATGGTACATCAGAAGAGCAGAGCTTGTTAATTCTTTATAGCTATACACAAAGGTTTAGTTGTTGTATCATAATCAAATAAAAAAATGTTGCCTTTGCTTTTAAATAAATGCAGTGAATGAGAGCAACAGGCAGAACAAGCAAGCCTTTTGAAATGGTGATTTCCAAATTCCAGGAGTTATCATTAATGAGAAGAAATTGATTAAGCCTATTTTCTACTAAATATAGTGACTGTAGTAATTTAAGGTATTGTTTTTGAGAGATCAAAAGTCAGTGATAAATAATGCTGAGAGCTACACAGATTCGGATTATACATACTTTTCAAGTTACTAAAACAAATCTATTTCTAGAAGCATATTCCAATCCTACGTATGAATTCCATTCCTATGTGAATCTTCAGAGCCCTGTTTTTTTCTTTTTCTTTTTGAGCATTGTATTGGATTCCAGTGGGTGTGAAATGTTTGTTTCATCTTTCTTCCTCCCTTATTCTATCTCATCAAAACTTAATGCTAACTCCTTCTTGATAAAGCATAAACAGTTTGTGCTGTTGTTCATTTTGTCTGTCTTGGACACTGGAATATTACCATCTATTTTGCTCCCAAGACACATGTACATGCACATGGAGAATGTGCCTTTATGAGACATCTGATACAGAAAAGATAAAGAGATTATGATGGTCTTGATGGAGTCATCCGAACAGCAACTGCTTTGCAGAGATGTGGAGAATGATGCAGACAAAAGGCAAAAGATTCAAACTCAAACAAGATTTGTTCAGACTAAAAATGTAAGAGAAATTGAAAAGCTTTCAAAAAGAAATCAATAGAGGTGATTCAACATGTCCATTAGCTTTAGGTATTAATGGACAAAAAAAAGGAAGTGATAGAACCATAATCCTTTTAAAATGCTTTGCCTTCCTCTTGTATGGCAGTTACTGAATAATTATGACATGCTTAGAATGATTCTGAATTGGAGAGGGAGGTGATTGTCCCCCCCTTCTCAGCTCTTTGTGAGGCCCCATCTGGAGTACTGCATCCAGACCTGGGGAATGTGTCCAGAGGAGGGCCACTAAAATTATCAGAGGGCTGAAGCACCTCTCCTATGAGGAAAGGTTGAGGGAACTTTTGCTTGGAGAAGGCTCTGGGGAGACCTCATTGTGGCCTTCCAGTACTTGAGGGGAGCGGATCAACAAGAGGGGGAACAATTGCTTACACGTGTTGATAGTGATAGGACAAGGAGGAATGGTTTTAAATTATGCCAGGGGAGATTTAGGTTAGATGTTAGGAGGAAGTTTTTCACTCAGAGGGTGGTGATGCACCGGAACAGGTTGCCCAGAGAAATATCCCCATCCATTGAGGCATTCAAGGCCAGGCTGGATGTTGCTCTGGGCAGACTGGTCTAATGGTTGGCAACCCTGCCCATGGCAGGGGGGTTGAAACTGGATGATCTTTGGGGTCCTTTGCAACCCAGGCCATTCTGTGATTCTATCCAGTGTTGCAGGCAGTAATTGTTTTAAGCGTATCTTGAGAGTCTTTAATACTCTCTTGGACACAATAAAGTAAGAAGTGATGAGGACAGCCTGACAGTAAGAAGAACCCTTATTGCTTTTCCTGTTATGTTGCCAAATGTATTGAAATCTGAAATCTTTGCAATTCAGTTGAAGAAGTACCTTTAAAAATAGCATTGATCCAAGACAGCAAGTTAAGCAGATACACTCTTATTACAGAAGTGTAACTCAATTCATGTATTTTATTTTGTGGGGCTTTACATCTGTGCGATTTACCATGCTGCTGTTTTATTTTTCATTAAGTACTTTCTAGGTTGTCACAGTTGTAGGGGTTGGTACAGACCTCTAGAGCTCATCTAGTCCAACCCCTCTGTCAAAGAAGCTCCCTAGACTGGGTTGCACAGGTTTTAGTGGTATTAACTTCTTAATTTGCTGTATTCTAAGACATCATCATTCACTTCCCTAGGTTGAAGCCATACATGAAGAGCAAGACACAGCTGTCCATGAGGATGAACTTTCAGCATCTACAAATGAACTCCCTGGAGCATTTGAATGCAGTGATAGCCTTAGTCTGGATATGACAGAGACCGAAGAGAAAGTTGACAGGCTGGAACAATTTGCTCTTGCCAGGTACTTGTATATGCTGTTATTTCTAAAAACCCTCTTACACTGCACAGCGAAGTGGTATCAAATGTTAATTAATTTCATCATTTGGGTACTGGAAAGGTAAATCTGAAATTATCAATAAAATTATCGCACAACTGCAGAAAGAATGAGATTTTCCCTGCGGGAAAAACAGGATACAAATTGTGCGTACATCTATGCAGTTAGTCATTGTATACATGATATATTTCATTAAAAGAGAAAAATAGTTCTTAAAGTTTTGCAGTAACAGAAATACTGCTTAGTTAACTGTTCAACAGATCACCCATGATACTGATCATACTGATTGCTTATGGATCAGAAGAAATTCACAATATTGTAAAAAATCCTACCTGTGGATAGATAGGAGCAGGTCCAAAGAAGGGCAACAAGGCTGGCGAAGGGCTTAGAGAATATGCCCTATGAGGAGCAACTGAAGGAGTTGGGGCTGCTTAGTCTGGAAGAGGAGGCTGAGAGGAGACCTTATTGTTCTCTTCAAATATCTGAAAGGCAATTGCAGTGAGAGTGGGGTTGGTCTCTTCTCACTGGTGACAGGTGACAGGACAAGGGGAAATGGTCCTCGAGTTGTCCCAGGGGAGGTTCAGGTTTTACAGAATCATAGAACGTTGGATATAAGGAAAAACTTTTTTACAGAAAGAGTTGTTAAGCACTGGAATAGGCTCCCCAGGGAGGTGGCTGAGTCACCGTCCCTGAATGTGTTTAAAAACCATCAGTGGATGGTACACACTGATATATTTTCTCCAAGTTTTTGCTGTACATTAATGTAAGCAAGTTTTCCCAAAATAAGTGTTTTCCTCATAAGTCCTAGCCTCCTTTGAAATTTAAGCCTTCTTATTTGAAGCCACTGTATAATAGAACAACGTAGGTACCTCAAGATGAGGTAATACAGATGTTAATGGCCTGAAGATAGGGAATCCGATTTGGAGATTTTTCCACATTGTGGCCAAAATCTTGCCAATATTCAAGAGTAATTTGGAAGTTTGTGAGTATTTTTAAAAAGATACTGTTACTGCTCTTGGGATTTAACCTCTCTTACAGTGTATTTTATCTGTCACCTCCCTGCACTTCTGCTTTCGTTAACAGTTTATTTTATTTTCTCCTCTAGTTTTGGAGATGTTGATCGAAATGCCTCTCCTCCTCCCTCACCATTTTTTAGTGCCATCCTTGCTGCATTTCAGCCAGCAGCATGTGATGATGCAGAAGAAGCCTGGCGTAGTCACATCAACCAACTCATGTGCGATTCTGATGGTTCCTGTGCAGTTTATACATTTCATGTGTTCTCTTCCCTGTTTAAGGTGAGAAAATAAGAGATAAAAATGTGTAGATGGTGTATGGCTGCTGGGACAGCCTTTGACAGTAGTACTAGGAATGAACTGACAGGGATATAAAACCATTTTCAGTTTTTCAAGTACAGTTATTATACCAGATTTTCATGTCTTCTAGGACTAGTTTTGTCATTAGAATACTATAAAAATAAAAATCTCATACTTGAAGGTTTGAAAATAACAGCAATAAAATCTGGATCTACATTAAATGGTATTTTCTTCTGTGCTTTACAAATTGCTAGAAATTCGACAGTGCCCATTGTAAATGCCAACAATATTAAATATTCTGTAGCTAATCATTTGCATGGAAAATGAGTCTAAAAACTATAAATAGAACTACTTTCTAAAACTGTATATGTACAAAGACAGGCATCATGAAAAAAGATAAGTAAAAAGGGGTCAAACGTATGAGCTGTTCTAAGGAATCACTGTCTGGTTTGCACATAATTAGTTCTTAAGCCTTTTTTGTTGTTTCTCCTGCCTGTATGAGGCAGCTGCAGGATATATCACATGCTGCAGCAGTGCACACAACATCCAGGTAATTTCATGCAGAAATAAATTACATATGGTCTCAGAGTATGCTGTTGTTTTCAGTAACGAGTACCCTGCTAATAAATATACCATCTTGAGATCTGTTAATGTATTGAATGTATTTTAATGTATTTAATGTATTTTCATTCCTCATGAAAAAGAAGCATCAAAAATTAGGACTTGCTTCTCCATCCTATTTCCTCTAGAGTTAATTTTATGCCTTTTAGCTGCACGCTGTGTTCTCCTTCACCACTGTAAATAGAGGTACCTTAATGACAACCATTCATTCAAACATTCACTTAAGCACTATCTAATAAATGACTATTTGAAAAAAATCACAGTGCTGATGTGAGTGCACGATGGGTCAACTTTGAAAATTAGTACTGTCTCTCTTCATGTTGTGTATTCCAGCTCTTTGCCTTTACGTCAGTCTTAGAGGTTGATAGCCCTGTTCAAGTGTTTGAGAGCTGTCCTTTCTGTCCTCCTCAAAGAGGTGAACAGGAACACTGCTGAAAATTAAAACAGTATAAATACCGTGTAATGCAAAGCCTAAACGTTCCTTGTGAACTGCCTCTTTAACTCCAAATCCTAACACTTGAACAGTGCATTATTTGTTCTGCTTCTCCTATTTTCAAAAGATAACCTACTAATATTCTTCAGCTGATACTGGATGAGAAAGATTTGATACTACATTGAAAAGATTTTTCAGTAACAGTAGAACATGAATAATAGTAAATGAATAATAAAGGTGTTAATAGTATCAAGAAAACAGGATTTTCTAAATGGAGTAACAGATATATTTTTACCTTACAAAACTAGCTGTTATTTTCACAGATTTTTTTTTTTTTTCATAAGATCTTAACTTTTCTGGACTTACTTGTTGGTGCCATTAACTTTGCTACTCATCTACTGTCTTAAAAGATTTTTGACCCTCACCATCAGGAAGTTTTGGAAATACGACCAGTATGTGCAAGCCTTGCAGTGCAGAGTACTGCCAAAGTATTTAACTGTGAAACAAAATCCTTGTTTGGAGCGTCCTGTCAACTAAATAATTGGTGAAGAAAAAGAAGTGTTTTCCAGGGTACCTACATTTTGGTCTTCATCAAGTTGATGGTAACTTGGATGTTTGCCCACAACACACTAAACTTGTTTAAAATTCCTGAAATTATTGAAGTACTTTTCCTGTAAACTGGCTGTATCTCAGAGATCTCTGGATAATCCTTTTTCAGGTCTCTGCTCCAAGCTGCCTCTTTGATTTCTGTCAAATCTAATGTCTTTCAGTAAACCATGCAGTTCCAAGACAAGCAGGTTTGAGAGCCAGCAAGTAGTTAGCATAGTTGCGTTGTTACTAAAAATCCTCTTCCCAGAAGAAAAAAACATAATATTAAGAGGAAAGAAGTTCTGCAAACATTTTGTTATTACTCACATGTAGCACAGCGACAGAATGCAAGCATATACCTATGATGACAATGTGATGATGTTGTCATTGTTACTCCTGATAGTTTTATTTATTAAACTATATACTTCAGTCAAGCCTTGCTCAAAATATTTCAATCACTGTAATCTGTACCCAAAGGGACATAGCTGAGATAACTTGTTATAGAACTGACAGTCCATGTAATTGCGAAATAAATATAATTAGTGAAGTACTATACATAGACATCAGTGTATAGTTTCTCATAACGTTCTCATAACCAGTTTTAATACTTCACAACAGTGTTTAATGCTGTTGCATTCTTAGCTATAGGTTGATTGTTGCTTTCATGAATATATGAAAAGAGTGCAGTAAAGGAATATGTTGTGTGGATACTTAACACTAGATGGATCAGCTGCTCATGAAGCCATGACTGAAATGCTTTGAGGAAGTAATGTTTGTGAAATAAAATAAGACTGTTCAAAGTCATTTGTAGAGTGCTGGAAGGAAACTGAGGAGTTCATAGTCTTTACCTTGGCAAGGGCTACAACTTCTACATTGGTCAAGTGTTTTGTTTTTTTTATTATAAACTGTTCTTAACTTCTAGGCTAAGATGAAACCTCACAACATCCTTAGGCATTCTTCCTATTCCTTGAAAACTCCTCTTTCTCTGGTTTTATGTCCATGATTTCTTACTCTGTCCACTGTGGTGCATTCTTTTCTTTGTAGCTGCTGCTTATATTTTAAGACCATTGTCGTGACTTTGCCTATCCCAAACTGGTCTTACTTAACTTCAATTCTTAACTTTGACCATCACCACAAATCAGATTTTTTAAACTTCTAGCTGTTACTTTGGGCTTTCTTCAGTAAGTCTATGTATTTCTTGAAAAGGAAGAGCAGGTTCTTTATTTCGGCCTAGGTTCTTACCAGCACTAACTAGAATTGGATTTGATGTTCTGTAGAAGCCACTCCTGTGTAAAATCTTGTATCTCTCTGATAATTGCTTTACTGTAGGATACAGTTAATTCATTTTTTGCTTGTAATCCAACCTAATATGCAGATATTTTTCTATGAAGCTTTGCCCTCCTGCCTTCTCTTCATCCTGAATGTGCACTACAACTGTTTCTATGCAGGTGTACAACCTTGTCCTTCTTTCTTTTCCCTGCACCATTTCTCAGGTCTGCCAAGATCAGTGTCAGTTATAATCCTAGCTCCCAAATTGCTTGCAGCCCCTGCAGCCCAACCATCTCTGCATTTAATAAATGTGTTGCATGTTCCATTATTCACTGTTTTCATTAATGATTTTGTTAGTGCCTGAGACAGTTCCCAGTGGAATCCTTTCTAATTGGAAGGTAAACTGTTGATACTTAACTTATGAGTATGTTTTTACGTACCTCGTTACCTATAGACCTGTTTGTTCTGCCTAATTTCCAAGACGGTAAATACAGTAGTATAGAACATACCAATTGTTTCTCCTAATAGAATTTTTAAGGGTTTTGTGGAAGCTAAATTGCTGACGTGATTTGTTCTCAACAAATTTGTACAGCCTGTTTTTCATCTCTTACATGTTCCTACGTTTCCCTGAACTTAGTTATTGATTCCTCTGCTTTTTTTTGTTTGTTTGTTTTGTGTTGTTTTTTTTTTTTGACGTAAACACTTTCCTCATGTTTTTAGTAATATCCTGTATTCTGAGTTCTGAAAGATAATTGTTATGGCTCCTAGAGTTCTTTAGCCAGTATTATTATTTTCATAGCATGAATTTCCCTAATCTGCAGTGATATAAACATATCTGTTGTTACTTCATTGTTTTTCTGATGTCTTATTGCTGCTGTGTTTGATCTGTATGCATATGTTCTTTCTGGTAGCATTAAGGCAAAAAAGGGCATTAAACTCATCAGTCTTTTCAGGAGCTTCTGTTAGCAGCTATTTCTTTCCATTGTGAGTTCTTGGCCTATCTCTTAATTATCTGTAATGTACTTTCTTGTAATATATTCTTTCTCTTGCTCCTTTATTTGGCATCCCCCACTCTGATTATGACAATGTCATGCTATTTTTGGTGCCTAAGTTAGTAATTGAACATAGATTTGCATTATGTTCTTCATAGCATGGATATTTGCTTGAGTGAAGCCTTTGTGAGTTAGCCACACGAATATCTCAAATTATTTTCTGTCTTTCGGTGCTATAGAATGACCTTCTGACCTCCTTTTATGAGTGAAGGAATGGGCAGCTCTTTATTATGTCCTGTTCCTCATGTAGTTCTTTCCCTTGGGCTCTGTTTCTGAAAGCACATAAGTAATTTGTATTATCTCTATGTTCTATCTCAGGATCTAACGATAGTTACTCCTCCCAGGAAGGGGTTGTGGCATTTAAACAGGTTACCCATAGGAGCTGTGGAAGATTTTACGTTGGAGCTTTCACATCTCGCCAGATGTGTTTTCATGTCCCACTAGATGTTCTCCCTGTTCCAGTCAGTAGCTCCAGGACTCTGGTCCATAATACTGCTTATTAAATTTCCTTCCACTTCCGTGTTCTCAGCTAGCTCACCTCTGTTGGTTAGGATCAAATCTAGATCTCTTTCCATCAGCAGAAGAAATGTCGGTAGGTTTTCTTAACAGCTGGACTTAATCTTTCTTCTCTGAAAATACCAAAGTAGTAAACACACAGCTGTCACCATGCACTATGATTTAGATGATCCGATAGTTGCTCATAAAAATAATTATTTACCTGTTTTTGCAGTAATTCATAGATGCCCCTTGTCTCAACTACTGACTCAAGTGCAGCAGAGAATCTGAGCTGTGTGACATGTGTAGAGCTTTGTTGCTGTGTTGAAGATGGTAGAAAAACAAACACCAGGTCTTGACTGTGAGCAGGACTGGTTCAGATGCTTTAGAGAAAAGCCCTAAGTTGCACTGCAGATAAAGCTTTTCCTTAACCATTTTATAAATAATTTATTGTGCATACCCTACCTGCAGTGTGATAGTTGATTTTTTAAGAGTTACCCATTTCAATCGTTCCTGTTATTCATGAATTCTGAACTGAGCTTGCTTGATTTTAGGTGCTTCACATCTAGACCCAGAACAGAAAGACTAAAGGCCATTCATTTGTCTGTCATCAAAATAGGTGTTTGGGAAGTGCTTTTCTCCAGTGAGGAATGCTGACAGTAACACAGGTCCTAATTTGCGTTCCTCACAGAAGTGCCTACAGTTACATGGGGTAAAATATAAAAATGTTCCATAGTTTTACTTTAAAAAACATTTTCACCTTATTCTCACCAGCTGAGCAGTTGCCCTTAGTGAAATACACATTAGCAATGAAACCTGTGCTATATTTATCAATACAATTATTTCACATCCTGTGAGACTAAAATAATTTTGTTACTCACTTAATATATAAGCTGCTGAAAAGAAAGTGTCAGCATTAGAATGGTCCGAATGGCTCTGGAGGAATGGACTGTTTAAGGGCTCAAAATGTCGGAAAATAAAAAGACATCTTCTGAGAAGAATAATTCCCGGATGCAGTGCAGTATTTTTGGAGCCCTCCCAAGCAGCAGCAAACTTTTAGAAAGAAAGCTTTTCCCCCAGGGGAAAGCGGGAGTTCTTTTCTGATTTTCCATGCTGCTGTTTGGCGTTAGGACGTCCATTACATTGTCTGATCAACCACTTGACACAGAATACTAACAAAACAATGCCCGGAATGGGCAGAAAAAGTAATGTGCTGATCAACTGTTAACCCTGTGCAGACAAGAAAATTGAATACATGTGGGTAAGAGGCCACATATAGATTGAATCATGTTTACAAGAATATATTTCATCAGAAGATCACTGCTAACTCTGCAGCTAGTTTCACAGCTGCACAGCTGTACACCCTCTGTAGCACAATAATTGTTCTGTGTGAGCAGTGAGTTGTGCACAGGAAGATGTGCACAGGCCTCTGTTCCACATTATTGTGTGACACACACATTTAAATAAAAGCAGTTTTGTTTATAAAGGAAAGTAGCTTGTACTTGTCTAAAGACTATGATAAACTGTGTTTTGCTTTACAGAATATTCAGAAAAGATTCTGCTTCCTAACCTGTGATGCAGCTAGCTACTTGGGAGATAATCTGCGAGGAATAGGCTCCAAGTTTGTCAGGTCTTCTCAGATGTTAACATCGTGCTCAGAATGTCCTACCCTTTTTGTAGATGCAGAAACGGTGAGTATATTCTTTTCAAAAAGCCTATGCTGCATGGCAGTGTTACTTCACTGTCTATTTCACAAAAAGGCAACTCCTGTATGGATACAACAAGAGGGCACCCACCTCCCATTTCTAATTTTTCTTTTTTCTCTTGTTCTTAAGCAAATATCCATTTATTTCTCATTTTCTTTTACTGGGTAAGTACTGGCACATGGGCAATGCAGTGTGTTGAGCCTGTGTGCCAGAAAGCTCTATAACAGAGGTCTCTGCTGGGTTTGCTTGACCACACAAAAGAAAAGCTGATTTTTACATAGATCAGCATGCTGTTGTATGAAATATGAGAAAGGCTGTAAGATATATACATAGCTCTCTCTGCTAAAGTAATGCCTTCTATTTATTTCCATGAAACCACGATAGATACAAAGAGCATGGTAATACTGTTTGACAGAGCAAATTCCCAGCTACAAAATGCCACCACCATTAGTCTGCATGCCATGTTCATAAAAATCTGCACTAGCAGAGGTGACACACTGTTTTACACTTGCTATGACATCACTGTTGCTAGGAAAATGTTGCCCACACAATCCAAGTTAAACCATGCCAACATCCACTGTTTGGTCTCCATAAACTTTCAGCAAGTGTCGATGAATATCAGTGGGTGCTATTTTCTTCTCATGGAGGCATTCAGCTTTTGCTTCAGATGCACTTCCATGTCAGCTATCATTCTGTCAGACTGCCCCTCTGTCATCTGCTGCCGTTTGTCCCATGGTAACAAAATGTGTTGGAATGTTGGTGAGAAGGTTCAACCTCTACTGCCATATCACCAACATCCGCCTCTGATCTCATCAGCCAACATCATAAAACAGGAGGCATTACACTCGGTACAGCCCTCATATGTTAGTAATTGAGGTGACCTTTTATTGTTTTCATTCTGGTCCGGGTTTGTCCAAAAGCTTCAGGACAGTGTGACCTCACACAGGAGCACAGAGGCAGGAACTTCTGAAATGAAATCCTAGGCCTGCTTTTGTTTGGCTTCTGTGACCACAAAGCACTGTGCTTTACATCATTAGCTGCAGAGATTAACCAGCTGAGCTTGTGCAGAGTTTTTGTCCTAGGGAAGTCCTTTTTGAAACAGTTAAACACAGAACACAACTTTAAGTGTAAATTATCACAGGTGCACCTGTTGCCAGCAGGCTCTTAGTGTACTCTTTATGTATTTTTCTCATAAACATAAAATCAGGCATTTTTCAGTAGTGGTGTCTATAAACTTAAGTATTACTTTTCAAGATATTTTCTCTACTGTATTTCCTATTCTGTTAGTATTTTTTATGCCTTTATAATGACATTTGGTGGCCTTTTTTATTTTATTTCTTCAGCTTCTGTCTTGTGGCCTTCTTGAAAAACTGAAGTTCAGCGTCTTAGAACTGCAGGAATACTTGGATACATACAACAACCGGAAAGAAGCAACTCTCTCGGTATGCTGAGCTGTGCTGCGTTCCTGTTTTCATATGTGAATTCTGAAACTATGTCAGGAGACTGCAGATAGTGTCAAGTTGTCTAACACTGTATAAAAAAGCATATTTCAGATACTGGATTCATTTCATGTTTCTTCCTCAACATGTGAATCAGAACTTAAAATTTATTAAGTCCTTTAAGTTTAGTAACATCAATGTGATCAATACTTCTGATCTTTCTTTTCTCCTGGTTAGTAAATAATTCTTTCTTTTTCTTGTTTTACACAATTTAAATATTAATACTAAATATTAAATAGTCTGTGTGAATAAAAATCATAGTTGCCAAATTTAGTTTATGTGCTATGCTTTGTAACTGAAATACTATTACATGCAAATCAAGCTAAGGGCCTTATTCATATCTTCTTGTAATTTCTTTCTGAAAACAGTGGCTTGCAAACTGCAAAGCAACGTTTGCTGGGGGCTCACGAGATGGAGTTATTACCTGCCAACCAGGAGACTCAGAAGAGAAGGTAATGAGTGAGAAGGATTATTTCACTCCTCTGATGTGACATGTGATATATCTTGTTCTTGGATCCACAAGGTCATGGTGTACTTCCTCCTTCCCTCTCTGATGGGCTTTGGCATAATCCAGTTTCCACACTCAAGACTCGGAGGAATTGTTGTTGTCTCAGTCCTGGCCAAAGGAAATTACAAGTTTTCAGAGGTGATACTTAGGCCTTCCTATTCTAGACAAGGAAGCAGAGTTAACCCTGCCTGGGTTGTGTGTGCTGTCCCTGCCTGGGTTGTGTGTGCTGTCCCCTTCAGAGAGATACTGCATCAGAAATCATTTTCCCACAGCACAGTCCAGAAATCAATCCTGATGTACTGTGCTTCCACATTACTCCCACTTTATCTACAGCTGTTACAGAATCAGCCTGCAAAACAGAAAGACTTATCTGGTTGAAATTCACTTAAATTAGCAGTTATTAAATAATGACTGTAAATGACCAGTTATATTATTTATGCTTTAGGAAAGTATTTATAGCAATGGCAAAATAGCTCCTCAATCATTTCTAGATGCAGGTTTCACATACAAGTGTGTGTATATGTATATCCATACATATTTAGAATATTAATTCCAGTTCAGAAATCAGTCTTTTCAGAAGTCAGCGTGATCCAGTGGCATGCCTGAGATCTGATATACCATTTACAAGAGGCAGGTGATGTTTTTGTGGTGTAGAATGAGTTGGGAATTGTTATTTTTTGGGCTTTTTTTTTTTCTCCTTTTTGGAGGAAATGGAATGAGGAGGTTGAAGAAGGAGGAGGATGAAGAGAATTAGCCAAAGTCAAGAAGCAGCAATACATTAGCTATTTGCATGTATTATACCTTATAAAAATTTATAATGACATTTTCAGAACTTACCTGTTGTAACTTCTTTTTTTGTTTGTTTTGTTTTGGAAATACTTTATTTTATGGTCATGTTGATTTTGATTTGTTTATCTTCTCCCCCAATTCATTTTATTCTGTTTTTATTTTACCCTCTCATTCAATCTCTATGTATTTATCTTCCAGTTTGATCTCAGCTGTTTGCTTTTTTGGTTTGGTTTGATTTTGTGCCATTGCTCAATAATTGCAAATCCTTGCCACCCCTGCATTTTGGCTTCCTTGACTTTATTAGCAAATATAATTTGCTAATAAATCCTCTGGCTATGATCACAGGTGGTGGGAAAACTGTTCAGTCTTCCCCGATCTGGCAATGGCACCAGCAAATGTTGCACACACCTTCCTGTGCATTTAAGTAAGATGCTGTCTCTTCTGTAATTTGTTACGGTGTGTCGGGATGTCACAAGTGAGCTATTCTCACGTCTACAGAAGAGGGACCTGGAACATGTGCTACTACCTCTCCTGACAAGTAGATTGGGAGAGGGAGATATACATAGAGAGGCACAGTGTGTGGATGTTCTCTGCCCAGTGGTGCACAATACCCTGAACAGTGGCTTCAGGTATAAGGTGTTGTGTATGTTGCTGTGTATAGCTTACTTATACTCCTCTTACCTATTCTGGTAACCCAAAAAATGGGATGGAGGATCAGACATCTTGCTGATATCTACTTTCTTTTTGGAAAAAGTACACCAGAGAGAATGCTGAGGAGAAGGAATAAACTATGAAGTAAGTTCAGGTATAAATGACCTGAATGCTTCTAAAAGTTAATAAATACACTCCATTTGTGATTTTTTTTTTAATTAGATATTTTTTCTCATGTTTAAATATGATACCAGAGTCGGTATTCTTACTTATCAAGTAGAGTGAAAAAAAGGTTTTCTCACTCCTGCAAGAATCCTTGATCTATCCCAGCAATGTTCTTTCAGTCCAAAATACATTATTCCTTGGAAGTTGACAGGATGGTAGGTCTTTGATCAACATATTTCTTTCTTCCCCTTCTCAACTCACCTGTCAGTTGAAAACAGCTCTTCCCTAAGGAACTTTCTCATATATAATAATACATTCCATTTATTCATCAAAAGAGTAATGGGAGAAAGAATCCAGGGGAGCTGGAAAAGTGTCACTAGAAAGCAAACAGGATAAGTGATTCTTACATTGACAGGTATTTTTTTTTTCATGACTTTCCTTTCCTGTTTTCCATTAGCCTGGAAGGCCTAAGAATCTACCAATTGTAGGAAAGAAAACGTCTGTCTTGAAGTTGTTAGCCATGAATAACCCTGTCTAAAATTTTAAGACTTACTGATGGTTTGACTGGACCTGAAATCCTGCTTAAAACTTCTGACATAAAAAATCACCTAGCTAAACATGAAAACAGGCCACTTCAGAAAAGATTCAGAAATAACTGCAAGGAAGAAAAAGCAATACCTTGTTCTGTGAAGAACAGAAATCTGGGATTCTCGGAACCCCCTGCTTTGTAAAAAGCTTGAGGGGAAGACAGTCCAACCTGCAGACAAGACAGACATTAAGACCAGATTCAGTGTTGCCATCAGGGTTGCATCACAAATGCTTTAAATGGGTTATGCTTGCCTGTGTGCTCAGTTCTCTTGGTACTGGTTTCCCTAATCAGATCTTAGTTCAAAATAATTGCACATGATTTGTTGACCATTGTTACTGTTGCTGAAAACAGGCAAAGGCAAAAATTGCTTATTCTGCCATTAAAGAAGCTTGAAATAGAAGTTGTCAAGGCCAGCTGCTGGAGCTAGCAAATTGAGTAACAGCTACATGTCCCAGAATGCCTTTCCAGCCCTACCAACAGATTGCATGATTGGTACGTGTCTCTGATCTGTAAGCTATGATCATTTGATGCTCTTGCACACAGCAACTCTTTTGTTACGATGGGACACTCCTGTGTCATTAAATGACTGAAGGCTATATTGCCATTGAAGTTTTAATGTCTTAAGAAATAATTGTTTAGCTCCTGCCTCTCTATAGTATGTAAAAATGATTCCTTGAAAAAAGAAAGAAAGAAAAAAAGAAAGAAAGAGTGATCTAAAGGTTAGTATTTTGCTATCATCTGTTCTGCCAATAGTACAGAAAAGTAACTCTTCCAGTGGTAAATCAAAGTGTTCCTGTTTGGGTGGAAGTTGACAGTTCTTAGTTGTAACATTTACTAGCTGCATGAACTAATCCAATGACACGAAATATTTGGTATTTTCATAGTCATAAAATCATACAGTGATAGAATGCCTTGGATTGGAAAAGACCTTAAAAACCATTCAGTTCCACCCCATCCCATGTGTAGGGGCATCTCCTGCTAGATCAGGCTGCCCAGATCCCATCCAACCTGTCCTTGAACCCCTCCAGGGACAGGGCATCCGCTACTTCTCTGGCAACCTGTTTCAGTGCCTTACCATCCTCATAGTGAAGAATTTTCTCCTAACATCTAACCAAAATATTCCCTCTAATAGATTAAAACCATTCCCTCTTCTCCTATTACTATCAGATTATGTAAAATATTGGTTTCTCTCCTGATTGTAAGGTCCCTTTAAGCTGCAGTGAGGTCTCCCCAGAGCCTTCTCTTCTCCAAGCCCAACTCCCTCAGCTTCTCTTCAATAGGAGAGGTGCTCCAGACCTTTCATCATCTTTGTGGCCCTTCTCTGAACCCATTCCATGTTCTTGTGCCAGATGCAGTACTGCAGATGAGGCCTTATGAGGGAAAGTAGAGGGACACAGCTGACAAAACCATTAATTGGGTATTGTCTATCACGATTCCCTTGCCATAGTCATTAAACTAGAAACTGAGGAGAAAAGTGGAAGCCAGGACCATTCTGCCCAGATCCATGATACTGGAGACTAAAAGAAATGTCATTTAGTAAAAAAAAAAACAATGTCTTCTCAACTTCCAAGGAATATTTCATTTTTAATGCTGAAAGAGCATAGAAAATATGTTACAATCATGGAACTGGAGAACCATGTTGAGTTTAATGAGGAGTTCAGGGAGATTTTGTAAAGATTCTGAAAGATCTGTATCCTTTCTTCCAGTGAAGAAGGAGGGGTTTACATATAAGACAAAATCCCTGTTCCCACCTCCTGCGCCCTGTCTTCTCCATACTTTTTTGTTTTCTTGTTTTTGGAAGCAGTAAAAAAAAAAATTCTGCAGAGAAAAATAAACAAACATAGAATTCACTTATTTTCTGCTTTTCCTCTTCTTCTTGAAAGTAAATTCCATGGCAAACCAGGAATTATATATGGATTCACTGTTTTTCAAAAGTCCAAGTGAAAATTGTTGACATGCTGAGATTCAGAGGAGCCCAAGAGAGAGGCAAATGATTTTAAAAACACAAATTGGTTCACCTACAGCATGGTACTCTGTTCTTGTCCTCTTTTAACTGAAACACAGCTTTACAAATCCTAATTTTCATGATCTGCATGGAAGCCAGGATATAAAGGAAGGCACTTTTAAGAATACTAATACTCTTAAAGAAAAAAAAAAGTAGGTCAAAGAACATTAAGGGCTTAAAATTAAGCATCACGGAAGTGCAAAGCTTAGCTTGTCATGGTTTTGCTGAAGGTTACTGCAAGATTTGGTACGTACTTTTCATACATTTTTAATTGTGAAACCCATGGGAAGAAGCCAAGCTGAAGTACTTAGTGTGGCCATCCAAAGTTAGCATTATTTGACCTTTCTCTTTTTGATGCCTTTGTACTGATGAGAAGGTAAATCATTTCAGTAAGAATTTCAGAGGTTCATTAATGTTGTGTGCACATGTACTGACATCAGGCTGCAACTGGGCAGACGTCATTGTGGCTTGTTAGCTGCAACACTGACATAAACATTCTGTTCATCTAAAATGTCATAAGAATATAATATAAATAAGGAGACCTATATTAAACATGCACAAAATGCAAATGTAGCTCTTGGTAGAGGAAACAGGAAGTACTTCTTTTTTGAGAAATTTATTTCTGAGACATTGGTCCTTAATCTTTGAAATGCTAATATGTGTAAATAAGAGTCTTTATTACTTTGCAACAAAACTTACACTGACATTTTAATAGCTCCAGAATGACAAATCAGTGAATCGTGACTGGTGAGAGGAGGGAATGCAGATCTGAACGAGTGGCCCTGCCACGTAGTCAGACCAAACTGGCATTTTCAATTTTTTTTTTCTTATGATTGCGTTAGCTCAAGTTGCTTGTAAAATGTTTCCATTGTAGTGTGCCAAGTAATAAACCCAACAGCTTATCCCGTAAATTTCTTTAGATCTATTACATTCAAAAATAGATATATTTCTAAATAATAAAATACTTCTTTAAAAAATTATAATTCAGTACTGTTAATCGCTTGAAAAACCTGCATAATGTTTGAGTACTTCACAGTATGAGCACTTTTCATCATTAAGGAAAGAAAATTTAAATAGAAGTGTTATTTCTAGAATTTCCTAACCCAAATTCCCTGTAAGCTCCATTGCTTCTGAGCAGGATAAATCAAAACTAATAAATATGAAGGTGTAACCGAGGAGGATATTTAGACTGTAATTTACAATTAGAATTCAGAGCTTGATTTTACTGAGTGCTCTGCATGTGGTATGTAACATTTCCAACCAGTTTCCGAGTTGAGGCAAGCATTGCTAATACTGCTGACAAGTTATGCTGTTATAGATGGGCTGTGCTTCCTATTGCATGCATTACACTGACACTATACTTTCTTTCCTTTCCTTTTCTCCTGTGCCATGCTTGCTGTGTAGCAAATGGAATCTCTTGCAGTAAGTTGAAGTTCTTTCATATTCTTTGTCCATCTGTAGATGGACTAATACACCCCAATTTTACTGTTTTACTCCTAAGCATGTTTTCCTTTTTCGTTATAATTTTCTTGTGAAGTATATGGTTCTACATGCAGTGACTAAAATCATTTACCAAGATGTGTTTTGTGAAATCTAAAAATACTGTGCTGAAATTCTGACACTTTCATGTGCTATTTAAAATTGTCATTGACATAACGTCCTGAAAATTGAGTCTTCAAATGGTTATCGTATGCTGGAGTAGAAGATCAATTCTTTAAAATTATTTTCAATTCGTAATTTTCAATTTTTCTGTGTGAAAAACTATAAATTATAGTTGACAGTTGTTTAAAATTGGTTTTGTTAATATGTTGATGAATGCTTTTAGGTCAGGAGGAAAAAAATGGAGTTGCTTGGTATGGTAATTAAATACTGAATGAGTCAAATCTGAGCCTTCAGTTCAACCTTAGTTCATCCTAATTCAGTTTAGCAGCCAGCAGAGTAGCACTGAATTATTGTGCCTAAGGAATACAGAATAGTGTATTACATGCCAAGCCTCCTAGACTTCTTTTTTTAATTATATTATGCCATGTTCTGGTTTTGAGTTAATTTTTACCTCCCTGACAACTTGAAGGTTATTTGTGTTTACCTGCCACATTAATCTTAACGTTACTAATCTTAGTGTTATGAGTTCTCCAAAATTTGGACAGAGTGAATTTGATCCCTTCTGGAGAACCTGCTGTGTCCCTGCTACTGAACCAGGACCAGGGAGCAAGTGTGCCTCCTGGGCTGGCGTTTCTGGTGCACTACTGGCACCTTCCCTGGCTTCCATGCCCGACTGTGTCTGGGGAGAAACCAGAGTTTTTCGAGGACGCTGTATCTGAAAAGTCAGGCTTCCTTGTGGGAGATGCAAGTTTGGAACACAGATGCAAGTTTGCGGTGCTGTGTGGCCTCAGTTACAGAGAATGGTCACTGAGCAAGTTTAATTGATAGACAGCATCTCTTGTGCTCTACCTCATCATTCTTTTGTCCACAGTAGGTTTTGTCCATACTGTACCCATAATTCACTTCTGTCTGAGCAGGTCTCACAGCCGTTCCTTTCCTTTGCCCCACCATGGATGTGCAGGGCTGGATTGACCCCCACCACCTGGTGCTCCCCCCCTGCTCCTAGGTGCCCCTGGGACACCAGTTCTGCCCAATTTTGGTAGAGCCCTTGGTTGACCATAGCTAGGCAGTTGGTGCCTGCCCTTACCTCATGAACAAAGCTGAGATTTCCCATAGAACTGCTCTTCTGACCTCAACTCTTGGGCTTGTAAACAAACTTTTAGAATTGGAATGCTAAGGATGTGGTTCTCGTTTTATCTTATTGGTGAAAACCATGACATTTACATACTGAACATATGTAAACTGTCAAATTAATGCTTATGATGTTTTAAAAGTACCTTTTCTTAGTATTTGTGCTGACATTTGCACTGACCTCAATTGAGCAAGCAGCTGAAGTACATGCTGGTAGCCAAGCACATGAAGTGCATTTAGGAGGCAAAGGCATTAACTAGAATCTTCCTTCCTGCAATATTTGGCATGAAGCTCTGCTCTGATTCCCCGAAGTCAGTGGAAAGATCACTGAGCCTGTGCATGGTCATTCTGGAGATGACAAATTAAATGTGGTTTGAAGTCTGGCAGTCTTTCCTGTAAATAAAAAATAAATGTCAGACATGCACATACAGAATTTTCACTTCTGTAATTTGCTGAAGATGAAGCATTCCTCCCCTCCCAACTGTGATCCATCTGTGGAACTGCAAGATCCCCCTGCTGGTGACACGCACAGATACCAGCACCAGCAGCATGTTGGTTTGCTGTCTTTCCATTTCTCGTTACTTCGATGTGTCTGACACTTTTTGTGTGGTGCTGCACAGTGCTCTGGAAGAAACAAGTTAAACTTCACGGAAGAGTATGTGCTTATCTGGGATAAAAAATTATACAATCTAGACACCCTCTTACAGATTAAATTCTGTCCATCTGCTGTATGGTTTCATTAAGGTGTTGGAAAATCCATGAGCTGAAGTTGAAGCTGCAGAGTTGGCATTTCCTCTGCCCCATTGCGGGCTGCGTTTATTTGCTTCTACCTCTCCTCTCAGAGAAGGAGGCTGGAGCTTTGGCCCTTGTGGACAAACACTTCTTTGCTTCTCTAGGATTTCTATCCTCTCAGATATGGTCTTTGGCCAGCTCTGATATTTTGAAGAGTTTTATGTTGTGCAAGTCCAGGTCGTTTCTCCCATATCCTGCCTCTGCTTTCCAGCTGCAGTGGTGTCAGTGAAGCTAACCCAAACAAACTGCTTTGAGATTGGTGCTGACATGCTACTTGAGAGCTAGCTACTGTCATTTTGATTTTCCATGTCTTACATGACTTATCTGCAGAAAAATGAACATTACTTGACTTCTGAAATAGTATGTGGTCACACTTTGGTAAAATAACATTTTTTGAAGAACTAAACTATCTCAAACGCATTTTACTGGTTATTAAAAGCTACGATGACTTATGCATCATTATTAATTTGTTCTTCTGTAACTCTCTCCCTAGCAATTGGAACTGTGTCAGAGATTATATAAACTCCACTTCCAGCTGCTGTTGCTTTTTCAGTCCTACTGTAAACTTATTGGACAAGTGCACGAAGTCAGTTCCATGCCAGAGGTATGTAGCCAACATTACCAAGTCATAGACTAAAAAACACACATTCCTTTCATGTTCTTACTCTTCTCTCCATGGACTTGCACCAAAGATTATATGGTTCTACCCTGAATAGGAACCTTCAGACAAAACACTTCAATACAGCAGCATCCTCATTAAGGATTAGTTGAAATTGTCCGTTTTTATAATTGACTGTACTTTAAGAGGCTGCTTTCTTCTGTAAATTCAGTCTTCAAAAGTCATTTCAGTCACTGGTAATTAACTAGAATTATATATGCAATCTTAATTTCACTCACACCCTTCATACAAGAGGGAGTGCTCACACTGCGTAAACATCTGCAAGTGAGTTTTTTCAATGAGGCTGTAGTTTTTAGGGGATTTGAGCTTTCTTCAGACATACAGAAAATCTCCCTTTTGATCATAAATTTTTGTTGATTTGTGGAGACATTTAGAGCAGGAGTACTTGTTAGCATGACAATAACGAAGTTTGTGACTGGAATCACATACTGTAATTTCCAGCCGTATAAACCATCTCTGCTGCATGTACGTAGTACCACAAGTGTCTGCAGCAACTTTAAGTGTTTTTGTGACCTTTCATACCTTTGGAAACAAAGGTGTTTAATGTAGAACTACTTCATATTTTGACTACAAGTGTACTTCCTGATCTTGTTCTGCAGATAACTGAATTGCAATCAGTGAAATGCTTCTCAAGAGTGTTAAATGTATTTTAAAACTGTAGTTAACAAAATCTCATAACTGTGTGAGTCTTTTTTATTGACAACGAAGACTGAAAAGACTCTTAATTATTTTTGACATAACAACGTATCTCTTTCAAGGCAAACAGCTTTCTGCTCTGAGTTATATCTCTGTCTCTTATGTGAAGAATCGCTTCCCAAGAGCAGTGCTGTCAGTGGAATTTATTGTCAGCAATTGCATAAAATACATGCTACTTTTGAAGTTGTCTTCAAGGTTATCACTTTCAGTTGAGTGATCATCATTTCAGGAGTGGTAGTAACAATAACTTGCCATTCCTTGTATATTTTTCTCTTGATTAAGTGTATATATTTTAAAGTGTTGAGGGGAAGAAGTTACTATATGTACTTGGCTTACTGCTGAAAAACAAACATTTAAGTGACAAACTGAATTTCATATCATATTCTCTAGTAAACAGGGATTGATTGTTTTGTTAGATGAGAGATGTGGCACAATAGCAGAAGTGCTTTGAATACTGATTGTGTCTTAAGAAACTGTTCTCCAGGCTGTCTTGGAAGTGAGCAGGCTGCTTGCTTCAAAGAGAAAACCAGGTCCTAGGAGTCTAGTTAGAGTTATTTGAGAAATATCTTCTTTCTTAGAGGATTGGTGTCTGTAGCTGTTCAACGGATCATTTTGTTAGATTAATTGTTATAAATAACACAGCCTATGGACATACATACAACAATATGAGGGACAATTGTTTCACTACAAAATGTAGCATACTTTGCTGGAGCCATGACCAGTAATGTAAAAGAAGTTCCATTTTTGGTTCATGTGACAGTGGTTGTTTTTAATATACATAAGCATCTAAAGGTAGATCTTTAATTCAGCCTTCAAGAAAAGGGCTGTACAGTTCTGGCACATCTGTTAATACTATCAGCTCCTGCACGCATTTTGTAAATAAATAACATCATTGATAGATGTAAAAGTTGCTGTCATGAACTCATCTGCAATTACGTGAAAACAGATATGAAACAGCAGTGGCAGGTAGAAGATGGTTCAGCTGTGCTCTTGCATTTTAGGAGGACAAAATGATCACATAGTTAATCCTAAACTCAAAGCTTAAAAATCGGTAGTTTGTGTTTTCTATATGTGGTACAGAGCACAAAGTTTCAATAATGTCCTTGTGTTACAATGGCTATTTTCCATAATGTGTACTGCTGATAAGAACAGATTTGCAATAACTACTCTTTGGTACCTACGGAGAATGAAAACATGCATCTCATATCTTTCTCCTTGGGACAGCTGCTAAACATGTCAAGAGAACTGAGTGAGCTGAAGAAAAATCTTAAAGATGCTACTGCAGCAATTGCAGCTGAGCCTCTGAGCGTGGAATCGGAGCCCACATTCAATTCTACAGAAGCAGCTATTCAGTCTATGCTGGAGTGTTTGAAGAACAATGAACTGGTTAAAGCCGTCCGGCAAATAAGGGAATGCAGGCAAGTTGGACTGTGCAGTCCACAGTGGACTTCAATGTCATTAGAAGAGCATGCATTTATTATCCTCCTAACTTTACACTAAATGTAATGTGCTGAGCCACCATAATTAATTTCACATTATTTTATGTGGGGCACTGATGTTATTAGCTTACGTGGGGATGTGCCGTACGTAATGATATCAAATTGGTTCTACAAACTCAAATGTTTAGCACCACGCAGATGCATTTCATAGGTAAAAAGTACTGCTGTGAAGCTCCTAAGAATCCTTCTATAAGTATGTCACTGCCATCAGCTAACATTCAGCACAGCTTCACTTCACGTATTTGAATGAGATTTCTTAGCCTTATATTTTTAGAAAATAGGAATTGTGCATCTGTGTGATTTCAGCATCTGCTATCAGTGGCATAAACCAGCAAGTTCCTTTGGCTCATAGCATGTCCAAGTCCTTGTTGAGACCCCTGTCACTTAGTTTTGGTCTGTGCTAATAACCCGTAATGATAAGCCAATGCCTTTCCTGTTGGGTTGCAGGATTTTGTGGCCCAATGACATCTTTGGAAGTAGCTCCGATGACGAAGTCCAGACGCTGCTGAACATTTACTTCCGGCACCAAACCTTGGGTCAGACGGGCACCTATGCACTGGTGGGCTCAAACCAGAGCCTGACAGAAATCTGCACCAAATTAATGGAACTGAACATAGAGATCCGCGACATGATTCGCAGAGCTCAGAGCTACCGCGTCATCAATACTTTTCTTCCAGACTCCAGCGTTTCCGGCACAAGTCTCTGACAGGACCCTGGGGTCCTCCGTCAAGCTGGGAGTGCTGCCCTGTTGGAGTGAGGTGGCTCGATGTCTTCTCAGCCTTACAAAGGTTTGGTCAAACTGTACTCACTCTTGTTACGTTTAGGATTTCTTCTAAAAAGTTACGGGCTGAACTTCAAATGTGTAGCAATACTGTAAGGACGAAGGTAGCATAGAGAATCCAGTTTGTTCTCTGTTGCACAAAAACCAGTTAGCATTTCACTGAGCAACTGCAACTCACTACTGAAGAAGTGACTTCCGTTGCATACCAAAGCCTACTACACTGAACAATACTTCCTTTATAGCAAATTAATTTTAGGTTGGCAGAAGTGCAATGTTTCCTTCACAAAATAATATTTTTTGTTAAAAAAAAAAGAAGAAAAGACTTGTACATTTTTTTCCTTTTTTTCCTCTTCTTTGGTTGAGTGAAAGATGGGCAGAATGAAGCTGGCCACGGAATCTCTCAAACTTGTTGGTCGAAAGCTGAGAGCCTGTGTATATGAAACAGTAAATGGACTACAGTTTAATGTACACTGTCATTTGAATATGATGACCGTATCTTAAAACAACGAGCTGCTATGAAGTACATTTCCTAATGTTACTAGGCTACTGTCTCTGAAGGTACTGGATCAAATTGCAGAGGTCTGTTCTTAGGCCCCCGAGCGTTTCGGTAGATTTTCTTTTTGGTTTTCTTTTTTTTTTTTAAGAACCTTGGCGGCTTTTTACTAGAGGGTTGCTTTTATGAATATATTTATACTATTAAAGGATGGTTGATATAATTTAACTTGCCATTTTGTAGGAGAAAGTCCCATCACAGTCAAACCTTTGGAGCTGTTATGCATGCATATTTTTATTTAATATAAAATTTGAGTATAAAAAGTAAAAAATATTAACGTGAAATGCAAGTTCTCATGTTAAGTTTCTTTAAAAGAGATGTCCTATTTTATTTGTAATGTATATATACAAAGTCATACCTGTATGTTGGGTTTTTTTCCTACATTTAACTGCTGTCCAGTGTTAAATGTATGCATGTAAATCTGATGCACATCTGAGACACTTTTGTTCTGGCAACTACGTTAACTTATTCACTCTGTAAATACACTTACTGTTTTTGTGAGGTAATTTTGGTTGATAATTGGATCAGTACATCCATTTAACTGAAATATAAAAGTCATATATAATCAATCACAACAGAGTATTGGTTGTTAAGACCGCGTCCTTATGTGAACCTGCATTGCTGCCCACGGTATGGATGAGAAGCAGCACAGAAGACACCTGCTCCACAGCTTATGCTTAAATTGTTTGCTGCATTGAAAGAGACCCGTGAGAAGTGAAAGGACGTATTTCTCCTTTATTACCAAACTTAGCCCCTAAGAATATATTGACTGAAGCAGTTTTGCAGTTCCTAACTGAAAAAAAAAAAAAAAAACCCACACCTGCAGGTGGAGGTTTACTTCTGTTAAAAAAGATATATAACAGGCCTGCTAGTTCCAGACTTAGCTTTCAGTATATCTTTACTTCCTTGAGCTGAAAGGAAAAGAAAATCTGTCCAGCCTGCCCTGGCAGACTAAGCTCAGAACACAGTGAAGCCCTCTCCCCTTTTTCAAATGCTTGCACAATTCGAAGATAATCCTCATCACAGGAAAACTAAAGTTGGAAAGAACTGGAAGGAGAACTTCAGGAAGTCACTCCATCCTACCTCTACTTGGAGCAGTAGTGGCCACAAGAACAAGTTACTCAGGCCTTCAGCCAGTTCAGTCTTGAAAAACCTCCAAAGATGGAGCATACTGCCTCCACAGGCAGCTTTTCTACCACAAGGACAGTCAAGCAGAACAAGCTTTCCCTTCCTTCTGAACCTCTCTGTCTTCTGCCCCCACAGAGCCCTAGGACAGCACAAACAGTAACAACATCTTATTACGCCTCTCTAGGTTTTTCCAAGCACACCATGACTGCATGTTGTTCCAATTGATTATGTTCAATTACTTGTTCAATTACTATCTAGAGAGACCCTGCAAGACCAGAATGCTCCTCACTTGAATTAAGCACTCAGAGCTGTAGAACAGTTTCTGCAGCTGCACTGTTTACAGACCAGTCTCAAAAAGCTTCTGAAGGTGTGCCAGCTCACTCTTCTGACAAGATACAGGCACAGTATTCTGACATATAGTCAGAAAGTAACTTGCTGTTTGATTTTTAAGTATACATTTGCTAAGGGGGGGAAGAAACATGAGATACTTCTAACAGTTTGTTTTCCTTCCCCCCCCCCCACAAACTTCTTCCACCCTGGTTCAGTTTGAGTGAAAGGTGCTATTTAATACTACAGATTAAATCTTACCTAAAGGTAGACTAAAACCAAAACCTATGTGGGAAATCAGGTTCTTTCTTCCCAGATACACTCTCCTCCTTGATCACAGCAAGATGAAACTAGCAGGTAACAAATCAGTGCAAACTTTTATTGAACTTTAATTACAGCATATATACAATAAGTTAAATATTTTTATAAATAACACAAGTCTTCATCCATTATCCAATGCCAGGTCAAAAGCCTAAGGTCAGAACATCAAAAAAACTGTCAACGTGCAGAGCAGAAATGAGAGGAGGGCACACGAGTCAGACGATATACTTGAAGCTGTAGGTGTTATCACAGGACAGCCTCTTGCCTCTGCAGCGGCCGCAGAGTTCTTGGCGATGAGGTCTTGTCATATCAATGTGCCTTTTCTTCTGAAGGCAGGTGCAGCGAGTCTTAAAGCAGCTCTTAAGAAATGAGACAGCGGGAGCTGATCAGACACAGGCATTGTGGACTGGTTTCCCCTTAATCATAAGGTACTTAGGCTGATACGCTTAAAAGAGCTTTTGTAATAAAACCCCGTGAAGTTAAGCTGCAAAAGCTTCTCACCCAGCAGCACAACACTACCCTGCACATCGCTAGACAGGATGCTGTATGAACAGAAAGCTGCTCAGGTAAAACATCTGCAAGATGAGTCCTACACTATTACCCCTCTCCCAAATGTTTCCTAGTTCTGCCAGAATTATCTTCCAGGTGACAGTGAACTTGACAGTGAACTATCAGAGCACATGACCAACTCGTGAAGCCTTACCGAAATAGCAATCTGTAACTCACCTGGCACTGGATTGCCTCCACCCGGTAGGGATTGAAGCTCTTCTGGCATTTGCGGCAGAGCTGCTTGAAGTACACCTGACAAGACGAAGTCTTCAAGTGACTATTGAGAATGACTCAATGTGCTGATACCATCACCCAAGGTTTGTGCCAAAACCACGACCGATTTCTCACAAATCGTGTCCCACTTGGAAGCGTCAGGACTTGCTTTGAAGTACCTTGTTACTCCCAGAGATGCACCACACGTAAGCACTCTCCCATCTGGTCTTGCAGTCCTTGCAGTGGAAATAGCCGTACTTCTGCTCCAAGAACTGCGGACAGAGCTCGTTCGTCACGGGACGCTCGCAGGGCAGCAGCCACAGCCGCCGGGGCGGCCTCTCCGCTCCGGAGCGGAGCCCCGGGGCTCATCACCCCCCAGAGCCCGCCCGTCCCGCCGCGCACCTGGAAGGAGGCCCGGCGCCCGGGGACGGCCCTGTGCTCCCGCGGCGCCTCGCTCGTCGCTGCGGCCTCCGCCGCGCCGTCCCGCCGCTCGGCGCTGCCGCCCTCCGCCTTCCGCTCGTCGGATGAGGCCGCGGCCGCCTCCTCCTCCTGGTGCGCGGCGGCCTCGGGCAGCGCGAAGAGGCGGGTGTGGAGCAAGGGCGAGTAGAGGGCGAGGCGGCCCCGGGCGCGGCCGGCGGGCAGCGTGCGCGGCCCCAGCGAGCACTGCACGGCGGCGTCGGCCTTCGCGTTGACCTGCACGCCCACCTCCTTGGTGTTGGCCCGGCGCAGCCGCGGCGTCAGCCCCGGGCTCACCTGCGACAGCAGCGCCTTGAGCTGCGCACGGCGGCAGCTCTCCGCGTACTCGGCCGACAGCGGCGTGGGCGGCCCCGCGGGGAAGGGGCCGAGGCCGCTGCTCTTGCTCTGCTTCCAGCTCGGCTGCTTCGGCGTCGACTCCCCGCTGCGGGCGGGCGTCAGGCCGCTCCTGAAGCCCTGGAACGAGCCGAAGGGGGGAAAGACGAAGCTCTCCATGGTGGCAGCCGCAGAAGGGTCGGCTGGGGGGCGGCTCCCGGCGCTGCCTTTATCCCGTGTGCGAGCCGGTGTTAATTGCCGCTAATTGAGGGGGAAATTGGGAGCGGCTTGCCCTGCGTGCTGGGTGCCGTTGCTCGGGCCGGAGCCCATCGCTGCCGCTCCCGCCGCCTTCGTGGCCATGAAGGTCGGGCAGGAGAGAGCTGGCGAGCTGGGGCTAACAAAAACCCCGAGGGCTGCGGGCCGTCAGTCTTTTAAAAGAAGTCTTTGTCATGGCTAAAAGCTCTTAACGTCCCCATTACTTAGGGATTGTCTGCGTGTTCCTTTTCTGTCAACTGCACTGTTGTGGGAGGTGGTGGGGTGTGCTTCGGCTCCCAGGCGGAAAACAAAGCGAGTAAAGTGGCTTCATGTCTGTATAATGAAATGAATCGCAGCTATACAGGCGCCGTGCTACTAGCTAATTGTCACGATGGCATCACTTTAGATGCATCGATTTTAAGGTAATAGAGTCCACATCGCGTAATTACATTCAACACGAGTGTGTACGCAAACCTGTAGAGACTGTAGACCCCTCACACCTCTGCACTTCTGCAACCGTAACTTCTCACCCTCTTTATAAAAGCACTGCATTATAAAACCCGTGGGGACAGCAGGGTGGGGGCTTGAGACGCTCAGAGCTAAAATCGAGATGGGTTGAGGTAAGGTGCTATGATTGGTTTTTCAGAGCACCGTCCACAGCGAGTAAAAAAAGCGAGATCTCAAGAGGACCGAGTTAGAACTCGTGACTGCGGCCTGGGTGGGAGGAAAGAAAACAGGATGGAGAATAACATGGAAACTACGAGGCGTCATCCGAATAAATGGCATGGCTTGTACGGTGCTATGGGAGCTATGGGAAGAAGTGAGATCTGCAGGATTAAAGGAAGTTTATCGGAAGGAGAAGGGACACGGAGAAACTGAAGATATGAAGAGATATGAAGAGGGTGACACGTGAATGAGTGAGTGCGATGAAACCATAGAGTGACCGGTATGGAGAAGTTCCACGTTACACGTTGAGGCGCTTTTATAACCCCATCGTAAACTCCGAATCACGCAACGGTTGGGGTTGGAAGGGGCCTCAAAGCCCACGCACAGTGCTGTGGGCTGCCGGGCACCAGCAGCTCAGTGCCACGCACTCGAGTGCCGCGGCTGACGGCGCCAGCAGTGAGCGCGCAGAGGGGCAGCACTCTCCCCTCAGCAAGGACCCGAAGCGCGGGCACGGCCCCCACAGCCCCGCGGCGCCCGGGGAGGCGGGCACGGCGCTGGCCGCAGCGCGCATGCGCCGGGAGGCGGCGTTGGCGCCAAGCTTTGAACGTGGCGGCGCCGCGGGAGCGCGCGGCTCGGCGGGGTCGCGCCCGCGGGGAACCCCGCGCGTGGGGCGATGCTGCGACCGCGGAGCCCTCCCGGGGGCCCGGCGGAGGTAACGTCCCCGCGCGGCCGGCGTGCGCGCTCCCCGTCGTCGCCCTTCCGGGGTCGGGCCGTTCGGTGTCAGCGGTCGGCCGCTTGTGGAGCGGAGGTGGCCGAGCTGAGCGAGCCCTGGGCCGGGCAGGGCGGCCGGGCCGTGCGCGGGGAGCTCTGCCTGAGGCGCCGCTTCCTTGTGTCCTCGCAGGTGTTCCAGTGAGGTAAAAAATGGCTTACGATCCCGGGAAAAGACCGACTTTCTTTGAAGTGTTTAAGGCGCGATGCAGTGATTCAGGTACAGCTTGCCTGCAGTAACTTGCGTTAGGGTTGCTTCGGGGTGTTGACGTGCGCTGTGTGAGCCGCGGTGCGCGCGGTTTGGTCCCTCACAGCCGGGACCGCACGAAGCGGTCATAAGGGAGCGGCCGCGGGACGGCTGCCGAGGTGCCAGGGGTCCCCAGGGGAGCGCGGCTGAGGGCCCTGCTGTGCTCAGCACAGAGCAGAGCAGCTGAGGGGAGCCCTGATGGCGGCTGCAGCTCTCACAGGGAGCGGAGGGGCAGCGCTGAGCTCTGCTCTGTGTGACAGCGACAGGGCCCGAGGGAACGGCATGGAGCTGCGTTGTGGGGATCTGTTTGGGTATCAGGGAAAGGTTCTTCACCAGAGGGCGGTCAGAGCTCGTAGACGTAGGCAATGGATTAGGAGCGTTCCTCTGTGAAGCCATGGGTTGCTCTCTATCATCCTCATGGGTCAACTCAGTAGATTCTATTCTTCTGTTTCATAGAAAAGTATTACACAGGCTGTTCTTGCGCTACTCAGTATTACCTACTTCCTTATGTACCTGTATGCAGGTCAGCCTTTGCCAAATGAGTTCTTGGTAGTATAGTGCATCAATTGTGGTATCATAGAATTGCAGGGTTCGAAGGGATCTCAAGGGACTGAGTCCAACCCCCTGGCTAAAGCAGGAACCCTACAATAAGTCACATGGGCAGGCAGAATATCTCTGTAGAAGGAGAATCCACAACCTCTCTGGGCAGTCTGTGCCAGTGCTCTGTCACCTGCACCGTGAAGAGGTTCTTCCGCATGTTAGTACTCCCTACATTCAAGTTTTAGGACATTACTCCTCGTCCTGTCACTGTGAACCACTGAGAAGATCCTGGCCTCGTCCATTTGCCTCCCACCTCCCTTAAATATTTATAAACATTGATCAGTTCCCTCCTCAGTCTTTTCCCCAGGCTGAACAGACCCAGGTCTCTTAGCCTTTCTTCACAGAGGAGATGCTCCAGGCCGTTTATCATCTGTGTGGCCGTACACTGGACTCCTAGGGGATCCCTGCCATTTTTGAAGTGGGAAGTCCAAGTTTGGACACAGTGCTCCAGATGTGGCCTCACCAGGGCAGAGTAGAGGGGGAGGATCACCTCCTTAACCACGCTGTCTGCTATAGGACATGTGGGAATGATTTTAAACTAGAAGAATGGAGGTTTAAACTGGGTTTTGGAAAAGCTTTCTTTACAGTAAGGCTGGTGAATCACTGGAACAGGTTGGTTAGCGAGGTGGTGAATGTGCCATACTGGGGACATTCAAGATGGGGCTCTGAGCACCTGTTGTAGGTGTCCCTGTTCACTGCAGGGGCATTGGACTACATGATGTTTAAAGGTCCCTTCCAATTCAAGCGATTGATCGATTCCGTGATTTATCTAGGAATAGAATTATGGCAATGGAAGAGGTAAAGCATTTTGCACCGGCATATAAATGCATCATAGATTTTCTCATCCTGTATTGAGAATTAAATCTGTACAGCTAATTGGGGTGTTCTCTTATTTGTGTCATTAAGATTTCCATGGTTGGTTGGTTTGTTTGTTTGTTTTTTCCGTATAGTGATAGACTTGGGGCCCATAAGTCTTGACTGGTTTGAAGAGCT
This sequence comes from Callipepla californica brunnescens, assembly GCA_023055505.1. Taxonomy (NCBI): domain Eukaryota; kingdom Metazoa; phylum Chordata; class Aves; order Galliformes; family Odontophoridae; genus Callipepla; species Callipepla californica. The sequence goes on along the minus strand of JALIRH010000001.1, from coordinate 103,604,204 downwards.
CAGCTCAGAAGCACCCCTGTATGAGCCTAAGTTGTTAGGAGAACCTGATGGTCCTGTTGGTTGGCTTGATCAAACTTTTAAAACTCCAAAGGCAAAATCCTCTACGTACAGCCAGCTGGCATCAACTCCACTGATTTTTAAAGAACAAAATACAATGCCACCTTTTTCTTCTCCTGGAAAAGAATTGGATCAGAAAAAAATGGGAACAAGTAAGTAACTTTTTACCTGCTAGCCAGTGTACCTATCCTTACTGGACAGAAAGATGATTCTATTGAGAATATATGCAGGATTTTATGTAAGAATTGCTTCTGTGGAAGATGTTTAACTCTTTCCCTGCAGTGTTTGTACATTTACCGTCCTCCTAGTGACAAGATGAGCTTTTCTAAGTAGGTTCCAGGTGAACACAGGGCTGCTTATTGTTGAACTTGTCCTTAGGCCCCAAAGCAGAGTCTTTAAAGATGTCGAACCATCTCACCATTCAGATATAGCTTTGCTTCCATAGGACGCTGTTACCCTCCTCATTTCTCTTAAGATTGTTTCTGATCTTGTGCACAACTTAGGTGAGACCACAGTTCTAACTGAGCTATACACCTTCTGTAGTATTTTAAGTCCCTGGTGAATTACTGGTAGCATTTCACAAGGCAGAAACAAAGGAGCCCTGCGATGGTTCTGTTTCATAGCAGACACTTGTTTAGGCTCCCTGCTGAAGAGAAGTCTATTAATGAAGTTTCAGTGGTTGCCCATGTCTGGCCCAAGGTCTTGTTCTCTGTTTCCTTGGTTAGTCAAGTGGCTCCTGTGCCTCTGTTTGCTTCTTGTGAGAGCATGGATGGAAGTGAGATCTGGTACTGGGGTGCAGACATGCAGTGTGTATACACTTAGAAACTCAGGAATGGAGAGGAATGCAGAAATCTTAATTTCAGAAAAGGAAACCCACTGGCATTTTCTCACTGGGAACTGTTTTGAGTGGGTGCTTGTTCACACCAGAAGCTCGCTGTCAGGAGGGTTCTGCTGCTTTGCTGGGCATGCTTTCACTTTTACCTGGAGATGCATAGAATTGAAGCAGCTCTGCTGCCAGTACCGTTGGCAGCACCTCCTATAAGAGTTTCAGAAATCATTTTTTGTTTAGTGCTCCTTACTGAAATCAGGAGGTGTATATCTTAAGTAAATTTGATAATGCATGTTTGGATATACTGGGTTTCCTCTAAGGGTAGTTTCTGCGATGATATTAAGTGCACAATATAGTGTAGCATGCTGACATGGAATAAGTAGCTTGAATAATGTCTTGGAGATACACCGAGACTAATCTTTATCAAATTAGTCAGGTGACAAAATGAGTTCTTTTTGACTGTATGTGTACTTTTGGCAGAGATATGGTGAGCTCTATTTGGTTTAATGTGGGTTTTGTACTAAAATCATATTTTGTGTAATCTTTTTAAAGCTTGTCTTTACACTTAAAAATAGAAACTGATACTGCAAGATTATGTTGCTTGCTGTGTCTTATGTTGCAGGCAGAGAGAATTTACTAAGTCCAACTATTGCAGGAAGAAAAACAGATCAAGAGAACCAAATAGTTGCTTCTCCTCATGGGATCTGCCACAACTGCACTGCTGCTAGGTATGCTAAATTTGTCAATGCAGATAAGAGAGAAACTGGATTTTAAAGGAAAAGCACTTTAAAACCACTGTATTTTTCTGCTTAGCTTCAGAGTAGTGAACGATCTCATATATCTTGTATGTTTATGATGCTTGTACGTTGCTAAGCAGATTGAAAAGAAAACGCTGGCTAATTCTGCAGACTTCTTTGCTTTTATGTGATCTTATTTTTCTGCTCCTTTGTAGCTGGTATGTGACAGTTATTGACAGTATTTCAGCTTCCCAAATCCTTAGTGTCCAGTGCAAGAACTAAGAGCCGTGGTGCATTTTTACAGGAGTAGTTTGTAAAACTGTATGTCATCCTTATTGTGGTGTTTTAGTAATGGCCTTGGTTTGGTTTTTTTTGCACTTAAATGCATATTTTTTAGGTTAATCTCCTGAAGGTTCTCATGTTGATTATAAAGAACACTTAAACTAATTACTTGATTAAAATAAATTAATTGGTCAGTTTCCATAGTTTCATGCAGCATGTTAAGACATTGATGATTCTGTTGAAGTCCAGCACACTGCTGATCAGCTAAATATCACTGAAAATCAACATATTTCACAAAGGAGGCATTTCACTGTTTGACTTAAACCCAGTAGAGTCTAAAATTCAGACTGGCAGTTAGAAGAAGTCTGTTTTATTTCATCAGCTGTGGTTGCAGAGAAAAGAAATAATGGAGGCAGTAACGTACGTAATGTCTGCTATGAATATTTACTGTTATTTTCAGAAACTGATATGTTACATTTCTTTATTTTGCAGCCCAACTATTTTAAGGAATACTTACAGAACACCACAGAGAAGTAGTATGCCTGGTTTGTATTTTTGTGTTTTCATTCTGCGAACTATCTGACACCTGTAGGTATGTCTTCATTTCTCAGGTCGAGTTTATTGTCCTCATTGTGTTAATGTTTTGTAGGACAATATGGAAGCTTGTTCTGCACACCAAAATTTCTGGAGGTAAATATTTCATGTGCTTTATTTTCTTTTTGTGGAGTGGAGTGTTTAGAATTCTGTATAAAATATGTATGTTTTTAATACATTTCCAGATCCGAACTCCAAAACGCATTTCTGAAAGTTTGGGAGCGGAAGTGGATCCAGAAATGTCCTGGTCAAGTTCTTTAGCTACTCCTCCTACGCTTGGTGCGACTGTGATAATAGGTAACTCTGAAAATGAACAGTTGCCAAGGGTTCAAAGCTTCAGGTTATGACACTGTTGTTACTTTAGAACTCTTTGCAGTGACGCTTTGTGGGTGACTGTAAATAATTTCATTTTTTTCTATTCAGGGTTACATTGTTTATTCTTGCTTTGCAAACGTTTTCTCATGTATAAGGATTTAGGGGATGTACATTTAGAAATAGGACAGCAAAGCGTGGAAAGATGATTGGTTAATGATTCCTTGTGTTTCTTCTATCAGAAAACTAGACAGTTAAGTCATGTGAGTGTATTACTGTGTCAGGTTGCAGCATGCTGACTCAGCAGCAGTGCTGGCGTTGGCACTTTGAACTCTCTCTGGGCTCACTGCTTTACTGGTGCAGGTAGGCAGGCTGAGATGCTGATTCCATTGAAGGCTGTATTTCCTAGATTATTCAGACCAAACAATTCCTGGACCTTATTTCCTGTGCAGCTGTACAAATAGCTGTGCCAGTATGACTGAGCTGGTGGCTGCTTGAGTGTCGCCAACAGTGGTGCCAAACATCAAGCCTTGACTTAAAGTGTTGTTGTAAGTGGAATTTCTTCAGCATGGCAAGCAAGCAAAAATGAAATTTGAATTTGTGGGCTGATGATAAAAAACTCTTGAGAAAATGGGAAGACCTGGATGTCTGCTTATCTATTGGCAGTGCTTTGTTTGTTTGTTTGTTACTGTTAAACCATCTCTGTATGTGATAGTATGCAAAGTATACAAACTTGTAATGTGTTTGCATGCAAAGCATCTACAGCATAATAGGAGTGCATACCAAAACTGGAGATCCCCTTTGTTCATGGTTACCAGGTGTTATTCTTCAGTGGGTATTCATGACTTCTAAATGATGTGACTTGAACAACTGGGGAGGCACCTGTAGCTTAATGGTACTTTTTTAGGAAGTGAGTTCTGCTCTGAACTCTCCTCATTTTTTCATTTCCTGGATGTGCACAATTATCCTATAGTCATGAAGTCCACTTTCTGCCATCTGTGTCCTGTAAAAGGAAAAGTCATTTGTCTGCTAAGAAAGAGGAGTTCAATTTATTAACCTTAATACCATATAGGAGCCTAGATACCACATCTATGAAAGGTGTTGTTTCAAGGTACTGCTCTTAAATCATCTTAAAAGTAGGGTTCACATTCTCCATTTGTAATGAAGCTGAAAAGATATTACTGTTCTTGTGGGTGGAAATGAAGAGGGGAAAAATAATACCAGAGCCCTGGTAGTGGCTTGGAGAGCTCATCCAGACAATGTGGGAGGAAAACAAATAGGGAGCAGCACCATGAGTAACAGCTGGGAAGGGGAATGGCAGCAGTAGTGGGCTCTTAGTGGTAGGCTGGCACGCCTACACAGCAGCAACTGGATTATATGACTTTGCGTTTTATGCTGTTAAAAATGCATGTGCTGTCCCTCAGACACACCTGTAGGGTGTTTTACTTAGAACTTCTAGTTAGTTTTATTAGGGGGTTTTGCGTACAGATTTAAGGTGCATTTAAAATAATCAAAAGAAAATCTCCCAAATTAACTGGATTTCAGCACACAGCGAATTGCTCAGGAGCAGATGAATTGACTTCTCTGTCTTTCTTCTAAAGCTACAGAAGCAAAGCAACAGGATGAAAGAGCTGAGATAGTAAGTAGTTTTTAAGAGCTGCACTGTTCTTTAATTTCAGTTAAGTTCTTTAATTTTATTCTTACATTCCTCGAGCCCAGTACAAGTAATCCTATTGTTTCCATTCTAGGTCTTCCTGTCTGGCTATTCTGGCTATTTTTAAAAGTTACTGCTTGCTAAGCTAAGCTTGCAAAGCGTAGCTACAGATCGTATTTTCACAAATACCCCCTTTGAGGAATATTTTCACTGTAAAAAATAAAAAATAAATTTAGGTTTAGTACCAGTGGGAGTCATTCGGAGAAAAAGCAAAACTAGGAATCGCAACATACTGGTTATCGGAGGGTTTACCTGTTCCATTTTGTTCCCCTTCTGTCAGAGTTCTGAGTTATTGTTTGACTTAAGATGTCCAATAAGTTCTTTTGCTCAACCCCTACACCAGGAGTTAAAATTGAGACTTCATTTCAGTCCTTCAGTGTTGTTAGGGAAGGGGCAGGTCCTGCATAACTGTAATTTTACTCCATGTATATAAAAGCTGAATGATTATTAAGACTGAAAACCAGGAACATCGCTACTGGGATTTTTATTGTGAGGGATGCAGAGTTATCTAGAAAATGCAGCTGTCTATAGCTGCGTGCTTTGCTGTTGGTGTCGCTGCTACATAGGGTGTACAAACAGATGTTCCATATCATCTTTGGCTGTCTCTTTGGTTTGCAGATTCTGCGCAACTTTTTTCCTAAAGATGATGAGTGTACTGCGAAGAATGATACAAGTCTGCTGTCGGTACCAGAGACAGAAAGGCTAAATGCCAAAGATGACTTCAGAGATCTTGGTAAGCTTTGGTGTTTTACTGCTGTTACGTGAGGGAAGGCTGAGGATAAGTTACATGGTATGGCTTATTTCCTCTGCCAGCTGTCTGCTCCCGTAACTTTGTTAAATGGTTTGCCTTTGTGGATTTAGTGCAGCCACTTGAAAAACAAAAACAAATTCTGTTTAGTCTGTGAATCAAATCAGGTTGCAGTGCCATTGGATGGCAGCTGGGTTTGTACTGGCGTAAATGAAGGCATGAGACCGTCTGAGAAAGATGAGAGGGAAAGGGTACAGGCTCAAGGGGGAGCAAGGCTGCTGCCGATGACTGTTGAATAGCTTTAGTGTAATTACAAAGTGTCACCTCAGCACTCATTCTTCTGTGGTGAGTTTGTACTTATTTCACTTACTGATAGCTCAAAGCATGACAAAACTATGAAAAGGGAATGTTATCTTTTTTTTTTTTTTTGACAAATGCAAAATATACTTAGGCAAGGAAAAGGAAGTTTTGATTTTCTGTTCTTAGAATATTAGTGCACAAGTGAAATGAGCTCATTAGGTTGAGATTTTTGGTTATTTTGAGAAACAGACAGAAGGCAGGAATATAGACAGAAATTTACTAATCGTGTGGATGTAAGAGGATGTGGTAGACACTGACACAGGCTAGATGGGATGATGCATCCTTGGGATAGTTATCCCTCCTCCTTTCCTGAATTGAGGGGAATGCTATAAAAGCATTGTTTGACGAGTGTAAAGAATTGTGAAATAATCAGCTTGCTGTTTGACAAGGAGAGCTGAGAATGCTGGGGTCAGATAAGTGTTGTGGCTTGAAGAGTCATGTGTACTGCTGGTGTGTAGTGAAGATTTAAGCATGCTAAGGGAGAAAAGGGAATTAAGAGAAAAGAATTTGAGTGCTATATTTATAATGATTCCAATTTGCACAGTTTCAACAATCATTCCACAGTATCCGGAGCAGAAATGTTCCCAGCCTCTAATGTTGAAGACTTTTTTTTTTTTTTTTTTCTTCAGGAGAGATGTTAAGAAAAGGGATTCAATAGTTATTTGCTTAGTTAGGACATCATTTGGGGGGAGGAAAGTCAAATTCTCTTTGTCAGTCCTAGTTTTTGAGGTTATTTGTTGTTTCCCTGACACATCAGTGAACTTAGGAAAGTTCATTTTGACCTCTGTTTTTATACTGTTGATGGGATTTTTTTTTCTTCCACTCCTTGGCATTAGAATATTCAGTGTATATAATGAGTATCTTCAAATTCATTCAGATATTTCTGGCTTGCTTCCTGTTTTCCTGTAATAGCTCCTGTTTAAGATAATAGTAGTACAAATGGGTAGTGTTGGAATACTCTCACAAATTATTACAGGACAAAAGGATGTGCATACAGAAGTTACTCCAGAGGAATGCACCTTATTAAGGGAAAAGAACTAGTACCTCTAGTCTGTATTGTTTATAGTTTCTTCTTTTTGAGATCTGATTTAGATACCTTCAGGCAAAAAATAGGAAGTAAAGAGCATGAACAACTTTGAGATGTGTTGAGAGAGGTGGCTTTGTGCCGTCGTTGGAGTCTATTACAGTTAGCTGTGTAGTGAAAAGCACTGAGAAGTGGTCTATGGATCTCCAAATGGGAAATCTTTCAGGCATTAGTGCATTTAATAGTTGTAGTAAAATATATACAATATAGACACATAGTTTTGAGTTATAGTTTCATATTGGAGAGTTTCACCACAGCACCACCACAGTCCTCAGGAGCCTGGGTCGTCTGCGCCAATACATCACTTGCCACCTGCCTCTTATCTCTAACAGCTGCTGTTAGAGAGTAACCTGTTGTAAAGACATACACATTTATCTTTCCAGACTGATTCCTGAGTGGAATAAAGGTAACAATGACGAACTGATGCATAGAAAGTTCTGCACAAATGTGCATGGGAACTCCTTCACAGTGCAGTGACGGAGCACTGGCACAGGCTGCACAGAGAGGTGGTGGAGTCTCCTTCTCTGGAGACGTTCCAGACCCGCCTGGACGCCTACCTGTGCAACCTGGGCTAGGGAGCTGCTTTGGCAGGGGGTTGGACTCCACGATCTCTGGAGGTCCCTTCCAACCCCTACAATTCTGTGATTCTGTGTAACAACCATAAAATTGAATGCTGTATTTATGCATTAAAATACAATGCTTTTCTGAAGTTATTTCCTGAAACATAATTACCACCTTTTTTTTTTTCCCCTGCCCATTTTCTCTAAACTATTCAGAGTCAGAGGTGTTAGATGATATATTTGCTGAGACAGCTAGCTTTGAGGATTCATTCAACTTGCCTGCTGAATCCAGTGGAACTCTTCTGCTGTTGCCACATGCTCTGGATGCAATAGAGAAATGTGAAATAAAAATAGATGAAGAACAAGGAAAGGGTGGTGTTCCTTCTGAACAACCTGTTAGAAGAAAGACTGCCATTTCACAGGAGGTGAAAGCTGCTAACTGGACTGAAAAAAGCTGCTGTGTTGAAGTGAACAATTCTGTATTCCAGAACTCTGATGAGGTTATGGTGGATAGTAAAGACAGCTGCTTAATAGGGAATGAAAAAGAATTGGAGCATCTTAGGATTGCAGGAAACTTGCAAGATAATGGAACACAGAAGTCATCTGTGAATGAGAAGCTTGTAAAAGACGTGCTGCCTTCATCAAGCCAGTGGTCTCAGCTGAACTTGTCTGATCTTGATGTAACTCATCTGGAAATGTCTGTATGTAGCTCTCCACCATCTGTCTTACATAGAGAGAAAGGTCTAGAAGAGAAGTCAGTACTAATGACCAAGGATGATGCTGTAGAAACATCTTTACTGAATACTTCAGGCTTGAAAAATGCACAAGAGTTCTTGAGTTCTGATAAATTGGCAAATTGCAGTGATACGAAAATATCTAAAACCAACCCAACATCAGAAATAACTCCAGTAAAATCTGAGTGTGAGAGTCCGAAGTTGGCAAAAGGATGTGCAACTGAGGAGATCTCTAAAATGAGCTTTTTAAACTGTAGTTCTTTTTCAATTGAAAGTACAAATATCATGGAGTATTCTGTAGTCTACAACAGCACCTTTTCCACACATTTAAAAGCAGCTTCGAAGTCTGTGGTAACTGATGTTGTGTCTCACCAGTTCATTTGTAGCGCTACATCTCCAGATGATTGCAGTGACCTACATTTAACAAATAGCAAAAACATTCTTAGAAAATCTAGCTTTAAAAGCCTAAATACGTTATCTAGATTGAGGAAGAAGTCCAAGAGATTTATTTATACAATAAATAATACTTTAGTGTATCAGGAAGAAAATGTACAGAAAGAAGTGACTTCTGAATCACCTGCTAATCCCGCGTTAACACATTTGGAATCTGATTCACATGAATTCAAAGGTTGTCAGGTGGCCACGGATGGTAATCAAGGTATGTTATTAAGCTTTTCTTTGTTTTTGGTGGATTCTCCATTTACTAAATGCCTTTTCTGTAAATACTTTACTTAAAATTGTGTAAAACATTGTATTTGTGATCAAGCAGATCTGCTATTTTGGTAACCAGGGTATGGTACCGATCTGTCATAGTGACAGAAGAGCATAAATGTTTTCAAGTAGTGTGGTGCTCATTTACTGTTTTCACATCAGGTTATCTTCTGCAATAGAAACTTCCACAGTGAGTCACTCTTCTAATTGATGTGCTTAATTGTGTTTATCACTGCTGTTCAGACATCCAGAGTGTCGAGGGCCATGATCTCTTAGATATTATCAACAGAATGTTAAAGTTGAGTTATTTTTTTTTCTAAAATTAGAGGATTTACGACTGTTGATCTGCTTCTTCTAGAAGCACAAAATATTTAATGTATACATATATATTTAATGAAAGCAGGGGCATACACCTATTTCTAGAAGCTGTTACTCCTGGTGGAAAAATTACTTAATGTTAGGAACAGAAGTACTGTTCTGTAAAGTTTGAAACAAATCCTTCTGTTGAGACGTGAGGAATGGAAGTCCTTCTCTTCAAATTTCATTACGATTAATTATTTATTTCTTCAAAGATAGCATTAACTGCAGCCTGCTCACTTGTTACTAGCTACTAGAACAAAATTAGATGAGACAGATCACAAATCCTTTCAAGGCATTCACATTTGAAAAGTGTTATTTATGGTACCAGTGTTAAACATATGTAGAAAAGACCACACAGGCCAAAATTGTATGAAATTTTTAATTTGCATTTGTTTGAATAAATGAGAGCTAGTTTAACATATCTCCTCTATAATGTCTTTTCTTGCAGACTGCTTGCTTTCTGCTGAGAGGCAATTAAATATCAAAGAAAATCATTTCAACACTTCTACCACGGAGGAAGATACGATGGATAACTCATCTGATAATTCTGTCAGCATTAGGCCAAAGCAAGAGCTGAGTGACTCAGGGAAAAACGCAAGAGAGTGTCAGCCTGCTACCTCATTTAAATGCATAGAAGCATCGCATGCTCAGAGTGAAGGAACAGCAGACTGTTTAAATAGTGGAAGAATTTCAAATATAAAACGTAAGGCGCTGACTTCAGCATGCCTAATGGCAGGAAGGCGTTCCGGATTGTTTCCTGAAGACTGTTGCTTAGGGAAAGGCAAGAATGATACATCTGTCAGTTCTAAAGTGAACAGTCAAGTTACTGTACCTCAGAGCCCTAAAGGACAGCCACCACAGTCCTCTCCCAGTAGTGATTGCTTGATTGATATGCACCATGGTGCTGCATTTGTGACAAGCAGCAAGTTCAACAATACTTCAAGTCGGGTCAAGTTTGGAATGAACATCGTCAATAGTAACTCTTGCAATAAAATTTCAGCTGATAAAAAACATACTACAGATCAGTTGTCCGTAGCTGAATGTACGGAAATAATTGCACCTTTGGGAATAAACTGCTTAGAAAACAACAGTACTGGCTTAAAACAACAGGGGGCAAAGGATGTAGCTGAAAGTCAAGGAACGCTCTCTGTTGAAACCAGTGAAAGCCGTCCAACAGCTGTTTGGAATAGTCTGTCTGCAGAGATTGATGAAGAATTCCTGGATTCTGTAGATAATAATTCTTTAACTGAAGTGGTTTCTGAAGAAGATAGACAAACGGCACAAGTGTATTGCAGCAGAAAACCAGTTGAGAACCTAGAACAGAAGGAGAAATCATCAGGAGATATTAATGTATGCAGTTCAAGTCTGAGCTTTGGTGGCTTCCAGACTGCTTCCAATAAGCAGATTAAGTTATCTGACAGCAGCATAGCAAAAGGCAAAATGCTGTTCAAAGATATTGAAAATGAATGCTTTGAAGCCTCTTCCATGGAAAGAGTCAGAAATGTTTCAAATCAAGTTCAAAAGGAGGATGTATTTTCCCTGGAAAGCAAAACAGGCAGTACTTTATCTGGTTCACAGACAAGGCACGTGCAGTTTATTCCACACAAAGTTAATATATGTAAAAGCTCACCTAGAAGTCAGCTATCCATGCAAGAGTCAAATCAGTCTTTGACTGCAAGCCAAGAAGCTGAAGTTGCTGAACTTTCTAGTATCTTGGAAGAAACGGGTAGCCAGTTTGAATTCACACAATTTAGAAAGCAAAATAACATGATACCAAGTCATGTTCAGCATTTTGGAGCAACAAATGTGGAAAATGCTTCTGAAGCAGGGGAAGATACTAATTTCTGTAGCGCTCTTCAATCTGGAAGTTGTGTGATAAATGAGTATTGCAGTAAACTGAAAGGTGAAAATGAAGAATGTAAAATGGTAGAACATGAAAAAGAAGACACGGTGGTTTTCTATAAAAATAATAAAAAAGTTACTTTTACTAACTTGAACAGAAACGAGAGTGGAATATCCGACCACGAGAGCTGTCCAGTACCTTTACAGGCCAGCTTTTGTAATTTTGTAGGATTTACTTCAGCTGGAGGTAAAAAAATAAATATTTCTAAGGCAGCTTTGACCAGATCTGCAGAGCTTTTCAAGGACTTGGATGATGACAACTTTTTGTTTAAACCTTCTGAAACTAATACCGCATGCTACAATTCAGATGGGCACGTGTCTTCTAACAGGGAATTTGTCAGATGCCAGGCAAAAGAAGATAAAGGAGGAATTCTTTGTGTTCCAAACATCAAAAGTGTAGGTCCCATTTCCCACCCTTCAGAGAAAAAATACACAGAAAATGTTAGTACACCGTGTAAGGAAAATGTAGAAAACTGGACAGAAATATTAAGTGATAGTGAAAATGTTGATTTCAGTTGTACTAGTGCTGGATATTCTGCCTCTGGAATGAGAAACAGTTTGTCATCCTTTAAAAAACCTCACCAGAACTGTAAAATTTCTGATCAGCTTCTGAATCAAGCTGGCAGCCAGGCTGAAGGTTGTTTGCAAGAAGACTCTTTATATGCGATGTGTCTAGGAGACAATATTGCCAGTGCGGAAGAACATGGTTTAAGTGTTTCAGGTGAAATGGGAGACCTGTCACCTAATCAGAAGGAAGACAGAAAGCAGGAAGATGAGCAGCACCTGCTGCAAAACTGTCAAGCTGCAGATGCTGATGCTGTATCCGTTTCTCATTTACCTGTATGCAGTTCTCTACGTGATCTCAATGTACAGTGTGAGGAAAGAGATGCAGGTGTTGCAGAGAACTCTAGTAAACAAAAGACAGATTGTGTCAGTGTGGAAGGAGAAGACTCCTCACATAAGAACCTGCTTGTGAATGAAAATGGGATAAAAATGGGCTCGTACCAACATCATCAAGTACATTCTGAGCAAGAGACAGATGTTAAGGGAACTTACCTGACTGGTTTCCACACTGCTAGTGGCAAGAAAATAGCAATAGCTGATGGGTTTTTGGCTAAAGCCGAACAGTTTTTTTCAGAAAATAACATTGACTTAGGAAGAGATGATAATGGTGATTTTGAGGACTGCTTAAGGAAATGTAATAAAAACTGTGTTAAAGACTGTGACTTATGTATGGACAGTGTTGCTCAATGCAATGTAGATGTACTTAATTTTAAAGAGAAGTTTGTTCCTGAAGAACCTGGGGACCAATTGAAGCAGACGATAGAGAGGAGTCCCATTGAACGAGCTATCAATCATGGCAGCTTTAAAGTGGCTGCGCTTGTGGATGTGGATGAAGATTGTGAAATAAATTTGGCAGCATCACATTTGAAATGTGGCAGTGAGAAGACTGACTCAAAGCATTTAAATAAACCTGACTGTAATACAAACTGCTTCACAAGCACTGTAGATAACACTCACCGAGAACAGTCTGAAGTTGCTCTTCCTGAAGATGGGACTGATATAACCTGCTTACAGGAAACATCACTTGATGCTGAAAATAGAAAGAGTGATCCGAAATATGTTGTGTTCAGTACAGCAAAAGGTAAAGCAGTCTCTGTTTCAGAAAGTGCACTAGCAAGCATCAGACAGATGTTTCAGACGGACTGTAGTGAATCTGCAAAATCTGAAATTGAAACTAAATCAGGAACTAATCAAACAGACATAGCTGGAAATTTGTCTTTCAGCATACATGCTGGGGGTCCTGGTTTTACTACATTTTTAAGTAATACAAAAAGTGAGGCTGATGTAGCTGCATCTCATTTTATTAATGAAAATGGGAATCTTAGTGAAAACAATCACCAAGGTGCAAACACGTTTGCAGAGGCAGATTCTATTCCAGATTCTCAGATGCAATGCTTTGAGCAGGAGAGTAAGCTTTCAGGACACTTGCCTGTGCCAGGTAAGCACATAGAGCAGATGAAGCAGTCAGGTCCTTCAGGCAACCTTGGATTTTTCAGTACAGCAAGTGGGAAGCCTGTGCAGCTATCAGAAGAGTCACTAAAGCGAGCTAGACAGCTCTTCTCTGAAGTGGAAGGTAGCCATTCATCAGGGTTACATGATGCACTTTTACCTGAGGAAGATACTGAAAAACCCAGGAGCCATGATGAAATACTTACTAGAGAAATGCAGCTAGCACTGCCAGGAGGGAAGGGGAATGCTGGCACTGATACGATTTCAGGTCCTGCCTTGGGCTTCAGCACTGCAAGTGGAAAGCAAGTGTCAATCTCTGAGAGCGCCTACCGGAAAGCAAAGGCAATTTTACAGCAATCAGATGACTTTTTAAGCAGTGAGTTCAGTGTTACAGATGAACTTTGTGAAGTTAAAGACAGCGGTCAACGTGCAAAATGTTTAACTGGTAAAGTAATCTCAGAATCCAAAACTGAAAAAAGCTGCAGTGAGAAGCTTGACTTGGAAAGCATTCACCCTGAAGAAATTAAGTCTTTTCCAGGCGTTCACCATGTTAAAATCACTGAGTATGTACCACAAAGTAAGAGAAACAGCCAGTCAGCATCATTTAAAAATAGCTATGAGCAAGAAGAGACCGGATTATTTAGAAAAGGAGAGCTGAAGCTGGGAACGAAAACAGAGTCTGAAGCAGATTTGTGCTGTGCCACATCTAAAGCAGAAATTGGCATCTTCCAAACTCCAAAAGGCTACTTGAAGACGGAGGCTGTGAGAAGTGCAAAAGCTTTTGTGGAAGATGATCTTTCGGACTCTGGAGTACAGGTTAAGTCTGTGCAGTCCTTCATTGGCAGAATGTCAGATAACTTTCAAAATAAGCCCCTAGGGAAGAGACACTTGGAAGAAAAAGACTCACTTGGTAAGTCTTACATTTGTTTCAATTATAATAGGTTGTTACGATTTTGCATTTAGCATTGATTTTTTTAAATCATTGTTTTCTAGAAACTGACTTCTTTATACCTTACTATCAGTGGCAAAAATTCTTCCTATGTTCATCTTTTTGCAGCCTTAAATGCACAGCTGGATTTTGTAATTGTGAAGGTGTGCAGGTTTAGAGGTTTTAACATAAGGGTATAGGAAGGAGATCCAGCTTCTTTTCTTTTTTTTTTCCTCTCTGCACAGATCTAGCGTATTTTAATTGAAAAATGAGTACTAGTATTTCCATTTTCACTATCTTGTGCCTTGTAGGTGAGGACAGCATTTCGTGCATATTGGAACTGCCAATCAGACATGAAAAATAGCTGTTTAAGAACACACCCTCTTACCACTTAAAGTCGATTTGATTCAGGGCTGTAGTGTTGTACGTAATGCTTTACGTGGTCAAAGACACTGCTCAAGGGCCTGGGCCAGCCAAAAGCTGTCTATGGGAAGCGGGTTGCCATGGGCTTGTGTAGCTGCACAAGTTCAGGTGCAGGTGTTGGGAAGACTTCATGCAAGAAAGAGTGGGTAGGCATGAAAAGGCAGGTGGGGGTCTGTCAGCCCAACCTCAGTCAGCCCACACCACAGCTGAGCCGTAACCTGGAGGGAGCAGACCTACTGACTGCAGAGTGGTCTGTTGCAGGCTGCATTGCATGGAGCCTTGAAACCATTCTCAGTAGCACTATACTACTATTTCTTGTGTAGAAAACTTTCCAAAGTGTGCTGCAGTAGCTCTGTGTTGGAAAAGGATGTTAAAGTCATCCAAAAGCTTGCTAATTCTGCTTGCTACGACTGCTTCAGTGCTTTATTTTGAAATTTAGATGTACAGTGTTGGCAAGAAACTGAACTTAATAGAGATATCCCTGTTTCTATTCTAGGAGAACCTCCAATTAAAAGACAACTACTGCTTGAGTTTGAGAAGACAAAGATTCCTCCCAGATCTCTGAAACCTTCGAAAACCACTCCTGATGGTAATCCTAGTGTTCTTGTGTCCTAAGCACTGATCTCACATTAGGTGTTACCTTTAAAATCCTTCAATTTCCTGTTAACTAACAGAAAGAGATTGCTTAAGTGATGCTTTCATCACCATAGTCATGAACATTCAGGGAGACTGCTCTGGTAATGCCTGTGCTGACCTGAAGTCATGTCATTCATGGTATGCCTTACCATGTGGTATCAAATACATTAAACTGCACTGCTTCTGCTGTATTTCCAGCATGGTGGGAATCCATCCAGTTTCTCGTAGAAGTAAAGTTCTCAATTTCCATTTTCAGTGTGAGGAATGTGTTTTACTGATCCGTGATTTTTCAATCAAAATTTGTATCTACAGGAAAATAAGAAGGTGCTGATGATTTTATCTTATAATAATCGGTGAGGAATATGCTTACTGATAGCTGTGTTACAGATACTTTTAGTATTTCATACCAGACAATCTGGAAGCTCTGGAAAATGAAAATTAATGTTTTGAAGTTTGAGCTGATGCTTTGTGGGGAGCTCGTTATGATTGATGTGTTAGGATACTGTGACTCTGAATGCTGCTTTTGCTCGTGGGATAAGCTGAGTTTTTCAAGGAACTTGTTCCTTGGAAGCACTGCATGCTATGTTACCTAGAATTCAGATGCAGTGTGCACCTAGTAAATCAGAAGAGCATGTGCAGCTAGTAATTACTGCCAACCAGCCTGAGATGAGAGGTGTTTCTTTACAGCTGCTGCTTGTTTAAGCTTTGGAGATGATAGAGCATGTAAAGTAATCCACTTTGTATCGATTGTTTTGGTGTTACGGAGGACTTCCCCTTTCACACACAGGGTGCTGTAATATTGCTGGTGATTCTGTGCAACATTTCTTGCATCTCATTACTGTGATGTCCGTTTTTAATTGCCCCAGCCAGCTGCCCTCTAACCTAGGTAGTGACCTGCATTACTCGTTGCAAGGATTGAAAAGCCGATGACATGTCCCTTGAAGCTGTAAGGCAGTGGTGCTAAGTGGTGGCTGGTGTTGTCTTTGTGAGATCTGGTCCAGTTTTGTTCTACATTTATTGTCCCTTTAAGCAACCTTCTACACCTCGTTGCTTAAAATGGAATTGTATCTGAATTTCTTCTGCGAGTGAGAATTAATACTTTTATTAAAATACTTCGAAATATTATCTAGATTTTTTAAGGAGGAGGCTGCAGTGAGAGTAATATTTAATCTGAGATTGTTTTCTTTCACTGCATCAGATGCGGGGGAGAAAAGAAACAATATTTTCAGTAGTTCATGGGAAATTAAAACCACTTCTTAAACACCTTCTTCCAACTTCTAGACAGTTTCTTAGACTCTTGATGGGGTATGCCGTTACCCACAAAGCTGGCTTCCTTCTGGCAGTACAGAAGCACCAGGCATTTATGGATACTATAGTAACTGCAGTGGCTCACCTACATCAGTGTAACTAGGATTAGATTTTGTAACTCGGTATTTGAGTCCTAGAAAGTGCCTCTTGTGAACAAATGTGTCGATCACTGCATGCTGCTGAATATCTTGTAAGCATGAAATTAATTTTTTAAGTTTTTAATGGAATTTGTAAGTTGCTGTCAGAGAATAATTTTATACCCTTCATACATAAGTAATCATCCTACCCTGCAGCAGAAACTAACACTGTTACTCTGGTGGAACAAAGGAAAACAGTTCTCATTTCCAGAACAGTCCTGCCTCTGGCTTTGGGAGCGTGTGGCATCTTGCATCGGTGACTTGTCATCTGAAACTTCCTCCTGGAAACCTAAGGGCATCCAAAAAAAGGTTTCAATTCCAGGCTGACGTGATTTACATCTGTTGCTAACAGCGAAATAAGCACATCCTTAGAAAGCTGGAAAGAGAAGTTCTGTGCAAATGTACCCTTTTCTGTTGCAAATGTAGTTGTTGGGTTTTGTTGTTGTTGTTGTTTTTTTAAAGTTGCTAAATGAGTTCTGAATTGAATGGGAAGCCTGGCTGGAATTAAATACGTGTTAAGCGTTTCTATTTCAGGAGCCTTGCAGGCTTACAAATGGGAGCTTTGGGGAGTTCAGCATTGTGATCGTTTATCTTTTAGATCTGTTTGCAACTAGTGTGAAGAACAACTGAGGCTTAATTAGAGAGAACCTCAGCTAATATTTGGTTTTCAGTCTCTGTTTTTACTGCCAAGAACCTGAAATAAAACGAATCAGAACTCAAGTGCCCCGAAACGTGTTGGAATTTGTTCTGCATTTACAGTTTCTTCAAATGACCGCCAGTCACTGACACTTAATGCTTGCCAAGCTTTTTTTTTTTTTATATTGAACAAGGGAACATAGGTTTGTTTTGTAATTTTTTTCTGTGAAAAAAGATGGCAAGTCATTGAGTGTCATCTTTCCCAAGATCTCCCGCAGTCAGTTGTTTTCAAGAGAGAAGAATCTTTAAGGAAAATATGAAATCTTGAAATGGAAAAGTAAAATAAGTATCAGTCCCACGAGGCTAACCTCACATTTTAACTTAGCAGGTATATATGTTGGGCCACACGTGATTTACTAGAATATTAGGAATATTATTTCTAGTGGCCATCAGATCATGAGACAGACACTTCATATTTTGTATTATTTGGTAATATTGAAGACAATTGCTTTTTCTTTCTTTAAGGGCTTTGTATAACTAAATGTAACAAGTCTGTTTAAATCCAGTCTGCAAATTCTGGTGTATTTGTAACATGATTATAGAAGAAATGTGCTGTAAATATCCATCCATGTAATGTACCACTTCAAACTTCTTTTGTTCTAATTATCTTGTAGGCATTTTCAAAGACAGAAGAAAATTTATGTACCATGTTCCTTTAAAACCAGTAACTTCTCAACCTTTTGGGTGAGAATCTTTTATTGTATTTTTGAGTTTTTCTAATGCAATTTCTTGCAAGTCCTTGTAACTTTAAGAAATACGTAGTAACTTGAAACCCAATTTTCTTAAAGATTAGTAATTTTATTTCAAAGTAAATGTATTAAATGGTCGTGCAACACACATTGGTGCAGTAGGTCAATGAGATGAGGAGCAAATTTTACCCTTTTATGTCTATTTTTCTTTGAATGCTGAATTATTTTCTAACAGTTTATAAAAAATAAGACTAAAACCTTGTCTTTTTATCAGTGTGGTGTTGAAAGTTACATTATTGAATTACTAATGTTGAAACTGACAAGGATTTTTGTCATCATGCTGAAGCCTACGTGTTTTCCATCTGTAGGACTACTAAGGAACGACAAGAAGTCAGGAACCCTGTGCTTACTCTCCCTGATCAAGACTTGAAAGGTTTTAAATCCAAACCTGCTGTTTTTCAGCACTGTGCCCTAGGGCAGTCTTCAAGTGGTGCTTCAGGGTTTGTTACTCCACATAAGGCTGAGGCCAAGGAGAGCAAGGAAGCAAGAAGTTTGTACAAGTCAGGCAAAGCTGTTAAAACTTTTGTTCCACCCTTCAAAATGAAGCCAACACTTCCTGCAGGTGAACAAGGCAGCAGCAAGAGATGTCTGTCACCAATCAGAAACAGTGTGACGGAGGAGACGGAATTGAATCAAGTCACAGTTGAACAAAATAGTGCTGAAGCTCAGGACCCCCAGTCGTGCATTCTGCACGCTGCAGTCACTGGCTTAGAAGATGACAATTTAGGTATTTTCAGATTTCCATCACTTATCTGTTGTGAATGCTAACCAGAGTTAATGCAGAATGTGAAAAATCTGTTTTGATGCACTGTTTCAGTCACGAGTTTTAAAGTAGTTTATATTCCTTTTTTTTTTCTTTTTACTTAAGTAAAATATTCGAAGAAGTCTGAAGGCTTACCTTGCTGTACTTCACTCACTTTCACAGAAGCTTTATTCGTTCTGCTTTCTAGTGATAACGTAGGCCTGGCCATGGAAATGCTTGATTGAGTCTCTTTACATCTTCAGCTGTCTGACTTTCTCTAGCTTGTGGGCTTAGGCCTTCTAAAAGTTCTTGAATGTTCCTGTGTGTAAAATGTATGCAACTATTACAATCAGATAATCTGGATTTCTTCAGGACTCATTGTGTGTATTGGCTTAAGCAGGTACGTGAGCAATTGCTGAATTGTAATCTCAGAGTTACAGACTTTGGCTGTCACTGAGCAGTTTCTGTTCATTTGGGGATTTTTGCAAAGATAGAGCTCGATCTGATAAGAAAATATATGTGGCTTTAAGTTTAGTTTAAGTTAGACTTTATTTTCACTCTATGATAAATATTATTTAATGCCTTCAGCAAATACTGGTGAATATTTAGACTGTTGCAGATTCTAAAAATCTTCTGAGTGCCTTAGAAAGTATGCTTCTCTGGTATGACTGCATCTCTTAAATTAATACATTAATACTGTAAGAAGGTTTTGATTAACTTTTTTCTCTCTGCAGTTATGAGCAACATGATGGCAAATCTCCGCTGTGCTAGAGATCTACAGGAAATGAGAATTAAAAAGAAATACAGGCAAAATATTAGCCCACAGCCAGGCAGCCTGTATGTCATTAAAACATCTGCAAGAAATAGAGTCTCTTTGAAAACTGCAGTAGAAGAGGAAACGCCCATGTTTCATTCTAAGGAAAAGGTATTGGTGAGACCTATTTACTATGTCTTTGTGGAATGCACTAGAAGACAAAAACTCAGCAGCTTCAGAATAGGTACATATAAGTAAAATGTGTATCTTTAGTTCTGAGAGAAGTATTGACAGTAACTCTTAAAACAGTTGCTACAATTTTAAAACATTCCTGCCTGTGCACAGGTAGAAGGTATTCCAAATGGTGAGGGTCATATACATCTCTGTAGTGTTGGAGTTGAACAAGAGAAACACTAAGCAAGTTAAAAAAAAAAACCACCAATGATAGTTACTGGCAACTTCTGTCTCTAGGAAAAGCTGTCTGAAGATAACACGTGGTTAAAACTTAAGCTCAGATAAGTCAATATCCAAAGCCTTTCACTTTGATACAACGCTTTTTTAAAGTACAGCGTGATGTTCTGCTAAAATAATTTTTGAGTTCCTCTGTTCTCCTTGGATTGTGTATAAAAAGGTCATACAAAAGCTCTCTCACAGCTCTGGAAGGCACTTTATGCAAGTTTATAGCATTAGATGTAAAAGCCCTCAGTAGAATTGTAACTGTATTGTCATTATTTTGTCTTTTTCATCTTTTTTTTCAGCTTTACACATACGGTGTTTCAAAACATTGCATACAGGTTAACAGCACAAATGCAGAATCATTTCAGTTTCTCATCAAAGAATTTTTCAGTAAGGAGTGTTTGTTAGCAGGAAGTGGGATACAGCTCGCTGATGGAGGATGGCTGATACCTACAGAAGAGGGAAAGGCTGGAAAAAAGGAATTTTACAGGTATCATTACTTGTACACTCTAGGCAAATATGGAATTTATTACTTTGTGATTCTCATACCCCTTAGAAGAAGTCCACCACTCACCACTATTTGACTGCATTTTCAGTACAACTCTTACTAGTTTAAATGAAGCTATTGTGGGTTTGTAAATTTACTGTGCAGACTGATGAGATTTGTCTTCACTGAGCATTAAGGAAAACAAGTCCATTTAGAAAACTTCTGCAGCATCTTATGTGACGTAGATAGTCTAGAACAATGATGCTGTTTATTGCTAATTTAGAGCTTTTATTTAAAAACATTTGTAAGTTTTGCTTTTTCAAACAGGAACTGATTCCTTGCTGGTGGGCTCGAGAGTTTTAGTGTTGGGAATGGAGGTTGATCGATGGAATGTTGAGGAATTTTTTGTTCTTTTTTTGCAGAATGAGGCTGGAATACTTTTCAGTATAGTAACTTTTAAAGCTGATATGGTTATAAACTCCATTTTCAGTGTGATTTGAAGGAATCCGATATTTCAGTTGTAAAACTGATTCATTCAGTTTTTCCTTGAGTGTGTATAAGAAATGGAAATGAGAAGTACACAGACAGCTCTTGTACTCTTCCTGTTCCTTCTGTGGCTCCTTCTGCAGGCTGTTTATGATGAGCTGATAAAAGAATTATATGCATTGAGTTAATCTATTCTGCATCCATGCCCCACAAGTACTGAGTTAAGAGCAGACCTCAAGACAGTGCTGGAGTTTACAGGATCCTAGAATATTTAGGTTGGCAGATACCTCTGTTAGTCGTTCAGTTCGTGCCCTGTTCAGAGCAGATGCAGTTAGGCTAATTGATCAGGGACCTGGCTGGCTGAGTCTTGAATATCTTCAGTGATGGTCTTTCTGGATCGCCTGTGCCAGCTGACATTCACAGTTTTTATTTCCAATTGGAGTTTTGCATTTTCCAACTTGTCTTTTGCCTCTCATCCTGTTGTCACATGCTTCTCAGAAGAGTTTATGCCCATCTTCTGTTTATTCTCATGTCCCATAGTTAGAGGCAGCAATAAGGTCTTTGCCTTCTCTCTTAAATCCAAACAAACCCAGCTCCTTGTCTTTCCTTGTGTGTCATGTGCGTAGCTTCTCAGAGTACAAGGGGACCAATCTTGGTGGCTCTGTGCAGGGTTTGCTCCAGTACACCAGCACCTTTGTCCAGGTGAACCCAAATCTCTACACACTACTTCAGATGTAGTCTGTCAAGTGCTGAAGAGAGTCAAAGGATCATCCCCTTTGTGGCTTCACTCTTAATAACCCAGAACGTGGTCATGCTTCAGCTTTAAGGACACTTGCTGCCTCCCTGTCATCATGTGGTTCACCAGGACCCTGCATCTTTTTCTGCAGAGCTGTCTCCTAGAGCTGGCTTTGGTCTGTCAGCGTTCCATGGGGTTGTTCCGTGGCAGATGCAAGACTTTGCTCTTGTTGAATTTCATGAAATTCCTCTGAGCCTGTTTCTCCAGCCTGTCCTAGTCCCTCTAAATAGCAACTCCCCAAGTTCCCCTCCAACTTAGCAATCAATTCCCCAAATTCACTGCCATCTGCAATCTTGCTGCCATCATCTGGATTTATTAATGAAGGCATGGAACAACACAGCAGTCCTTAAAACATCTTATGCTTATTCCAAATGCCACAAAGCAAAGCTAATCGACCTACTGTTCTGTTTTGCATCCTGTGGCTCAGCATGACACTGCAGTTCCATTGACAGCTGCGGAGCATGTAGCTTTACTCTGAAGTGGTCACTTGGAGGCAGAGTATGCAGAACTTGACTTGTGGTTTGTGTTTCCTCCTCATTCAGCAAGTGTTCTGCCATTAGCAATACAGCTCTTAATTTAATATTTCTCCCCGGTGGTGACATGGCTGTTGAATGTTTGATGGATATACTTTGCTAGGTATATGCCAGAGCAGTTGTACCAGGTGGATAAAAGACTGTCAGGGATGGCTGTCTGTGTGCAGTTAGTGCAGGACTCCTCACCTGCGCATCAGCATTCTGGAGTTGCATGCATTTTAGAAAGCACTCTGGTTGTTTTTCTCTCATGTGAAATTGCCATTTTTAGGCCAACAAGCAACACCACTGTGAAAATGGTTAGGAGATGTGAGATTCTGGTCGTTTTTGTCAAGAAGCAGTAGAACTCTGGAAACAATGTACCCAACTACTCTGGATCTCTGTTCTTGCAGTCTGTTGTTTGGCCATGTTGGAGGTATTCTTGATTATTTTTACACTATTTTCTTGTGAGTGGGAAAGATATTAAAGTATTTGCACAAAACCAGTTATTGCTAGATGTGCTAACAGTTCAGGCAGTCCAACTTCTTGTTCCAAAGGAAGCTTGTCTTTATCCTTTCCACAGGTGCTCCCGATTCTGTGCTCAGGCCATCTGATACATGGCTTTCCCCACACTCCTTTTCCAGAAACAGAAAAGAGAAACCTCCAACGTACAGCTGACTCCACAGAGCAGCCAAGGCATTTTTATGTCAGAACCTGCTGTGGGCATCAGTGTAGATCTGACCCCACAGCGAGCAATTTGTAGAGGCTCTTCCACAAGCACTGCCTTCAGTTCCAGTATCTTTTCTGGGTTTGCTGTATGTTATAGTGTACAGTTGAGAGTAAATATCCACTGGTTGGTCAGCTGTCAGTCTCTTTGTTCCTTTAAATACATTAACTAGATCTCCTTCAACTTCATATGCCTTCGTTTAGACATATATGTTTAGAATTTTAATCTTGGGCTGAATTTTATTTTCAGTTCCCAAATTGTGTCATTCTTTATAGATCAGAGCATCTCCTAAAACTTAAAATTGCTTGTCTCTCTTCCAACTTAATGATTAATTAATTTGATGGTCATACCTGCTCCTTAACTTCCTGTATATTCAGCTATTCAACTGCTTTCTTTCCTCATCTGACTGCATTACTGTTCTTTAAAATCTTGAGCCTTTCTGCCAAGTTGGAAGTTCATTTTCAGTAGACTTAACCTGAGCTCTGATCTATCTAATGGCTCATTTGAATCACTGGTCTAATTCCTTCTCCTTCAGTGAAATAAATTTGCTGGTGACTGGCAGGGTTGGAAAACACACAGCTTTCCAAGCCAGCTCATATAGTTCATGGTGGTGCAGCTTGATATCAATGCTACATGAAGCTCTGCTTAAGCCATCACACAACGGAGAGAAGGAAATACTGTATAGTAGCAATGAAATATGTTGTTGGGGGTGCAGTGGACCATGAAAACAAGCAGGGGACATTCCAGGGCTGAAAGAGAGTACGAGCACACCTCTGCCCTTCTGTGTGATGAGCATGACTGCAGGAGTGAGACAGGGTCTGCCCCAGTGCTATTTTTAGGGTCTAGAGTCTGCTTCAAAAATGCATGTGTGTAAATACACGCGTGCTGCCAAAGCTTCTAAGGGCAAAACTTCAGGATTTAGACAAAAACCAGACCAGGCTGTGGAACGTCACCTTCCTGTTTGCACTGTATAGTAAACATTCCTTT
Organism: Callipepla californica brunnescens; assembly: GCA_023055505.1. Classification (NCBI taxonomy): domain Eukaryota; kingdom Metazoa; phylum Chordata; class Aves; order Galliformes; family Odontophoridae; genus Callipepla; species Callipepla californica. The sequence goes on along the minus strand of JALIRH010000001.1, from coordinate 103,580,386 downwards.
GTTAATGTTGCCTATATGCATATGCTACATACAGTGCTAGGGAAAAATAAGCAAAACTGACAATGGTTTTCAGATTCAGTTATTAACTGTTGATCTGCAGGGCCCTCTGTGATACTCCTGGTGTGGATCCCAAGCTAATAACAGAGGCCTGGGTATACAATCATTATAGGTGGATTGTCTGGAAACTGGCAGCCATGGAAGTGTCCTTTCCACACAAATTTGCCAACAGATGTCTGACACCAGAAACAGTGCTGTTGCAGTTGAAATATAGGTAAGCACATAGAAACGTAGCTGGAACTGTCATTTTGAGGTCATGTGCTTTATGGCTCACGATAATATAAAATATCTCTACCTTGCACTTAGTATTTATCAGAATGTTGGAAATGCTGAATTTATACGTGGTTATGTTAAAAGTAATAGTGCATGTTCTCTGAGAATATTTAGATAACTTCCATTTTTCTACAGTGGCACTTAATCGCGTGGATTAAATAATAGTTTGCAACAGTTCATTTTAATGTGATGGATTTTGCTTCCTCTGTTAGTGTCACGGGTTCATGTTTTGTAGGTATGACTTGGAAATCGATAAAAGTAAGCGATCAGCAATCAAAAAAATAACAGAGAGAGATGACACAGCAGGTAAAACACTCGTGCTGTGTATTTCCAAAGTCATATCACTAAACACTGCTGGATCTCCTAGTAATAGTAATAACAGTACGGAAAGTGAAAAGGCAGCAGCAATAATTGAAGTTACTGATGGCTGGTATGGGATTAGAGCCCTTCTGGATCCACCTCTCAAAGCTTTCTTACGTAGAAGAAGGCTGACTGTTGGTCAGAAGATCATAGTGCATGGAGCAGAACTTATTGGCTCTCCAAATGGATGTACGCCCCTGGAAGCCCCAGATTCCCTTATGCTAAAGGTAAACCAAAGTGTGAGTTCAGCTTGGTTGGATGTGACTGAAAGGTGTAATAATTGCTATTTACTTGAGCCGTGCTGTAAACTGCATGGGCTTTTGTAAACATAAGAGGTTTTGTCTGAATCTTATAAACAGACAACTTCATTTGTTTTAAAATTTGGGGTTTTAATAACCAGGTTTGTAAGACACGAGGTAGTTAACAGATACTAGTCAGCAGGGTTAGAAGAGAAGTTAATAGTGTCATGTATCAAATACATAGTCTACAAGTACTTTTTTTTTAGGGTATATAATAGACAAAATTCTGTCAAGTTTTGCTGCATGTTTTGTCAGTTTCAGCTCCCTAGTATGGTTAAGCATTAGGTTGAGGAAAGTGTTTATCCATCATACACGTGTGTAAGGTGAAGGAAGAATGGAGGAGAAACAGTTTGTGGGAGGGTGGGCTGGGGTAGGAAGGACTTGTTTGAGGACGGTCACAGTGCTGCACAGAGTTGCGGCATAAAGGTGGATGAAATGAAAATTCAGTACGTTCAGATGTGAAAAATGAGAGAGAAGTTGGATTTCCTGTTGACCCTTCCATGCCAAGTTCATCATTCAACACTGAACTTCTTCAGATTTCAGCCAACAGTACCCGGTGTGCACGGTGGTACGCGAGGCTGGGATTTCATCGGGACCCCAGAGCTTTTCCTTTGCCTCTGTCATCGCTGTACAGCGAGGGTGGTGCAGTGGGATGCATTGATGTGGTTATTCAGAGAACTTATCCTATCCAGGTATGGTACAAGCATTTCATGGATCTTACAGGTTCTGATAGATCTGTGTCATCTAATGGCTGGTTGCTGTATCGCTCCTCAGGCGTGACTTAATGTGGACAGAGGAATAAGTTAGAGAAATAAGTTTCAGAAATGTGCAATTGCGGCGGAATTGACTCTTGCAGTGTGAACGATTTCAGTTTTTCAGAAGTGTATCTGTTGGAAAATTTCAGCATACACTCAGTGTCTTCTGGAAATCACTGGAAATGTTGGATGTATAATCTAAAAGGCACAGTTCGTTTTAAAGGAGGAAAAAAAACATCACAAGATTCAATTCTGACTAGAAATGTAAAATGAGGGTTTTTTTCTTCTTACTGACGTTACATATCTCTGCAGTGAAGTTAAGTGTTGCGGAACAATTAGTAAGATTAATTCTTTCTTAAACGTTGCTGGCCATGTTGTGTAGGATCTGTAGTTTGAAATATTACTGACATTACAGTGGGATTGTTGTATAAAACAGAGAGATGTTTTAGATAGTCTGACCTTATTTAGAGTTTGTATGGGTATCAAGTGGCAACTAGTTGCTTTTCATAACAGTCTCAGCTATAAAAAGAAACTGTATTTTTCATGATAGGTAGTCCTCTGGATGCTACCAAGTTAGCTGAGGTGCAGCTTGCAGATCTAGTTATCTTTTCTCAGAGAATGCTACACTTAACTTGTGCCTATAGCATTTTCTATGCCTCGTGCTTTCTGAAGTGTTGTATAACTACGGATCATTGTGGAATGAAAGGTAATAGCAATATTTGGCTTAAATCGTTACCTTGATGCCTAGGTTATTATTTTAATGAAGGGAATTGGAACACTTATGTGGATAACATTCTCAAGAACTAACATTTATTTTGGTCCCAGAAAGGCAGCCGTAATTTCTGAACCATCACAGCAAATGGTTTCCAGTCTGAGGAGGAAAGTGGTGCTTTGTTTCAACCTGTCTCCAGTGATTGACAAGCTGATGTAGATTTCTTCTAAAACACTGAGAATCTTGCTCAGTCATACCAGGTTATAGGAAGATTTGGGCTGGCTGTCTCCCTTTGACTTGTGATTGCTGTGCTCCTTGACTTAACTGTACTTAAAGCTGTCAGACTAAATGGTGTAGGGAGTATTAGCCATGCAGTTAGTGAGGCACACAGCCTGTTTCAGACTGTCTCATAACGATCCTTCAGCCTTGCTCATCCTACTCTTGCTATACTGTCTTGCTGCTTCTCTGTACCCTGGAGCTGCTCCTCTCCCATAGCTGATGTAGTTCGCAAAACCTGAAGTAAGAAGACAAAAACAAACAAACAAACAAACCCCCACACAATAACTTTAATAAATAAACCCACACCCTCAGACAACTGTTAAATGAGCAAACTAATGTGATCTGGTAGACATATAAACACTGGAGCCAGTGCAAGGGAGAGGAAAAGCAAAGAGGAAGGCCACATCCACCAGCAGTGACCTCCTGTGTTTGGCTGGCCTGCCTCCTCAGACAGTGCATGAGAGCATGCCAGTTTTGATAGGATGTTGAAGACAGCTGTGATCCCATGGAACCACTTCAAGCAGAAAATTAAGAGCAGCTGCAGAGCAGTATCACAGCTCTTCTGCAGCATCTAATGCGGCATGCTGAAACAGTACCGTCAGTGATGAAAGACAAAGCAAATAAAATGCAGTTCAGGTATGTTTTTTGAGCGCTGCATATCTAAATGTATCTACAGGTGGAATTCAGCTGTATTCTAAATTGCATAATTGATGCCTGTTATTATAGTCTGTGGTTTCTTCAGCTGTTACATTGTTTGCAGCTCAGTTCTGTCTGTATATCTTTAAAGAGAAGATTTACCAGTCAATGCTATTGTTCTGTTTTCTATTTGCTATACTAAAAGAACTTATGAACTTCTTCACTTTTAAAAGCCTTTTTGCTTAACAGTGAGCATCGAAAAGGATCTAAATAAAGTTAAACTTTTTAAAGAAATGTTTTTTGTTCGAAATGTTATATTTCAGTGGATGGAAAAGACATCATCTGGCTCATACGTGTTTCGTAACAGCCGAGCTGAAGAAAGGGAAGCTGCCAAGCATGCAGAGGGTCAACAGAAGAAACTGGAAGCTCTGTTTGCAAAAATTCAAGCAGAATTTGAAAAGCATGAAGGTAAAGCTTCAGAATAATTCAGAATTAATTCAGAATAAGTAATAAGAACACAAATGGATGTTTGCAGATGACTTTAAAGAAATTTGCAAAAACCATCTGGTGTCAGAGAAATGGAGATTGGGGTTTGTTTTCTGCAGAGGTTGTCTGTGTGTTGTATTGTTTGTTGTTCTTTTTTTGCTTTCTGTGTGTTACAGAGTCTGTTACGTGCTTTTTTCCTGACTTTGCAACTACCTATGTGGCTCTGTGAATTTGTTGGTAGCCAAGCTACTAAAACTTACAGAATCACAGAGCTGGAGGGGTTGGAAGGGACCTCCAGAGATCATGGAGTCCAACCCCCTGCCAAAGCAGCTCCCTAGCCCAGGTTGCACAGGTAGGCGTCCAGGCGGGTCTGGAACGTCTCCAGAGAAGGAGACTCCACCACCTCTCTGTGCAGCCTGTGCCAGTGCTCCGTCACTGCACTGGGAAGAAGATCCCACACACATTTGTGCAGAACTTTCTATGCTTCAGTTTGTGGACATTTCCCTCTTCCTATCCCCACACACTGCTGAGATGAGTCCAGTCTCATCCCTTTGCCTCCTGCTCCTCAGATATTTATAGATGTGGATCACATCCCCTCTGAATCTTATTTTCTCAAGGCTGAACAGCCCCAGGTCTCTCAGCCTTTCCTCATAAGGGAGGTGTTTCACACCCTTTATTATCTTTATGGCCCTCCGCTGCACTCTTTCGAGGAGATTTTTTTTTTTTTATGTACTGGGGAGCCCAGAACTGGACACAGTTCTCCAGTTGAGACCTCACCAGTGCAGATTAGAGGGAAAGGATCACCTCCCTCGACCTCTCTGACCATTGGCCTTCTTGGCCACCAGGGCGCACTGCTGGCTCATGGCCAGCCTGTCATCCACCAGGACACCCAGGTCCCTCTCCTCAGAGCTCCTCTCCAGCAGCTCATCCCCCAGCCTGTACCGGTGCATGTGGTTACTTATCCCTAGGTGCAAGACTCCACACTTGCTCTTGTTAAACCTCATCTGGTTCCTTTCTGCCCAACTCTCCACACTTCTGGCATGTCAGCCATTTCTCCCAGCTTTATATTGTCAGCAAACTTGCTGAAAACAGACTCCGTCCTCTCATCAAGTTCATTGATGGAGATGTTGAACAGAGACAGTGGAAGACATTTTGCAGAGAAGATGGTACAGGATTGCAGAATTCATAGTTCCATTTTCTTCAAAAAGCCCGCACTGTTAACGTTTCACCTAGGGATGTGTGCTACTGGGGGTGTGTCTTGGTAGGCTGAACACCAGGACTGAGCACTGGGCAGTTTTTCTCACACATATTGTGGGACTGTGGAGATACTGAGGTCAGTGGAGTAACTAAACAGGACAGAGGCCCTGGTGAAGCAGGACATGGAAAAGGTTGAGGTATATGGAGGCCAGGGAAAGGATCCCTAGCACAGATACAGGTTGGGTGGAATGGCTGGAGAGCATTCCTGAGGAGAAGGAAAGGATTTGGGTTGCCAGTGGATGAAAGACTCAACATGAAGCAGCAATCTGTGCTTGCAGCCCAGAAGGCCAACCATCTGCATCAAGAGGAGTGTGACCAGCAGGTCGAGGGATGTGATTCTGCCCTTTACCCTGCTCTTGTGAGACTCCACGTGGAGTACTGTGTCCAGTTCGGGAGCCTCCATCACATGAGGGCATGGAGCTGTTGGAGTGAGTCCTGAGGAGGGTCGTGAAAATGGTCAGAGGGCTGGAGCACCTCCCCTGTGAGGGCAGGCTGAGAGTTGGGGCTTTTCAGCATGGAGAAGAGAAGGCTCTGGGAGAGACCTTACAGCAGCCTTCCAGTACCTGAAGGAGGCATACAGGAAAGCTGGGAGGGACTTTTTAGAAGGGCGGGTAGTGACAGGACGTGGGGAAACGGCTTTAAACTGGAAGAGTGTAGATTGAGAATAGATATGAAGAAGAAATTCTTCACTGTGAAGGTGGTGAGACACTGGAACAGGTTGTCCCAGAGAGGCTGTGGATGTTCCGTCCCTGGAGGAGTTCAAGGCCAGGCTGGATGGGGCTGTGGGCAGCCTGGTTCTATGAGTACTGTGCTGAAGAAAATCACGAAAGATCGATCATAAAAGACGATTTAAGGTGACAGTCATAGTTTATTCAAAGAAGTTAACATGGCTTTTAGCTGGAGATCCTCATATAGAATCGTAGAATGGTTTGGGTTGGAAAGGACCTTTAAGACCATCTAATTCCAGCCCCCCCATAGGCAGGGACACCTCCCTCTAGACCAGGTTCCTCAAAGTCAGTCAGTCTGTCTTTCTGTCTCCATATGGAAACATTTTGTGTTTTTTTTCTACAAAGGCCTACATGCTGTGATGCTTCCTACGTAATTTTCCTTCCTTTTTAAAGTGTAGTGGTTGTTGTACTCAGCGTAAGAGATTTTTCTCAACAGAGAGAAATTGCAGAAGAACACCAAGATCGCACATAGTGACAAGACAGCAAATCCATAATTTGCAAGATGGAGCAGAACTTTATGAAGCAATTCGGAATGCACCTGACCCTGGTTATATGGAGGTAACTGCGCGGCCTTCTTGGCTAATTTTGAAATGCTTGTGGAATCGTTTCCTATATAGTTCCTCCTGCTGACATCAGCCACTACATTATCATTCATTTTTGTCACCTTTTGAAGTTTTCTACAGTATGCTTATTAATAAGTAAATGAAGATTTACTTAGAAATTTGAAAAATAGTTTAATAAAGTCTAGTTAAAATAAATGAATAATACCTTAGGTTGCAAAAGAGGACAAGTTGTTTTCTCTTGATATATAAAAAGAAAACAGAACTATTACTATTTACTATGACCTTTTTGTTTATGCCTTTATTAATTAGATACAGGTGAGTAGTGCTTACCAGCTGTTAAAAATATAATGCGTGCTTTGCCTTTTGCAAGTCAAGGTCCTTGACTGTCAAAAAACCATTATAAGCTGTGATTTAATTTGATAAAATGGTATGCATACCCGGGGTGGAGGTGTCTGAATCTGGAAGGGTTGGTCAGAACAGTAATGCTCCCAATGATTTCAGCATAATTAACTGTGTTAGCTCAGAGATAGCAACCTGCTGGGGGTGCAGCTCTTCTTCTGTCAGAACTTCTTTGCAAGATGTCTTATTTGTTACTGAGCAGGCAGACATGCCTCTTGTATGAAATCATTCCCTTCACTTACATGTTTTAAGCAGGCTTCTCACTAGCTACCGCATAACAGTGTATACTGTAATACAAAGACAGCTGAGCACCAGTCAAGGTGGGTGACCCCAGCTGTGTTAGCATACAGCATTTACAGTCCTAGTACTGTATCCTGTGTCAGTTGGGATTTGTTTTTTGTGTGTATTAGTGGAAAGTAATATACTGAATGCACTTTCTCTTGGCCACAGGGATATCTCAGTGAAGATCAGCTAAAAGCTCTGAATGCTCACAAGCAGCTGATGAACGATAAAAAACAAACTCGGATACAGGAAGAATTCAAGAAGGCTGTGGAGTCTGCAGAACAGGAAAAACACGGCTGTTCCAAAAGGGATGTGTCTACTGTATGGAAATTATTTGTGGTAGACTATAGAAGGCAAGAAAAACATAAAGGTTAGTACTTGGGAAATTATAAATAAGTTCTATCTGCACAGGGTAACTGGCCAACGTAACAAGTAGACTTGAAGTTTCCCCACAGTGTTCTGGCATGCATGTTGCAGTTCCCAGTTTTGTTTTGTTTGAAAACCTTTCCATTGATATTGCACACCTAATGTAGCCTAATCTGACATCATTAGGAGGGATCCTGAGTATCTGGCGTCCGCTGCTGGATGTGTGTTCACTGCTGAAGGAAGGCAGTCGGTACAGAATCTACCAACTGTCAACATCACCGTCCAAAGGAAGATCAGACTCAGCTAACATACAGTTATCAGCTACAAAGAAAACCCAGTATCTGCAAGTATCAGTGAGTGCTTTAGCTGCAAAAAGGTGTATCATGGAAATGCACTGCAGTCTGTATAACAGTGCTGGGTTTTTTCCAGGTCTCACAGAAGATGCTGGTGCAGATTTTCTTTCCAAGAAAGGCTCTACAGTTCACCAGCTTGTTGGATCCTTCTTATCAGCCACCGTGTGCTGAAGTTGATGTAGTTGGAGTTGTAATATCCATTAGCAGAACAGGTATGCCCTGAACCACATGTGTTGCCGTGGTATATTTATCAATTAGAAGTCTTCCAAAATGCATGTGACCTTTTTTTATAGGTACAAACTGCAGTAATCAACCTTTACTTAAAGGTTTAAGTATTAACTCTACTTTTTTTTTCTTCTAGGATTTGCTACCATGGTTTATTTATCTGACGAGAGCTATAATCTTGTGGCAATAAAAATCTGGGCAGATCTCAGGCACTTTGCTATTGAAGATATCGTTGTCCGCTGTTCGTTCGTTGCTGCAAGCAACCTTCAGTGGCAGTCTGAATTCAGATCAGAAATCCCTGTGCTGTTGGCTGGAGATCTTTCTGCATTCTCAGCCAACCCGAAGGAAAACCATCTTCAAGAGAAGTTTAATGAACTGAAGAGGATGATAGAGGTAAACCTTCAGAGTTTTAGCTTAACGATGAGTTCTAGTTATTGCAGTGTTAGTTTGTCACCAAGAAGTCTGTCAGTACCAGGAAAACTTAGGTAATGCACCTAGTGTTGAATTAGAGGGGATTTTGTTGGAGATGGGAGAAACGCACTTTTCCTCTCTCCATGTCACCTATTGAATATCTTAACTGTTCTCATTCCCTGTTCTCAGGGCCCCCAGCTCAGCACTGCTGCTTTAAGCACATGCTGCAGAATCTTCTCTGGCCACCAAACCTTTTTCACTTGTCAGCAAGGAACCTGTCACGGACTATTGGACTCTTCCCTTTTTACAGTTGAAATCTTGCTTAGTTGAACACATTTGGTATCAACCAGAGAACTGTTTATTTTTATTTATTCTTCATTTCAAATTCAGCCGTGATAAATACCACACCTCGGTTGTGCATTCTCACTTTTTATTGCACACAGATTTTAAATTCAAAAGTTTATTTCTCTTGTTAGCAGTAAAAGGAAGTGTATTTTCTTCCATGGACAGTGCAGCAGACTTCTCAGTTGTTGAGGGAGTATAGCAAGAAAAAAAAAGCCTATTTAGTATGTATGTACTTAGATAATGATGCACTGTAATCTGTTCTGCTTCATAGAATGTGGACTCCTTTTGCTGTGATGCAGAAAGTAAACTGACCAATTTGCTACAAAGAAATTGTTCACTTACACCCATTTTACCTAAAAGATGTGGTTTGGAATGCTTTTCTCCTTCCTGCAACTCAGGCCTTTATGCACAGGACAAAAGTTTGGTAAGCTGCTAGTAATTCCTCTTGGTTTCATACTGATGTGACATACAGTAAGGATAGAAGCAGGTTTGATACCAGTGCTTTCTACCCACAGTCCACCCCGTAGGGTCTCTTCAGGGCAGTGCATCTGATCTGATGCAGTGACGCCTTTGTGTGGGTTAGGATTGCTCCTCAGAAAGCAATCCCAGGACGTTTCCTCCTCAGAGCGGTACATGGGGAACGCCCTTTGCGGCCTGTGCTTCAGCAGCGTACTTTGTGCACTCTGAATTTTGTATTAGGAAAATGAATCCTCCTTTCCCCGTAGATGGTTTATTACTTCTTCAGTCCTGCTGTGAAGGTTATCTGACGTGTCGCCATGAGAGCGGTCAGGCACTGGAACGAGCCGCCCAGGGAGGTGGTGGAGTCACCATCCCTGGAGGTGTTCAGGGGATGTTCAGATGTTGTACTGAGGGATGTGATTTACTGGGAAGTGTTGGTGGTAGGTGGATGGTTGGACTGGATGATCTTGGAGGACTTTTCCAACCTTGGTGATTCTGTGATAGACATCACTGGGAGGAGAATTCTTGATATGTATCTCTTTCTTCCAGGAGAACGCAATGTGTGCCCTTGTCAGAGAACTGACTTCCTGGTCTTTATTTCTACACATTGCTCGCTATTTGTAGATTGGAAAGGGAAGAGGTATCACCTAGTAAACGTTTGCATTTTACAGCAGCACTGCCAAACACTGAGTGAAGCAGTACTCCAAGCTTCTTTTAAGGCTGCTGGAGATAGGTTGTTCCTCATGTGCAGTACTGAGTGCAGTCAGAATAAAAACATTTCCTCCCACTCGTTGTGAGGGAGGTGAAACACTCTGATAAAAGGTCTGTAATGAGGGCTAGAGATGTCTGCAAGGTGTCCTTTTCCAGTTCAGAGGAAGTGCTAATATTTGATGCTGAAGGTTTAGTGTTATACATCAATTTATTAAACACAGCAGCCAGATTGAAACAAATGAGCACTAGGAGTGTTCTTAAGTATGTGTTCAAATGGTAGCAGCTATCTTGTGTGTGTGTATCATAGACTGAAAAGTGTGCAGATAGTGTTCTGTCCCTTTTTCCTTCAAACTTTTTTCTTCATTCTTCCCTGTTAAATAAACCATTGAGGATATTTCCAGTGCAGAAGACTCAGTTAACTCAATTTTATAATGACCGCTTGGAATCCTTACCATCTGGCACAGGTGCCTCTCCGTTCAGCTTAGATCTCAGACACAAAGTAAATGTGCTGTCTTAGTATCACTGAGTATCAGGATGTTGCTTGCTTTCAGAAGTTAACCTGGATGTGAATTATGCAGCTCTGTCGTATCCATTTGTTTCCCTGTTGCATGGAAGTAGTTGAGGAAGATAATGGGTTTTTCATTCAACATAGAACTTCTCTCTTTTTGACTAGATCTCTTCCAGAGTTGAAATGAAGCATCAGAGCCCCTTGTCAGCGAGCACGCCGAATCCAAAGCTTCCACAAGGGTCGGCAGTAACGCCTTCATCTGCTGCCAGTAACCAACACCACCCCAGGAACAGCAGGAAGAGGAAAGCAATGGACTTCCTCAGCTGCATACCTGCCCCTCCCCCACTCACACCGATCTGTTCCACCGTTCCTCCGGCTTTAAAAAAGGCATTTCAGCCTCCGCGCAGCTTGGGCGTCCAGCACAGCAAGTCAGCACGAGAAGCTAACCCCAGTACAGGCTGTGTCACCCCCAGTGGGAAACTGAGAGAAGCTGCCCAGCTCCCCGAGAACGACCTGGTTGCTGATGAAGAACTCGCCATGATTAATACGCAAGCACTCATAAATACTGCACCCGAAGAGAAGGTGGGTAACGTGAGTAAAGACAGTACAAGGGCTGCTAATTTATCTGCTGATCTTGCACCCAAAAATGGTTCCAGGTCTGCTACAGATGCAAACAGTTCATTGAAAAGCAGCTCTGGAGGAGCTCTCCAGGAGGACCCAGAGGAACCGCAGTGTTCCTTATCCATCCGCAGGGTGCCGCGCAGGCGCAGATGCCTCTAAGTGCACATGGACAGGATTATGTATACTTCACATTCAAGTGGTTTTACTTTGTACGTTACAGTACTTAATAAAGTTACGTTACCAATCCATGACGTGGCATTCCATGGGGCATGCAGTAGCATGGCTGTGGCCAAAGGTTCCGTAACCCGTTACTTGGATCCTGCTGCACTCTTACTTCACAGCAGTGCCTTTGTTTGGCCTCGAGCAGTTTCTGCAGTACTAGAGCAGTTGTTTGGCTGCCAGGAGTAACGCGGGGCAGAATGAGCAGTTCTCCAGGTCTGTGTAACCAGTTACAGCAGTTTTATCCCGAGTTATTCCTCTGTCATTCTCACACAGTTCTGTACCTTTTTCCTTAAAACTTTATTATAGTTTTTAAAAAGATTTTTAGAAAGAACTGTAATGCTGGAAGCTTGATTCATAGCAAAGTGACATACAGAGGTGTTAGTAATAGATACAGTCCTGCAGGCAGCCTCGCTCTCACACACAGTGTGTTCCTTTACACCTCTTACACTTCTGAGCACTGAACTGCTGGGTCAATTGTAGCTGCCCCCTTGTTTCCTGATGGCCAGGGTGAGCTGCCTCCATTTCCTCAGTAGCTTGCTTGCCTGCTACCATCCTGCTCTACAACTACTGCCTGATGTTCTGTACCTACTTCAGAAAATTACCGTCACAAAAGCTGGGTTTTGGCATCACATTTCATGAGACTTCTTGATAAGGGCAGATCAGTAGGGTTAAAAAATACAGGAGAAACTCCTGCAGGAAGGCTGTTTCACCTCATTCAGGCACTTCACAGTGGAAGGAGTTAATTTCACCCTTAGAAACACTTTTCCCTTTCCTTCCCCTCCCCTTCCCTTTCTTAAGCTGTCATTTAGTGTAATGCAGTTTGTACTTGCAGGGTCGGGCACTTGGTAGCCTTGCGAAACACTTTTCCCTTTCCTTCCCCTCCCCTTCCCTTTCTTAAGCTGTCATTTAGTGTAATGCAGTTTGTACTTGCAGGGTCGGGCACTTGGTAGCCTTGCAGTGCAGCTGTTCAGAGCTGCTTCTGTAATGCTGTTCCTTCTCAGAGCTTATGAGCACTCACCAATGCCCGTGTTCCCTTCAGGATTGCCTCCCCTGGCACTCCAACTCTTTGCAAGATTAAGGGCACAGTTTGGTGTGCTGAAGTTTTTCTCCTTGATGCTGGAGGTGCTGTTTGGGTGTGTTAGAGCTAAGGTAGAGCAGCATAAACCCAGGCAGGGGATGCGCAGGGGCAGAACAAATCTTGCTACAGTATCTTAGTGCTTCTACCTCTCTCAAGGCTAGAAGCAACACTCCAGACAAGGAGTGGGGAGGTGCATAAAAGCATAGGGTAGTAAAAAAGCAGGAGATGACCGCTGCATGGAGAAAGAATTGGCCACGTGGTCTGTAAGGGAGGATCTAGGAATGCTTAGTGTTATCTGCAAGTGAAAGAGCGATGAAGGAAGAGCACACGAGGCCCAGCCAGTAGCAGACCACCACAAGCATGAGTGAATTGCAGCAGAGGAAGAGATGGGGAACCCAAATTGCAGCAGAGGAAGACAGGAGGCCCAACAGTTCGCACAAGGGATGGCGGTCATCACAGATGACTCAGACTGAGCTGACGTTTAACGACTTCAGAAATAAAAGTCCCACGTAGAAAACCAGTAGAAAAATAGAAGAATAAAAATGGTTTAGAAAAATATGTAAAACTAGAGACTGTTGTACCCTGATAATCAAAGCACACGCAGAGGAAGGCAGCTCTTCAGTAAAACGCCGCGTTGTTTGCACGTGCCGTGTGAGCTCTCCTGCCTGAGCAGCCCACAGAGGGGGGAGCACAGGCACCCAGCCCATAGGCTGCGTTTGGTCCAGGGGGGCTTCTGTCTTCTCTGCTTGGTTTCTCAGAGTGAAGAACGCTGTGGAAGGTAACGTAATGCTCATACTGCTCTTTCATCTGTTGTATCTTTTGTCGAGGGACATCGTGGATGTTTTTTCTGTAGAGTCAACATTGACAACGCATTACAAGTCATCTTAAACTTGCTACAGTTCCTGGCTGGTAGCTGTTGCTGCCTTATCTAGGTGCACGTGGAGCAAAGTCCTTCCTGCTGTGGCTCAGAAGTGATGGGGAGGCCAGGCTGCTGGCTGCTCCATAGCAAGCAAGCAAGAGAAAAAGAAGGAACTGGCAAGAGAAACGTGAAATGTGCTGCTCATGGTGGAGAGGCTGCCCATGGTGATGGCAGGGCATTTATACGTGAACTCTGAGAAGGAGGGGAGCAGCTCAGGCATGCAGGGCTGTTGGGATGAACCAGTCTTCCCAAAGCCTGCCAGGGACACCTGCTGTCTGCAAACTCTGAGGAGATTCATTTTTATTATTTAACTGCATCTTTGTTTCACAGCTAGATTTTCAAAACCTTCCCGTGTCAAATCCTGGAGGGCCCCACATGGTTTTCCCGTGGGATTAAGGTGACACTAATGCAACAGGTTGGAGGCTGCAGCATCCCACTGTGCTGCAGCAGCCAGTGCCCCACGCATGGGCAGCGCGAGCCTGTGATCATAGCTGCTAGAAACCCTATTACCAGTAATGACCCAGGGCTGGTCACAGCAAAACCTACCCCTCCTCCTTCCCTGTTTGCATCTGAGCAGTTGGGAATGGAGATGTACAAGAAGGCTGATACTATGTGTCGTGCAGAGGGTAGCATTTTATATTGACAGACTCGCTCTTTGTAGCAATGAATTCACTACAGACTCAGTGCTGAGTACTGTAAATGTTCCACAACAACCCTGCTGCTGTCATTTACCAGGTTACATTCTAGGGGAGCATGAAGAGAAAGAGTGCTGACCTTCTTCAGAGCACGTAAGTGAGCAGCAGCCTTTGCTGTAGCAAAGAGTAAAAGATGTACCTCGTCAGTTCTCGAACATTGAACTTCCAGGGTGTATCTGGTTCTCGGAATACAACTTCATAGCTATGTTCACGTGCCTGAGGAAGTACACACAAGTTTGAGATTTATGGCCACTGAGCTCAGCAGCAGCCAGTCTTCCAGACCCTTGAGATTTTTCATTTGGTCAAGAGACGCCTCATGTATCCCTAGGAGCCAGAAAGAAGAAGGCAGCCAAAGATCCCACCAAGGTCATCTGACTCCCAGTTCGCCTGATTCCCAGCCCATCCACTCCTTCCTACACCACAGGATTTGGGTCTCCCAGCAAAACTTGTCTCAGCAGTGACCCCACTCCCACGGTATGTAGTTAATGCAGTTACTGATAGGTTTTGGTTTGAAGAGGAAAAGCACTGCCTCCCAAGGACATTACGTAGTAGCAGAAAGGAGGCGGGGGCCTCTGCTTGTCTTTCCGCATCTTGTCCCCTCTAGCTGAGGACTCCCATTTGCTTCATTGTTACCCAGAGGCAGTCACAGCTTCTGCCAGTGGAGCACACACACGGGCTTTCCAGCACCACTGTGCATTCTCACCTCTTTTGAGCTCCTATAGGAGCAATATTTAGCCTCATACTTCTTAAATTACAAGATCACAGCCAAAGAACGTATAGCTGTGCACAAGCGTGAGTGTAACGTTATCAGGCCGTACAATGAAACCATAATTAGAGGATTGAGGGAAAATGGAATTATTTTTAGCCTTATTAAGAACTGCTTCAGTTAAATCACCTCATGTATGTCACAGTTGAGCACATAAAAGCAATAAATCATAGCTTTCCCTACCATCATCACATATGGCTTCATTTCCCAAGCATGGATGTTGGTGTTATCAATGATAACCGGGCTTTTCCCATTCTTCATTGCTTTGCGTGCTGCAATGTAACACATCAAGTAAAGCTAAAATGCATTGATAGCAGACTGAGCCAGGTCCTTCCAGCCCTAAAGTGCCCTTTCTCTGCCCACCCTTAGCACACTCAGCTCCCTGCTGGGTTTGTACCTCCCACCCGAACCGAGCCATTCAGCTCCCAGCAGGTGTTTCCTGGAGGAGGTGATGAGCTGAGCAGCAGGACCTGAGCTGCTTGTAGAACATATTTAGGTGTATCTAGCTGAGCGCTGGCTATTTACAGCAAGTCCAAGTGACTATTATTTCCAAAAGATGTCTGTTTTATGATCTCAGCATGTGTTTGCCATGGCTACCAGTGACTTCAGAGCACAGCCACAAAAGCACGCTACGTTTTTCTTTCTGAAATAGAAACCCTGGTGGTTTCATTTCCCCACTGTCATCAGGTTTGCAAGTATTCCTTTTGGCTACCACTAATTCCTCGTTCACCCACTTCCAGCTTGGGACAGACATTAAGAACATACAGCCTGTGCCTCGCTGGGCATACAGCCGTGCTGAGTGGCTGCAGGGCTGCTACCTGCGTGTCACCTGCTTTCCCAAACCTCAGCACTGCTGCCCATTGGCACTGCTTTGCTTCCAAGAACAGTACCTACCATCACCAGCATTTCCTCATTCTAAATTCCAATCTCTGATGCTATGAATAACTCAGAAGTGGCAGATGTTTTCTTAACCAGCACAGCAGGAGCTTCGGTGTGTGACAGAACTCTGAGATATACTCCCTGGGAACCAAACTCAAAAAGAAAATCCATGCTGAAAAAATAGAGCATTTCAGTGAATTCAGTCACCTCTCTTTTGGTTCCATTTGTGTGCATCCTCTAGGAAGTCAGGGTCAAACACGTATACACCATTTCTAGAAAAGAAGTCATCAGTACTAAGAACTACAGCACTGGGACAGTCACATTTCAGTTGTCTGGAAAAAAAAATGAAAGAAGGATTAGTACATGCAAACACACACCTTTCAGGGAGCATTGAATCAGGAGCCACTGAGTGCTCCACGGATTTGCACATTGCTGCACTTTGAAACTCCAGGTAGAAGAGCTCTGAAAGTGGTGTAATCAGTGGATGGACACACAGGAGGAAAGGAGTGTAAAGGATGCGTGGCTTCTTTAGGTCAGCAGGGAAATCTACAGCGGACTGCCAGCGTGAGACTTTAATGGTAGTAGGGAATTCCATTTCCTGAGTTATCTGAGAAGGAATGAACGTACAGCAAAGAAATCACGGCTCATCCTGTGGAGTTGGTCCCAGAAGGGGATTTGATTGGGGGAGTTTCAGTGCAGAGGGATTTCTGAAGATGACCTGGAGGAACAGCTCATTGTCTAGTAAGGATGAGCTGTAGTACCACCAGCTTTGGCAGGAGCTCCCTGAGGTTGTTGGCAGTGCTCCTCCTCATTATATTAGGACAGCGTCCCACTGCAGTGCCATGGAGTGGCACAACCTCACCGCTCACCATCACCTCAGGGCACAGGAGCCAGTGGAAATAAAGCAAGGCCAGTCCAGAATCCCCGTGACTGCGATGTGCACTGCACTGCTCTGTTATCTCACCCTGCACACAGTCTCCGTGACTCAGCTCAGCTCTTCAATTCATCCCCACAGGCGGCAAAGCGACTATTTCTCAATGCCTTATCTAGCTGAGCACAGGCGGGGAAAAGGTCCCTCTGGGTAATCAGCAGAAAACAGACACCCAGGCAGGAAAGGCTTAATTCTGTCATCTCCAGCTCTGCTCTAACCACTTGCTTACCAATTTTATCTTAATCTGCCCACCAGGAGCAATGCTTCACTGGGATTGCACATTGATTTTAGCAGAATGGAAGTCAGCTTCTGACTTCGTTCCACCCGCGCTGTAACTTCCATCATTTGCTGATTAATTAATCTCGTTCTGGGGCAGCAACTGGCACAGAGCAATTGCTGCTGGCTGGCTGCTGGCTGGCCAGGGCTGGTGCCCGTGCTGCAGCCCCTCCATTACATTCTGGGCAGCAGCTACCTGTGCTCCTCTTCTGGCT
Organism: Callipepla californica brunnescens; assembly: GCA_023055505.1. Lineage (NCBI taxonomy): Eukaryota > Metazoa > Chordata > Aves > Galliformes > Odontophoridae > Callipepla > Callipepla californica. Next base: position 103,563,320 of record JALIRH010000001.1, on the reverse strand, counting down.
CAGAAGAGGTGTGTTAATCACCAGATTACTGCTGCACAAACACATCTCACAAAAGTCAAATACTCCAAACTCAGTCCTGTGCAAAGAATTCTTATCACGAAGAGCAGAGGGCATCTAGTGCTTATCTGCTTACTCCTGTTACACCCATAGATTTATTTCACCGCCCAGTGCTTACCTCTCTGTTGCCTTACCAATCTTCTTACCTATTAAGAACAGCAAACCACTGGCACATTTGCTATATTCACACTAAACCAAGTCCTACTAACAGGAAACACTGCACAGCTGTTTTTCCTTCTTCCTATTCTGCTTTGGCATCTGGCTTTCTAAAACAATGTGACTGAAGTTTACAGCTGCTTTCCATTGGACTCCTAACCACTCTGTGCAGTAAAAATGCCTGTATCTTAGCAAAGTACACAGCACCTTTGTAAAATGAGAGGAGATGTGGCTGGCGTTAAGAAATTTTGAGCACCACCCATTGCTGTTAGATCAGTAAGTGTAAGCTATTACGAAGGAGGGGAAGAAAGAAGAAATCTCTTTGCAAGACCAAGGGCTACTTATGAGCTGTGTTTGCATTAAAGAAAAGCCACTGATCTTTTAAGCACTGCGTTGTGACGAACAACATCTGCCAAAAGGTCGGCACTGATTTGTCTACACGGCCCATTGAACCGCTTAGCAGTGCACTGTCTTGCAGCAGTTACATCATCGTGTGTTACAGACAGCGAGGTTGTGTTGCAGTGTGTTACTGCTCTTTCCCTGGAGGCACTCAAGGCCAGGCTGGATGGGGCTGTGAGCAACCTGCTCTAGGGGGAGGTGTCCCTGCCTACAGCAGGGAACTTTCAAACAATTCTTCTAGAATTTACCTGTATATATTTCTCCCATATAGGGCTTGGGAGTTTTCACAGTCACTAATAACATCATTGGAGAAAGAAAGCCCCAGCTGCATTTCATAGCCTGGTGTGATTTTCTATAAGGAAATTCAGAAGTAAATGAATGTCCAACACTCAGTCTGGTAAGGAGACTGGAAGGAACCTTCTGAGCACTCAGAAAAGCTAATAGAACTGTGCATCAGCCAGATATCTGAACTGCTAAACATGCAATCGAGATGCAGTCTCCTTCCAAGGTAACGATGAGCATAACATAGAATAATTTAGGTTGGAAAAGAACTCTAAGGTCATCAAGACCAACCACTGTCCTAGCACTGCCAAGTCTGCCGCTAAACCATGCCCCTAAGCACCACATCCACGCATCTTTTAAATACCTCCAGGGATGGTGACTTAACTACTTACCTGGGCAGCCTGTTCCAATGCTTCACAACACTCTCTGTGAAGAAATCTTTCCTAGTATCCAACCTAAACCTCCACCATGCGACTTGAGGCCATTTCCTCATGGATTCTCACTTGTTTCTTGGAAGAAGCCTCACCTCACCCTCCCTTCAGGTAGCAGTAGAGAGCAATAAGGTCTCCCCTGAACCTCCTCTTCTCCGGACTGAACAATCCCAGTTCCCTCAGCTGCTCCCCACACGACTTGTGCTCCAGACCCTTCACAGCTTTGCTGCCCTTCTCTGGATAAGATCCAAGGCCTCCATGTCCTTCTTACTGCAAAGGGCCCAAAACTGAACAGAGCACTCAAGGACTTCAGGTACTAGCACCGCACGCAGCTAGTTGTTCTGGTCACTCTTCCTAATACTTTTCTCTGGCACCTAAAAAACATTCACTTTCAACAACAAAGACAAAAACGGAAATATGAGAAGCAGGGTACAGCACTATCAGCTGCGTGCCATGTTTTGACAACTCTTAGCTCCCTGAGGACTTTGGCTGCCAGGCCCCTGACACTGTCCACACCTCTCCCATGGGGATGGCAGCAGCAGCTGCATTCTGCAGAGCAACAGCCTGCATGTCGCACACTGCACTACCTGAAACACTATAATTCTGTATGCTTACAGTGTGTTCCCACCTGGAATCAGGAGCTGCAGAGCTGATAAGCAAAGTCCACAAACTGTGACAGAGCTTCAGTTCTGCACTAGGGTTGGGATCCTGACGGCAAGCCAGAACTCACCAAATGCAGGGCTGAACAAGGAAAGAACTGAGGAAGTTTCGGAGCAATTCTAGAGGCCAAACTGGATGAGGCCCTGAGCCTCCTGAGCTGGTGAGGGGCAGGCCTGCCCATGGCAGGGGTTGGGCTGTAACCCAAACCAAGTCATTCACCTACGATTCTACACCATGCAGCAGAGAACTGGGGAAGATATAGCATACGTCAAGCACTGCAGTGTCAATGTACTTTTCCCCTTCTCTTTCTTTGTCATCTGTTTGGGATGATTGTTCACCCATAGGGGAGTACAAGAATGATCCCTGTTTCAGCATCAATGGCTCAGAAGTTGCGTATTTGATCATGCCTAGTGCTTGAGTGAAACTGCTTGATACATTGTGTTGATACATGTGTTTTCAGCCAAAACAGAGTGTACTGTGGAAACAGACACGAGCTTGCATGTGACTTGATTTTTGGAGAGGCTTTTGGAAGCTACTCCACCTCAAATAATTGTTTTCTTCGTGGTTGCCTTGGTTTGATCATAAACACACACTGTGAAGTCAGGGAGGAATGCATTCAGGTGCAGGGTGTTACTCATGTCTAACAGAGGCTCTTGGAAGTGTGACTCTCCCTTTCTTCTCCCACTCTGGTGCTGAATGGCAAGGGAACCAGTTAGCTGATCCTAATACATAGGAAGTTCAGGAAAGCATATCCTTAGTAGTGAAGTAATCGGAAAGGTTTGGAATTTGCCAGCGAGCAAACCAAATCCTCATTCTGCTTTGACTGTTAAATGTACTGTTGCCTTTACCAGCAACAAAAACCAGACCAGAACTGACCTGATCCAGCGCCATGCCAGCTCCTCTGAGCTGGGAGTGTCTTGGATGGGAAAACTGTTTCCACAAAGACACTGTAATCACATCTTACAGCGCTGTTATCCAAACTGTGCCAGGTGATGCTGAAAGGTGTGGGAATCAAGTCACCAGCCCCAGCTTGCTACTGGAAAATGCACTGGTGTGACAGAGTGAAAAGGGGACACTTTGCCAGAGTTATCAGCAAGCTGAAGTATCGTTAGTGATAATATTCATGGCTCATGACATTTCTGAGCGCTGTAAAGTAAGACAGCTTGCAACAGAAATACCAGCTGATACGAATAATGAATGAATAGGGATCCATGTGAAAGCTGCAGAAGAAACAGCAGAGCAAAGGTTAAAATAATGGCATGTACTGATAACCAAACAGCACTGAAACTGGGAGATGTGCCCTTCACCCACATGTCGAGCCCTGCTCAGCCCAGAGCAGAGGCCTTGCCATGGGAAGCCTCTGTGAGCAGCAGGATGCACCTTCTGATTTCAACCACACCACTTGTGCACGTGTACTTGCAAATATTTGGGTATGGTACTGTGTGTGAATAAAATCCAAGAGGACGCATTTGGATGGGTTGAATCAGCTTACCCAAGGATTCTGGAAGTAAATCTCCCCTTTCCTCTCCAGTAGGATGGTGCACTGAGCTTGTTCTATTGTTTTTAGAAATTTAGATTTAATATTTAGAAATTTCTGCTTAGTATGAGCCAGAGAGGTGGTGGAGTCACCGACCCTGGGGGTGTTCAAAGAATGTTTGGATGTAGTGTTGAGGGACAAGTCTTGTAAGACTTGTGTTGAGGTTACAAGACTTACGAGGAGCAGCTGAGGGAGCTGGGATTGTTTAGCCTGGAGAAAAGGAGGCTCAGAGGAGACCTCATCGCACTCTACCACTTCCTGAAGGGAGGCTGTGGTGAGGAGGGGGTTGGCCTCTTGCCCCAGGTAACTAATGACAGGACAAGAGGGAATGGCCACAAGTTGCGCCGGGGAAGATTTAGATTAGATTTGAGGAAAATTTTTTTCTCTGAAAGAGTGGTCAGGCACTGGAATGGCCTGCCTAGGGAGGTGGTTGAGGCACCGTCCCTAGCGCTGTTCAAGAAGCGTTTAGATGAGGTGCTGAGGGATTTGATTTAGTAGCTTGGTGGGTAGGGATGGTGGTGTGAGGATGGTTGGACTAGATGATCTTGTAGGTCCTTTCCAACCTAATGAATCTATGAATCTATGACATGGTTTAGTGGGAGCTACTGGTGATAGGTGAACGGTTGGACTGGGTGATCTTTTAGGTCTTTTCCAACCTTGGTGATTCTATGATTCAACACTGCACCAAACCATGGGGGATGTGGGAATAGATCTTGGCGCATTTTCTTCCTTCCAAAATCTAGACAGAGGTAAGGGCCAGTTTTGGGCCACATGCAGAACAAGCACCTCAAGCACTCATATACACAGGACTAAAGCAACGCTTACGGTTTAGTTTGCAAACCTCTCGTTAATAATTAACCTTACATTATAAGGAGAGTCAGCTGCTCGCAGTGGCTGAGAACGCAGCCCCAAATCCTTCCGTTCAGCCCGTGCTGTGAGAAACCTGAAACCCCTCTGACGGAGGTGGGACCCGTGCCTAAGCGGTCTTTCTAGGAACCGAAGCGTCGAAGGGGTTTCATGCCAATTAGTCCCTCCAGAATCCGCTGTCGCGTCCCACCGCGGCCGCCCGCCCCCAGCAGCGCCTCAGGGCTCCGCTCCCTTACCTGGCCAGCGTGCTCTTCCCGGAGCCCGGCAGGCCCCGCAGCAGCAACAGCGTTTTGCCGAAGCGCCGCGGGGAGCGGCGGGGCGGGGGCTGCAGGCTGAGCCCCCCCAGCGCGAGGAGCAGCCGCTCCTCCATGGCACGGCACGGCACGGCACGGCCCCGAGGAGTGGGCGGGAGCTGACGGGGTCCGGCCCGGCCCCTCCTGCTCACAACAACACCGTGCATCGCATCGCTGCAGGCCTCAGGGGGCGGAGCGGCGGGAAAGCCGCGCGAGCGGGGAGCAGCTGAGGGCGTCAGCTGACGGCGGGCTGCGCGCGACGACTGCCCTCCATGGCGCTGGAGTTCCCTCAGCCTGAGGGAAAGCGTCATCTCGGGAGGAAACAACACAAAATGTGCGGCTTGGGGTGAAAGAACGGGTAGGAGAGAGTGGGGAAGTCTTCTACTTGACATGAAGAGACTGGGAATTAACGATGAGTAACAGGATGAGCAGGAAGAAATAGGATAAGGCAGCTGGTACACTGTACGTGCTCCAATACATGTGGCAACACTGGAGGCCCTCATACCAATGAACTAAACACCAGAACTCAAGCCCCCTTTGTGCTCATAAAGATGTACACATACGTTCCAACTGGCTTCAGAAAGTGACCCTTTACCACACAGAACAAAAAATGATCTCAATTTTGACTTTTATTGTGTGGATGGAGAAGCTGACACTAGGGGAGGGGGGGAAAAAAAATTAGATAACTACAGATTCACACCAGAAATCGATACCAGTTACTTTCTTCCAGGTTGCTCCTTACATTCAAAACCCTTGGTTGCAAGCTGAAGTCCTTCCACAGTGGAATCAAAGCAAGGAGCATCTGTAATAGAGGAAAGAAAAAATGCTGTTGAAATATCACAATACTGCAGACGTTAATTGTGACAAATCTGACCTTTGGAATAAAGAGGTCACCTATCTGACAATTTACAAAGCCTGCTTCTCTTTCATACTCAGCTGTTGGTACCTTTTGTAATAACTGAAAAGGAACAGAGAGGAAAGTAGAAAATAGAAAATACGGGGAAAAAAAAAACACATCAAAAATGCATGAAAAATGGGAAAAAGAAAATGCAGATGGCAAAGCAAGAGATAGCAAGGTTCTAGAAATTTCAAGGCTGGAAAGACTCAAAAATAAGGAGAAGAATAACACAGTGAACACTTCCCTTTTTATTTTATTTTTTATTTAATCCTTGTTTTCCCTCCTCGTGCCTTTTATTTCCTCTTATTCCCCCTGCTGATTATGCTCTCTACTTAAGTAAGTTTTAGGCCATGTTTTCCTAGAAAACACCATAAAGGGTAGGTGAGGTTTTCTGGTCCTACTTCTACGTGCTGTTTAATGCTAAATATCAAAGGACAGAGATTTTTTTTTCCTTAACTATCACTGCAGCAAAGTAAAAAATGGAAGAGTTTGACCCTGGGAGGATATAGCATCTTCTGTAGCATTACTGGAGAACTGGATTAGTTTGCTTTGTATTTTTCAGATGGTTTTTCATTCCAGCCAAAAGAAAGAGGAATCAGTAAGCACCAGATTTGCAGCCTTGTTTCTTCCAGTTCTCAGATCTTCCTGAAACCCTTCATTTATTGTGACAACACACTCATATAACAATATACTTCAAATCTTAGATTCTCTTTAGCATTTGTTTCAAGCTAAAAACACAAGGAATACTGAGAAAAGAATTCGAGTAGGAACCAGAGATGAGATCATATTTTTTTGACAGCTCTTGAGAACTGTGTCCGTAAGCCAGAAGTTTTAACAGCAAGGCATTTGGAGAGAGGGTATCACCCCTCCTGTCACTTCTCATTCACAATCACTGATTTGACCTGGCTTCCAATCATCTCACACTCACTCCCAGGTGGTTCTTTGCTGCCTCATTTCCTGGGCAGAGTCCTCCCAGAGAAGTTGGAGCACCAGCTTAAGTGCAGAGCACTGCACATCAAAGCAAGACTGCACCGTATGCAAAGCAATGCATGGATAACAATTCGTTTCAGCCTGATTAGGGTTCAGACAGGTTCCTCTGTTATGTGTTTTCAGGTGAGCTCATCCAGCTTCGCTCCAGCTGCAGAAGCACCACATCCAGCAAGGGGAGACGCCAGCAATAGCATGGCCAGGAAAGGAGGACTGATAACATATCATCAAGAGATTTGTCTCACCCAAACAACCGCCCTGTGGGGCTGTCCTGGAAGATAGAAGTTCCTGCCAAGTGACTGCGATGCCTCAATCACAAACATGCCTTTATTTTGTAATAATAAATGCAGATAAATGCTTAAACTGCTATCAGCTTTTGTCAGTTTGCTCTACAGTTCTATTGGCATCTGGTAATGGGGAGTCCTGGTCTAAGAGTAGCTTTTAGGCACTAAAATAATAGCCTGTGTTCACTGATCACAGAATCACAGAGCTGTAGGGGTTGGAAGGGACCTCCAGAGATCACAGAGTCCAACCCCCTGCCAAAGCAGCTCCCTAGCCCAGGTTGCACAGGTAGGCGTCCAGGCGGGTCTGGAACGTCTCCAGAGAAGGAGACTCCACCACCTCTGTGTGCAGCCTGTGCCAGTGCTCCGTCACTGCACTGGGAAGGAGTTCCCACACACGTTTGTGCAGAACTTCCTATGCTTCAGTTTGTGGCAATTTCCCCTCTTCCTATCACCACACACTGCACAGAAGAGTCCTGCCTCACCCCTTTGCTTCCCGCTGCTCATATATTTATAGACATGGATCAGATCCTCTCTGAATCTTCTTTTCTCAAGGCTGAACAGCCCCAGGTCTCTCAGCCTTTCCTCATAAGGGACGTGTTCCAGCATGATCTCAGCATTTTATTTATTTATTTTTTTAAATCAGGATTTCTTGCCTAACCTCCACAATAAATACCGATGTGCTGCCAACACTGCTCTAAGGAGCTCTCAGAACTACTTGAGATGATTTCTCAGAGAAATGCAAACATTGTCTGCTCTCATTTCAACAAACACAGCCTCACAGAACAATACAGATGCACGGTCATCTGACTAATAATTACATAACACTTGGCCAATAATACTTAGAACCGCAATAATTAATGTTGGAAAAGTCTTCTAAGATCACCAAGCCCAACTGCCAGCACATCCCCACTGTGCCCCCTAACCACATCCCTCAGTGCCACATCCACATGATTCTTGAACACCTCTGGGAATGGTGACTACACCACCTCCCTGGGCAGCCCATTTGAAAGCCTCACCGCTCTTTCTGAGAAGGATTTCTTCCCAATATCCAACTTGAACAGCCCCTGGCACAACTTGAGGCCATTCTCTCTGTACGGCTGTTACATGGGAGAAGAGGCTGAGTAGAGAGTGATAAACCGACCACAGCACTCAAAGTGCAGCCCCAGCAAATCTGAGTGCAGAGGGATGATCCCCTCCCTGGTGCTGCTGGCTGCACTGCTGCTGATACAAGGCAGGATGCTGCTGGCCACCTGGGCACTCTGGAATGTTTACTCTCAACTGCTCAACGAATCAGGAATACAGCACAGAGATAACATAACTCACAACTGCTCACCTCAAGTAACTAAGCTGGCAACAAGGTGCAGCTGCTAAGCATTCTACACCATTGCATTCACATCACCTGGCAGAATTAAGATTCTGAGGGGGGAAAAATGCTTCAGCTCTAATAGCAAAGTGCTGCCCACTCCTTCCCACTTAAGCTTTAAAACAAAATGAGACCACCAAAAGCCAACAACCCTCCACCTCCCCCACCCAAAACAAAAAAAAAAAGAGAGAGAGAAAAACTCAAAAACAAAATAAATCCACCTTCAACACTAATCTGAAGAAAACAAACCAACAGTAAATTGGGCGATGCTTAACGCACCTTAGCACTGTAACAACCCGAGTTCTTCAGATATTTGGACAAATCTAACAGAAGAATTCAAACACATTTGCAGGTGTGTCTCATTACCTTTTCCTTCATGCAATGTTTTTAGTGTTTTTAATTAAGATGTTCTGTCACAGCTGATGGAGGACAGCTCCCAGGCAGCTGCTGCTGGCACAGGTCGTGGTGCTCTCTTCCATCGGCCCAGGAGACATTTCTGGAAGCATTTCAGAAGAGTCTTCATTCTCGTGGTGACTTTCATTTAGATCTTCAGGAGTAATAATATCATCTAAAAATAATAAATTATGAACTGCAGCTAAAAATACTTGAAGTTCTTTTATATAGTTTTAATCATGTCAAAACGGACTGTTTCTAGAGCGAGGTTTTATTTCATCAGAATGCTCACGATTTTGCTTCCTAAATGGCCCCACAAAGAAGCTAATTATTTCAGGTTTAAATAACATAGACACACATTTGTCAGAGACAACGTGTATATACATCGGTTTTACATACACTCACCGACCTAAATCCTGCTTCTCTACTTCCTCTCAGCTCTCCAACTAAGCACCTTCCTTTTCTGTCTGTTTCTGCCCCCCTATAGACAAACTCCTCTCCTATTTCAGGCAACAAATCCTATCAGCTTCCAGCAAGCAACTCAAGTATTTTAATCTTGTTGTGCAATTTATACTAAATGACACTAAACTGATAGAGAAATAATGGAACAAAACAACCAGTCACTGGATTCCATAGCTGCACACTCTGCAGGAACTGATGCGTACAGAAGTCCTGAGCAGCTCACTGACCTCAGTGCCTCCTGATTATAGAATCATAGGGGTTGGAAGGGACCTCAAGAGATCATCGAGTCCAACCCCCTGCCAAAGCAGGTTCCCTACAGCAGGTAATGATGCTTGAGAGCCCAACCTATTGCTGGGCTGACTGTCAAGCTGAAGGTGCTCAGCTTTTCACAGAGAAAAAAAGACTTCTTCATCTTAAATTTCCTTCTGATGTGGAACCAGATAAACTCAACTTAAATATTTGATTAGTGCTATATGGGAAACTAAAATGCAAAGAATCTCAGCGTGTTCACCAGAAGAGGTGACTCAGAGGCAGCAGCTCTGCAATACTGCCTACACAACCAATGGAGGCACACATTTGTCAGGGGCCTTGGAACTAGGTGATCTGAAAGACCCCTTCTAACCAAAACCATTCTGTGATATCCTACTACTTTTGCACAGAGAGAAGTGTTATCACTCTGTTGTGCTGAAAATCTTTGTCATACTTCACTTCAGTATTAACTATATTCCCTACTAATATTTTATGCCAGTTTTGTATCACAAAATACACTCACCAGCCAAGGCACTTCCACTCTGCAATTCATTTGCTTTCTGCTTCTCCTGAAATACATAACAACAGTCCAGAGAAAAAGAGAGAGTACGAGACAAAGAGGTTTTGTTATTCCGGGACAGAACAAGGTCTGTGTTCTATTTTAGAGCTACTATGTCATTGTACCTAAATGATTTTCCTAATTTCCACTACCAGACAGTACACTGCTCCTCATGTAAAATCAAACCTTTACAAAGCAGCAGTGGGAAGTAGCACAAAAGTAATTTGGAAGTCACAAGTTCTAATTAGGCAAGGAAAGTGAAGCTGCTACCAGTTGCTCTGTGACCTCTCACAGGAGCAGCCACTAAGTAGCTACTGTTTGCATAGGGTGGCACTTGCTCAGGTGATGGGAGAAAACCAAGAGGAGGAAGAAACTAGATACAGTACATTGTATTTAGGGGACGTAGGCCAGGTCAGAAGGATCAAGGAAATTTTATAAGTTTTGTTGTTGGTGTTGGTTTATTTGTTTGTTTTTTTTTAAATCTCCCACAGCTACTTTGTATATATTTCTGAAGCTGAACTTTCAAACTGTGGTCCTACCATGGCACTGAGGTGGTTCTGGAAATATCCAGAAGCACACGTAAAGCATCCATCTCCTCATTGTGGATATTAAAAAACAAGGAGGCTTTATTAGCAGAGTAACACCTCGCTTCATGAACGGAATGATTTCTCTTTACACCTGGACTATTGGAAAGCCTTCTAAAAGCCCCTAAAATTCGTACCTCCACAGAGGTCTTCCACAGTAAATAGATCATCTTTGAAACTTTCCAGTCAAGAGGAACTACATAATCATCTGGCAACAAGGATTCTGCAGAAGAAAATATTTTTGCAGTTCAGTGTTCATATCTCTTCACGGCTGAAGTATATCACTGCATTATAATTTTTGCAAATTCCAACACGAGCCAGCAGCAAAGCCAAAATGGACACTTTACAGAATCAAAGGCCAGTGCACGGGAGGGAAGGGAAAGAGATTTGGTTTCGTTTTCTTTTTTTAGACAAAGCCTTTCATTTTCCCTCTTCCCAGAACCACACAAACAAGAACAGAAAGCTCTCAGCCCATTAATTCAACACAAGTCAGTAACAAACTCCACATTTTAAATACTTAATTAATTATAGGAAGCTCTGCAGTATTATTCAACAACAAATTACTTTCTAAAGTGTTTTAACTGCAGCAACTCTTCACTCCTTAAGGAGCTGAAAAGAGATTCTTCATAGGAAGTCGGGCTAAAATATATTCAGTGCTTACAAGAGAAACACCCAAGCAAGTAAGACAACTTAATCTTTCATTTATAAATATCTAAGGACATTTACTTACCAAAAATCCTCCCTCCAAAATAATTTAAACAGAATTTGTTTGCAGTTGCCACTCACAGCATCCAGATTGGTGGAGGGGTTGGCAACCCTGCCCACAACATTCTGTGATTCTACGAGTACATCAATAAATAACAGCCTATCAACCAACCCACAGCAGAGCATTCACAATTTTGAGGAGAAAACAAACAAAGGAACACAGAATCACAAGCTGGCGGGAGCTCAGAGATATCAGAGGGGCTTTATATTTCTTACAGGTTGTTTCCAAAGGAAAGAATGGCATTTGCTGCACCCAGCAATGGAGTGCTTCGGAATGCTTGTTCTGTTTGCTTTCCCCCTGGTGGATCACTTCTTTTAAGTCCCAGTCAACCCCAGTCCCTCCTAGCTGGTGGCAATCAAGGCCACAGACATCAGTGCTTGCAGAGTTCAGAGTGTCATAATGTTAGAATAGTTGAGGACAACCCCAGTTGCTCATGGCTCTGCTCAGCCCTGTACACAAACAATTTGGTGGCAACCTGAGGTCTTTGGGCACACACTGAGGCCAGCAGTGCTGCCAGGGGACTGCCACCACTGCCCTGGCAGGGAGCAGTGCTATCAACTTGTATGATAAAGAATCCGCAAGCCTGTTTTGGCACAGACACCGCACATAAGCTGCTCTTCAGCTGACTTTACATTTTTACATGAGGATACGTGGTTACATTTAAATCCCATTGAAACAAACAGGTGTGCAGGCTCAACAACTGGTCTGCGTTTTAACACCTATTTGTTTGCCAAATCAAACTTCCTTTTTTCTCTTCTCAGGCTAAATTTGGGCCAAGGAAGTTGCAGACCTTTGCACGCAGGGAACATGGGTGGCTCTTTCCATCACAGTACGCTGCAGTGATTTCCAGACATGCCTTTGCTGCTGACTGCAGCTCTGTGCAGCCAGCTGGCAGCGGTTTGGGAATCACAGTTGCCTCACACAGTTCCCACGAGCTTTGATGGTGCCTCTAAGTAAGATAAAGCACTAAACTGAAAGTAAAAACATAGGGATGACTGGAGCTCCAGAAAGGAAGCCTGACACTATGACACTTGATCACATGTGATTAAAAAGGACTGAAAATCTGAAAATGCATCCTGTAAGTTTGATATCAAAGCGGAACTTAAAGTAGACCCTGGAAAAGTTTTTCAATTGTAACTAACCCACATTCGGGTTTATTAAAGAATTATAAAAGAATGCTACCATAATCTACCAGAGAAAATAAAAACAAAGAATTCCAACATGCAAGCTTGATATATAAGCACATCTTCTGTACCCTCTTTTCCATTTAGTTTTGTAATCAAGAAATTAAAGTCTTTTTCAGAATGGTGTGTTCACAGCAAGAGCTTTGTGCTTTCGATTCAAAGCTGCAAAGTCACCATCACTACAGAGAACGTGCAGGTGAGGCCAAACCCAGTGGCCCCTGGAGAGAAAGTGAAAGTGAAGATGGTTTTAGGTGAAAAAAAAGAAAAAAGAAAAAATTCACTAAAGCAGCAACTGCTTTCAATAGGGTTCCTATTTCATTAACTGTTACCTGCATTAAAAATGAATATTTAATCACAAACACACACACATATTTGCACAGCAGCAGTAAGAAGAGCATTACCCAGCGGAAGACCTGGAGAACCAAAGAGCTGCACGAGTTGAAAAGCAAATCCTATGGATAAGGGAAGTCCCAGGAAGGTGGCTTTCATATTCACGTCCTGTTTAAATTCAGGAGGAGAGGCCTCTGATGGCTCAGGGCCATCTGCTTCGTGCACATTTGCAGTACAGCTTTCCACGACGCTCAGGCCCTCTGAATATTCAGAAACAGCTTTAACAGAAGACAAAATATCTGGTTGGCTGCTTATAACATCTGAGGAGGTTTGTTCACTCTCACCCTCTTGGTCATCAACTGCTTGTTGTTGCTTTGGAGTGTGAGCTCGCTCCTCCCTTGTCCTGGAAATCACACAAACGCTACAAGAATTCTTTGGCATTGGAGAGGACTGTCCCAAGTGAAAATATGAAATATCTCGTAAAGGGGAATCCACATCAGGGGTGGGCAAGGAACAGGGGGCTTCAGGACCACTGTACGGTGCAGCATACTCCTGAAACACAAGGTTCTGTTCACGCCCCAGTCCACGGTCCTGGCATAGGAAGCCCTTTTGCTCCACATGTAACACACTTCCTGAGGGACCATCACCTTTTAGCAGGACTTCCTCCTCTCTCTCTCTACCACCAGCTATCTCTCTGGGCTGATTAAACTTGGGTGCCAAGTTGACTATTCTTCTGTACCTTTTTCTCTTTGGTGCAACTGGTGCAGCATCACTTCTTGAAGCATTTACTTCCATTGAACACTGCGTGGAGGCGCTCCTGGGTTCCACAAGTAAACCTACACGCACTTCACCAGGTGCAGGTGCCAAGTGACCATTGCTCTGTACATTACCTGCCTCCTCAGTCACCATGTCCTGGGGATCTTCCTTCACCAACCCCTCACAGGACTGGGGGCAGTTCAGCTCTGTCGAAACGTTGGTACTCATTTGTTTGGGCTTCCTCACTTTTTTCTGCCTTTGTTCACCTACAAAATTATCCTCAGACCAAGAAGGAGAAACTTGTGTATCAAAACCCTGCTGCAACTCCTCACTAGACAAATTAATTGAAAAAAAAGCCCAGGAGTTAGAGCAGTTCTCTTCTGGCTTCACTGCACGTTTATTGTCTGTGTTACTGTCAGGCACATTGTAACGTACTTCTGAATTGTGACAGAGAGAGACCTCTTTTCCTTCACCATTTAAATGTAACTGTTCAGCTTCCGCATCAGGTTCACAAGTACTTTTAAGTTTGCTTTCTGTGCTGGACAGCAGACCTTTACCTTTGCAGTTGTATTGTGCTTCCGGGATACAACTTGAATCATTCTTTATTTTCAGGGAATTGCCCTTGCAAAGATCTTCCTCATGCCTTTGATTCACTTCCTCATCATCGAACATGTTTTTGGTTGTGCTTCCAGTGCAGAGGGGTTTCTCACCCATTGGAAGTGAGCTCTCACTTTCTATGGGCTGCTCATGCGTCAGCATCCCGTTGGACACAGCGGAGATCTCTGTGGCAGGAGAGCTCGCAGCTTCCACCACACTTTCCTTATCAGCATTTGGCCGCTCCTCACAACCTCCCACCAGATCCTCAGGGCCTTCCCCAGACACACACACGGACTTTTTGTTTTCCTCTTCGGAGTCATCCTCCTCACTTTCAGATGTTTCCTGGTTGTGTGGAACAAGACGAGCCGCCTCACCCAAATTTTCCTTTGCGATTTCGATGATTCTCATTTTTTTGTTTCTCTTCCGCTTTTTTCTCTGCTTTACTCTTGCCAAGGGATGCCCATGGTGCTTCTTTAAAATTCTCTCCCTATGTGAAAAATAATAATAATAAAAAGTTTAAAACCCTATATACATATAAATATATTAGCATTAACACATCTGTGGTGCTCCATCTGAGGGGCAGGTATTTACTATCAATGACAGTCAAACACTGACCACACGCTTTTTAACTTCTATCGATCAAACATAAGTGTAGACCTCGCAATTCAGAACATCTGACATATAAATAGATAAGCTGCAGTCTCATTAACTTATCTTTACCAGAAGTATCAAAAATCACAGCAAGACCAAATAATTTCTGAGCATCTAAATTATTTTTAATAATAGGTACTAAATACATTAATAATAGATACTAAATGAGTTAAAGAGCTTCTGCTATTCTGAAATTCCTGAAACATCACACCGAGCAGAGATGAAAGCAAGAAACTTTCATCTGTTAGGATTAAATAGACTACACTTGATTAAATTAAACTGTATGAATAATGCAAAGGCACAGTGACACAGCTCAGCACTCTGATACTGCTCCGTGTATTGTGAGTGGGCACGTATGTTTGGAGAAGGAAATATTTCACATTTTATTTGCAACAAAATAATACACTACAGACAAATCATCTCAGCTGTAGGCAGTGATTTAAAATGAATGTTGCCTGCCGTGACTTCTCTGAAATTGTGCTGTTAGTTAACCCTGAAATGAACATAAGTAAGAAAAATCTTCTCAGCTTCAGTGCAGCCGCAGCATTACTAAACCAGAACAGGATCCAAAAGCCCCAGTGCCTTCACAGTGATGCAGTGAGCACCTTGGATCACAAAGAAAACCTTGGGGAAAGCACGCACTTAGGTGCCATGAAGCAGCATCCAGACCTGGAAGCATCCTCCTAGGAAACCAGATTTCCTTCCCATGTTGGTATTTAAGTCTATGTGATGCTCCTCTGTGTAAAGAGATCTGCCTTCCCCTTGCACAGGTTGGTGTATTTTCAGTGCAGGGCACTGTGCAGTAAGTGCAGGTACCTGTACTGCAGGCCCACAGTTAGCCAAGATGAATCCCACTTGGCATTCTGCTCACACGGCACTCCCTACTCTGAAACACACTCCCTTTCACCCAAAAGAGACACAGTATGTCTGGAAAAAAGTAAAGAAGTTTCAGGACTGACTAGATTTCCACTGTCTATTGATTCACATTATAGAAAATCTAAATGCCTACAACAGCAATCAGAGAGGGTTTTTTGTTTGTTTGTTTGTTAGGTGTAACCCGGATACGTATGAGCTGTATACTTACCACAGAACACACCTTAAACCCTGACACTAAGATTCCTCCTTTTGAAAGGAGCTTCAGAAGGTGTTTTTAGAAGAGGAACTTCCCTGAGGTTTTCAAAGTAATAATGCCCCTCGCAAATGGGGTACAGCAGAACATTCTATTTGTCCTTGCTTCGAATGGAGCAGGGAAATAAAATACTAGGTTCTCCACGGAACTGCTTTATCTCTGTGCTGTCATTAGCAGCTGTGCAGAAATGACCAGCAGATTGCCAGTGCCAGCACCAGCACACGAAGGCTAAAATCCAGCAGCAAAGGAACAGATTCCCCCAGCCTCACCACTGCAGAGTAGCTGTGCCTGCTTACCATTCATCTCTCCCAGATGTGGGTTTGCACCGCTGCCCAACGGTGGGAACCTCTCTAACACAAACTAAAGCACATCCCTGCTTTCTGCCTCCTTCTTTACCAGGCCATCATTTCAGGATAACCCTGACAGAAACCTTCCTGGGGTGGGCTGGCACACTAAGAGGTTCTGAAGAACTCAGCAAAGCAAAGGCTGAGGCTGGCACATTTATTTCCTGTCCTCACCATTAATCTGATTCAAAAAGCAAAAATGTTCTGGAGAGGATTCACATTAGAATGCAACAACAGCAGAAACACACCCATCAAATAACATGAAAAGTGGATAACCCAGAGAATCCAGCAGCTGTTACTGCACTGGAACTGCTGCATGTCATAATAACGACGCAAGCAAATATTGGTTCAGGCTGATGATTTCGTTTGCCTGAAAATGCCTTTTCATAGTGAGAATCAGCAGTTCGTAATAAACACAACCATGTCATTTCTCTGCTTTGGAATAGAAATTTTAGAGCAGATCAGTGAAATCAGTTTTCTAAAGGGTTTGGATTTCCTCCAGAAAGGACTAAAACAAGAAGGGATGTGGAGGACTACTGCATGAAGAATAATTTGATTATTCTTCACTTCTTCAGCCAACTTGTCCCAGCAAAACACTACCTCTGAGAAACACTGTAACGCACTGTGATGTCATAGCTGAAATTATCCTGTGTGGGATATATATCCAGTATTGCATTATATATTTTTTTTAATGTAATAAAGTGAATTGCCTACTAATTTTCTTAAATTTTAACCCAGTTCCTCCTCTTTCAGCCCACCTATGTGCTTTTTGGAAGAGTTTTCCCCGCTCACAAAGCCACCTGGCACACAGAGAAAGTTTGAGAACCAGCATGGAGATAGACTTCCTTCTGTCCTTTAAAGCACAGAAAACACACAAAGTGGGAAGAAAAAAGTTGCAGGTTCAGTTGTTATTTATATTCCATCATCAGTGCATTTTAAAAAGACACAGCTGTTCAGAAATAAAGACCTGAAGAAGGTAATAGTATTTTTGTTGAAAGAGCATTTCACTTTTCTGCAACGATACTTAGAAATTTCTCAGCCCACCGCTTAGACAATGTTAAAAGCTTTCTGCCATAACTCTGTTACATGCGACCTCAGGGTTTAACCCAGTGCTCAGAGCAGCACTTGCAGCCTGCCTGGGAGCCACTGCTCAGCCTCTTCACTGGAGAAGCAAACACTTTCCTCACAGAAAATGTTAACCAATAAATTAAAAAAGCCATCGATTCTGCACGACATTTAGCAGTGAGCTACACACTCTTTGAGAAACTTGTATTACCATTGATTTCCAAAGTCTTCATAGAGTATGGACTTCCAATGGGAGTTCTACTAGAGCTGCTTACATGAAGAGGTCATTTCTGGGATATGGCTTGCCTTCCCTTCCTGCTAAGTCCATGTACGTGACCATGAACACATTCTTCCTCGTGGCCTGATCTGACTGCAGCAACAAGCAGAAATGGTGGCTGTAACTTTGGAATAACAACACCAAAAGCCATAACATCAGCCTCTCGTCGCATACTTTGCCTTTCCTTCTTAAATGACCGCTGAAGACGCAGTTCCTCAAAATCAAAGGGAACACGGGTATCAGGTGATTAAGCAACAGGGAAAAACCATATGCAAACTAAATTTGAGACTGACACCCTAAAAAAAAATAACTGCTCAGCAACACAGGCCTTCCTGAAAGGTGAAATTCCATCAGATGCTGAGCATCCAACTTCATGTTGCTGTAGAATCAGATTTAGTCATCCTCTCCGACTTTGTCCTGGTGTCGCTGATTCAAGTCACCAAAACAAGAAGAAAACCTGTGTGTAGCTAAAAGAAAGCACGTGGTGGAAGCAAGGTAACTCCTTTCAGCAGCAGAAAGTTGGGATAGAAATGCACCATGTACAATTCATAAGAAATGTTTCCACATTGCAGTGTCGTAAATTAATGCTCCCCATCCCAAACCAGTAATGATCCTACTAACTGGGTTCAATCTAAAGTAACCTTGCACGTGGCAGGGGGCTGGAACTAGATGATCTTTAAGGTCCCTTCCAACCTGAGCCATTCTATAATTCTTCATTTACAACAGCTGTGAGAATCAAACATGCACCCTCGTAAAATACACTATTCTATCACAGTGCTCAAAGAGCTACTCCAGTCTTTACCACTGTACAGGACTGATGTTTGAATGGTTCCATGCACCACACAACCAGCCATCAGATTCCTGCCCTGCTGTAGTCCAGACACAGGAGACACCGATCCAAAGAGAGCACAGAGAACAACATACAACAGGTTTGATCACAGCACGTCTTTAGAAGCTGTTCATTTAATCAAACACACATGCAAGTTTACTACTTCACTCTGAAGTAAAACGTGTAAAGAAATAAACAACAACCAGCTGAAATCCATCAACAGCTCCACCTGCCTTAGGTGCTAGTCGCAGCAATTCCGTTTTCATATGATGTTCCATTCACTCCTCGAGAAGTTTCAGGTGGAGTGATCACACTGGTGTCTGTCCTGCCTGCTTGAAAGCTGTGCCTGCCTGACAGAGCTCTTCTCTTCTGGGTCTTTACTCATGGAACACGTTGAACAGCATTAAGGAAATCCACTCTGACTACACTCACTGATACGTTCCCATCCATGCATTCACACTGAGTGCATTTCTGCCCAGTATCAAATACCTACTTCCTGAGCAGGTGAAGCCATTCAGAAGCCACCCTTAATATCATTCAGATGCCACGAGTATCTCACCTGACGCATCCCAAAATACTAACCAGAACATAAAACAAAAGGGAATCATCACTCTTCTTATTCACAAAGGCTCAAAGAATCAATTTTCATTTAAGCTCCCCTGGGAACATTTAGTATGGATGCAGATGCCAACGTTACCCAATAGAAATACAACACAAACCATGTTTTCAAGTCTGATAACATTTCTCACATTACAGTTCTATTGCTTGGATGGTAACAGCTTAACCATGAAGACAACCTGTTGGAAATGAATCTAGGCTACACAGATATACATTATTGTTTTTAACCGTAAAATAGAGGAACACATATGGTGATGCTGTACCACCACAGCACCTGAACACAAAGGTAACAACCACCAAACCCAGACTTCAGTCAAAAGCAAACACAACAAAAAGGCGTCGAAGCCAAAACCGTGGTGAAGTGTTGGCTGTCCTTTGTCAAGACACGATCACACCCGAACCAAATGTCTTACGTCAAACCTCATTTTACAACAAAAATCAAAGCGATGAGAACCACATGTAGGGGCATGAGGAAGTAGCAGAGGTGCAGTGAGAGCGGAATGGACTCCTTGGAGGTACGGAATAAGATCTTTCCTGACAGAAACTTCCAGTGAAGAGAAACAGATTTTAGCTGTATTCAAAAGAGCTTCAGTCAACAGAAGTGTTTTGGAATCATGCTCAGTTCAAGCAGAGGAATAAAAGAAAGAGAGAATAAGGTGCAAAGCTCTGCACACAAGTTGATACTTCAGGGGAAGAAAAGGGAAGGGGGAGAGGGCTCCAGAATCGTGAAGAAAACTGTAGTAAATGAACTCGCAGAGACAAGTCATGCCACATCAGTGACAGCAAGACACAGCTTGGGAGGAAAAAAGAGCAGGGGAGATAAGATAGAGGAAAACAACAGTATCAGCTGAAATCCAGATGATGGCAATGCTAACATTCAATTAGGTACAACTACAGACAGTGATGCCATTAAGAACAGCTGCTGTAATCATTAGGCTTATTCCATGCATCTCATCAGTGGTGCAGAACACTGGGAGCTACGCAGCATGCCATTACACACATCCTCAGGAAGATAATCCGTTTCTTTCTTTATTTAAACCAATTCCAGTATCTTGTCATCCTGGCACCTGATTTTCGCTTACTATTACTGCGTACTACTCTTTCTCCTTTGTAGTATTATCTAATTTCCCTTTTAACCTTCTTTCAGCAGAAGAACCAGGGATGCACTGGGGGTACAGCCCCTTGCAGATGAATGCTTTTTACAAAACTACGTTATCATTCCAAGGGTGATAGGGATGAACAGACGCAGGAAACTATGTCCTCCAGTTCTGCAACACAGTAAATGTCCAGAGAAGTTTGTCTCTGGACAGAAAATAGAAACTACTTAGGCCTAAGCTAACATTTAGGTTGCTCCAAAAACAATGCCTCCTATTTATTTCTACACAACGGATACCAAGAGCATGATAACACTATTACATAGAGCAAATTCTCAGATACAAGTCACTTTTTCAACATAACTACCACTATTAGCTGTTTGTTTTTTTCTTGCCAGCAATGAAAAAAACCTGCACCCATAAAAACCTGCACCAACGTGAGTTGCACTCTGTTGCTGTTGTCACTGCTGAAATGCATCACCCACCACCTCACTGCGCTCACATCCACTGCTGGGTCTCCACAAACGTTCAGCAAGTGTCAGTGAATGTCAGTGGGTGCCATTCCTTCCTCATGGTGCCACATGCTATCTGTCAGACTGCCCCTCTGCTGCCATCTGTCACATGGCAACGACATGTAATGGAATATTGGTGGGAAGGTTCAACCTCTACTGTCGTAGCATCACCATCTGCCTCTGATGTAGCGGGCCAGCATTACAAAACAGGAGGCATTACTTTTGGAGCAATCCTCACGTACACTGCTGCAGCCCAAGCAGTTAGCTCAGCTCCCACCTGAGAACAAGAGAACCATGGATCAGCTGTACTATACAAGGCTGCATCTGATACTCTGAAACAAGGCAGCAATGCAGCCAGCAGTGTAGAAGTATTCTCTGACAGATATGAGCTAAGTAGCTCTTTTGATACTCTGGACACTGCTGTCACTCTATAAATTTAAGTAATTCATGCCAGAAATGGTGTCTTCAGATCACAGGGTCCATCATGGGCTCAAAGCAACACCAGCTTAGATCACATTGCTCAGGGCCTTGTCCAGACAAGTTTGGAATGCTTCAAGAATGGAAATTACACAGCCTCTGGGGAACCTCTGCCAGTGTCTGACCAACCTCATGGGTTTTTGTTTTGTTTTTTTTTACCCCCCTTAAGATCTAATCAGAGACAGCATGATGAACGTAACTTCAGTATTCATTATTAGAAACAGCAACTCAGTCTAGACTGCTGGAACCAAGCAACAACACAGAACGAAACCCAGTGCTCCAGCTGTGTTTTCAGTACACACATAATTGCATATACAATGCAGTTTTGCTGCATTGCTGTAAGCACAGTCCTGTAACTGAAGGTTTCAAGAAGTGACAAAAGCTCTGAAAATTTCTAAGGTGTATCTCGTGGTGTATTTGGAGTATGCATCAAACAGTTTAATTTGCAGTCAGCAAATGCAGCTCAAATACACATGCCTGCCTGGTCTCATACCCAATGTCTACACTCTTGTTTCACGGATGTTGGAAAGCAATGTATTCATCCCACACGCAGAGTGAAACTGCAAGGGAAAAGGCTTAGTGTGGGAGAAGTACTATAACCCCGTCCACTCCTAAGAGGGTTCAGGAACCATCAGACAGTCCATGGTATGAGCAGGGTGTGGGAAAGCTGTTCAGGAAGCTGTCGGGATGAGAGGCAATGGTGTTAAGATGCTCCAGGGGACGTTCAGGTTGGATACGAGGAACAACTTCTTAGAAGGAGTGGTGAGGTGTTGGAATGGGCTGCGCAGGGAGGTGGTGGAGTCACCGACCCTGGAGGTGCTGAAGAAAAGGGCAGATGTGACAAAAAAACAAAAAAATATTCTACCACCACCAAGGCCTGCAAGTAGGGCTGAGAAAGTTACTTCACAGTTACAGTATGTCCTGACTTAGCAGAACGTAGCTCTGATACAGCACGCTAAGGTACACAGTACAAGGTCGAGGATCACCTACCTGAGAAAGGAGGGAGCAGCTCCCAATGGGGAAATAGCGCTATCAGCTAAACTCATTCCAGATGCTATACATTTCAGTTCTTTCATCTATCTGTCACAGTCTATACAAAGCCAAGAACATCACTTGCTGCTTTTCTGTTATCACAAAAATAAGAAATCAAAAATGAAACAATCTGACCTCTTACATACTGCTTTATCTTCTAGACACCTCAAAGACCACCTATGTTATCCACATATTTTTCTGTGAGCTGAGAACGAGCTGATTTGCAGCTATCCAACCCAATTAGCTTCTGCAGAGGAAAATATAAAACCTGAATTGATGTATCAGCAGATTTGCATCGAGGAAATAATTAATACGGAGCTTTAATCAAACAAAGTTACAGCAATACCATGGAATCATAGAATGGCCTGGGTTGAAAAGGATCTCAAAGCTCATCTAGTTTCAACCCCCCTGCCATGGGCAGGGCTGCCAAGCACTAGAGCAGGCTGCCCAGAGCCACACCCAGCCTGGCCTTGAGTGCCTCCAGGGATGGGGCATCCACAGCCTCTCTGGGCAACCTGTTCCAGTGCGTCACCACCCTCTGAGTGAAAAACTGCCTAACCTAAATCTCCCCTGTCTTAGTTTAAGGAGAACTACTTCCACATACCTGACCTGTAGGCAACATCTGAACACTTTTAAATGTAACATTTGATTTCAGTTTTATGATCTGCATTTCAGCACTATGTTGTCTCATCGCTTCTTACTGGGAGTTGTACCACACGTCTGTTTTCTTTTGCATGGAAACCCCTCAATTCTCATCACGATGTACCAGCAGACAGGGAAAGAATTTCTTCCAGTAAACTTGACTGCCAGGAGGAGACAGGAATCACACAGAGGAACACGAAGTGACGAAATCATATATTTTTTGCAGCTCACTGAAAATGAATTACATCGGTCAGCTCAAAAAAAAATTAAGTATTGACACAGTCCAAATTGCATCAGGAAAGAGAGAAAACAAGCAAAGGAAAATGAGTTAGAGCCCAACCTTCAGTTATCTGTTAACAGGGAAACAAAGAAAACCTCCCATCTCCACAGAATACTTCAGGAGATATAATATAGACAAAAATCAAGGAAATCGAGATGCAGCGGTTTAGATCAAGCAGTAAAACAGCAGCTTTTTTCCTCCAAAAACACATCAGCTAACCACTAACAAAATATGTAAGTTCTGCCTAACTGATCTGAATGTCATGATTAGGAAAACAGATTTTAAGCCTGCAGCACAGCACCTTTACTCTTCTGTTTAAAATTACGTACCGAACACTTCACTCGTTTGAAACAAGCAGCAGAAATTGTCACACCAATGTTCTGTCTACTATTCTGTCACCGTTATTTCATCAAATACTACGAACTAGCAATTTGTTAGGAAACAAAAGAAAACAATAACAACGTACCCATGAGGTCTGAGAAATCAAAGGCATTCTGCACAAACACTGTGCTGGAGTACAGAAATAATTCGATCTCAGGTCTAATGGAGCTGGGTTCTAGCTGAAAGGAATCCGTACATTTCTTGTATGTACCTCTTGGCAAAGTAAGACATCTTCCTCACTTGTGGGCGAGCAGGAGAAACCCACCACCTGCAACATGTGTACTTCATATCCTCTTTTGATTCCCATATTTATACTGCAGTATAATATGCCATCAGTGATGACAGAGCAACTTCTGCCTCAGATGCACGCATCTCTAGTTAGCAGTTTAAAGCACAAATGCGATATCCTCACAAAAAATGAATGAACCATTAAACTGCAATTGTGTTCTCACCTGTTGTGTCACTGTACTTACCTTGGCATACAGCATTATAGACCAAGCAGCTTCCAATAGTTTTTTTATTCTGGGACAAGAAGCAAAGCACTCTGTTCTCATTATGTATCCTCTGCAACCAGCAAGCCCTCACTGAGCAACATGCCCCTGCGCGCCACAGCTGCTACCACCCAGCACCGATTTATTAAAACAATAAAACACAAAAGCGCTGCATCCTTTTAAAGCCGTGATAATTCACGTCTACTTATAACCAAAATTTCACTTAGAGAGAACTTAAGTAACAATTAAATCCTGTTTTTTAAAAAAGCCAGTTTTTGAAGTGTACTTTTATACTGAAGTATAAAAACTTTGAGATAAAACACTGCTAATCATTGACAACGATTTCCACAGATCCCTTGGGACAGGGAAAAAGATGGCAATGGAAATTAAAATAGAGCAACACGACTGGTATGGATAATACACAACAAGGGAGAGCTTCTTTTTAAAAAGAAGTATACACAGTGGTTCAATATATTAAGAATCCATGCACTACTAGCAATATTTTTCCAATTATTAAAGCAATTATTTAAATGTGAAACTGCAAAAAACTCCTACAGTTAATAAAATCCCTTAGAAAAATGTTACTCCTGACACACGTTAGATTGCACAAATAGACTTGCACAGTAGCTGTGAAAAAAGCACAGAAAGATACTTCACCACATACCTGGATTTTCAAGTTTCATTACTCAGACTTTAAAGATAGAGTAACTTTTAGGGCCCCTATTATTACTGTCTGTAAGTAAAAAATGAAAATGATGCTGGCTTCAGAATTTTCCAAATCCTGATGACTACTACTCTCTAATAATAACAAAATGGAGAAAAAAATGTTTCAGCTAGGTTCCCATGTTCTTTGCAGCCTTCCTCTGCAAGATGTACTCACTCAGTGTTTTAGAAAATCAGAGACATGAAGAAAAGCTTCTGCAGCTACCAGGTTAGTAACAGTGCTCATCTGCACACAAGCTTAAAAATAAAAAAACTTCCACTGAATTACTAAAACAACACCGAAGACAAATACGTTTTATTAATACAGTAGGCAGCTGGAAAGCAAGCAAAGTGAAAGGTCACGAATTCATCGGTTTTTAAGCAAAATAATAATAATAATAAATGTAAAAAAGCAATAAATTAGTCAATCTCCATGCTGGTTCATTTGCTGTTCCGTGCTCCACAGATCACACTGGCTGCGCCAAAATAAGAATACAAGATGGCCTCACAGAAATATATCCATTATTTGCATTGAATGGGTGCATCCCAACCAGGGACTGAGACCTGACAGCCTAAAGATTTAAGCGCTTCATTTTTAAATGAAGGTAACTAAAATAGACTCAATGAATTTGGCTTGCAGTGATAAAACGTAGGTGTTTTTAAACACAAAAAGGTCAATGGTGTCCAGACACCATCACACCCTATATGCTGCCATTGAGAATGTATGAATAAATGTAAGCCCACAGAGTTGAAGGCTGGTGAATACTGCTGCTTCAGCTGAGATGAGCTCCGAGATGAACCAGAAAACACACGCCTTCTTTTTACCAATAGCTACTGGCAATATATTCTGGTTAAAACAAAAGCACAACTCAGGGCATCGTTGTTTTTAAAAAAGTTTCATCAAAGATAACGAGAATCATTAAAACTAATTAATTCATAAATAATCTCTTCTTTTGGGACTTAGATATTCTGAAAACAGGACCCTGTTCTTTAAAGAAAACCTGTTACATTTGTTATTTGTTGTATGAAAACAGCATTGTCTCACGGTTATGAAGAAAGACTGTGCTACACCTCATATTGTATCAAATATTTTACTAAAATCAAACTTATTACAACTGTAATAAATATAGTTGTTTAAAACACTCAATGTACAATTTTATTTACATCCAAGTCCAATAAAGGAACAATCTTCGGAAGGAAACGGTCTTGACCCAGACCTATTTAAAACCAGAAAACCCACTGGTTTATTGGAGGTGATGTATTTTAGAAGGGGAAGTTAACAGATTTTTATCACTGACTGTAACTGTGTTACTGGCTGCTGGAAACGCTAAAAGAACGAGTCTGTACTGCCTCCCCACCTATGTCTTCGCTGCTGAGGTGGCCTCTGTGTGTGTTTGTGAGGAGGGAACTCTGAATTCATGACAATGGGTATGGACATTTGAAATTCGTATCGTTCCAACATCTGAGCAATCTTCTCACGGGTGACCCCATGTTTATTCCTCCTACAAAAATAAAAATTTGAATGAATTGCCTGGTTATGTTTACAGCCTATGACAAAAAATAGATATATCTAATTTTACATTTTATTCCCTTGCTTTTCATTTCTAAAAGAATCAGATGTATTTTAATGTATTTCTTAGCAGCAAGCTTTATGTAATTGGAAAACATACATATCACTAAGTCAAGTGACCGTGTAAGTTTTAATTTAAAATGTTATAACATCTCAAATTTAAACTTTTAATTAACATTGTATTCTCATTCTCTCAGTATTCAATTTGTGTTAATGCTTATTTTTAACAATTCACCACTGCATGTATAAAGCAACAGAAGACAATACAGCCATTCTTCTTTACAAAGAAACTTGATGTTATTCCCCAGGACAACACACCTCAATAGCCCTAGAAACATTTTTGTTCCTATTTATTCTTAAGAATTTTTTTAACTGCAAACTAGCTGATGAGTAGAGAAATGAAGGAGTTATAGACTATTATTTAGGAAAGTAAACAAGCATTAAAAAAACTCAACTACATGATTTCAGGGCTTAATGACAGAACATTTTCTCATTAATAAAGCTAAGAAAAATGAAGAAAAACGTTTTTATTTTTTTTTAAACTACTCATGATATTTTTATCTACTAGTTTTTACTGATACTTGGTGCAAATTTGGAAATATACACAAAAAGGATAAGGCAGATGAGGGAAAGGAAGAGCAGCCAAAAGAGACAACCTGTTCTTTCAGCAGTTAGTGAACAGCCACTGCTTCCAGTGAGAACTTTGCCTATTAAGAACCTGAGACATTAGATATTACACTGTAATATACCATTTCTTCAGCACCTACAGAACAGCCACTCAAAATTCACATCAGCACAACTTCAACCACTGCTACGAACACAACGATGAGGCCAATGCACAAAGTGAGGGTCAGGGAATCACCACACTGCAACAGAACTGAATCTCAAAAAAGACCAAGGCAACATATCCTCTTTGAGTACGTCTTTCACTAATCTTTTTGGTAGCCCAGCAACACAGAAGGAACGTAAAGGCATCTCACCCTTCACCAACAGACGTTCCAGCAGTGTCTCCTAACAAGCTTTCAAAGTACAACTGTCAATCTGTTGATACCAGCAAAGTTACGCCGCAATTAAAAGCTTCTACATCAGAGGAATCCTGCCCTGCAGAGCATCCCAATTATTCATAAAATAATACTACATAGACCTTACTACCTTAAAAAAAAAACAACAGCACAAGCTCAATGAAGTCAACACCAAATTACAGTTCCGTGATGATACAGGAAGAAAATGAATATATTTCATTTGTTTGCATTTCATTTCTGTGCATATGTTCAACAGGTAACTTCTACTGCTTAGACTGGACGCCTGTTATTTTCCAGACATCTGAGTCAAACATACACCACTTTTTTTTTTATGTTCTGCCTCCTACTCAGAAACCATAAAGGCTTTCTGAAAGAGCACTGGATGAGAACATTACCCTAAGTGAGCACCAAAACTTCTCTCTCCTACCGATGTGCCACTTGTTTGCTCTGACTTGCAGTTTTCAGTTTCATAAAAATTACATCCGGAAGGACAAAAGCCTCTACATAAAAGGTCTAAATACTGTGTAACAAGCCTTAAGCACTGCTACAAGACACACACACGAAGTCAAGACCTTTTCACAAGTTATGTGAAGAATACTGAACTAAAAGCAAAACAATTACTCACGAGTGAGTCTAAATCCAATATGTACCTCATCAACATGCCAGAGGACACAGAAGACACTGAAAACACAATTTGTCATGTTCCTGACCTCAGGAATTCACCTAGTCTTGACAGAGCTCTTTTCCTTTTAGTAAGGCTTTTCACGGACTCCACAAACACTAAGCCACAGGAGAAACAACTCAATAAAAAAGTTACCTAGAAATACATGAGACTTCTACAATATCAGCATATTCCAGCACTGAATAACAGTTACTAACAATCTCATTAAGGGCCAAAAAATAAAAATAAAACAGAGAAAAAAAGGAAAACTAAAAAGAAGGAGGACATAGCCACAATACTCTGGCTAGGTAAAGTACAAGGTAGCGTGGTTTTATTCCAAACTACAAGAAACAAAGAGTGCAAACTTAGTGATTCTGTTTAGGAGAGAATTAAGACTTCAGACAATGAATATAACCTCTGAATTCATTACTAGGATAGTATATCTCCACGCACTGCACAAAATGCTGAGCTCAAAATCTGTAAGAGGAAATCCCCAAACTACAATAAGTTCTCTCTACAATCCATCTCCTGAACACACTATCAGGGAAAACAACAACACAAACCTTCGAGATAAAAGCCCACAGCACTTCTCCTAAACTCTCGAAAGTTTGCTGACCATGCATATCTCTTCAAACACACAAAAGCAACTGGAAAGGCTAAAAATGCTCCAGAAAACTCATACGGACAGGTAAAATCACTTCACAGTTCAAGGGCTATCTCTTCATTTTGTTAATGATGAAAACTTTGGTCTTAGAATTAATGACTGGACAATGAAAACAATAGTAACAGTAACACACCACCTTAGAAATATCTGGTTACTACAACAGCTTCCTTCCTAACTTGGCAGTCCTGTATGAATATCTAGAAAATTCTGTTAGAACTCATCCTAAAGAGAGGTGAATCCATCTCTAAGAATGCATGAGTGGTAGCTTAGGACCAAAAGAAGAACATTTTAGAAGATTTATTAAGAACACACAAAGTCTCAGTCAGTAATATAGGTATTATACACACCAACTCAGGTGGACACAAATAATATTATGAACAGTGAAAGAACATGAGAATATTACACTGCATTTCCAACATGAAATCCCCCACGTTGGGATGGTGCCTCTCAGATTCCTAAAGATTTGCCTGAGAGAAAAGAGACACTAACCAAGAAGAAGAGACAGCTTTGGAGGCACTCCCATGACCAACAGGTCTGACAACTCACGTCCAAAATTACTACTCTAAGTTAGATCCTCTGAAGACTGGGAATGGTTTC
Organism: Callipepla californica brunnescens; assembly: GCA_023055505.1. Lineage (NCBI taxonomy): Eukaryota > Metazoa > Chordata > Aves > Galliformes > Odontophoridae > Callipepla > Callipepla californica. The sequence continues at coordinate 103,534,188 of JALIRH010000001.1, read as the reverse complement.
ACAAAATCCTGTGTCAGAATAACCTAAAATACAAACTTTCTTTTTAACCTTTACTGATTAGGAAAAAGAAAGTATACACAAAGCACTTCTATTGATGCACTCTTAGTAAAACGCACAACTTCCTTTTACCTTCTATTTACTGTCTGTTTTGTAACAACACATTTCCCAGGATAACTTAAATCGTCATTACAATAAAAGCACTTTCTACAATAGTTCATCACTTTTTAATTCACTTCCAAGAAAGCTTTAATATTGACTTCTAGGATCGACAAGACAAGATTTTGATATCCACGTGTCTAACGTTTCTCAAAGTGCATATTTTAAACAAACAGGTATATTTTCACTATAAGATTCCAGATCAAATGTAAAATTCCTATATATATATATGTTTACAAGGGCAAATTGATTATTTCTTTCTATAAGTAAGTACAATATTTTATGTAATATAAACCTTACTTTTCTAATTCTTCAGGGTCAAATTTCCACCAAGTATCTGGCTCACGGAACTCCACTCTGTATCCTTTTTCTAGAGCCTGTAGCAAGCAAAGAAAAATGCTTCACGTGAGTACCATTATTAAGAAAAGAACAGCAATGACTATAACAAGTTGTTCACGGACCACTACAATAGACAAGTGTAGTGAAGAATACATTGGTAGTACGCTGAACTTCACTTGCCCCAAACCTGTCTTAGCTTTTACTCCAGGCTAAGCAGATTAGATCATTTCATTCTAAAACTGTTCTGGACTACTGCCACACCATTTTCTGACTGTATAAATAAGCAGACTCTCTTCAGAAACCTGACTAAGGAAGATGTTTCTGCACAAGGGAGACCAGCTTACTGCACACAAAGATTAACTTTCAGAGCTGTAACAGATGGTTTCGTGATAAAACCTACCACTTCCACATATGGCTTCATCTCCCAGGCTTGAGTATTAGTGTTGTCTATTATAACTGGAGATTTTCCCTGCTCCATTGCCTGTTTGGCTGCAATGAAAGAAAAATGCATGTAAATAAGCGTTTCAAATAAAATGGTGCATGAAAGAGAGTTTTTGCATTAATCTCATCTGACTGAAACACACTGTGCTATGAAAAGTAGTGATGGAAATGGAAAACAGTATGAGCAAATAGGTAAGAGAAATGAAGCAAGGAACATAAAAACAAGGTAGTGGAATATTGATACAAAGGGTTAAACAGGCATTGAAAAGTACAACCGAGTTGCTCAAAGTATGTGTCCTGTTGAGGATTAATAACGACACTCCTGGCATGAAACCATATTCTGGTTCCAGCTTTACCAGCAGCACATGCTGCATTCATAACCAGAATCTATGGCTAGGTAGTGTAGCTATTCAACAAAGTGTTAAGAAAAGGTAATCTTCACATAAAGACATCCAAAACAGTAGTGAGATCCATTACGAAAAAGCATCCTCATGTCCAAACCTGTTGAGGTTTAGCTTGGCAAACAGCTGAATAGCACACAGCCTTTCACTCACTGTCCCCAGTCCCAGTGGGACAGAGGAGAGAAAAGAAAGAAAAAAATAAAAACAGAATTCATAGGTTGAGATAAAAACTGTTTGCTAAAACAGAAAGGAAGAGAAATAATGGTAATGATTATAATATATATACGTATATATTCACAAAACAAGCAGTGTGCAACACAGCTGCTCACTACCCCTGACCAAAGCCCAGTCAGTCTCTGAGCAGTGGCTGCCTCCCCAGCCAGCTCCCCTCAGTGTTAGTTTCCTCACAAGACTCACAACTCACCTTGCCAGGACTTGCCCATGGAAAAAAAGGAGTTGTACAACATAACTAACAAGCACGACTGTGACAACCAGCTTCAGCATAATGATATACAGAAATTTACCCAAGCAACTTAAAAACTCAAGTACCTTTAACTGTATCAGCTTGACATCTAACACCTACTTCAGAGAAACCAGGAGAGCAATTAAGCTGTTCTTACCAGAAGAGCAGAAAGAATTAATAATAATAATAAAAAAAAGAGTACCTACAGAGGGTACTGAAATACCTCCCTCTTGAGACAAACATCTTACCTTAATTTTCACTGTTTTAATTTCTTTTACCTTCTAGATTTGAAAAGAAGGCTTCTATCACCTTGTGTAGAAAGGGACACTACATTTACATATTTAAAAAAGGACTACTTTGTGAATTAGGTTCTTTTTGCAGGGGGAGAAGTAGATTTATAACACATGACATCGGATTCATGCATTAGATTCATCAATTACTCTAACAATTACTCTAAAGCATCTTACAATCAAAGTAAGACCTGTCAAATCCATAAAATATATCAAGAATAACTCTTCTGCTGTTTAAAGAAGTCTTGCAAAGATTAATTCCATTAAAAAAAAAAATCAATTGCTCTAGTACAACACATTAAAAAAAAAGATTGACTCTTACTTAGTTGTAAACAGTATTAACGATGTGAGCCACAAACATGTCAAGAATTACACGTTTCAAAGACCTAACAGGATGAAGAGTCCAGTCTACCTTTCAAAATAAAAAGGGCACAAGAAACAAAAAACCCACCGTGGCTGCAAAGCAAAAGCCTGAACCTTTGGAAACCTGTGATCCACGGCTGGCTGCACTGTAATTACTGGATATATGCATTAACATACATCTTTCTGCACTATCTCCTCCCATATTCTCCTACCTCTTACAGCACATGGACTTGTTCCAGGGTTGGATTAGGAGTATGTGTCAGATCACCAGCATGACTCAAGCATTCCTCTTTTTTGAGACCATTGTAAGATAAATAACGAGTAAGCCAGGATGACTGTAAATGAAGAAGGATCATCTTTTGGTGAACACTCATGAATATTCCACATGGCCACTACTTTGTCTGATCTTCATTTTCCAGCTGCCAGTTTCAAAAGTCAGAGAGATCATTTACAGAAGTGGTATGAACTCATATGAGAACACTGAAAATGCATTTCGAATATGTAAAGTTCTATTGCTACAACACTTCATGAAAAGAATGTTTAAATTGCTAAGTCGGGTGTCCAAGACAGCAGGTTATTTTAACAACTGTGCCTCAACTTGCTGACAAAAAGATATCAGAATATAATATCACTGGTGCTCACAGGGAACTTAAGATGATTAACCAGATGACAAAATTGAAACATCTGAAACACCAAAAATGAAGAATAGCATTGTAAAGAAGTTTCCAGGAGAATGAATAATGTCTTGCTAAACAGAGTCAAGAAAAGTATATATTAAATGAAAAGAAAGGAAGAAAACAACGATTAAGTTATTGTTGAGAACTAGGGATTAATCCTGATAAATCAATCCATAAAACAAGATGACACTAAAGGAAAAGAGGCTGGGAAATAACCATGTAGATGGAAGGGAGAAAAAAAGATAGAGTATGCTCTATCAGAGCACTAAGAATCAGTAGAGAAAGCCATGAAAACTGAGCAACATATTGCTCTGGCTTCGTTAACCTTGCACAAGTGACAGACTGATATGACAGGATGTCAGAAGCAAGGGAAAAATCCTGACAGAGGACATTCAGGAGAGATTAATAAAGAGTACAAAGATTAATAAAGGGAATAGCCCATTTGCCAATGAAGATAACAGGGTGAAAATTTGTAAAAGCTTGTGAAGAGAGACTGCATTGAAGTCACAATGGCAAATTAATTCCAGCATTTGCTGTTATTTGCACACTTGATCCCACAACCTGTGATTTAAATGTATATGTGCTTTGTAGTCAAGGATATATAATTCACTGTCTCGTAAACATTCAAGAGTTTTAAATCCCGTTCATCTGAATCCCCCACGCAGTCAGTCCATCTTCTCAGCTTTTCTGCTCCCTAGACAACTGGCATTCTTTAAATACTTATTATCCCCGCAGTGCAATATCAAAAGTGCTTCTTATAAGTTTCACAATTCCAATAACGGCTCAAAAAAAAAAAAAAAATCTTCACTGTTCATTTGTAACTTTTCCCCAGGACATCGTAACTTTTTAATTGGGGCGAGGATGGAAGAAAATGGGACAATATTTGTACTATCCCGCTGATATTTTTTTCCTTTGGAGCTCCATAGCTTCTGATGAAAAGGATTCATTTTTCTTACACAGGAAGGAAGCCTGTTTATTTCTCTGCTGCAATGACTTCATCTGCATGTACAGGCATAAGAGTTGCTCAGTTTGTCCCATCCTTGGAGTGGATCAAACACGTACAGAGATTCTTAGCAGACTACAAGAGGAAGGGTGAGAATCAGCCTGCCTTCTATCCTTACCTCAGGTACCTACTTCTCTACCAGTTAAATTCAATCCTTGACTGCTAGGTGTAATATGTCTTATTAAAGTGTTAACCTACAAAAGAAAACTAAAGCTTGCTTCAGAAAAACTCTTCCATGAATCCTGGATGAACCTCAGATCGGGAAAGACTGGAAAAAACAGGACACTGCTGATGCCAGCAAAAAATGCATGAGGATGTTAGTCTCAAATGTAACAAACGAGCAGGTCACAGCACAGAGGAGAGATTCTGTCCTTAAGAGTTTGCACCCTCTGCAGTTTCAAAATCCAATATAAATTTACATACTGATTAAAATTTAACATTTAAAATACGAAGACTTATGTACACTCTGACCATTTCATTTATATACACAGACACCCCTATACTCCCACACACCCATGGCACGCTGTCTCATACATACTATCAGCACACACGTGTTATGCTACACTTCTATTTTCTAAATAGAAGAGTAATTTAATAGGATTTCTTTTATGCGTTCAAACCTCTCTTCTGGTTCCAGTCATGGGCATCACCAAGCTGAGCAGCATTATATGTATATCCATCTTGCTGACGAAAGTAATCATCGGTGCTGAGCACAATGCCATCACGACTGTGACCAAGCAGAATACTATTGAAAAAAGAGAAATGTAAAATATTACAAGACTTATTTTTCATACTAACCCCCCAAAAAAAACCAATATAGGTAAATAAAATTGTGCCCTACTTATGAGATTCTTTTAAATTTCAGAATGGTTTGTATTGGAAACACAGAAGCATACTATTCATTGCAATTCAAATTGAAGTAGTATTTCCCCCCCTCTCTACTCCTATATTTGCTGTCTTTCCAACTTAAAAGAAGTCGGTAGCCATCTACTTCATGGCTCTGTCACAACAGGTTCTGAGCATCTCACGGTCATTTATTATATTCATTAACATTTCCCACGTCGATCCTTATCGGTAATTATCTTTAGGAACCAATCTGATCATGGGATCTGGATATGACTGAAAAACGAACTGGATGCTTAAATCGTTCTTCCTCTAAACGAGCATTATTCTGACCACTATCCATGGTACTTGAACACACAGTGTGTGTTAAATACGAATAGCAAAAGAAAACTTCTGATGTTTTCAGCAGTGTTTTCAGGGAAAAAAATATCGCAATAAAATTTCAGGATTGTTCTACCAATGAAAGTCAGGATTACAGAAGAGTATACATGTTCCATTTCCATCTTCTGCCCCAGTGGCACTCACTGAACCTACAAGTTCTACAAGTTACTAAAAAAAAATTTGACTTTTTTTCTGTGTCAGTTTTCAGAAACATTAATATTTGTGCTTATTCAAGGAAAGGACCAAAAAGATAATACAGATTTCCCAGGTAACTAATGACAGGACGAGAGGGAACGGCCACAAGTTGTGCCGGGGAAGATTTAGATTAGATTTGAGGAAAAATTTTTTCTCTTGAGAGAGTGGTCCGGCACTGGAATGGCCTGCCTAGGGAGGTGGTTGAGGCACCGTCCCTAGCGCTGTTCAAGAAGCGTTTAGGTGAGGTGCTAAGGGATTTGATTGAGTAGCTTGGTGGGTAGGGATGGTGGTGTGAGGATGGTTGGACTAGATGATCTTGTAGGTCCTTTCCAACCTAATGTATCTATGAATCTCTATGAATCTCTACAAGGAAAGCAGTTAAAGAAGATCAGTACAGACCTCCTGTAGCAGAGCAGCAGTGAACTGCTACAGGGGGAACCACATCCTGTAGAAATGCAGTTCCACTCTAATAGGTGACAAGAAATTTAAGATACAGTTTTTAAGCTCTGTCATTCACACTTCAGGGCTAACAAGGTGATAGGAAAAGCATGTGTTTTACTGTCCCTGCATATATTAAACTTCAAATCAGGAGAAAAACAATCGCTTCTTGAACCACTTAAATCACTTAGGTGATTCAAGTGGGTTAGCTTGGCTTCCTGAGGAAATGCCATTTTATGGTGATCTTCAACAGAGCATGAGTTTGATGAATAAAATGAGAGGGGAAGAAATAAGACAAATCTAAACAAGACAAGAAGCAAATGAAGATGCAAATTAGAATCCAAAAAGATAGGGAAGTAAAACGGAAGGCAGTATGAGGTTTCCATTTACCCAGCCTTTTCGGCCTGTCACTTCTAAGCAGCACAGACACCTTACCAGAAGTTTATTTCATTTGAGAGTCAGAATAACCTAACATTAAAAATTACAGTTAGATGAAAACAATTTCAACAGAACAAAAGGCACTGTGGGGAAATCCAACTAAGGCAAAAAGGAAATCTCAGAAGAAGTGGTTGTACAGTTTACTGTTAGCATGTCTATTTTTATTCTGTTTTGTAATATTTCACACTTTTGCTAATGTTTCTGAATATAATATTAGTTACTGCAACAACTAGTGCTATTACTTACACTAGTTACTGCAATGAGCAATGAAAGAATATTGCACAAATCCATTCAACTCTCCTAGAATTCTACATCTGCATTGTCATGAAACGCAATAGTTAAACCACTGAGAGGCATAACTGAGCTGATTTTTGGAGTTAAATAAAATTCATGCTCAGTACTGCCCAGGAGCTCCAATAAATACCTGTGAATCAGAAAAAGCAATGACAGCGAAGCTGCAGGGGGAGTTTACCCTTGGCTGATGAGCAACATCAGAACGCCATACATGTGATCAAACCCACATAAACCCAACGCAGTGAGTAATCTCTATTCTGTCAAACATAAACCTTATTCTCAGACAGTCCTTGGAAATTGATGTTTAAAAGAAAATCCTGTGAAATGGAGATAATTCTCCTTGAAGTCACGTCTACTATCCAATCCCCGTGACTGTTTTTGTTTTCTACAGTTTAGCCAAATTTATAAAAATAGCCAGTCACTGCCACAGAGCATCTACATCCCATTGAAATGCTCACATTCCACTGCCCAATGGAAATGTAGGTGACTACTCAGACTCACTGTACCCAAAGGCTACGAAAAGTAAAGTGCACCAGCAGCATACATGATGCACTGCTGCTGAGGTGCCAAGAACTGAAGAGAGCTGGCCAAATCCCAAACAACCTAAGGCAACCAATGTACGTTAGTTCTGAGTTACCAAGCTTTCCCATAAATAGCTGCAGGGAGTGCTACTTAATTCCCACACAAGGAGTTTGCTGTGTATTGCCATGTCATCAACAGCAGACCTTGTAGAGCTCATAGCTGAAGTCTGTGAACGGCCCAACATTACATCAGTTACAGCTAGAGACTTTCATTAAAAACTCAGCTGGGAGAAAAATAAATCCAATTTTACCTAAGAACAACAATTTAAAAAACCCACCACAACAACACTGTATTACATTAATTATTTACATTCCTATACACTTACTGCCTTACAATGAAGTTGTTGGTTATTCTTGCCTTTAAAGCACAGAGATTTAAAACAACAACAATAAAATTAATGGGGAACAGAAGAAAGTATGAATAATGCCATTTGTGAAGTAACACGATCAGTGATGCCTTTGAGCTGTTCTTCCCCTTTTTGCTCTTTCTCCCTTTTCCAGAGTACCAGGTTAACCCAGAATAAAGAGCAGTGCTCTTTCAGAGAGGAGAGTAAGATATGAGAAAATTACAGCCACTTTGTTGGACATCATTTAATCATTACTGCTGTTCAACTCTTTGTCTTTTAGTAGGACATGTACTTCAGTGGTAGGACAGCACAAATAAAGCAACAAAACGGCACTGGCAAATGATACAGCACAGAAAACAGCATTCCTTTTTAATACCAATTCCTGTTCTGTATAAAATATTTAACATGCATTCATTAAGTTATCTTGCCAGGATTTCCCACATGGCCCAATTTTCTCATTTTCAGTATTCTATATTTGCCAGCTAATAATGCTCAAAACAACCAGATCCATCTTCTACACACTCTGTTTGTGCTGAATGCATGTGCACGTATATTAGAGATTCAGAACTGTTTTCCTTAATAAAGGAGATAAGAAGTAATAACTGGGACCAGATTCTTCCACTAGCTGTAAGAGCAGACACAGGCACCCACTGCAGCTCTCAGGAGCGTGGTTATCACATTTGCAGGGATATATGCAGGCTGGTGAGTGAGCACACAGCAACCAATGGGGCACACATCCATATTCTGATTTCCAGAAACAGCTCAGAGTTCTGTAAAATAATCCATTTACTCAAATTCTTCTACCGTGTTTTTCCAAAGCACAACAGCCCTAGCAATAAAGAAACACTACAAGGGGGCAGGAATCTTGCACAGCCATAAACACAGTTTATTCCTGAAATATTTCATTACTGTCCCTCAATATTCAGACCATATCACAACTGATGAACCTATACAACCAGCCCAACAGATTTAATACACTGAATGACTGCAAGAATAATCCTGAAACTATGTAACTGGGGAGGCAGACTGAATACCACAGATGCTAGGGTAACAGAATCCTTACCCCAAATACAACACACAGCCCACCTCCAAGTAATGAGTTTGTGACCCAGAGCTTCAACTATTATGACAACGTTCATAGCCCATTTCATAACTACAGCATTAAGTCATAAAACACTTTAAAAGTCTAACAGTTGCCTCCTTTAGATTCTGCAGTATTTAAACTTGCAATATTTTAAACATCAACTTCATATGGAATAATTTACATACTTCTAAGATGTATTTGGAAATAAAATTCATCCTAGGCTCATGAACTCAAACACAGAGCACGCCCATGCAAAGAACAAATCATTACTATTTAACCACACAAAGAGATGACTGCTGCTGTGAAGTGGGAAAGGAAAAACAAGGAAGATAAATAATTCCCCATCAGGCAAGTCAAATTACAGATCAGTCATCATCAGTATGCACACATGTGTGACACAAGTAGCAGTATCAGCCAACCACTGCAAGCCAGCTCTTCTTCATCCCCTTGGATAAGCTCCCTGCAATTGAACATGCCCCTCTGAACCTAAACGAGGCGCTGAAGCAGATAGAAAAACTACAGCAGCTCACTTTCTTTTTTTACATATGCCAGTTCATCCAACAGAAGCTCCCACTTCTACACACAAAGCTCATCTGGAAGTTCAAGTGCCCACATTAACTACTCAGCAATCTAATACATTTTTTCTAGCACGTACATACCCACATACACCCGCTCACCTGCTTTTCATTTAGCTCCTTGCAACAGTTCTGCACCCTGCATTAGCCTGTTTTGATAAATAACTTCACAGTTGTCTTATAACCTAATACATTATTTAAAATAGCTAACTTAGCATATAGACAAGAAAAAATAAATCTATAAATAGTTTCTAAAAATCTACAGTACTATTACTAATACGAAGCTCTCTGAATGATCCTTTTGACACTGCTACAGGCAGAGTTTTTAAGGAAATGCATAATTAGAAACAACAGCACAAAAATACTTCTACATTCAGCTATAAATACTTACTGAACACATTCACACCCAAGATCCAGAAGTCCTTCACTCCAGCAGCACACCCCTTTTTCTGGGTTACTCTCTCAGACAGGCTTACCAACAGATTTAATTTCAAATGGACTTTATAAATGACACCAAGATTTTTCAGCCTCATTAAGCTAACTTTTATACAAATTCATGTTCTATTACAGAGGAATGGAAAACTGGAACTGCTGCCAAGTTTGTCTGCAAAATATCTTAAAAATCAATTTTTTTTCAAAGCAATCAAACAAACAAAACACTTTTCCAATGGCACTTACATTCTAAAATCACATTACCAACTACTTAAACTTCAAGCACTGCAGAACTTGATGATGCAATTAATACCGGTTTTTAGTTTCTTCCCTCAGCCCTTCCCACCCCTTGGGCACCTGAGATCCTGGAATACGATTCTGCAGGAATGAACAATTGAAAACAAGCTCTGAGTATACAAAGTTGCAGATAGCTGAATACAATGACAACCAAGTCCCACACAGTTCAAATTCTGGGCCCACATTCAGTGACTGTGATTGACCTTGATCTTATAGCACCCACTTTCCCATCTGTTAAATTAAACCAGTAATCATCCGACAAGTAGGAGACAAAAAAGCATGAATACAGATTCATAAAACTTAAAATACTTAGGATCTTTCACTCACCGAGAAAGCGTTGATTTCCCCGAACCAGGCAGGCCTCTTAAGATCAGGAGCACTTTCTGTGAACAATCAAACCTCTCCTCAGGCAGGGAAGAAAACCTGTGCATTCCCTCTGCACTGTATGTTTTTGGTTCTTCCCAATACTCCTCTCTGGTTTCACAGAAACCATTACTTTGGAGTTCACTCTGGTCACTATTTCCATTTCTGAAGACCTGAGTACTATGGAAATCAGTATGACCAGTATTACCACTACTCTGATCATGCAATGGACCATGACAGTTGGTATCACGATTTCCATGGTAACCATAGCAATTTTCATAAGAAAGTTCATCATTCTGAGAAGGAAAAGCATTTGTTTTTTGCTGTCGGGAATTCAGTATGTGAAAACGTGACTGATAATTCAGCCTAGGAGGAGGAGGTCCCTGAGGTACTATGAAGGACTCCCTTGACTGCCAGGCAGGTCTGAATTCAGGCACTGAATAACTAGACTCCATTTGTCCATTAAAGGCATTTTCAGTTTTCCAGCCACTTGTTTCCATGACAAACTGCTGCTCATTGCTTATGTTCTGACTTCCCTGTTCCCCAGAGAAATACTGTACATTCTCATAGAACGGCTGTGGGCTGTCCAACAATACATGCTGACAATCCTCTTGCGATGTTTGACTGCAATTATATAGAGAATATTCTTCCTGAGAAGTTTCAGTTTCTTTTCCTTGAAGCACATTTAAATTTTCACTTTCCAGCTGCTGAATTTCTTTGTAGAACTGGTCCAGCTCATCATCCATTCCTGTCACAGAAGAAGAAATAACTTGCCCATTATTTGTCTCAGTTCCTTTAGCTCTGTTTTCATGCATTCCATCTCCCACACTGCTCTGATATTCATCACAGCTCCCAGACTGGTCCTGTTTATTACTCTCAGCAGGCTTGTAAATCGGTCCAATAAATTCTTTGCTTGTAATAAACTCTTCATCCGAGTCATTTCTATTTACTGAGAATGGTTTACAACTATTTTTAGTGTTATCTTCATTGACATCAACTGTGGTAAGGGGATCCTCCTTTTCTTCATCTTTTGTGTCATTTGTTGATACAAACTGAGGATTTATATTCTGCACAATCACAGAATCATCTGTCTGACTAAACTCTGCATTACCTTCTGGAAGCACTTCGTTCGCTGCCCCCATGACATTCATAGATATTTTCTCTTGCTTCTGCACTTCATATTCCCCTTCATTATCTGAACACACCGGTACCAAATCATTAGATGCTCTGTCAGTGTCCCCTTCTTCTTGAATGCCTTGGTTGCCACAGTCAGAGAGCTTCTCAAAAGCGCCTTCCGTTGACTTCATCTTTTTAGAACACGGTTCGGTTGTGACTTCATCCTGACACTCCAAGAGCCTTACTCTACCTTCAGCATGAAGCATCTTAAAATAATAATAATAATAATAATAAATCAATACATTTTCAGCACAAACAATTTTAGAGCCAAGTAGAAAAAAAAAATCAAGTTACTGAGGCCTATGATGCACATCTTCAGACTCTGCTATCACAACTGAATGTGAAGTACTCACTGAGAAGAAAAGCAGGCAGTACCTACAGGACATCTTGTGCAGTAGAGGAGCAATTCTGTTTAAATATCTTGATATGAGAAACACATTAGTGCTGAGCCAGTCTTGCAGTCAATGTTTTGTATGTTAATTTACATGCTTTCTTCACATGAATGTTATACATGAAAAATAAATCAGAACAACTTCTGTTCTCCACTGACCTTTGTTAACCTGCCAAGTGTTACAGATCTCTATGGCAGAATTAACATGTGCCAAATTTCAAAGCACGTGCTAATGCCTGACATCACTAGTAAGATGGCCAACAAAAATGCAAGTACTTCAGACACAAGGACTATTTTCTGTGACAGCAACTGAACTCAGCTAATTCATTTAACACTAATAAAACAGTTAACAGATGACATCTATAATTTGGTACTGGTTAAATAAGGCTTAAAATTAAATTTACAATCTGACATAATTTTTCTGGTTATGGAACAAGTAAAGGCCTCTGTTAGATACCAAAACCACTCAGCTGCATAAACTGAAAAGCTGATCTTAGCACCAAAGGAATTACAACCTAAGAATGACAGTAAGTTCCAGAACGACAGACAGACAGCAATTAAAAAGTCACATACTGCTGATCAGTGGGACACGCAGTCATGCCACTGCCCCATCCATTACCCAAACTTCAATTTTCCTTTGCACTCTGAAAGTCTATATAATGCAAAAAAAAAAAAAAGCAACAGTCATCATATAACAAATGAAGTGCAAAGTAGTATACTTAGCAAGCCCTCCGGAATAAAAAATGCAGTATTAAATGAGACAGTAAGTATTCCTGCCAGCAAACAACTTTTTTTCTTTCTTTCTCTCTGTCTGAAATGAATCTGTACATTACATCAAATAAGTATTTGTAAGTAATATTCATCGCTTCAACTTCACGTGTAAAGCTGACAGGGTGTTTATATGGACACCTTCTCACCTAATGCACAAATTAAAAAGGAGAGTCTGAAAAGGTCTAAGCCAAGGAGATTTTACTGTTTCCACTACATTTTGGTAACTGGAAGACAGCACTATTGTCAGGTGCTGAGAAAACAAAGCCATGCATGACAATACTTCCTTGCAATTACTGGCTCTGGGTACCACACATCTCCTCATCTCAAGACACACACATTGCTTTTCACCTATCTCCTGCTTTTCAAGGAACTGAAAACCTTTTAGCAAATTAGAAAGAAACCACGAAGCATGTCTATATCCCTCAACTATTCAAAAATGTCACTTTACCTCCACTCAAAAACACTGCAACCTGCTGTAGGCAACCTCCTTTAGCACGGACGTTGGCCTCAATGATTTCCAGAGGTTTCTTCTAATCCCTACAATTCCGTGACTCTGTGAAAAACTCCTTTACCCTCATTTTTATCCTCATCTCTCTTGTGGGATGGAGCTTAGGCAAAGCATGCATTCTTATGTGGAATGAAGTAAAGGAGTATGTGAGCTACGTGCTGCATGAGAATTGCTCTCTTGGTTAAGGGTGCTGCTCTGCGACTGTCCCACACAAGGAATACTCCTTCTTTCTAATCTTCAGTAGACTCGCTCAGATATCCTTAGGGAAAGATAAATTCCGTATGAAAACATTTCCACATGCGCTCTTGAAGCACGTATATACTGAGAAAGTGCAACCTAAGCGACAGCCTTGCCTTTTGAATGGGACAGACTAGAAACACAGAATACAAGTTGGAAGGGCCCCACAAGGTCCACCTAGCCCAGCTCCTGGCCCCATGCATGAACACAAAAACCAGACCATGCATCTGAGAGCATTATCCAAACAGTCCCTGAACTCCAGCAGCTTAAGGTCACGACCGGGAAGCCTGACAGCACTGTGGCACTGCGGTGAAGTTAGGGTTGGAAGCACCAAACCTGAGCTGCACACGTCATCCACTCGGCAGTGCTTGCCAACACCGTGTCACCACTTTAACCTGCCAAGCGTCTCCAGCAAGTAACACATAAGCTCCACGTCTGCAATAAATTTACGAAAAAATGAGAACGCGTGTGGCAGCAGCTGAAGTTGGGGGGCAGGCCCGAATCTGCCTCTCTGAGCACGGAGGAGGCCGCGCTTCGGGCCCTTCACGCTCAGGGCCGCTCCGCAGGGCCGGGCCGGCAGCGCTCGGGAGGCGCGGGGTGCGCCCGCCACACGCTCCCTCCCCCCCGCCACACGCTTCCCTCAGCCCGGTACCACAGCTCCGGCAGCCGGCTCCTGGCGCCCGCCTCCCCCCCCACTGAACCCTCACTCTCCTTCAGCACACAGCGGAGGAAACGCACCTCAGGACACGGGCGCCCGCCAGCCCGTCTTCCGCCGCCGCGGCCAGCAGCGCAGCCCCGGCCGGCGGCGGGGGGAGGGGAGAGGAAGACAATCCTTCACCTTCAAAATGGCGCCGGCGCCGCCTCCCTTGGGCTCTTCAGTGCGGCCTGTTCTGGGACTTGTAGTTGCGCCCCGCAGGGTGTGGGACTACATCTCACAGAACCACCCGCGGCGGAGGGGCCGGCGCTCGGCGGAGCGCGGCTTACGCCTGAGGAGCGCCGCGATGCTGCCTGGGTCGGGTGCTGGTGGAGTGCTATAGGGTTGTCTTTCTAAACCCGGTTCCTTCTCCGCGGCGGAAAATTCTCAAAGCTAACTTGGGGCGGTGGAGTTGTGTAGGTACTGCCTACGTGCTGCCAGACCTGGGAAACCTGCGTGCGGCTTCCTCTGTGGAGCAAGGCTGGCACAGCCTCTTCCCACCACTGCTGTCTGGAAAAGCAGTGTGTGAGTCCCTGTGGAAATTGGGAGCGGTTCTGTGTTTGGACCTGGTCTTGTTTGTGGCACTGGGGCCTGAGTTTTGTTCCGTAATTTGGATGAAAGAGTCAAGAAGACAAATCCTAAAGCTGTTCTGAATTAAAAAGGAATTCGTGAGGATCTGGTCATCTCTATGATGGGGAGTTCTTTCAGGAAGGGAAATAGGGAATATCACAGAGAAAAGACTAGCCTTTGTTACTGGAGAAAAAAAAAAAAGGTATTGGTGCAGCATATACAAAGAAGCATGTTATTGCAGTTGGGTGGACTATTTCTACACAAGTATTTTTGGATACATAAGGACCTGTGTTGCTTTATTCTTCTATACTTTGTATAAGATTATCTAAAAATATAGTAAGAGTAGTCCTTAATTTTAGTATTAAAAAAGATTTTGCAACCAAGATTATTGATTTCTTAGAGAAGGCTTGATCGCATGTTTCTAAGGAAAAGAACTGTTTCCTATCTAAAATGATATTTATAGATGTCTCTACACAAGCTAAATCATGAAAAATTCAAGTTAATCATCAACGTAGAATAATGGTGTCCTTTCACCTACTGAAGATAGCGCCTGTAGATCAAAGCTCTCAAGCAGTTCATGGTGTGTAGATAGTAATTGTCTCGGATACATTTCATTTGGGGAATTCTCCCAGTACTCGTGTGTAAGTCAATAAGCCACACGTTGCAACTGACAGCACTCTGTCTTTTTTTTTTTTAACCTCACTGAGAGTAATTAAATATGTTTTCCTGATGATATTACAGCTCTGACAGATCTCACCCACCTTAACGCTTTCCTGTGCAACCTACTGTAGGGAAGCTGCTTTAGCAGGGGGTTGGATTGGGTGATATCCAGAAATCCCTTCCAACCCCTACACCTCTGTGATTCTGTGATCTCATAGGGGAAGATGTTATACCTATATCAGACAAAGCCATAAATGATTCTCTTAGAATACTGAGGTACTCGAGATGATTAAAGAAGTTCCATCAGAAACACCATCAGGAGAACTGGGGAGGTTAAAAGTAGTGTGCAACTACCTGACCTGTTCAGGACTAACCAGAAGCTCTTTGACATGTATGTCATCACCTTAGTACTGATTGATGAAACGTTCTCTTTATCTAAAATAAAAGTGAAAAGAAAAAAAAATCACTTAATATAACCAGGATTTCCAAGACTTGTAAGTTTGAGTTAATTTGAATGTTATAGATAATTTGTAGATGTTAGGGAAGTGAGTAAATTTCACTGGGGGAAAAAAATAAATCTGACATTATGTAACTTGAATGTTTAAACTTGCAAACAGAGCATTTTCTCAGAGTAGTTTTGCATTTTATTTCTTTAATTAAGAAGATAAGAAGGCAACTGCCCATTTTGGAGGATATCTCGATTATCATTATCAAGGTTTACCAGTATTACTGGTGGTTTAGATCCATGCCACAGATCACCAAGTAAGTAGTTGTAGTAAAGAAGCTTCATTCTTCTGTCTGAACTCAATTTCATATTATGTAGAGAGACATGTCTTAGAGTTCCATTTCAAATGACAACTAAATTATGCTAACAGCTACAGTCAGAAGAGGTGCTCCTGCTACTCCCTTCCCATACATGGGTTTGTCTTTGTGGTGCCCTGCTTCCATAAGTGTATTAGCTTTTGTTGTTTGACCACAGAGAGTCAGTGTGCTCCTGTGTTGGCTCATCACCGGTGGCTCAAGTCTGTCCAGTGCAGGGGAGGGAATGGGAACATGCAACTGGAGAGGGTATTGGGGAACCCCTCCTTCAGGAGCATTCAGCTGTTGGATCAGTTTCACTGTATTGCCTCATAAATTGCTGACTACTGTGATGCCTCCTTGTAACTGTTGTACTCCAGTAGTGCTACCTGCTGTGACTCTACTTCTTGTGTTTTAATTTCCAATATAATCTTGCTTCTCACTTGTTTCAGATTAACCATTTGCACCCCATAGTGCTGCATCTCTTCCTTCTACCAATGTTAGTCTTTTTTTTCCCTTCCATCCCTTTCTGTTTCATTCAGATTCTTCATTCTGTTTTGTGTCACTTTCCTGCTAAAGACTAATGCAATGACTTTATCTTCTGCAAATCTGAAATGCAGTACCACAGTAGCATCCAGTTGCAAAGTGTATGGGGACTGCTGAGTCACAGCCTGAAATGCAGATTGAGCACCTGAAAGAAGGACCCGGTCAGCTGTGGGAGCACAGGTGAAGGTGATTCACCTGTGTGACCAGAAGGGGTGGAGCCAGGCTCCACTCCTCTTAGACCTCATTTAAGGGCTGACTGTCACTGAGGAAGGATCTCTTGTTAGAGATCCCTCCCTTTGGAGTTCTTTCTCTGTGAGCCTAGATCCTTGGAGACAGGTGCATGCTCTTTTCCTTCGTTTTGTAACTGTAGGCAAAACAATACATTTGTTTTCTACCCTATAAAAGAAAATATTAGAAAATACCCTTTAAAAGAAAAATCAGACTCAACCTGTAATAACACGGGGAAAAAAAAATCAAGAGAAATACCCAGAAGGCTGTACTTGATGTTAATCTTTACAGTTAAGGGTTAATACAGAACAATAGTTTAGCCATTTAAATATTTTGGTATGATCTTGTTATCACAGTTAGCAGAGTCCTCTTTTCTTTCTTCTCATAACCCTGTTCTACTAATCACGTTTTAATACGGCATACATTTGAGTTCAAGAGAACTACTTGCAGATACACTTGTTTCTTTCTAAAGAACCTTGTGTCTTAGTTTGCCCTGCCAGTCTGTGCTTTGCTGCATCTTTTTAGAAAAAGTGAGGCTTCAAGATTAATTAGGAAACATTCTTGCATAAGCCTGTGGATTAAAATCAAACTATAGAGAGAAATCCTGGTGAACATTATGGGAATTGGCTTACTCAACAGTCTAGCAATATTTCTCATCAGTTTTCTGGAATGTTTGTATGGCAAAGTATACTGATCTGAAAATGACAGTTCAACATTTGAGTAAAAATCCAGGAATAGTATTTGTCTTGTTGATTTCCACTAGTAAAGCATTTTTAATTTTCAAATTTCAACCTGAGAATTAGCATAGGAATTCTGTTTTACAGTTTTGATAACACCCTATCTGTTTGCCTGCTGTTTATGGGAGGTAGGAGTACTTTCTGATGTGGGTAATACATTCCAGTAAGTGATGTTTAAGCCATGGACTGGCTGCTGTTCCTTTTCACTATGATACAAGTAGTTTATCATTTGGGTATTGTCATTTGGTTTCCTTCTAGGTTAGGATGAGCTGTTTTGGACGTAAGAAGCACTAGAGAAAATGTGAAAGGAGTATCTCAAGAGTGTATTTTGGAGATTCTTAAAATCTTTGATTTACTGTTTTATTTTTTTAGCTGAAATCTGCAAGATGTCTTCTACTGTCAAGAAAAATCTTTCTTCTGTGAGTTAGATCTCAAACACAACAGCAAAACAGAACTAGCAGGACCGTATGATTTAGCCCTTGTTTCAAAGAACAGTGCTTTAAAAAATGTAACTACTGCTGGCCTGAGGCAAAGCTGAGCATATAAGTTGTGAAATGTTAGGGGAAAGCAGACCAAGAAAAACATGATTGCAAACAATTCATATGTTTCAAAGTAGAGTAAGAGGAGTTTCTGGGGTGAGACACTTCAGATGAAGATCCAGGCACTGCATGGTCTGCAAACCTATCTAAACAGCATCTCAAATTTAAATATAAATCGGAGGATGCTCGGTATAATGCTTTCAGTGGGCTTAAATTCAATGGGACATTAAAAGAGCTAGCTTTCAATAGCAGGCTGACAGTGGAATGGTAAAAGGGAAGTGTGTGAGTAGGAAAAAAATGAGCATCAAACAGCAATTGAAAAATACCCGGCATTTTTCATAACAGAATATATTTAAGTATTTAATGCTTAATACATTAGTTACTTGTGGGAGAAGAGCAGGTGATGAAATGCTATAGAAATGTAGTGCAAAATATTTATAAAATTGACATCCCCACTATTTTGCAGAATACGTGCTTGTTTAAACTACACAGTTGTTACTTGGAATTACTTTTATTTGAATACTTGAGGTTTAACAACTGAATTTTTTATCTTTCAGATACAACTAGCAGTAAAAGCATTTACCTCTTGCATATTTTCCCAGTTTTGAAATACTAAAAGCATTGCTTAAGAATATTTAGATTACGGACTCTCCCACCTCCCATCCTACATCTCAATTAAGTGTGGAAAGCATTTAAATCAATTAAAGGTATCTCAGAGGAGAAACTAATTTAATTCACTGACAAACTGAGCTATCACCAGGGAAAGAAAGACCGCTGGTATGGAGTCCCAAAATACTCATTCTCTACTGTCAGCAAGGCATTAAGAGAAGAATATATGTGTATCTATAACCAACAGTAGTCATATTATATATATATGTATATAATATTATTTATGTGTAATATGACTACTGTTGTTTTTTAGATACTGTGTGTGAGGGGTCATGTTAGTTGTAAGCATATGTTGCTGACCACTAACCACTCCAAATATTTATCAGAAAGATTCTGTGACATTTAGTAACAAAACTAAGTTAAGCCGCACTAGAATGTAAAGAAAACAACAGCAATAAACAAAGCAACAATAAAAACAACACACTAACCTGGTATTTGATGCCTTGAAGGTTTGTGTATTAATTCTGTCACGCAGCAAGATGATTAGATTGTGTAGCTAAAGCAGAAAAGATGCAGTAGTTAGTTCCAAAATAAAGCATGATCAAATTCTGACTGCAGTAAAGAGGCAGATTCTGTTGGGAACATTAACACTGTAAATGACACTTTCCACTTGTGTAGTGTAACATGAAACATTTTACTGCCCTCTGTCCAGACTTGTCTTTGGAATCCCATTTGAAGAAGAGAGGTCAGTGATAAAAATACATCTACAGTTAAGTGGAGATGGCATGTTTAGGGAGGCTGCAGCAGGTACTGTTTTAATAGAAAGACTTCCTTTAAGTCATTTGATCTCAGTAGTGTGCTGCTATAGATGTTAACTACTGGTATGTGAGAAAGGGATGGTGTGAAATGTTTCCTGAAGTTAAATAGCATCTCACCTCTTTATTATTATTTTTTTCAATAATAAAATATCACAGACTAATTACTGACTCCTGTACTTCTATTGGAAAAACAAGACAGATGCAGATGCTTTGTAGTCAGACTAGTTAGCATTAACATTAAAGTGTTACGTACTAAACTTCTGAATTAAACTGTGTATTTGTTAAAGGTGCCTTCTGAGCATCCGCGTTTCTTATTCAGCTTTTTGATATTTGTTTACAAGAGACAGTGTTGGCAAGGGAACTCACAGACAGTGTGAGTCTAAAATTCCAGTCATCTTAAGTCACTGTTTCCACGTGGCTTGAGACATATGAGATACTAAAATTAGTTGCAAAGTAACTCATGTTCATAGCAACTTCAGTTATTCAGTTCAAGAGCAGAACCAGTGAGCTATTTTTTTCCCTTTGAAACGAATCACTGCGCTTACAAGTAGAAAGAATATATAGGCATTAACTCTCACTCCTATGTAACAAAAACCTTACTGGTGTGAAGGGCTTAGTACAAAAAACAAATGTAACCCATCTGTATTGTTTTTCTAGCAAAATACTTTGATGCAGTGTTCAAGAGTTGTAGGAGAGAAATAGAAGGGAAAAGTGGCCATGACTGCTTTGGAAACAAATCTGCTACATTAAGAAAGAGTTCAGAGGAACATGGTAAAAAAGGAGAGAAAATCCCCATTTAATGTTACAAAGCAGTTCTGCTGGCCCTTTCTCAGACTCCAGTGATATCAATGTGGAGGGATTTCACAGAAGCACAGAATTGCAGGGGTTAGAAGGACTCAAGAGATTATCGAACCCAACCCCCTGCCAAAGCAGCTCCCTAGCCCAGGTTGCACAGGTAGGCGTCCAGGCGGGTCTGGAACGTCTCCAGAGAAGGAGACTCCACCACCTCTCTGTGCAGCCTGTGCCAGTGCTCCGTCACTGCACTGTGGAGATTTGCTCAGCAGTTACTCTGAAGCAATCTGTATTTTCTATCAACACGGAAGTTGATAGAACAGTTAACTTTTTGCTGTCAGAGGCAGGAGTTCTTGGTTTCTGCTGTGTAACTCCCTCCCTTCTGAAAAGTAATAGTAATAATAACAAAGAACGGTTTGGGTTGGAAGAGGCCTTTAAGATCATGTAGTTCCAACCCCCCGCTATAGGCAGGGACACCTCCATCTATACCAGACTGTTCAAAGCCCCATCCAGCCTGGCCTTGAATGTCTCCAGGGAGAGGGCACTCACAACCTCTTCAGAAATACCTTTTAAGTTGAAATGTCTTCATGCTGTTCTCTTGTTCAAGCTAATGAGTGAAAACAATGGAGAGACCTCAAGGCAAGAAATACAGAGAGAGTCATATATGTGGATGCCTCAGTATTACTGTAGTAAGGCATGAGACAGTAAAAATGTTTAGTCAGTCTTCTGATGGTGGTGTTACACTGACAGTTGCTGCTTCTACTCCTATTCACACTGAAACACCAATAAAAATAAATAGATAGATAGATAGATAGATAGATAGATAGATAGATAAAAAAAAGAAAGGGCCCAAAGGAGCTTGGATTTTGGTTATAAGACAACGCCATGAGATACGATCAGATTTTACAGTTGAGGAAAGTTCTGCTTAAGGTGAACGCAGAATACAGTTCTTAGCCCAGCACACAGTGAGCTTTGGGAATCTGCTGCCCAAGCAGGCTGGAAAATATGCAGGGTCAGCAGGCGCATAAAGGCAGACAACAGGTCCATAAAGAAGCTCTAAAGGGAATAGGTGAGTATATGCCATCTGTGTACAAAACAGAGATCTAACATCTCTATTGCAGCAACTGTGAATGCTCGGAGTGCGCGATGGACACAGACTAGGCAAATCTCCCTATGTAATATCTCTTTTGCTATTATTCTTGTTTTATACAGGGGAGCAGGACTATCTCAAATTGTACATTTAAGTTCCCCGTATTTGAGAAAAATGCAGGGACCATCGAACTGGAATTGCAGTGCATCAGCCTCTCTCTGGGAGTGCAATGCTGCTGATCACAGTGTCTCTCTTTGCTGCTTACCACATTATGAACAAGATGGGCTACTGATCTGACCCAGAAAGGCATCTTCATCTTTCTGTAACTAAGGCACGGAGTGGCCCTTGTCGCTGTACCCTGCAGTTTTCATACCGTGTTTTTACAGACAGTTGTGAGAAGATTACTGCTCTAAAGGATGGACTTTGGGATTTCCATCATCATCCCTTGAGCACTGAGCCAGTCATCCTTGCGAGATGTGACATTTCAGGCTGTATACTAGGAAATGATTCTTCTCAGAAAGAGCGGTGCTGCAGTGGCACAGGCTGCCCGTGGAAGCGGTGCCGTCACCGTCCCTGGAGGTGCTCAAGAGCTGCGTGGACGTGTCACTCGGGGCCGTGGTTGGTGGTGGGGTGGAGTGGTGGCTGGATCCGGTGACGGCGCTGCCTCCTGAGCCCGTGGCGCGGCCTCGCGGCGCCTCCTGACGGCCCAGCGGCCGCTGTCGGCTTCCCGCGCTCCGTCCGGCCCCGGGCGCGGCGGGACGAGGCTGAGGGTCGGCGGGCGAGCGGCGTCGGACGGGCGCCCCCGTGAGGGCCGAGAGCGGTACTGCCGCTGGGATGACGGAGCCCCGGGCGGAGCGGAGCGCGCTGCCGGCGGCGGCGTCCCGGTTCTGTCAGAAGCAGAACTAAGGAAGGAGGAAGGGATGCTAAAGGGGTGGCTGGAAAGAAGCCATTCTGAGCGTGTTACGCCCCCGAGCACTCAGCCCCGGACGTCCTGATGGGAGCTGGAGCGTGAGGTGCTGCTGTAACACTCTCCGCAACGCAAATGACTGCGAACAAGAGCGTGGCAGCACGGTGGCTGCTTCCATAGCCAGACCCGCTCCTCCGTGGCTTCAGCGGCCACGTGGAAACGTAGCTTTCCTGGTTCGTGCAAGTCCTGGCAGGGCCGACCCAGCCTCCGTCCGGGGATGGGGACGTTAGCTTCAAACGAAAACGAGCCAAACTGATGATGGCAGCGCGCTGGCACGGCCAGGAGCTCCGGGGAGCTTAGTGAAGGGCTCAGAACGCCGCTCAGAGCACGTCAGCTGCAGCGGTCCTCAATCGGCGCTGCCCAGCCCGGGCACGGCGGCTCTGCTGAGCACAGCGGTCCCGGTTTGGGGACCTGAGCGCTTTCAGCGCTTCTGCCCTCTCCCCGCGCGTCGTTCATAAGCGCGGCACTTCATCTGTAGCAGCGGGGAGAACTGTATCATTGATGGGCTCAGGCGTTCCCGACGGGGCGCCTGCGGAGCTCTGAAGCCAAACCGAAGGGTTCGCTGAGCGGTGCCGCTGCTTTTTCTACTCCTTCCCCACAGCGAAGGGACTTCACCCGCTTACTGTTTTACTCCAGTTCTTACACGGGCCGTGGAAAATACCGATTTCACTAATTTTCACACAGGCAGCGGAGCTCTCTCCGTTGGGGCCGTGGCTCCGTCCCCGCCCTCGGTGCCCCCGTGGGTGCTGTTCTCGGGCCGGTTTCCCAGCCGCCCCTGGCCCGCCGTTAGCCGGCGTTCCCGAGCGCCGTGCCGGCCGCCGTCGGGGCGTCCCGGGCTGCCGAACGGGGCCGGGGCCGCTCGGGGCCGGCAGGGGGCGCTGCTGCCCCGCCGCTGCCCGGCTCTGAGCCCGCTCGCTTCCCCCGCGGTTCCATTGGAGCAGCCGGAGACAAGTTGGCGCCATTTTGAAGCCGACAGGGGGACCGGGGCGAGCTGCGGAAGGGGAGGGGGTTAGAGGCGATTGGCTGCGGAGACGGCGGCAGCTCCTCTCCGAGCCCGGAGCGGCGGCAGCGCGGAGCGGACCCGCCTGGGACCAGCGAGGAGAGGCGGTTGCGGCGGGGGTAAGGAGCTCGGCTCGGCGGCCGCGCGCACCCCCACCCCGTGCACCGCTCCATTTTCCCTTCTCCGCGGCGGGGGACGGCAGCTCGGACCGCGCTCCGCGGGCAGCGCCCGAGGAGGAGCGGGGCGAGGACTCCCCGCGCCCGAACGCCCCCATCCCCCTCGGCCCTCCGCGGGGCCGCTCCCCTCCCCCCTTCCCCGTGGCCGCCGTCGCGAATTAAATTTGCCGCCCCCTTCCTATCCCCCTCCCCCCCCCAACCCCCCGGGGCGCGGCGGGGCCCTCCGCTGGGGGGGGGGGGGGAGAAAGGGGTGGTGACCTTGGCCAGGGTGCGCTGGGGCTCGGGGTCACCCTCCGGTGCCCCCCACCTCCGGCCCGGGTGGCCCTGCGGGGGATGGCGGCGGGAGGCCGGCTGTCCCCTCCCTGCCCCTCGCCGCCCGCCCGGGCTGTGCCCGCGGCTCCGGGGCTGTGCGGAGATCCCCCGCGGCCCTTTGGGTCCCCGTTGGCCGCCCCGCTCAGCCGCGCGGACCTCGGCTCGGTGGGTACCTACTCGTGCCAGCCCGGTTCTTTCATGCTGGTGGCTGTTTGATTTTTTTTTTTTTTCCTTCTTCTTCTTTTTTATTTTTTTATTTCTTCCTTTTCCCTCCCCCTTTGCATCAGGCTCTGTTAGAAAGCAGTCGAGAGGGAAGTGTGTGTGTGTGTGTGTGGGAGGGGGTTGGCGCTGCCTGTGAGGTGAAAAACTATGAATTTTACATCGGAATCGCCAGATGGAGAATGGTTAATTTATAGGTTGTGCATTGTTTACGTTGAGAGCCTCTGGTCGGGAATCTAGGTCTGTAACTTCATCCCGCTGCAAATAAATCACTCTCTCTTCTTCAAAACAAATCAACAATTGATGATGGGGAGCAATCCCGCGGAGCTGCACTGCCGCGGACCCGCTCCTCCGGAGCTGGGTTTGGCTGTGCGAGCCTTCTCCTGACTTTTCGCTGCCTTCCTGCACGAGCGCTGAGAGCCGCGGTCGCCCGGCTAGGCGGTGCTGCCTGCCTTAGCACAACTGCCCAAGTATGTTCGTGTTGCTCTTTGTTTTGTGCTCGACGGCTAGGTGCTGGGCTGTAATTGATTTCTCTTTGCGGGAAATGGAATAGAAGGGGTGATTAACATTCGAGTGGCTTTATAGCTGAAAACGGCTGTCAGATCACATTGTGAGAAGGAGATGAGATGAGATGACGTGCATTCCTTCAGGTTTTTCGCCTTTCAAACTGTAGGAATACTTCTGTTCTCCGCCGATACGAATTTTGTTTGGTCCCTCTTAAATGCCGTATAGATGTGCTCTAGGTGCTTTGTACTTATGTGAGAAGACACAAAGCCACACAGTTTATTTTTCTGTTTAGATTGCCCTAAAAGAGAGCGGAGAGCGATCGACAGCTCACGGTAGTTTAGCTGAGGGGTGTGCATCACCTCCATGTGAAAGCGTGCGCTGCTGGAGGAAGTAGTTTGGTACTTGTGTGACATCTTGTGTCTGTGTTTGAAGCAGGGTTGTACTTCACTGTGATACAGGGGGTGATTTCGTTTTGTTCCAAGTTCTTATGCGTTATTGATTGTCCATGTTTTTCTTGCATTCTCTGTTCTACCTATGCAGGCTAGTTGTTTTTGGTGGCAAAGCTAAGTAAATTAAAATGAAAAGTTGTGTGTGTGTAGCACTTGGATGCTGCTGAGTTGTTGTAATGTGTACCATGTAACTATTGGCTTTGCAGTGTCTCTAGCAGGCTTACTTATGGACTTATATTGAGCAAGTCAGCTAAATTGTTATTAAGGTGTAATTAAAGATATTAAAAAGAAGTTACTGCTAGCATTCAGGAAGGTATTGTCATGAGATATGGACACGACCGTGGGCATTATCCAATTTTGGCTTTGAGCAGGAAGCTGTGTTACCTCCTGTGGATCAAAAGAGATGCTTTTTCTTTTGAGATAACTTGCTGTTTACCAGGCTCATAAATTACACTTTTCTTTCCTCTCTCATTCTTTCTTCAGATGCGCAGTTTATATTTGTACAGAGCAGTAGAAGTTTGTATGAGCATTTCGAGGAGACTCTTAGCAGGGGTTCTTTATTTAAAGGTTGTTGGAGTAAATGAATGCTTTTATTGAAGTTTGTGTTTGGAAGAGGTGATCCGGGCTACTTGTTGAACACGGGTGGGTGGCAGGGGAGGATGAATGAGAAAACATGGAGCTGAATGGTAGAAGCACGTGAGGATGGATAATAAAGGAAAATATGATACAAATGGAACTAATTATTTTACCCTGCCAGTTTCATTCAAATTTTCTTTTGCTTTAATGTTGCTCAGAGGAAGGTGTGTATTTGAGCTTTCTTTACGTGGTCTTTTTTCCTTTCCTTCAGACAGATTCCCTCATTAGAACCAAGCAATAGTCCTGGTGTCTGGTACCAAGGAGTGGTGGGACAGCGTATCATACTTGTAACAAGTTGCTGAGGTAGCGGTGTTTTCACTCTTAATGTGAAATACTGATATTGCAAACCGAAAATCCTCAGGAAGACTGAGGAAATATTGGAGGCTTTTGGTCAGTTGTGGCACTGCCTGGTAGAGGAGAACTGAGGAAACCATTGCTTTTTTTAAAAAGAAACTTGAGTGTCGCTGTCCTGGGGGGGGGGGGGAAGTGTTGGGTTGGCTGACTGTGTTTTGTAGTGTTCTCTGGAGTAGTTGAACAGCATTGATGGATCTTGGAAGGAATCACGTGCAAGCTTTTGAAGAATTGTGATACATATGCTTTAAACAAAACAAAAAAAAACAAATCAAAACTTCTTTGCTGTCATCTGAAAGTTGAAACTGTGCGTATGTAGGCAGAGTACCTATTCCTCTTCCATTGGTGATGGCTTCAGTTGAATATGGTCTCCTAGAAAACTGGATTATTTATTTTATTCATTCCTAGTTCTGATATGTAAATGCATCAGAAGGGCAGTGTGTAAATGGAAAGAAACTTTATTTGAGCAGATTAGTGGTTTATTTAAAAAACACCAACAAAAACCTGAAACGCTTTAGATTCTGTAGTGCAGTGCTATTAATGTGAATAGTTACTGTGACATGTCCATCTCAAAATATTTCAGTGAAACACAACTCATATTTTAACGCTGCTTCTTGATAAGAGTGGAGGAGTAAACTTTTATAGATTATTACTGTCTCTCTCTGCGTATGCTGCTTTTCAACTTTCTCTAAAGGATAAGGAAATCTATAGTCCTTTGGGTGGATTCTGAGGGTTAGGACCCCATTACTTGATCCCCGTCGGTGGGATTTACCCTTTTGCATCTTGTCCCAAGCACTGGAAGGCTTCCTGCAGCGTTATCCTTGCTCTATACTATCTGATAGTCAGCTCTGTTATTTCATCTCATGGCACTTTCAGTACTCATATGCTTCCAAAGATGATTTAAAAAGGGGGGAAAAAAAAGCCATATCTCATTGGGAACAGATGGACGTGTTTGTACTAATCATCTCGTGTCTGTCACCATTTATATGGTAGTACCGCAACCAGGGATCAGGACCCCATCTGGGGTTTTCTAATTTATACCCTGTTCTTCAGAGATCAATTCCAGACAATCCCAACTCTGTACTTTTTCTCTGACTTAATTGGGTGCTGTTTCTGCTGAAATTAGATGCTTCACTTCCATATTTTTTTTAACAGCTAAAATGAAGTTAGCAGTTAAAAAATGTTATTGACTCAACTGCTTTTGTCACCTAAACTGCATTTTGTAGCCCTGTTGAAGAGGCACTTGGTTCAGCTGAAGCCTAACTGTTAATGGCTTTCAAAGTGACCGTTGAGTGAGATTTTCCAGCTTTTCTGTAAATTTACCTATCCGTTGTCCACAACTTCTTTCAAAGCAGCCTCTGGTCATCTGTGAGGCATCCCTGGTGTATCCACATGGATGTCAATTCAGCATCAAGAATCTGGATTCTGAGAGTCTTAGGAGGAGGGAAAAAAAAAAAAACAGAAACTGTTATTTGTGAGAAATAAATCCTTCAGCTGCTTAAAATACGAAAATTTCTGTTGGGGAAATAAACAGCCTCACACTGCCATATATCTTTAGGTGTGATACTGTCTTGGGTAATTGCTTTGTTTGACAGTTTGGTATGAAACATTGCATGTAGTTTGTTAGGACTTCCTGCATGTGGAAACAGTGGATGGAAAAGTTGGTAGCTTTTGTAGCATCAGTTTGTGAAAGCTGGTGTGCAGGACGATGCCTGTGGACTTTCTGTGCGGCACTCTCAGCTTTTCAAATGTCTGTGGGAAACAGACAAGTCACGGGCACCTTATTCACAGTTTATAATAAGGTCACGTTGGATTTTCTTCCTGTTGGGAGTATGAACTAGTCAGAATAAGGCTGTAACTTTTGCTTTCCTGGTTCTTGGAAGTGTAGAAAAGGATGAATAAGCCAATTACGTGCCTTTTAGAAGATGCTGAGGGAGTTTTTCAGAGAGATATAAAGAGACAGAGACGTTTCCCTTCGCTCTGCTCAGCTTAGATTATGCAGTCCGCGGTCCTCTGAAGCATATCAGTAATTGAGGGAATTAGGAATGGAGATTGCCATGTGTAGAGTGTTCTGAAATAAATATTCTGTGCTCATTCGTAATGAGAGTGTCCTGAGAACTTGAAACATTTTGAATGTTCCATGTTACAAATGTTGCCTGTAGTAAACTCCCCATCAGGTTGTTCATGCAACGAATGTGTGAGTAGTTGCGATGTTTTATTTCTTAGTGCATCGTCGTCTATTTTGTCTCCTTAGTGCGTTTCTGTATGTAGTATAAACAACATTCAAATTTGTTTTGAAAGTACAAGGAACAATTTTAATTTTATCCTTTTAGGCACGTTATGGTAATCTTTAGTTATATTTAGGAATTTATGTGATTTTTTTTATTTAGTTATGTTTAGGAACGCTCAGGAAGGCTGGGGAAGGAACTTCTTTGAAGGGCTTATAGAATACAGAATGAGGGGAAACAGTTTTAAACTGGAAGCATGTACATTTAGGTTAGATATTAAGAAGAAATTCTTTACTGTGCAGGTGCTGAGACACTGGAGCAGGTTGCCTAGAGAGGTTGTGAATACCCCCTCCCTGGAGGCATTCAGGGCCAGGCTGGATGGGGCTGTGAGCAACCTGCTCTACAGGGAGGTGTCCCTGCCTACAGCAGGGGGTTGGAACTAGGTGACCTTAAAGGTCCCTTCCAACCCAAACCGTTCTGTGAATTTGAGCTGCGTATTAGAGTTGGCTGACGTATTTTTCAAAAGCTGGGAAATGTGAAATGAGCTGATGGGGAAGTGTATTGAATGTCGCTTTGGAACAGTGGGATGCTTTCTTCCTGTCAGTTTGTTGTGTGGCCAGCATAAGTCTGTTTAAACTGAACTTTTCTGTAGTGCTCGTTAGTAGCGTTTTGATTCCCTGGGAGATGAGCTGTAGACCCTGAATACTCCTGCATGCCTCACCAGAAGCTCTGGTTTCATGTTGTTTGATAATTCGGCATACTCTGAAAGTTGTGGATTCTGTTCCTCAAACTTTTCAGGCAAAGCTGGTGGACAGCTCTGAAAGTTCATTCTGTTCCTCAGGTTAGTCATCTATAAAATAGGAGAAATACCAATTTCATTAAGGTGTTGTGAAAATGAGTTAGTTTATGTTGCCCTCAGCTGTTATAGTTGGTCCTATACAGGAGCCCTGTAGGAAATTGAGTACCTTCAGAGCATGGTTTTAATAAATTGTACTATGGGGCACATGAAATGACAAGGAGAAAAATTGAACAGCTTCTTTGCTTTTGACTGGGTGGAAGAAGATAGTGAGGGATCAGGTGAATCATCTCCTTTGTATGTATTCTTTTTACTACTGTATCAGAAATCTTGATTCCCTTGTTTTCTAACTCTTAAAACCTTACTTTCCATATGTGTTGTTCTAGCACCAGGCTTCCATTATTCCTTCATAAACCAACTTAGTGAAGAAGTCTGCTGTATGGATGCGCTCTTATGAGTCACTAGACTGTAACCTTTAGCTATGTGTAGCTCATACTAATTAAATTAGTGGAATGCTATTAACAGTAATGCTTTATTGTCTGTTAACCAGTGTTTTGTGTGATGAGTGCTTTCCTGAGGATTCTTGCAATACTTGTTATTGACGGAAGAACAGTGTAACATGCATGATTCTACTTCATTCTGGAACCCCCTGGAAGGGGTTGAGTTCCCTGGGATCTGCTTAATTTTATTCTCCTCACCTGCAGCTGATGTTTCTGTTGAGATCTCTCTCATAACTCCGTTGCCTAGTTTGTGCTGATACCTCTTCAGGCTTCTGATTAATACTTCATTGTCTAGTAAATCCTACTTCCTCTTAACTTGTTTGGCAGCTCTCTTCTAGCCTCAAGATTCTGAAACTGTGATGCATTTTTTTGTTTGTTTTTCTCCCATCAACTGCAGTTCTTCATTTATTTATTTATTTATTTATTTTGCCTTTCCCTGTGACTCCTGACCTTTTTACTTCATTAGTTTGGAATGACTTGTTGGTAAATGTGTCCATAACTCACGTGTTCCTGTACTTAAGTTTCTTTTTTCGAGTGTTTCTGTCTTAAAGACTTAACACAGCCTGTCTGTGAGTTGAGAATCTGGGCGTGGTGTGGACAACTCCAGCTTTTTCTTTTTAAGAAATGTTGATGTCTGGCTGTGAGCAGACAGGTGGATTAGTGATGGATTCAGTCGTCAGAAGGATTTACTGGAAACGTTTGATAGTGTCAAGATCTGGCTATGTTAACCTTCTAACTTGAGAGTATTGATGAGGAAGCAGGAGACAGGAATGTGGGACGTACACATGAACAGTTCATGTACCTGAAGAAATAAGCAGAAACTCTCAGAGCTGTCATACCTTGCTTGGATGCTTGTAGTCATGAGACAGCATTAGCAGCTATATATATTTATGAAGTCTTAACAACAGATTATTTTGTTATTAAAAATAACAGTTTATAACGTGGAGATTAGTTTCCGTTGGGTTATCTACTGCCGTCTACTAATCTATCTTAACTATTCCCATTTACAGAACATAATGTGTGTGTTATGGTTGGGAGTGTTTTATGTGTTTGGAGGTTATGGCAGGTTTCTTTATTCTACTGTGTATGTGTGCTTGTGTGTGTCAATGCTGATGTACGAGGGCTGCTCTGAAAGTAATGCCTCCTAATTTATGTCCATGACATTAGAAGTGGATGTTGGTGGTATAGCAGTAGAGGCTGAACCTTCTCACCTGTATTGTCACATATTGTTGCCGTGTAACAGCTGTCAGTCTGACAGAGTGGCATCTGATATGGAAGTGTGGATGAAGCAGAGGCATGTCTTCCATGTGGAACGCCATTGTGGCATCTGTGAAAGAGTGGGTCATCTCCTCTGGTGCTAATTTTTGTGGGCACAGCTTGCAGGTTTTGTTCACTGCTGGTAAAAACGTGTAAGGATGGTGACTGTTGAAAAGTAGTCTTTTGTCGCTGAGGTTTTGCTCTATCAAAAAGTGTTAAAGTACTCATTGTATCTGTTGCACTTTCCATAGAAGTATATAGGAGGTGTTACTTTTGGAGTGACCTACATCAGGTTTCTGTTCTGGGTTGATTTGTGTCCTCCTTGGATGGGTTATTGTAAGGAAGCAAACCAGCATCTGTGCAGGGAATATGAATGAAATGAGCTCCAGTTGGAGGATAAATAAATACTAAAGATCAATTTAAAAAGGAAAGCAGAAACTACAGAGTTTTAAGTGCATCCACCGAAAAAGGCTGGAATAGCTGTAATAATCCATGCATTTGTTTGTACCAAAGTCAGGATTCAAATGCATCAGCAAATATAGATTCCTGAAGCAAGAGTGTGAAGAGGCTGGAGCCAGGGCCTGTCAGTGGTGCCCAGTAGCTGGACAAGAGGCAGTGGGCACAACCTGGAGCACAGGAGGTTCCCTGTCAACACGAGGAGCACTTCTGTGCTGTGCACTGATACAGGCTGCCCAGAGGCTGTGGAATAGATACCCTGGGGGTCTTCCAGAGCTGCCTGGACGTGGCTCTGGGATGAATATGTGAAAACACGAGCCCTTAGGAATGTATAATTACATAGGGATGAGTAACTGTATCAAAAGAGACTACAGGATTTAACACATTATTGATAAAGAAAGTTACTTGTTGGTTAAACATAGAGATGTTAAAGCTAGACTTTGCAGATTAAAGTGTCAGAAGTCTTCAGGGTGATTTTTTTTCTGTATGGTGATCTTTTTGGTATGTTCACCTGGCAGAAGTAGTTCTTTTTTTGTTGGTATTTTGTAAACATAATTATGGGTTCTTCCTCAGTCATCAGAGGTGCAGTTAGTTTTTCAATCTGTGGCTTGCTGTTGTGTCAAAGTTCTGTGAAAAGCAAATGTTGTAGTTATCTGGGGGAAGAAGAATCTGAACTGATACAAGCCCTCTAAGTAGGCAACTTCTACTTATAAAACACCAACTGAGTGGTGTTCTGGTACTAAGATTCCAGCATGCAGCACCAATATAAATGTTTGTAATTGGTATTGATTAGGAATGGGTGCAGTGTTTCTTAGCACAGCAGCAGTAGGCTACCTGTGTGTTCTGTTGGTTCTCGTAATCCAAATCATCCTGCTGCTGATTTTGTTTGGCTTTTTTTTCTTTGTTCCTCAGTAATTGTGATTGAATCATCTGTATTAGGGTGCTAAGCATTTTAATTGATTGGTTTATCTTATTAATCATTAGATACTAAGTTAGGAATGGGAGGGAGCTTTATTTATATGTACAAGTTCTGACTTGTTACCAAAGCAGTTTTGTATTTGTTGTCTACCTGCAGCATTTCTTGTTTCTGTAGTAGTGTGCTGGTGTTCTTAACATTTTTGGAACTACTCAGCTTTATTGTTGAGGCTCTGTAAGGTGTTTTTTGCCAACTAAGTGATAAAATGATACCAAGTGCTTTCCCTCCGAAGGGTTAATGTGGTGATTAAATTTCATTTGTTCCCAATGTGTGTTGTAGTTATCTGCTTTCTGTCATATTCTCCTTATTTTCCCAGTAGCACCTATGCCACTCCTGCGTGTTTTCTTTTTCTCCCTTATATATAAATAGTAAAAATGTTAGCTTTGTAAAGTAATATACTTTGGTAATGCGAAGTATGAGGCTGTTATACCTGGTTTGTTAGGGGGTTTTGAAAATAGAGTTACCTCACCCTCATTCCTTTCCAGTGGATGGAGGCCGTTCTTGCCTTACTGAATCTTGAAGTTTCACCACTAAAGCAGAACAGTACCAAAATAATGTCTACAAATTAATGGTATTGTGAAATACCAGTTTGCTTAGGCTTGATGTCAGTTCTTCAGTGGTGAAGAACTGGGTGGAGAGAGGGAGTCTTCCAACATATATAGCGTTTTCTGCTTTTCTGCTTATCTCTTTCCCTTTTTGACTCCTTTTCAATTTTACTGTTGTGATATAGTAGAATTATGGCACTTTCTCCTGTTCTAATTATCATAGCTATCTATAGTTGAATGTAGTATGCCAAGAAAGTTTATAGCAGTTTGTTGGATATTGATATTATTCCATAGCAGTGACCTGTAATCTTGTGATTTTTTGATGCTTACCTTCCCGCTTTTTTTCCCCCTCACAGTGATTTTCTTTCAGGTGTTCAGCATGTATTCTTTTTTAGCAGTTCAAATACAGTCCTTGTACTGAAACATATTTGTCTTTCTCATCTTTTCTTTTGGTATTTTGCTGAAGAAAACTTGATTAATCTCCACATTAACTATGTTTTTCAGTTTAGTGCTTTCATAATAAATGTTTTTTAAATGTGAGGAAAAAATGCAGAATGTTTTATGACGGACTGATCAAACAAATTATCTGAGTGTGCTATGATGTCCAAGTTGCATTTATCCCTGTATTTTCTTCCAGAACACAGATATTTTTTTTCCCAAACTTCAAAATCATGCTGATCTCAGAGTTGTGCACCTGCTCAGTATTTTCCCACTCTGCATTATTACAAGAAAACAGAGAGAGTACTGTAACTTAATCTAATAGTGTACCACATCTTAACGTTTAAATTCATTTAGAGTGCTTTGGGTATTGCACTGTTTCATGGATTTTAAGATAGTGTCTGTATAATACTTTGGTTTGAAAATTGAAAGGTCTTAACATAGGCATCTGGTTGAATAAAGGCATTACCAGGGGAATTAAGTTTTACCTGTCTTTTCTTAAAAAATGGGTATGAAGCTGACTTCAGTCTATTTCTATATTATTTTAATACTCAGTCATTGTTTTGCTTTGTTACAGTAGCTATCTCTGTCTGGCTCTTACTCTGGCTTCATTTCTACACTTAACATTCTCTGAGTGTAACTCCTATTTCCCGAGGACTGTGATTACTTCTTAGAATTTAAAAAAGTGATTATCTGAAATTGTTTAGTAAAATGAAAATGTTTCTTGCTTTCAAATAAAGAAAAACAGTCTAAAAGTTTAAATTGTTTTGTATTTTTGGTGTGGATTTTGCCCGTGATCAAGATGCTGAACTTCAAATCAGTTTTCTGTTTGTCCCTTTCAAAACTGTAGATTTATTTCTTCTGTTTGCCTCTACTAAATATAATCATTTGTCATCTCTGAGCATTGTCAGAATCTGTCTTGTGTGATCACATACAATGATATTGTTTGCCAAACCTCAGTGTTGTCATATATGTATAGGTTGGTGAATAAACTGCTTCTGAAGTAAATGCTACATGGTGTAGTTTTGGTTATGCAGATGTGTGCATGTGGCTTTCCCAGCAGCAGGGCAAAATTTTTATTTTGTTCCACTTTTCCCACAGAGAGCACTGCTCTTGGATGCAGTGTTAGTTCATAGGAAGCTCACGTGGACACATCTCACTGCTTCTCCTTAGTATGGAAGACCTCTGGAGTACGTGTAGGATGTTATTATAGTTTCAGGTTGTGGAAAAGAAGCAGAATTATCTGTTCTGCAAAAGGTCCGTATACTGTTGGTTCACCATGCCTGTTGATTTTCAGAATGTTTATTATTGCCTCCACTGATGCTGACAATTTGCTGGATTGATCTCCTCATTTTTTCCTTGGATGAAAACAGGATTGCAGGTGTGTCCTGAGGTATTTGAAGCTCCAGGATGTCAGATTTCTTAGCACCGGAAGGGTATGGCATGTCCAAGGTGTTCCCCTAAAGATGCCAAGTGAATTGCAAGGTGGACATTGATTTTCAGTATATTTCTCCCCTCCCCCCCCCCCCCCCCCCCACCTGCACAAAAACAAACAAACAAAAACGACCCTTCAGCTTCTGTGTGACCAAAGTGGCTTTAATTTCCGTAGTTACTTCAGATATTGCTCTCAACAGCCACCACAATAATAACTGTTCCTGTCCAGAATCAGTGATGTGACACCTTAAGCTGCTAGATACAAGGAGTGATAGTTGGAATTCGGATGGATGCTTGCAGGTTGCACGCATATAGCAACAGAAAGCAATCTACAAGTAAAGCTTATGTGTCAAGATAAGGTGTGTGTGAAATGAGTCTTTTTTTTCCCCAGTGGTAGATACAATAGTTTTGAGTGAGCTTTGTGATCTTGCATAATTCTCCCACAGTGTGCTTTGTAATAATTAAATTATTGTACTTTATTCTCAGGTCTCATCAGTATTTCTAAAAAGCAGGCCTTACACAGGCATTCTCACTTCAGCTTAGTGCTGATTAGCTTGAGCCTTCCTGTACGAGTGAGTTCATCTTTTTTACTGCAGTCATAATGCTAGCAATAAGGGCGCAGGATTTCTCAAGTCAATGTATTAACTTTCATTTTAATCTTGCTTAGACCAGGCTCTTTCTGTAGACACTAGGTACTTTTCTGAATATGTTCTTTCCCAACTTCTATTCAAATCATCCCAAGCCATAGATTATTAAGGCATGAACATAATACAGACAATTTTGTAGGTTTTATCTCTGGGTGGATAGAAGGAAGCCTACAGGAAAGCTGGGAAGGGACTTTTTAGATGGGCATGTAGTGATGGGATGAATGGAAGTGGCTTTAAACTGGAAGAGAGAAGATTTAGTGTAGATATTAGGAAGAAATTCTTTACTGCAAGGGTGTGAGACACTGGAACATGTTGTCCAGTAAGGTTATGGATCCCCCCTCCCTGGAAGCATTCAAGGCTAGGCTGGATGGGGCTTTGACAGCCTGGCCACATGCTTTGGTACGATTAAAACTACTCCTGTCCTGAATTCCTATTTGTATTTAAAGGACAGGGAAATCAGCTTTTTAGACAGCTCTGTCAGATTCATGATATGTTTGGTTGAGTTTATTTTGTGTTGGATGCAATGTTGGATATGACTGAACCTTTTAGCAGTCAACCAGAAACCCTTTATATGGGCTGTTTCACCTGCCTTACTCCAAGTTTGTCAAAGCTGAGGTGTCTGAAGACTCCTATGTATGAGTGTGTGTATGAATGGGGACTGTCAAAACTTGACGAGGAGTGTTAGCAGTCTTTCTTTGTTAAAGTCGTTAAGTAAAACTTCATAGTATTTCAGTGACCATTAGTGCGTTTCATCATTTGAATGTTAAGGTGTCAAGGTTGTTGTCAAAATCTTTGTCCATTTCTCAGACTTATTTACCCCTGTTCTCTCTCCCTCTCTCCTGCATCTCCTACCCACAGGAAGTGTTATCTTTCTACAAAGTCCTGTGTCCAAGCTGTTTAAGTGAGATCTTCATTCTCCTGAGTATGGTGATATCTTGCCTCTTCACATTGTTTTTTTCCTTTATTTTAAGGCATTGTATTTTTCTAGAGCAAAATAATTTACGTCTACCTGACTGCAAGCTTCTAGTGTCTGTTAGGTAAAAATTGCCATGCTCTTGTCCAAACAAATTGAAGTTAGAATTGATGTGGGTGGCTTATTGGACTTAGTGGGTTCTCTTTACAAGGTGTTTTCTTTTTTTTTTTTTTTTTTTTTAATCACAGTTATTTCATAGTAGCATCACGTGCTTTTTAAAGTTTGCACAGAGGAAACTGATCAGAGTCTGCTTGTTATACTCTTGCTTTTTTTTTTTTTTTTTTTTATAACCTTTTCATACACTCTGTTTGCATAATATGACCCCCTAACACGCGCTGAGATTTGATGTTTTCCCATACATTTGACTGACAAATATACTGGAGATGTGTTTTACTAGCAGATTTTGGACTATGTTCTTTTCTGCTCTGTGGAAAAATATTGTTCCTTTGTTTAGCGTTGTTTTTGGTTTTTCTTTCTTTGCCAGAACTTTTTGGTATGGTTTTCCAGTTCATATCTCCTTATCTTGTCCTGCAACCATGCCCAGAGATAAGGGGTTGTAATCATAATACCTACAGTTCATCTACTCTCTCTTGTGTAAGAGCACGAGAAAGCTGAAATCCCACGAAAGAAAGCTGTTTTGTTTTTTTTTAACTTTTGAAACCTTGCTTTATATCCCTAAAAAAATACTGCTTTCCTAGCTATCTTTAAAACACAAGCAAATAACAATAGAAAAAAAACACCCTCTGCTTTTAATTGCATCTCTAGTGCTGTAATTTACACATTGGCTTGCTTTGGTATCCTGTGGAAGCTGCAGGTGTCCACAGCACCACTGGAGAGAGCTGTATGCTGAGGTAAATCAGTATGGAATACCGTGTGCTATTCTCTGGGAGGCTTCTTTATCTAATGGCTTTTGAAAAATCTTATCTGCAAAAATGATGAGTTACCTGTGGCCATTTGTGTACGTATGGTTCGCAGGTTTACAGCGTGCTCGTTAAAAGAAGCAGTGGTATCAGAGTCTGTATGTTCTAATTTTTTCTTATTTTCTTGAATCTTCCAAATCCTCTGCACATAATGAAAGTACTTCCTCTTGTAGTTATTCCCTGCGCATTGTTTCATAATTGACTTGCTAGGTAAATGCTTGGTGGGTAAGGAAGCTTCACACTCTTCACACTGTTTTCTAATGTAAGGTTGAAAAATGCAGTGCTTCTTAGCTTAAATAAGCATTATGATCTAAGTATTGACTGTCAAAGGATTGCCACTAATCTGTCATGGAAACCTGGTACTTCTCATATCACTTTCCTGGTTGGAATGTTACTTCAGTCTTGTTTGTCATTCCAGAGGAACATTAATTAGTAGTTTCTGTAAATTCTTCCAGTATCAATCCCTACTATGCACTCTGCCATGCAGAACTCAGAACCTAACATTTTGTCAGTACTGTGAGTAATACTAGTATCTTCATTTAATAATAGATGAGTAAACACTGTAACTTATTTCTAAAAGAGAATGCAGTGCATTCATGCAGATGTATTTCAACAACATGAAAATGTAACTGAAATGATATGAGCGTGCTTAGTTCAACGCTGAAGTTTTCTATTTTACTCGAAGATGGAAAGTATCCACAAAGATTCAGCTTGGAGTTGCTTTTTTATCATTTATAACTCCTTAGTAGAAGATTTATTATGGTAATAGATTTAATATAGTGGCACTTACATTATGTGAGTGTCTGACACCTCAGTCACTTCT
This sequence comes from Callipepla californica brunnescens, assembly GCA_023055505.1. NCBI lineage: Eukaryota > Metazoa > Chordata > Aves > Galliformes > Odontophoridae > Callipepla > Callipepla californica. Next base: position 103,496,013 of record JALIRH010000001.1, on the reverse strand, counting down.
CACCTTGGTCAGTTGTTGTCAGTCAGCTCTGCATAGCAGGAATTTAACAGGATGTAAATTTTTTTTTTTCTGCAAATGGCTTAAAACATTGAATTATTTGTGTTTAATATTGATAACCCTGTTAGAGAGAAAGGTGTCTGCCTCTTCCATTTGCACATTGTGGGTTAATCTCTTTAGGATACTTTGTATCTTCTCCTCTAATTACAATCTGACCATTTTTTTTCACACGTACTGTGTCGCTGATATGAAGCTACTGCTTTTAAAGCGTTTGTAGTGACCTATTTTTATTCATGCAGGGATGATACCTACCGAGGGTGCAAAAATAGAGAAATAGTCAACAGAAATGGCATGCTAACAGAGCAACAGAGCTATGGAGTGAACTCTGTATTACAGATTATGAGTTGAAAAAGTTCTGACTTCCTTACGCTATTCTGTGAAACAATGTAGAGAAAATGTTCTTGGGATTTGCTTCTAAATCCTTTTCATGTTGCTGATGGAATGGCCTGTGATGGGGAGGCGTCTCCATTGGGTTGTAGAGAATGGATTGGTGAAAGTTATGAATATGTTACTAACTTCATTATTATTGCCCAGAGAGATTATGAATACCATCTCACTGGAGCACTCAAGGCCAGGATGGGGCTTTGAGCAGCCTGGTCTATAGGGAGATGTCCCTGCCTATAGCAGGGCATTGGAACTAGATGACCTTAAAGGTCCCTTCCAACCCAAACCGTTCTATGATTCTGTATCTATGTTGAGTTTTGAGTGTTGAGAGGCTTGAACAGTGAGGCAGTAAACACGCTTGCAGGTATACAAATTTGTTGAAGCTGGATTCGTGATTCTTCTCTTGGAATACATACATATGAAAATACTTGAAGGATTAAGGTTGAGGCACTTATGGATGTCTGTGAAAGTCCTGTTGACATGTGTGTTGTATGTTAAGGCATAGTTTATTTAATGATTAGCACAGTTAATTAAATCACCATAGACACTGTGAGCTGTCATCCAAACAAAATACAATTATATGTGATGAGGTTTAAATCCACCTTGTCGATTGTTGACTTCATATTCTGTAATGATATTTATTGACCTGTAAAATATATTGCGAAGGTACTTAACATGCAAGATGTCAGTCTAAGGTTTTTTTTGTTTTTGTTTTTTTTTTTTTTCACGGCTGTAATCTGCATTTTGCTATTGAGTAAGTGTGTATTTAGATTATTGATAAAACATTTAACACTCTATAGAAACATTTTGAATATCAAGCTCCTTAATATTTAATATCGTGGCCATTGAAATTGCTCAGCTGGAACTGGATAACTACAAGGTCCTTCTAATCATGTGCAGAACTTAAGGTTTGTATTTCAGTTACTTGAATTGGAACACATTTTAGTAATGTCACCTGTTACTGATGAATTCTGTTTAGAGTAACGAATTGTTCTGTAAACATGCTCTGGTGGGCTTTTATAACTTTGCATTAAGTGTGCTCTGTTGATTCAACTTTTTTTTGCACAGGAAAAGGATGACTAGCCCATCCTGTTTCAATGTGCAATAAATGCATGAATGCATCTTCAGTTTTTAATACTTATTCCATGCTTCAGTTCTTCAGTTATCCTTGTACAAAGAATGTGTATTTTGTCAGTTCTGTTTCTTTTCTTGCAGTTGTTTCTTATATACTCCCTTCCTTCCCTCTGCACCCAGCAAGAGGAAAATCACTTGTTAGCATTTTTTTATTATGCATCCGTTTTACCTTGCACTTTTTCAGACATACAGACTTGCTCGTGGCTTTCCTGACTTCGTGTCTTCCAAGTCACAGTAGCAGCAGTGCTTCTGCGTTGAAAGCAGCAGCATCCATTATCTCAACTCCTACTGTCCCACTGCTTTCTGCGCAAGGAGTGTAGTTCATATTTGAAATGCTGGATTCATTCAGAATACACTTATTTATATTGTGGAGTAGTTTTCCAAGACTTAGCTTTATAGTAATTCTGAAGATAACTAAAGCCTGGTGGAAACACGATTTTTATTTTGTATGGTTTTTTAAATTATTTATTAGGATTAGCTTTTGTTTACTTACTTGTTGAAGTTTGTTTTTTGTATTTTTTTCTTCTTTTTGTGGTCGCATAAGAGAAATGGCACACATTTCTATGAATTGGTTAGAATAGACTTACATTCTGTGTCAGAACTGTTAGATGTCCTTATAATAAAAGGTTCAAATGTATTGTTGTGTTATTTGAAAATGCTTGTTGCCCTTCAGTATGTTCCGGAAGACAGTATAATTAATAAATAATAAAAAACCAACTTTTTAAAACTGAATCAGTGGATCTTGTCCTGTTGATCTATAAATTTTCACACTCAAAGGTGTTCCAGATGCTGCTGAACTTGAGACTGCAGTTCTTAGTTGTCACTGTCTTCCTTTTCCCTGGCAGAGGTTAACTGTAACAGCTGGCATAAATGTTATCTAAAATCTCTTAAGACTTTCATTTGGATAGAATCAGGTTAAAGTCAGCCAGAAAAATCCTAGATCCCATTAAGTGTTCGACACAGATTATTCTGATAGAGCTAGGTATACACAGCTATACTGACAGTCCTGAAGATCACAGTTTCCAGCACTGGGATGTACCAAGCTAATTCATTTTTGTTTAGATAATGGTTCAGCTGAAACAAACAAACAAAAAAAAAGAGTAGTTTAGTGTTGAGTTTTCTGTTGCTGAATGAGAGGTTTCTTTACTGCTTCTTTTACATCAAAAATTTTCAGTGAAGCTTAATGTTGATCCTGGAAAATATTTCAAAGTGTTGCAGATTTTAATTATGTGGGAAGTTTAAAAGCTTTATTATTCTTTCTTCCTTATGGTCTTAATAATAGGCTACTCCATCGATTCTCTCAAAGTTAATTTATGGTCATATATTATTATATGCATTAATTATGTGGAAAATGGACTCCTATTTAGTGTTCCCTGTACTTTTGAGAGGGATATGTTGTTATGTACCATATGTAATTGTAGACTTGTCAAGATTTGTTATTTGTTGTGAGTGCAACATGAGACATAAATTAAAGTTCTCTCTGGCTCAGGACCTACTTAGGCCTGTTCCTACCAAAAATCCAGATCCTACACCTTGTAATGTACTCTCTGAATCTCAGCTTGTAAAGGAAAGGCAGTTCCAACTTGATCAATACTGCAGTGCTCCAGAAGGCTGTGCTGCCTGTAGTGGTAGAAATCCTGCATTTGTGAATTTCAGACTCGTTTCCATTGATGAGGCAAATCAGTGAAAGTGGTTGTGATTTAAAAACTGCAGACCGTTCCTTCTGACTGAAAAAAGTGGTTCATTTTGATAATTTCCAGTTAAGCTTGTATTTCACAAGGAGGAAAAATCTTTCTAGTAATTTCTTTCTTGATGCTGTAAGATGTGGTGGGTTGACCTTGGCTGGCTGCCCACCGTGCTGTGCTCTCAATCCCCTTCCTAAGCAGAACAAGGGGAGAACGTAAGAAGGAAAAAGTCATGGGTTGAGATAAAGACACAGAAATCACTAAATACTGTCATGGGCAAACCAGGCTTAACCAAGGGGAGGTTAATTTATTGCCAATTATAAATAGAGCAGGATGATGAGAAACATGGACGTAACTATGTCACCTTCCTCCCTCCACACCTTCTTACAGTCATAACTTTACTCCTTTCTCCCTGCTCTTCCTCCTCCTTTCCACACCTGCCAATCTGATGACACAGGAGCGATGGGAATAGGGATTGTGGTCAGTTCATAGTGCTTCATCTCTGCTGCTCTTTCGTCTTCTTTTTCATTTGCTCCAACATGGGTACTTCACCCCTGTCTGCAGTTCTTTGTGAACTGCATGCACCCTTTTCATGGCTTGCAGTCTATTCCTGTCAGGAACAAATCCATCAGCAAAGGTCCCCTGTGGGCTGCAGCTGTGGCCTGGGGCCTGCTCCTGCCAGCTGTGTGTGGAGATGTGCTCCATGTGGTGCCTGTGGGCTGTAGGGGGCTTCAGGAAGCTGCTGCTATGCCCCTGGAGCACCTCTTGTCCTCCTGCACCGACCTTAGGGGCTGTAGGGCTACTTCTCTCTTCCTGGTTTCCCCATCCCTTACTCCTCTCACACAGCAGCAGCTGCATAGTTTGTACCGTTTCTTAAATACCCTCTCACAGTGAAGCTATCAGAGTCACTGCTTGGCGTGGCTCTGTCCAGTGGGTCCCATTTGGATCTGACTGGAGCTGGCTCTGGCTGTCATGGGGGCAGCCATCTCATCTCACAGAGGCCAGTTCTGTCATCCTCTGCTACCAAAACCTTGTCATGTAAATACAAATGTTCCATGTCGGAGCTTGGTTGCCAGTCAAGCTTAGAAGCTTGTTTGTGTGTCAGTAGGACATGTCAGCCAAACAGTTCAATTTTGTCCATAATGCACAAGTTTGTCTTCTGATTATTTTGTAGTGCTCCAAATGGGACTGCGTCACCATATTCTAATCAAATTTCAACCAAGTTGATCTGATCTGTTAGCTGTCTGCCACTGGAAAGGGGGAGCTTTGATTCCCAGTTCCCTTAATTCCTGTTTCTTCCTTTGAATGGACTCTGATGCTTGTCTCATGCCTTTCAGAACAATTAGGCTTATGTTTTTGAGTTGGTGACTTTGGCAGGTCCAGGAAACACTGAACGCTGTTGGAACATTCTTAGAGTGAAGACAGCAAGGCTCCTGTCTGCTGTGGTGAACTGTTAAGATAAACGTTTGCATCAGGTATAGCATCCCATCTTTAAGATGGAATGGGGGATCTACATCAAACATCAAGAAGAGTGAACTTGGTCACATCTTCTGTGTTTTTGAGGAGTTCTAGACTTACTGTCATGGTGGTGTATTAACAAATGCAATGGGGATTGGAGTGGTGCTGTACTTTTCTGTGAGTATTACAAGTTACTTCATTGAGTTTTGTTCATCCCCCAACTTTTTCATTATCAGCTCTTAGTACAAGTGTAAGTAAGGAGCACTCAGTTTGCTGCCCTGTAGATGTATGTGCAGAGGGATGATAAACACTGGCTGCTGCATAGCTATTGAACTGCATCTCATATCATGCCTGTCAAGTGTCTTCAGTTTGCATGTTGAACAGCGAGGTGACACTAGTACGTGGCATACATAACAGATGATGTGGGAAGTGGCTTCGCCCGAGGATGTTCAAGTGAAGGATGAAAAAGTAAATAAATCTCACAATGAATTGTTGAAGAGCTTTTATACTGGAATGTGCTTGTCTTTGTTCTTGACTATTATCATTTAGGGATTTCTTTTTCAGGCTTAGTGACTCAGATATTCCTTAAAAGCTGATAACTTTCTGTCGAATTTGTCTGATTCTGTTCGTTCCACTCATATTCCCCATTCCCTAAATTAAAGTTGTATGCTCTATGGGTCCTTTACAAAAAAAGAAAGCTTGCTGAAGGTTAAACGAATTCTGTAACGTACATTATCATCCTGAAATGTGAACTGAGGTTGGGCTATTTGGGGGAATGGCTGGATGAGTTTATTTTACATTCCAGTTTTCTTTTGGTGTAGAATGACATTGATTTAGGTATGTAAGTCTCAACTGTGGCAAGTTATGCTGTCCTTTCACAGGACATACAACTATACTGTCTCTCCTTGCAGATTCTGGTCATTTTTTGTTACAGTTCTGAGGAGTTCTGTGTTCTGTACACGAAGTTAGTAGGAAGACAATGCCTGACTTGGACTGCACAGTTCAGGAAGGCAAACACTGGGAGGAAGTATTTCAGACTAATAAAATGGGGTGGGAGCAAAGGAACGGTAGTGAAAAGTTTCCTTTATTTTATTTTTGCATTCTTGACTGCTTGCTTAGTCTTTTTTTTTTTTTTTTAGATCTTAATTATCCCAACATGTGTCATTTAGTTTTATTCACTGTTGTCTGATTTCATTAATTGCTTTATGTAAATAAAGCTTTCAGTCTTGAGGTAGAAGAGTAATGTGCATCTTCTTCTGCTGCAGTAAAAGTTTGCAAAGTTCAGGATGGATTAGGTGACTAAATTGACTGAAGCACAAATTAAGGGACTGAATAGCTGAGTTGTTTTGAAAAATGGAATTTAGGAATAAGATACTGTTGCTTATTTGCACTTGTTTGTTTAAAAACTTGGATTTTTGGCATAAGGGAAAGACTTCCAGTGAGCTTGCTCTGTTCCTGTACCTACTGCATTCCCTTTCAGATTGCTTGTCTAGATTTACTCTCACTCTCTTCAGGGTGTGATAAAACTTTTTGCAAATGAAGTGTCTGCAAATTAAGATTGGTGATGTATAACACTGCTGAAGCACTGCTGTTTAGACTTTTGGGAAAACTGGACTCTATTTAATTGTTTAGAAAACATGAAGTTCATGTTAGATGCCTGTATTCAGAGAGTGTAAGAATTTAAGCTGGTGAGAGTTTATTGTTGACTAGTGACTGTAACAGCTGAAACAAGCTACTTGGTTGCATCTCTAAGTGTGATGATCAACTATATTCAGGAATGAAGGGTTTGGACTTGACAGCTGTGTACATCTTGGAAGGTTTATTGTACGGTAGGACAGTCTACTTGAATGTCAAAACCATTGATGCCAGCCACAAACCGGAGACAAAAAAAAGTATATATTTTGTCGAATTTTTCTTTGCTTATGCAGTTTTTGTCTGTATAATTTTAGTGGGATTTTTGACCCTTCGAATTCTAATTGCTTTTAGAAGCTGGACTGAAAAGGTAAGCATAAAGTAGGTAATTAATATTGAGTCTCTTTTTTTTTTTTTTTTCTCTCACAGTTTTAAAATTGTGGAATCATGGCTCATTCAAAGACGAGAGCCAATGATGGAAAAATCACATATCCTCCAGGAGTCAAAGAAATCTCTGATAAAATATCTAAAGAAGAGATGGTGAGAAGACTAAAGGTTAGTAAACACACTGCCAGTGATTCTGTGATATTTATTGTATTCAATATTCAATGGTTCTATTACTGTATTTTCTATCTGAAAGGATTTATTTAGGTTTTCTTTTGTGCAAAACCTTTTCTGTGCTTGGAAGGAGGAACTCATTGGCTGTTATGCCTTCTGTTGATTTCTTTCTTGAAGTAACTCGTCCAAATATATTTAAAAGAGGTTAAAACAAACAAACAACATGTGGAAATAACTTATACTAATTTCAAGTACTTAAATTTTATTTCACCTCCTGTAGCTTTTAGAGATGAAAATACTGGAAAATGTGAAAGGGAGTAGGTCTTAATTTTGGAAAGAATATGGATACATCAGAATATATTTCATATATGCATTTGTGCTCCTCACTGGGGTTGAATATAAAACCCACTTTATAGGGACTAGTAGGAGAACAATGAAGTCTTTGATTATGCTGTGTAAATGTATACTAAGTCTCATGAGTTTCTTGACCAGTTTGTTTGGCCTAACCCTACAGAAAGAACAGAGATACTTGGTTGCCAATTATGTTGCTCCTGTTCTTTATCTACCCATGTACTTTGACAGAGTAGCAGACTTATTGGTGTTATGCAAAGGGGAAGCTGCCACTTGGGCTTGGCCTGAGAAACAGGAGGAAACAGAACTGGGAGAGCTACCTTACATACTTGATGATTTGGAAAAGCTTAATTTGGAATTTTCCTAAAACGTAGTAAATGAACACAAAAATTTAAACCCACAATGCACAAGGATTCCTTCTTCCTTCCTTTACCATTAACCTTTCTGTTCCTTGGGAGTTTAATTGATGGCTGTTACGGTGCATTCTATGATGTTTAATAGAATACAGTGTATATTATTTCTGCTGCATAGATAAAGATCGTGCTGGCATTTTATTTTATTTTATTTTTCTTAAAAGCTAAAAAGCTCTTAAAAATGACTTCTGATGTTATTTATTTATTTATTTTTCTCATATCTTCGTTTGCTGGCTTTGACTAGTCCTTGTACTGTCATTCTGTGGGAGAAGTGTGCTTTGCAAGATGTGATGTATCTTGTCCACACTGGCTGTGCATTCATGGTTATACAGACAGCAAAACCCATGTTCTCCTTTTACTGAATTGGTCGATCCAAGCTATTGAGAACACCACAAGTGTGTATACCTGCATTATGAACACAGTTGCAGGATCTAAGGAAAGCAAGTCTATAGATAAGTGGACTATTAACCTCATTTCCCCCTCTGCTGAATTCACATGAATATGAGGGAAGAAGCTCTTCTCTGTAGATTTTGTAATTCCAGGCAGGTACTTTGCTATTTGTTAAGTAAAGAGAATCCATTTAACTAAACACAAATTATTGTGAAGTCTGAGAATAAAACATGCAGAGTGAATTAATACATAACTTGGCAAGTTGTAAGCATTTCTCATCAACTCATTTTCCAAATCATTGTGAGGGAAAATAAATGCTCAGAGGGAGGGACTAGTACTGAAAGGCAAAGGTGATGAACGTTTTTGGAAATGGTAAATACTCTGAGGAAAGCATTTCTTCCACAGTTTTTCTTAATATGCAAGACCTAAGGAATCATGTTATGAATCATATAAATTTTAGACCAGCAATCTAATAAGATTCTTTTACGTAAATTATTTGAGATGAGATGGTGAAACAAATTATTGTAGAAGGGTGTAAGAGCCAGAAAAATTGAATGGGTGAAGAAATGTGGACTGTATCTGGAAGCTCCAGGAGTATTAATCCAGGTGCTTGGGGTGCAGTTTCAGGCTTAGAAATTCTGTAACACATTGTTTTGCAAGAAACTAGAAAACTGTGCTAAGAAAACGATCCTGTTTTACTTTGTCCTCCTGAAGTGCTGTGACAGATATGCTCTGGAGAAAAGCTGACTCATTTTTTTTTTAATCAGTATGGAATTTCATCTTGTCAGGGAAGAGAAACTTAAGGTTCATTTCTAGAACAGACAAAATCTATGCTTGTTGCAAGAACTCTCGTGACACTTGAATATTTATTTGTTACCTTGTTAAATATGTAAATGTAATTACTTTCCATAGAGGTGAACACAGTTCTTCTTTGCTGTTTGCAAAATTACATCTGTATTATCTAAGGGTAGCATTGAGACTCAAGTAGGTCTCCTTGAAAGGAGATCATTTTTCTCTCAATGGAATTTGTGTAGATAAATCAGTAGTCTTCTGTACCAAACTCTTTATTGCCATTCTGGTAAATTGAAGGAGTTAATAACTTAAAATAACTCCGTGATGCAAATGAGAAAGAACAACATAGTTCTTTTTTCAATTTATTTTCTACTTTTTTAATTTTCTCTCTTTTTTAGTTCTTTATTTTTTATTAATAGTTATAAAATGTAAGCTAGCAGTTATTAATTGTGATTTTTTTTTCCTGCTGTTTCTGCTATTATTCTGTTTGCAGAACAGTTGGTGTTGCAGATTATTTTTCTCGAAGCACACTGGATCCGTAATAATACTAATTAGCAGTTAATCCTGCTGGACAACATGCGCTGCTGGGATGTGCTAGTTATGCTTCTGCTGAAGCTCTGGGCTCTGCTTCTTTTTGTGGGTTACACAAAGGATAAACTCGTCTTCAGAATCAGTAGTAGGAGAAAAAAAAGATCTGTAACTGAATAGAGAATAAAGGGGAAAAATGCATTGAAACCCTGAAGGAGAAGTGCACAATTTGAATAAAGTTTTGCTATTCTCCAAACTGTTCAGTGAATGCTCCTGTATCTTTTGTTTTCTGGTCAACTTGCTCTAAAAACATATGTGAAAGCCTATTCCTGGGCTTTTGTTACCTCTGAGACTGTCTGTTGGGACAGTTGGCAGAGAATTTGACTTAATGCTTTTCATACCCTGAAAAGTAAAGCACTGAGTTTACTTCTGTTATTCAAACAATTACTGCTGTATTGCTTCTGATAGATGTTTTGCATTTTGTCATCATGTGTATTGAAGTCTCTTTTTACTTTCTTTATAGATGGTTGTGAAAACTTTCATGGATATGGACCAGGACTCTGAAGAAGAAAAGGAACTGTACCTAAATCTCGCTTTACATCTTGCTTCAGATTTTTTCCTCAAACATCCTGATAAAGATGTACGTTTGCTGGTAGCTTGTTGTCTGGCTGATATTTTCAGAATTTATGCTCCTGAAGCTCCGTACACTTCACCTGATAAACTAAAGGTAAATGAAATTAATCTGTTTTATTTTCCATTCCTAATTTTTAAACTGAATGATTACTATGTTAGGTCATAACTTCTTTTTCTTTGTTTATTTCTGGTTCAGCCTGAGCTATCCGAGGCTTTCATGTGAGTCTTGAATAAAGATGCTCTGTGAGGTCAAAAGCTCATCATTTAAAGTGATACATAGTACATCTTTCAGTAACTCACGGATATTTGGATTTATATTGGAAATAGATGTATTATTGAGCTGTCTTTGGGACTCGTGGGTACTGGTTGAATCAGTCTGCTGACTGTAGCTTTTATTGTAATAACTTTCAAGATAGTTAATGCTTTCACTCAGGAAGAACGTCTGCTGTTTCCAGTTAAACTACTGAGAGATGGTTTCTGTCTGTAAAACTCTACTGAAACAAAAGTACTTCTAACTAGAAAATAACTATTACTGATGTGCATTGGAAAATGCAGTAATTACAAACATTGCTGATCCCACTAGATGGAGATGGTTGATTGAGAAATGCCAGCTTTGAAAAGGTGATACAGATCTGCCCCGTTTGTTTCAGGACGTTTTGTTTTAGGTTGCTTTTTCATTTTAAACTCTTATTTTAATAGATGTCTAGTTTTCTTTCTGTCTTAGAAAATCAAACCCACTTCCCTTATGCAGTCTGAATCTAGACTGATGAAATGGCTTACACAGAAAATATTGCAGGGGAAAATAATGCTGAAAACCATCATATTTGATCTTCCTGACTTATGAGTGTAATACAGACACACTCTCCCTCCATGGCAGGATAAAAGAACAGTTATTGTGGAAGAAGTGTCTATTACAGTGGGAGAAATCACTGTTTCTGATCTAGTAGTTGTCTTGAAAGTGCTTCTTAAGCAAGTAAATCCTACAGTTGCAATTGAAGTTGATGCTTTCTTACCTGACCTGACCTGGGGATTTCTATAAGCCGTATTTTTCTTAATTCTGATTGTTTAATCTATGGTCATACTTAATCTAGTTACCTTTGTTATTGATTACATCATGTGCAGACGAACATGAACTTTCTCTACTGGGCTATGTTTGTCTGATGTTCAGACTCCCTAACTTACAGTTCAGTTTTGAGTGTTTTCCTTTGCTTGCTTTTTAGTCTTATTTTTTTCTTCAGAGTTTGTCTAACGAATGATACTAGCCCTCCATACGGAATTTCATCTGTCAAATAATGCAAAGTTTTACATGTTATTATTGGAAGGTTTACATTACTGATCTTTTATTTACGGTGTACTCATGCTGCTAGATCTCTGAATAGACCACAGACTTCTCTGTCAGCATCCAGTTCTGCAATCTGTGCAGATTCTAGAATTTGGTGTCCTGATGCAGATTTCTAAATGCATTTTGGGAAATAAAGACAGGACAGGTGGTAGTCCTTTGCCCAGGACTGTTGAGGTAGATTATTGCAAACCAGTTTCCGCTGAACACAGCTTTTGTGGTTGCAGGACAAGCTCTGATACATATGTTGAAGAGTTCCCTCCACCTTAAGACAAAGAGGTAAGAGGAAGAACACTTCCTCTTGGATTATATCTTGGCACTATTTTTATCTAGTATTTAACATCATGCCTATAGTGCAATTTCCAGAATCTTCTTTTGTCAGTATAGCTTACAAGTTGAAGATGGAGAAAGGGAAACGCTGGAATGGTTAATTTTTGAAGAGGGGAAAACATCAATCTGAAATTTTTACTCTTACTTCATACATCTCTTTATCTCACTTGGACAATGTGTAAGCTACACAAAAAGGGGATCAGAATTGGTGGTTCCCCTCTCTTAAGTGTATCCTCAGCATAAATTTTTAATACCTCAATGAGTGTTGAAAGATCTTTAACAATAGAGATGGAAAATGCCATGAACTGGGTGAAAGCAGAACTGGAGTAGGACTGCTCCTGTGGGACATCAAAACTTTTAATTTAGGGCTGGGGAAAGCCTAGAGCCCAGTTCTAATTTTCTGGGGTGGAGGTATTCTAATCACTGGTTTGTGTCAAAGAAAACCACTAAGGCTTTAGGATGGTTTGCTTGACACAGCTGAAATGGAAATAGTTAAGCAGCAGAGTGTCAAGCGACTGAATGTATTCTGTGGTGAAAGCTATGGCTCTAATGCACACTGAGGCCATTGTGTGGTTAATTTGTATCAAGACAGCAATCCACAGAAAACATCTGATCTCTTCCTAAAGTTGAAGCATACACACTTGTGGTTTTGGAGTTTGGGCTTTAATGTGTGCTTGCTTTATGAAATCTGATGTGAAGTAGTCCTGACAAATTTGTGGAAGTACGGTGATTTCTTAGCTGCAGCCAAAGTTAATTTCTCCTGTGTTTTATGTGTACAAATGCGTGTTCAAATAATACACTCTATGCTCAGAAAAAGAAAAAGGTCATGTAACACTGTGTACTTAAAACTAACAGATGCATTTCAGTTTAGTCTGTCTTTTAAAACAGGAACTGAGGGGGGAAGGAAAGGAATAAATCCCTTAGTTTTTCAGATTACACCTTTATTATTTGTGAAGCATTCAGATGTTAGACATATTGCACAGTATTCATTAGTATATGTACTCAAATACAGTGCAGTCAGAATCTGGAAAACTAGTTTTGATCTCATTACAGTCTGTGAGTTGCATTTACAGAACGCTGCGTACTGAGCTGTAGGATTTAAAAGTGCAGATATGTTGTTAAATTAACACAACTTCTACATGTAATGCTTTAAAAAAAAAAAAAAAAAAAGCAAAATCCTAACCTTTCCCGAGATTCAGTTTGTGTGGCTGCAGGACTTCACAGCACCTTTTGGCCTGTCAGCTCTTCTGATAATAGAGCTCACTGCCCTGGGCTGCTGGCCTAGTAGTGTTTCAGGAGCTGCCTTTAGGGGGGGATTTCTTCAGACTGGTCTTTGTCTATGGACTGAATGCTTTTTAGTGGTTGGAGTCCATTAGGTGTACCCTTTGAACTGCATATTCTGGTTTAATTTCAACCACAGAGTGTGGTTCATATGCTCTGCAACTGATCTGAAGCATGAACCAAATGGCAAGTCTTCTGATCCTCCTTAGTTAACACATCAAAGCTACAGTCTCCTTAAATTCTACGAAGCTTCACCTTTGAGCCCTGTGCCTGCTGTAAATTTTTAATTATTATTTTATTTACTTTTAATTTTTACTCTTTCTTTCCAAGAGGTAATGATGTTGTATATTCTAATTCCTGTTTTTTTTTATGTAGAGCAATAAATGCTTGGCTTACATATTAAGCCTGGATTTTGTGCTTGTAGCCTTGTAACGATGGAACTATATTCTCATCTCTTCTCATCTCATCATTCTTGGTTGGGGGCAAAGTAGAATGGTAGTTGAAAACATAACAGAAGAGCTTTGTAAACTTAAGTGGACAGTATGTGGAAGAGGCTCGTGAGCTTCCCCTGTATATATATTTTAATGTGAAAATTATGTTACAGTTAGCTTATCGTTCATGATTCCTTTCTTCTAAGGAAACTTTTCATGGTTAACTGTAGGCTTTCGTGTATTTATTACAGCAGCTTCGTATACTTCATAATTAATTTGCACCCAAATTGTTTTGAATGCACTTGAGGCTGTGAACACTGTATCTGGATGACGGTGATATGTACTTCTCAGTCTTTTGATTTAAAATAGTAGCTCAGAATTTCAAGCTATTCATTGTTCAAATATAAAAAGTAGTTTAAAAGGACACTTTTCTCTGTTTCTGTTCTGTTCATAACTGATTGCTTGTTCCTCACAACCTGCTTGAATTTATTTTGAGAGATGCTTTTCGAAAGAAGTTTTCTGATGCTGAAAATAGATACAGTAGGAGAAACTTAGTATATTGTTTTTGTTAGTCTTTTACAAGAGCTGTGGTCTGTCAGTAGCATCGTGATGGAAAAATACACAAACTCTATAGTATAAATGTATTATAGTACCCTGAGGAAAGCTCCAGTTGGCTACTACTTAAATTTCCTCTTTTTTTTTCCTGATCAAACCCACTGCAGTGTAAAGTAAAAACTGAAAGTTCCTTGTCCTTGTAAATAACATTGACTTCTGTCAGCCAATTGCAGCTTTACTTATCAAATTGACTGCTTTTATTTGGAAAAGAAAACCCTTTTGCTTCCTCAGAAATCTAAAACTTCCACAATTCTTTTTTTTTCTCTTTAGAGTTAGAAGCATTTTAAGACTACTCCTTGAGAGGTTTTGTAGGTTTTGTTTTTGGATAGTAAAATAGCATCTCTGTCATCACTACATATTTTGTAGTGAAGAATAGTAACTTCAAAAGGTAATTATTGTCATTTTAAAAGGTTAATTTCAGTTGATTACATGTAACTTCTTTTCTTTTCAGGATATATTTATGTTCATAACAAGGCAACTTAAGGGTTTAGAAGATACAAAAAGCCCCCAGTTCAATCGATATTTTTATTTACTTGAGGTAAGCTTGATAACTTTTTATTAAGCTTAAATGCTGTTTTTAAACTGATCTTTCATTAACTGCTTCATTTTTTCCCTTTTCAACTTAGAACATTGCTTGGGTGAAGTCTTATAACATATGCTTTGAGTTAGAAGACAGCAATGAGATATTTACACAACTGTACCGGACGCTGTTTTCGGTAATAAAGTAAGTATTGTCACAGATCTGTTATTGCATGGTTGGGAAGTTGTTTCTCTCTTAGGTATTCAATCTGTTGTTAGGCTTTAAGCATTCAGAAGCTTAATTTTTATAACCCCCTCTGATTCCATTTAACTAAAAGTAGCTGTCAGTTCCACATGCTTTAATTAAACAAGATACACAGCAAATCGTCTTTTCTTCCAAGAAAGTTGTATTCATTGTCTCTTACTGCATTTATTTTACCCTTTTCTCTTTGAAACTGAAGGTGAATGGTACAATATGCAGTCCTAGGAGAGCTGGGGGATTCGTGCTGTAAAGTTGTGGTACAGGGAAATCATCTAGTCTGACCCTCCCTGCTCAACAGGGTCAGCTAGCCCAGGTTGTCTTCAAGGATGGAGGATCTGTGGCCTCTTTGTGCATTCTGTTAGTAGTGTTCATTCACTCTACCAGGAAATAAATATTATGTCTAAATGGTGTTACCATTTAAATGGTATTCTATTTATTCCTATTGCTTTTTGTCCTGTCACTGGACACCGCTGAGATGAGTCTGGTTTTGTCATCTTTTACTTTCCCAAATTGAGTATTTATGACATGTTCTCCCTGAGCCCTTTCTTCTTGAGGCTAAAAACAAACAAAAAAAAAGCAAGCCAGCTCTCTCAGCCTGTCCTTTTATGAGGGTGGTTCCAGTCTGTAATCATGTTTCTGGCTCTTTGTTGGACTGACTCCAATGTATCTATGTCTCAGCACTGGACACAGTCCTCCAGATGTGGCCTCAACAGTGTTGAGTAGAGAGGAAAAACATCTTAGTATTCTGTCTTCTTGTGGCAGGGACTGATGCAGTCCTTTTTACTATAGTTGCAAACAAGGAGGGCATGAGGTTTGAGAACACTGTGAAAAGAGGTATGTGCAGTCCAGAAACTTCAGTAGCTTGACTTCTAAGAAAACTTGTAATTTGATAATAATTATTATTACTGATGTTCCATGAGTTGTTTTCTTTTGGCATTATCTTGGAGAATATTTTGGTTGGAACTCTGTCCTTTATGTGAATAATACACTGAGAATTCTTGTTTTTAATTTCAGCAATGGACATAACCAGAAAGTACACATGCACATGGTTGATTTAATGAGCTCTATCATTTGTGAAGGAGATACTGTGTCGCAGGAACTTCTCGATACAGTGTTAGTTAATCTAGTGCCAGCACATAAGGTAAGAGTCACTATTGGTTAAACTTGTTTTTGAATCCTCCTTAAGATTTGTATTTTATTCTGATATTTAGATTTTGGTTGTGATAATAGCTGAAGCAAGTATGTTCCTATTATTTGATTTATTATTTTTAGTAAACCAATTTTAATAACTATAAAATTTAGTATCACTTTATTGCTTTGATTCATGTGGCATAAACCAAAGTAATAGCAGTCAAAGTCATTTTAAATCTTTAACGTCATATGAATGTATGCGTAGTTTATGATACATGACCAATGCTGCCAGACATTTATATGGAAGGTACACATGTCCTTTGGAAAGCTTTTAATTAGTGTAATGCTGTATGGACAGTTCAAAACATTGTGCTGCCCTAAGCAGGGGGGAAAATGTTAATGTTGACTTGGTGTGGGTTAGGAGCACATCGGCATGTTTTGGATGCGGTCATAGAGATAATCTTGTTCTGAAACAACAGCTGTCTTACTTCAGTGAGTAGCGATGGTTGTTTTTAAAAAATAATAATAGAAAAATACAGTTAACTGTGAGAAGCTTCAGCTTTGTTAGCATGTATCATGACACTAAAAAAGCAAGGAAGTCTGTCTTTTTTATTCAGAAAGCTAGCTAGGTCTTACTAAAATCTGCTGGGTTGCAGTCAAGAAGACTTGTAAGATTCTGCTAAGTTCTGGGAAATCATGTAGGGAATGTGTACTTAGCAGGATTTGGGATAGTTTTGTGTGTCACCTGACAGCTTTTTGTTGTTTTTTTTTCCTTAAAATGTGAGTTCAGTAAAAAGACTAATTTCTTTAATTGTTACTTCTAAAGAGCATTAGAGTTGGGTGAGCTGAGTGGATGTGAACTGAGAAGCGATGATGTATCTGAGGAATCTGAGTAGACTTCTAATAAGATGCTCTGTGTTCATACCTGGACATCAATTTCAGTAAATAAGCAGGAGATTAATTATTTTCCTGTTGACAATGAAAGACTAAATATTTAGCATAGGCTAGTCTCGTGGTTTTTTGTGTGTGTGTGTGTTTTGGTTTCTTTGTTTCAACTGGAGAAGTTTTTTAGCTGTGTCTTTCAGGGATTACATTTGTGCCAGGACCTGAATGAAAATTATGTGGCTAAAACTCAGATTCACAAAATAAAACCTTACAATACAGGAAAAAAAAAAGCAAGAATATGCTAAATATTTCGATTTGCATTTTATCAGTTGTGTAAACATTTGCTAGTTGAACTTATTTGACTGCACTGTTCTTATGAATCAAGTTTATTGAACTGATTTTTAAACTAATTTGTATGCTGTTAGTTTGACTCTAGTGTTGTAACAGTTTTGTTTCATAGTGGATTTAAAGTTACTGACTGGGAATATTATAATAAGATAAGGCATTTTGGGTTCTGTATTTTCTTTTGTCTGTGATTAAAACTTTGGCTGTTTGGATGGGACATTTGTTCATGGGTTGCTTTTTAGCTGAAGCACTTTTGTAACTCTGTATCTGTATATAATGTTAATGTAAAATCTTGGAGTTTGTGTATTGGCTGCAGAAAATGGTTAGGTGAAAGTGTGTAATGAATTTAGCGTGAGAATCTTTCCACTAACGAAATATCAAAGGGGTTAGGTTTCAGACATGCCGTAGGTAAGAGCTTTGACTGATGTGTCTTTTGGGCTGTATGGGTTATAGGAGAGAGAAAAACAAAACCAGATTGACCACCAAAAATGACTCAATGGCAAGTGTTGGTGTAATGGTTAGTCGTAAATCTTTCTCTAGTTGGATTCCCGTGGATCCAAAGCAATACTTCTGATGGAGTGAATGAAGTGTAGAGCTGTTACTAACTCAGATTTGAAAATGATAAGAAGAGGGGTTGTTGAGTATAAGACAACTATGTTAATGGCAAGTGACATGGGCAAACCATCTAATTTCAACACAGCTGGGAGGATGGCTGTACAATGAGGGACCGTGCTGTGAATCGAACGATGGTACAGTGGAAAATAATGATATTGGAAGTATGACTTTAGGTGTATAAACAGTTCCATTGGGTAGTGCTAAGGCTTGAGGAGCTTAATTTTTCTATTTTATCTAAGGAGTCTTCTCTGTGTTTTGGGAAGAGGGGAAGAGAAAGTTCACACAACTCCTGCAGTTATGAACCCTGGATGCTAAGGTTGGGTTTGATACTAAAATTACCTGAGTGTTTTTAAGAGCTATAGTAATTAAATTACTAATTTACTAAAGGTTACTTCACTTACTGGTACTTCTTAAAATCAAGGTCAGCATTTTTTTCTAAGAGAAGTGCTGAATACAAGCCATAGTTCTTTGTAGCAAGTCTTAATAAACGATGGTGCTAGAAGGACGACTGCAAAAATGTGGGCAAAGGAGCACATACTGAGAATGTGACATGCTATTGAGTGTCTGTCTGCCATAATAAGTAATCACTGAAGTCATGTCAGATGTTCTATCTCAGTTGAGCAAATATCAGATAATAAAATAAAACAACACAATTTGTTGGACCATTGCCCAACTCTGAATTTCTTTGGTGTTCGATCATCATCTTCCTTTTCTGGTTTGGCTCTTCTTTCTTTCTACGAAGTCCATCGAAGTCCTGTTGGTAGGATTACATTAAGAGGGAATGAAGTTAATAGTGAACTAAACTCAGAAAATATTGGAACGAAGGGAGCGGCAGTAAATATAAAAATGCAGGACAAATTAATAGTTTTTTAATTGCCCTTTTCAGATTATAAAGGCTTTATATTAGCACCTGTAAACAGTTCTGTGTTTGTGCTGTGCAAATTGTGTTTCATTTCCTTGGGTGTTTAATGGTGTTCTATTTTCAGCCTCTGGAGTGCTACGGGGAATCCCACACTGCACATGCAACATGATTAACATGCTTATCTTCTCAGAAAAGTGATATTGACAATTAAATTCCTAACTGTCTCTACTAGAAACTTGCTTAATAATTAGTACTATCTATCTTGACAGCACCTCAGCTGCTTTTTCTGTATTGTCAGCCGCTCTTTAAAACCTGTCTCCTCCCTCAGAACCAGAGAATGTTTGAATTTGCTTTGCAAAGTGCTTTGTGTATACAATTTCTCCTGCTATACCCTTGATAATGGGAATAAAATTGAATGTCCTTTTCAAATTAAAAGAAAACATATTTTTTGAAAATGTATTTCTTGAGGAATATTTGCTGTAGATATGCAGTCCTAAATATAGGAATAAAATTAAGATGTTAGAAAATTAAGGGCTGGATTGACACTAGCTACACTTCCTTTTTGAGGAAAATGATAAGGGGACAGCATTTGTTTTCTCCTTTTAAAATATGAGTATAAATTATTTCATTCTTAATTAGTTTGGCCTGTGTTAAATTGGACTTGATGAGGCAACTGGAAAAAGTGACTGGGAAAAATATCCCGTTGTACCTATGTGACTGGTTTGTGGCAAACTGTCCTGGAGAGCTGTGCTTATATAACCACAGAAATATCCCTGCCGTGCTGGGAGAGAGCCTGCTGCTTCTTTTGTCTGTGGTAGAAGTTAGACATTCTGGAGAACAGGTATAAAAAAAATGGGATGACAGAAGTGAAGTTTTATACTTTTGGAAGATGGTGACGCCGTATAACAGTTTAGGTAAGGAAAAGAAGGCATTAAGTTAGATCTTACTTTATGGCATTTCTCCCTCATGAGAAGGTTAGAACTTCGTCAGAAGGCTTGAATTACCTTTATAACTGTTACTTTAGTCAACAAGATAGGCTTCTTCAAGGTCTTTCAACCGATTTTGTTTTGGCCTGGTTTGCTCATGTGTTAATTTCAGCTCAGGCAGTACAGCTTTTTCCTGGTTTTGCTTATATCCTGAAGCTGGAAAAGGGAGGAGAACGCTTTTTTCCTGTGCTTTTAAGACAAGTTTGACATTTATTTTCCAAAAAAATACAGCTTCTGGATGTTTGAGGACTCAGGCTATCAGCAGAATTAAGTTCATGAGGCATGGGTGAAAGAGATGCTTCTTTAGCAAGAAGCTTTCCTTATACTGTTAGCAACTTTATTTTTTTTATTAGATAGAATGCATTAGATAGAATGTGAGTAATTTACTCGGGGTTGGAAACTGTTACTTCTAGCACTTATCTCAGCAAGCGTTATGGTATTGGGAGATCTTTTATCTGGTATTAAATGGCTTAATTATGAAAAATCACTGTTCTTTTGGACTTCCTTTCCTAAGGATACTTGCAGGAATTTGTTAATTTCTTTTTTAAGTTTTAGTTATTAGTAGCTGTGCAAATTGCAGCTTTCTCAGTATCAGCTGCTGTGTGAAAGATACAAGTGGAAAATGTAATTAGTATAAATCAGAACAGATCTGCCCGTTGGAACTTTGCTGTGCTACATCTGCTGTTCAGACCTGTTTTGCATGTAAACCATATAGTGTTCACTCTAGCCCAGCTGAAAGCTGCTGTCTTGGCCTTGGAGGTGGTGGACTGTGGAAATCAAGAAGGGTCAGAACATAAATGCCAGTAACATACAGTTCTCCTTATGGCTATTTATGCATTTTATTTCCTGAAGAGTCACAGTTTTGATAAAATAATAAAAAGCTGATGCTGTCTGTGGGAATACTTTTTTTTTTTTTTTTTTGTATTAGAACCTCTCTTTTCTGGCATGGAATATAAAGCAGAAGTGGAATAGTTACAGAGTTACACAGTTTTATAAGAAGACTGCTGATGTTGACCCTTATGTCCTCTTTTCATATAAGGGATGGGGAAAAATTACAAGGATGAAAATTACAATAGTGATTATTACTCCAAATTTTGAATTGAGAAGGAAGAAGATTGAAATGAAGTCTTTCATGTTCAGTGTTTGGAAGCCTCTGAGATATCTCGTTTTGAGGCCACTGTTAGTAAAATGAAGCAAATTGTTCTGAGAGTCGTGGTCGTTTTAGCATATTTTCAACATGTCTCAAAGAAGAGACTTAAACTGCAGTAACTTTGACAAGAAGCTTTGGCTTTCCTTTGGTTGCCTTTTAACTGATAAATCTGAAAATACCACCACCAATGGTGACTGGTAGGTTACTTTATAGAACCATAAAAAGTATGAAGCAAGCAGAATAGCAAAGAGTACTTGATTGGTGAACTGCTTCTGTTGCAGCGTGCCTTTAATTTCTTATCTCTTCTGTTCCTAGTGTGATGTGAAAGCTATGTTTCAGTCTTCCTGTAGTTTATTTGTTTCTGCAAAAGCAAGGAAGTAGCGTGGGTTTTATATCTCGCTGGTATTCACAAGGAGGTAGGGATTCACTGCAGGCTGGGCTTTGGTGATTTCTTCTTGTTAGTATTTTCTGTAAATTCTAGTACCTTTCTAGTACTATCAGTTTTGTGCACCTATCTCTATTGGATCTGAGTAAAATAAATGCTTCAGACATGCTCCTCCTGGTCTTCTGACTTCAGTTGCTCAGATTGGTTGTCAGTAGGTGAATCATGGCATCTGCTGTTTTATTTTAACAGGAAATATTAATATCTTCCCACTACTGCCTAGAAGCCTGCGTTTCTGTATAGCTTTTTGAATTGCAGGCCTAATATTGTCAGTCTCTTTGTAAAATCTTTTAAATTCTGATAGCTACACAGAACTGCACACATACATTACCTGTATATATCTGTGTGTGGCAGTGCATTGTGTTTACTATTCATTATGCTAAAGTAAATTTTACCTCCTTATGGATGAGGTACATAACAAATTACCCTTTTAAACTGTTTTCTAGTGAATGGACTCTTGTGCTTTTTTAATTTGTTTTGCAAAAACATCAAAATTGAAAGGATTGTATTTTTACAGAGACTTTTAACTATTAAATGTTCATATGAAATGTTTGTTATTGAGTACTTCAGTGTGTCAGTGGAGTTTGCAGTGGGTATGTCACAAGAGAGCTGGGTTGCATTTTGTTCTGCAAATTGGTTTGAAAATCATTGGAGTCTAAAAATTGGAGAAAGAATATAGGGAGCATACGTAGTGTGTGGTGGGGCAGGAAGGAGATGATGGCAGACTGATAGCTTCATTAAAGAAATGGAGGAGGAGGAATGTGTGGGATTCTGTTCCTGTTTTTAAATTTGTAAAATTCTTGTTAGTTTCTCATCTTTACACTCATAGGTTAAAGTTGTATATTTTTTTGATTGCAGGCCATAATACCAAGCCTCTCTGGGGGATACTTTAGAGAGACTGTGGTAATGGCTGATGGGTGGCTACTTGATTCAGGGGCAGAATTCTGCTTTATATTACATAAACTTACTTAACTTAGTCTGGCATCAGTGTTGCCTGTAAATACCTCGAAGTTGCTTCATATTGCTTTTCTCATTTTTGGCAAAGCTGATAGAGAGCAACAGTAAAATGCAGGAACTGACACTGTTGGGTCTTAGCAGGGGCATCTGAAAAGTAAGCTCTGATTTACCAGAAAACTTTTCTAACCTTTGTTTGGACTTGTTTTGGTTTGACTGTGTTATCTTCATAACTGAAAGTATAAGAAGATACTATTTTTTAAATATGTTCATTGATGCATGGTAAATCTAAACTCTTCTGTTTAGTTTTTAAGAGTAATACATGTACTTAACATTTTTGTTCTATTTTTCAGAATTTAAACAAACAAGCCTATGATTTGGCAAAGGCTTTGCTTAAGAGGACGGCACAAGCAATTGAACCATACATTACTAATGTAAGTGAAGACTGCAAACAAATATGGAAATAAATAATTTTTTGAACAGTAAGCTGTATTAGGAAAAGAGTGAATTGCCTAGAGTCAAACAGGACTGTGTAACTTCACAAGCTCGTAATTGTTCTTTGAGATAATTGTTATATTATTGAAACACTCTCCCTTTGAGTCCATTTGTTTACCATATAAAAACTAATAAGTCTTAACAATTTTGTTTTCTGAAATTGAGTGGCTATTTTACTTTCTGCTGCCTTGAGGGACCTTCCTCTTAGTCCTCAACCTGATCAGAAGGTACAATAGGATCACAGAGTCGTTAAGTCTAGAAAAGACAAAGATCATCTAGTCCAATCATCAAGCCATTCCTAGGGTGGCTTGTTTCTTGAATACCTCCAGGGACAGTCACCTCCCCGGGCAGTCTGTTAAAATGCATTACCGTTCTTTTTGAGATTTTTCCTGATATTCAACCTAAGCCTAACTAAAAACTGTTACTTCTTGTCTTGTGGCTGTTACCTGGGAGAAAAGACCATCCCCTGCCTTGCCACAACTGCTTTTTAGCTAGTTGTAGAGTGATTAGGTATCCCTTTGGCCTCCTCCAGACTAAACAATCCCAGTTCCCTCAAGTTCCAGAGAACTTGTGTTCTGAACTCTTCACCAGCAAATGTGCTTTTATGTTCCTATTGTTCTCATGGCAAAGCATGGATTTTTGTTTGTTTTGTTTGCTTGTTTGCTTTTGGTTGTTGCTGTTTTGTTTTGGAGAGGAGATAAGACTATTTAGAAGCTATGAGAAGTGAAAACAACAGAACTTCAGTGTTTCCCTCTCAGGAAAAGAGGAGAAAACAGAATCTAAAATAGGTAGTAAGGAGGAAAATTGATTAGTGGGTTGAAGTGTATAGCCAAGTTGAATGTAGGCAGAACAAAATAAACAACAATGAAGAACACCGATATGCATTGCACATGAAGAGTAAAGACAGGAAGAAAAGGTCATACATAAGTATTCTCTGAATTAAGTTACACAATGGGAGTTACACAATGGGAGAAGAAATAATGCTTTTTTTATTTTTTGTATTTTTATTTTTTTAAGTAGTTAAAGATTTAGCAAGTCTCGTGGAAGCTATCCAAGCCTCAAGAGCTTGAAAACAGAGGAAAATCTTGAATGCTTTTTGTTGCTTTCTTTTAATATTTGTGGTACTTGGGAATTGAGTATGTTCTAAGATTTAAAAAGTATCTTCAGTGAAAGCTCTCACTCCAAACCCACTAGTCACACTTGCTCTTTCAGAGCAGATTGCATAGGAATGTTTTTCTGATGTTCAGCTGCAAGGTTTCTTAAATTATTCACAGCCTTGCTGTAGTAAACTAAGCATTACTTTTTGTGCATTTCCTTTATATGTAATTTTGAACCAGGGTTGTAGATTTACAAGACCTTCTATAATGTTCTACTGATCTGTTCTCTGCTGCACCCTCCTACCCATCCCTCCCATTTATGCTGTAAAACTGCAGTATAGATTTAGCAGTGGTCAGGCTTGGGATTTAGAAAATTGTGTGTACATATATACATATATATATGTGTGTGTGTGTATATATTTTTATAATAGTTTTATATAGATATACATATATATGTATATGCACTGTTGTTATTGATGTACACTCTGTTTTACTTCCTAGTTCTTCAATCAGGTTCTGATGCTTGGGAAGACATCAATTAGTGACCTGTCAGAGCACGTGTTTGACTTGATTCTGGAGTTATATAATATTGACAGTCACCTCTTGCTTTCTGTTCTACCCCAGCTTGAATTCAAACTTAAGGTAAGCACTTCTCATACTTAACATCTTTTTGAAACATACGTGTGCATGTCATTACTATTATGACTTTTGTACTGACAAAATCATCACATTGTTTTGCCTATTGTATGTAAAACACATCTTCTCTGCATTGCTTAAAAACTCATAAAAGCACTTGAAAGCATTTTTTATGTTAAACGTAAAATGTAGGTGTGCATGTTTTTCAGGCTTGTATCAATCAACAACTTCATTTTAAAATAGTTATTTGTGAATTACTTGAAGATTGGATCCGTTTCGTTCCTTTGTTAACTGTGCTACTTACTGTGAAGGGCTTCAGTATGTTGAAAGTATTTATTTGGAAGTCTGTCAGGGATAGGTAGGACCCCGTGCTAATGGAAACTGATGCAGTGACCATTTCCATCAGATAAGTGATCTTTCACAGGTGGAAACAGAAACAGAAATATGCCTTGTATTCATTGCTACAGTGAATGAGCTTCTGATTTATTCAAGCTCATTTCTTCCATCTGAAAAAAAATAGAAGCTTGTTTGCACTGTGTCTGTTTGTTGGTTTGGTTTTATTTTTCTCCTTGGCTATCTGCCATTTCAGAATGTCTCTGACACTTGGAGAAAGTCAGTGTAACAGCTGATGCTCCCTTTATTCTATTCTTTTTTCTATTCACTTTGTTGTTCCACAAGCTTTCTGTGGAAGAACATAGGGAATTGGATTAGGTTTGGTATTATGAGCCTTGAAACTAATTTCTTACTAAACTGAAAGGATATTGTGCAGTGGGCAACTTTCTAAATTTGGATGTATTTTAATTATTAAAGACGAGTTCTAGTTTTGTAAAGCTGGTGGCCAGTACATTATTAGATAGCAACTTGATCACATCTAGTATTTTTTCACTTATCTTTCCTTGTCAGGGACACTGTGTTATTGTATGAGTTATTTTTAATGGTTATATCTTTCCTGTTTCTGGAAAAAAAGTAGGTCTCAGTTTACTTCTTGCTGTCTAACTTACAGTAGATCTTTTTCAGCCTTTAATGCCTGCTCCTGGAGATGGAGAACAATTATTGTTCTAGTTCCAATAAAAACACAGTTTGTGCAACTGAAGTTGTTATTCAGAGGATTTCATCTTAAGCGCTGCTACATCGTTCTTTTGTTTTTCATAGCTGGAATTACAGTCAATTTTCCATTTTTGTTCTGTTAAAAACTAGCTTCTTGAACCACCTTTGTGCTCCTTATGTGCCACACTTTACATTGACTCACATATTCCTTTATTTCAATTCATTCTTGTTTATATCCCATTTTACCATTTGAATCAGTAAGTTTAGTAGCCAAACTTTTTTTTAATTCCTCCAGGATCTTTCTCTGGTCTGTTCCTTCCAAAATCAACTGGATGATTTTGGTTCTCAACCTTTCCCCATTTTCTTCATCTCCCTTAATTAAAAGGGCATTTCTTTGTGTCTGTATTTCTGCTCTTAGTTTAGAGGATTCATCTTGGATCATTAACATGTATTTTGTTGCTTTCTATCTCCTCAATCGTCAGTCTTGTTTTTCCTTACAGCCTAAAGCCCTAAAGGTAAGGTGGTTGACACTTTTAGCACCGGATATTACAAATGCTAAAATGTTTCCAATAGATGTAAATGTTAAAGCTACATTGTTACTGCTCACATTCCTTGATCTCCTGTTAAACTCCAGTGCTATTGGTTGTTCCCTCCAGTGCACTGTAGTGTTACTGTATGAGTGGTTTTGTTGCTTCGAATGTGGTCAGATTACAAGGATAAATTTGTATGCTTGGCTTGTCCTATTGGTTGTCAAATCTAATTTGATCCATCTTTTATAGTAAAAATAAATAAAAATCCAAACCCATAAAACTTTTATATGGAATCCTATAATCCTGTTTTAAATGAGTAAAGAGGTCTTTCTGTGGTTAAAAGAGTGCTTTGAAGATGAATCTTCTGACCTATTAATGAACTCTACTCAGCTTGTCTGAGATTAGCACAAGTTCTTTCTTTCTGCAGTCTTGCAAGTAACAGTGTAAGTACTTTCTGCTCCAACAACAGCTGGCTTTATGCTGAACAGTGGCAGCTAGTGTCAAGCACTTTGAATTCAGGTCCAAATAAACTGAATATTAGTACACTGAGAAGAGTATGATTTCAGTATGGTGGAAGGCAGCTAATGTTGTGCTGATTTGAATGGAAACAAATTGGACAGCAGTACGTCTGTTAGCTTAATGAAGCCTTGGATCAAATGGGTGGTGAAGGAGAGGAATATGCTTGGCAGTCCCTATTGGATTACAGAAGGGAGTTGTCTTTTTTGGATAAATATCAATTAAATTTAGTAGTGCAACTTCAACGAGCTTTGCATATTACTAAAAGCTTGTCTAGATGGTTCTAGCTTTTCTGAAATTGGTGCATAATGTGTTGTTTAGGAGCTCTGCCATATGAGCTTGCATGCTGTGGACTCTCTACTAGGTATTTAAATAGAAGCTGGAGTGGAGTGTAGTTAGGTCATGGATAGTTTTGCAGAAACATCTAATTTTTGTTCACTAAGGTTGTATACTACTGCTTTTGGATATACAGTTGTGATAATAGAAGTTAAATACTAGGGCTGATTCTCAAATGCTGGTGATGTAATGTGACCATTACAGTTTTCCAAGATGTCACACTGTACCTCTGATGCGAGGGGTTTGTATTACTCTTAAAGTAGAAGACATTGAAAGAAAGCTGCGAGTGTCTCAACGGTTGCAGTGTCAGTTTTGAGCAGTTAAGAAGTCAGGATGATCTCATTTTCAGGTGTTGAACAAATGGAAATGGGAAATGTGAGAGGGTCCTTTCAAAGAAGAACTGGGTAATTGCTGTCTGTTTAGAAAACATGTGCATTTACTTTATAATTGGCTTCCAAAGCGGTGAGTTAGAGAAAAATTTTGGCCACATGAAGTAGACCTTTTGTAGACTTCCTCTGAGCTGGATGCCAAGTGTTCCCGTCAGCAAGATGCTGCTAAAACTATCTTCAGATACAACCTTGGTGAGTTCTGCACAAATTTAAACAAAAGCCAGTATTTTTGATCATTTCAGTGAAACATTGTTTGAAAAGAATTTAAGTACTTTTGGTTTTGTCTTTGCAGTTTCTGTCTTTTTTTTTTTAATCAAAGAACTGCTCTTTGTAAGTTATTTTGACTTGTGTCTCAAAATTCTTTTTACATGTAAAGAGTGATAAGTAACTGATTTTGTAGAGATGCTAAACATTTGTTTTCTAAATAGATTCATAGATTCATAGATTCATTAGGTTGGAAAGGACCTACAAGATCATCTAGTCCAACCATCCTCACACCACCATCCCTACCCACCAAGCTACTCAATCAAATCCCTTAGCACCTCATCTAAACGCTTCTTGAACAGCGCTAGGGACGGTGCCTCAACCACCTCCCTAGGCAGGCCATTCCAGTGCCTGACAATGTTCTGGCTCTCTCTGGAGAGCAATGGAGATCAGCTTAGTAGGGCCTGGGCCTTTAAAATGAATTGGGAATAGTAATTGGTCATCTATATAAGGAAGGAGTGATGTTACGTGGTCTTACCAAAGACAGGTTCTATAGTCCTTGATTACAGACAGCTTAGAGCTTCACTGGGCAGTGTCCACTGCCACTTGGTTGGACTGCATTGTTCTCAGTCTCTACAACTGATAGGGTTTTGAGGAAGTGAACAACATATCTGTGACTTGCTACCTGACAGGCTCTGGGTGTCTTGCACTCCATCTCCCTGAACTTCCTTGCTAGTATTTGTGGCAGGAATCCTCTTGGTTCCTTCATGGGACTGGGGTCTTAAAGAAATTCTAGGCTGTTTCTTTTCAGTGTGGAAAAATTCAAGGCCTTTCCTGTTGATGACCAAATAAATTTTTTGAACTTGTAACAGAGTGTAGGTCCTCCAGTAACTCTGTGCATATTTAGTATTTTGGATCTAAACAATGTGGCCACCTAGTGTTCAGGCACCTTGTATCTTTGGTACAACTCCTGGCCTTTAGGTCAAGATGACAGGTAACTCTTAATTACTGTGAGATTTATACATATTGACCTAAATAAAGAATGAAAGATTGCCTAGCAGTAAGTGGTGTCCTTTGAAATG
The DNA here is from genome assembly GCA_023055505.1 of Callipepla californica brunnescens. Classification (NCBI taxonomy): domain Eukaryota; kingdom Metazoa; phylum Chordata; class Aves; order Galliformes; family Odontophoridae; genus Callipepla; species Callipepla californica. The sequence goes on along the minus strand of JALIRH010000001.1, from coordinate 103,467,519 downwards.
TATGGCTTGGGTGCTTCTTTCCCTCAGTTGCTTTTTGTCATATCTATCCTGAGAATCTTTTAAGTACTCTTGAAGAGAATTGAAATGCATGTCATGTACAAAATAAAAACAGACAAACTGTTTACTCATTTGTATCTGATAGAAATGGAGTTAATGTTGTTTGGAATAGCTTTAATGGTACTGGACTTTGTGGATTACACATTGTTGCTCCCCTGATGTGTTGGATTTTGCTGAGTAGTGCTCAGACAGATATTGACTTTCTCTTCTTTGAGCTAGGAGGCTGCAGTGGGGCAAGATGTTGTGAAGGGGATATGCTTAGAAGAAAGGGAGAACCATTGTGAGTTGTAGTATGTAACTTCTCAAAAAAACATTATGTATGACGAGACTACTTTCCACGAGTAGGCTGGATATCTGCCTGCCTATGGAAAGTAGTAAATAAGTTGCTCTCCTTTGCTTTACTTGTGTACAACATCTCTCTCCTTGTCACTGTCTCAGTTTCAGGTCTTCTCAGCTTCCATTTTCTCCCCTTTTTCTCTCTGTGTAGGGTGAAGGGAAGGTGAAAGTTTGAGTGAGTGTTTTTCTGAGGTGATCATGGTGTGGAGGATAGGCTGGTCTGACCTTGGTGGCTCCTCCAGCGTAGGGGTGGATCATCCACCTCATCCTGACCCTGTTCTTCCACTTCCTGAATCTCAGCTCTGGTGTGTAAGAGCATCTGGAAGCTAAAGTAGATGACAGGGAGCCCTGAGCAAACTTGTATCCATTCACCTCTGTCCCAGTCAAGTTATTACCTTCTGGCTGATGAAGAAAGGGTATAGGATCTCTTCTGTCAGGTTGCTGCTAGCAAAGATTTCCCGTGGCTTTCCTGTTTGAACAGGAAAGGAGTATTGCTAACTTCTAAGACTTGAAGAATGGTGTCAAAAATGAAGATTGCCTCTTGTTTGTGAATAATTGATTAATTTTTTTTTAACTTTATTTTGGAGAGGGAACTGTGGAACCAACAGGAGGACACTCGTTGGAATTCACATAACTTATCACTGTAATGAGGACCAGTCATTAATGCCTGAATGTCTGCATTAAAAAGTGGTGTGTTTAGTGATTCGCTGATACAGCGTGCAGGACAGAGAAGAGATTAGGCTGTCTTGTAGTACAGGTCGATTTGTAACTAAAACTCATTTCATGCGAATTTGAATATATTTGAAATTTTATTACTGAAATTGAGTATTCATTTAATATTCAGGAGAATGAGAAGCTCATGAACCAGGTATTTACAGAATAACCATAATGGATTGCAGCTCTTTGTTTTCCTATTCTATCAAATCAATGTTAATGAATAAAGTTTGTAAAATATTGACTTCTATTACTTCAGAGTGGTCTTTCTTTCCGGATCCAGTTACATTTTTGACAAGTTTCAGGTCTTGTCTACTTCTGCTTCTAAATCACTCCAGATCAGCAGTACTGCATATTCTTTTGGACTTGCTAGTCATAACAATGTGACTGAATTCAGCTGCAGTTAGTGACAGACCATAGTATGTAGGCAGAACAGCTGCCTGTGGCTTGTGAGCAGAGCGTAAGGAATTGGAAATACGTGTTCAGTGTCCATTGCTATTGGAGAACCATTAGGGAATGCTGTCAAGATTAGAGTACTGGGGTGTACCTAAGAAGAAATGTACAAAGTCCTGTGACACAGTGCATCGTAGGGTGGAGAAGGGTTATGGTTTTTCAAGAGCTTGTGTTACTGATTTTTTTAGAAGTGGAGATTGAAGTGGAATAAACAAGAGAGACTGTAACAGCCATGGGTTCATGTAATAACAGATACAAATTTGAGAATTGAGAATAAGAATTTGTTAGGTGACATATGTCTATGGTCTGAAACTAGGGATGAAAAAAGGTGCTATTGACTTCAACCTAAGAGAAGGTTGTATATGATTCAGTGAATAGTCAGTCTGAATTTGAATTGGATAAAGTAGTCAAATGCAGATAACGTGTGTTAGTATTAAATACTAAGGTGTGTTGAAAAGCATTATAGTTTCATGTAATGTAGTAATACAACAGTGACAGAGATTTCTTCATCCTTATCTTATCTTTGTCTGGTATTAAAGGATTTTAAATATCCTTTTACTATTCTTAGGGGGCTGAGTTAGAGGATGCACTGGAGAACTTTTCTGTCCATTTATGGTATTGAATCCGATAGGAGAAATAGTTGGTTTTTAAGACTGGTGTGTTACAGATCTCTGGCAACTACACTGAGCTCTTGCTTTATGTTAAATTTCATATTGTGATGTTGAACCAATAAAAATATCAAAGACGACAGAAAAGGATGGTATTTGAAAAGGTCCTTGCCTGTTGCAATAAAGAGGAGTGAAATTACAAGGGGTGAATATCAACTAGTTAATACTAACTCAGCTGTGCTGCTCGGTTTTCAAAGAAGAGCTGCAGTCAGTTCTTTCTTTTTCTGTAATGAATAAGGAACTGTATGTATGTGCTAATTGCACAAGTACTGGCACACATTTGCAGAGTATGTTTTAAGCTTCAAATGCAGTGTATTGAATTAAACAAGTGTGATTAAAAACCAGCACTACTGGAAATGTACTGAAAAAGATCTTGTTTTATCTTTGCTAATGTTAGTTGTTGAATATGAAGAAGAGCATCTGTTTTAACTCAGCATCTTGAAATATGTGTCCGGATACTGTATATGAAAGAACTTTGGTACTTGATTTGTTGTGCTCTTGGAAACATGTGCTCTGAAAACTTTTTGTTCATAATGAAACTGTTCAAGAGAACGGTTCTAGATAAGGAGACCTGTTCTAGATAACTTCTAGAGAAACAGAATGAGGTTTGTGGCTTTTGTGCTGTGATAGATTTTGTATATGTTTGCATAGGCACATTATCAGACTTCCTAGCAGCATCACCTGTAATGGAGGGTTAAAAAGATGTATGACTGTTTTTCACTGGATTTTGTTCAGTATGTTTTTTTCTTCTACATTATTATTGTTTTTGCTGCCTTCGTTATTTTCTCTTTTCCCAGCATTAACGAATGGTTCTAATTTTTCCCAAGATACATGTTTATATTAAAAAAAAAAAAAAAATTGTTTTTCTTGTTGGGAGGAGAATTGGGGGAGGTGTGTATTGGTATGAAAGCTTTACAAAATAGTACCTTGTTGTTTTTTGGTGGGTTTGTGGCGTTGGTTAGTTGGCATTTACTTATTTATTAATAAATGTTTTCTTTTTCCAGAGCAATGACAATGAAGAACGCCTGCAGGTTGTAAAACTTCTAGCAAAAATGTTTGGGGCAAAGGATTCAGAGTTGGCATCTCAGAACAAACCCCTCTGGCAGTGCTACTTGGGGAGGTATGCTATATTAGTTCCCCTCCAAGGAGATGAATAACATCCAGTGAATTGTAATTCAGTATTTTTAAGCAACCTTCACCCCTTCTCCTTGCCTTTTCTTTCCTCCTCTCAAATGCTACTTTTAACTGTGCACCCCTCTGCTGTGTCTGAAATCTGGCAGGTAATGTTTAGGAGGTTATTTTATATACGTCCTCTGCATTTTTGATTCTGCAGAGTGGACAATCACTAGTCATCACTTTTTAATTCTTTTTCTTTTTTTTTGCAACTATCTGTACTGCCATTGCCAATAAAAAGAAACAATTATTTTTATTTGTACGTTTTAAAAATGGCACTATTCAATGATGGACTCATTTTAAAACAGTATCAAGTGATGTTTGCAGTATTGGATGTTACCAGATCTATTTTAGATGAGGTTTCCATGTACATTATTTGTTTACTGGCTTTAATTCTTGTATAATTTGAATACTTTAAAAGAGGTGTATCATATTTACAATGCAAAAAACAGTCTTCGTTTTGAAGTATTCTGCCAGTTTGAACTAGGAAATAGGGCTGGAACTTGTAGTCAGAAAGAATGTCTGCTGTGATGAAAATGTTTTTTGAGTAAATAAGGAAAAATTCTATTAATTATTATGAATGCAGTAGTAATTTGGCATTCGATCATGTCGAACACAGAATGTCCTCAGAGAAATGCTGCTTCTAAGAGTATGGGAATCTTAACTGAGGGAAGGCTTTGTGCTTCTAAGTATGTAACAATTAAAACATTGCATGTAGTTTAAAAATAACAGTTCAAATTGGATTCCAAATAAAGTGATACATTGTGTTGCAGTATGAAACAATGTAGTCATATATTTCTTTTCATAATTACTATTTCCAGCTAGTTATGGACTACAGATGTGTATTTACATTTTTCAAGGATTTTAATTAAGTTGCAGTAGTTGTTACTAGAGAAACCGTTCTTAAATATCTTCATTCAGAAAACATACCTAGCTTTTAGTAAAACAGACATATCTTACAATGTCTTTGTTTGATAAATAAGCACTTCTACAGAAAGAGTGTTCTAAAATTTGATTGTTTAAAACCAGACATTTTGATGGCCCAAAAATGCATTTTATTTTTCAGAAGAAGGTAGCCCTTATGTCAATAATTTTGTTTGTGTCATTGCTTATATCAAACTTAAGCATGAGAAAATGCTAGTTTTCAGGCATCAAATTTAGATAGTCTTTCAAAAGCAAATTTTACTGAAGATGAAGTATAGGTTGTTCTTAAAAGGAAGTTGTACTAGACTGGAATTTCATTGATTTGTAAAGAGGAGAAGAACATTGTCGTTTTACAGCATTTTTCATGTGCTGATTCACAGTTCATGCTTAAGTAGCATGAACTACTCAAGTAGCTTAGAGAAATGATATTTAAAATGTAAAACATCTTTCAGTAAATAACTGTTGTCTTGTGAGTTTTTCACATGTACTAGGAGGGGATATTTCCCTTCCTCTTTAGAACTGGAATCAATACGTGGCCATGAGACCTTTTTCTTAACAAAGATCAAATGAATTCTGGGAAATTAGAGCTGTTCTATGTGTGTAACTGTGCATGGGAAGTGTAACGATCTTTTCAGGGATTACTGGAGATTGTGTAGAAATAAATGAGTAATGAGTGACTATTTTTTTATTATGATTTTTTTGTTGTTGTTGCCATTGTTCATGTTGTAATGTATTGTCTTGTTTCAAAATAGGTTTAATGATATCCATGTACCTATTCGTCTTGAATGTGTGAAATTTGCAAGTCACTGCCTTATGAACCATCCCGACCTAGCAAAAGACTTAACAGGTACCAGACTTGTTATAACATTAAAATATAATTTTAAGTCTTGTGGAGAAGTCTGGAAGGTTAGCTGTAACACTTAATAATGTTCTCTGATACTGTGGAGGGTATAATTGAGGTTGGAATTCTTACTGGCAGAGTCCTTTACCTTCAGTGCTGCCTCTCAGATAAGGAAATCGTGCACAAACACCTGAACCCAAGGGAGAGTACCTTCCCCGTCTTAGAGTAGTAGCGTTCCCAGCTGCTGTTGAAATTAAGCACCATGGGATCAGTCAAAAGCAGCCTGGCCAACTAACTGGTCTTGGCATTTCTTAAGATGCAGAGTGCAGACAAAGTTCCACAAAGCAAAAATGTGTAAATATTATGTAGCCACTATCTAAAGCATCAAAACAGTCCTTGGAACTGTGACCACAGCCATTGGTTTCTGCTCCTTCATACCAAACACAGACAGTAATTCAAGATCTCTGTAGGAAGGAAGCAAGTGGCATGGATAGAAGCATTTAGTATTTGTCTCTCTATGTCTTAATGAATAAAAGTGCAATTAAGGAGAATGGATTGCTTTTTTCAAAGTTTATGTGAAGACTGCATCTTCCCCTGGTCACTAAACTCCCACTTTGGAGGTAGTATGTTTGACCACCTCCCCTAAGGAGGAAATTTAAGGGGCCGTTAAATGCATGGGATTTCCCTTCTGCCTGCTGAGCATTTGGCAGTTTAGACAAAACCATGCAAGCTTAAGTCACATCATAGTTACTGTATTGTTAAGCTCAGATTTCTCTTTCATGGCAATGGTAAAGATCAGAAGTGTATTTTCGAGGTATTTTTTCTTTCTTTTTTTTTTTTAATATTGTTGAAAGACATTGTGCCCCCTCTAATGGTATCCTCTGAGAAATGTAATGTAGCTGCCCCTTTCCCTTCCTGCAGTACTTATCACAGCCAAATTGTTCAAGAATTACTCTCACTCACTGGTGTTGTAGACATATTGTGCAATGGCAGTCTTCTTCAATTGTTTTAGTTTGTTTTCATGTGGAACAGTTTTTTTTAAAAAGCTATTTATTTTTAAAATTTCATAACTTCAATTCCAAAGCTTTATTTCTTATGTGCTTTTTTTTTGACACTTGTGCTGATTAACAGCAATGTTAAGGGTGAGTATTTCAGATGAGACTTGGGAATTATCATTCGTTGAGCAGTAATAAGAGTGCAGTAACCTCAGATAATTCAGAATAAACTTCGAATTTTCAGTGTTTCCTAATGCTGTTAATGTTTCATTGATGTTTGCTGTGTACAGTGATCTTAATGCCTTCTGTGTGCACTTTCCTACCATGTGTGCTCATTCTAAGTTAACCTAGAATACATGCTTTCAAAGATAAATGAGGTTTGCCATCTGTTCTGTGCTTTTGTAAAATGATAAAAGTTCCTAAAACATTTGATACTTAACAGCAGAAATCGTCCAAGTGTTTATAGGAAAAGATTAGTGGTAGTACCAAAAAAAGTAGCAATGTGCCGAAGTAATCTAGAAAAATTGCTTTAAGTTGAGTAAATAAGGATTTGTCTGAGTCAACATCTAGCTCACTTGAGTGTGCTTTTTTGATCTGTCTTGGCTTACTATGCTTACACGATTCACACTGTGGAGTGTTCCTAGAGTGTATGAACTAGATTCAATTTGGAAAGTATGCAAATTATATTCAGGAGGGCAAGTAATGTGCACCCTAAGTTAATGGGCATATAGGAGTCTGCAGGAAGACAGCAACCTCTAGCATGAGGTAAGACTTTAAAGCACATGTAGTGTGGCTGTCAAGTTCCTAGCACTGTCTATTCAGCTTTAGAGATCCAGTTCTTTTGGACTATAGTAGTTGCTAGTCTAGATATAATATTTAATATACTAAGTAAATGAAAAGTTTATTACAGACATGCCAGTGAAGATCAAGGAAAAATTAGTAGTTTCTTACTGTCAGTGCTGTGAACTGTAGAAATCCATGGATTTCTGATTCTGTCCGTTGGATAGTCTCTAAAGAAATAGAAGTAGCTGAAGCTATGTACTTAAAATACTTATTTTATTTTTATTTCTCCAGAATATCTTAAAGTAAGGTCACATGATCCTGAAGAGGCGATAAGGCATGATGTTATAGTATCCATAGTTACTGCTGCTAAAAAAGATCTTCTGCTTGTCAATGATCACCTGCTCAATTTTGTCAGAGAACGAACCCTGGACAAGCGGGTAAGACATGACTACTGCCAATAGTGTCTTCCATTCTTTTGCATCTTTCTGTAATTGGCTTTGTTTCTGAAAAGTAATGCTTCAAAAATGCTGAACTTCTTTTAAATTGTCTGGTGCAAACTCATATAAAGCAAGAATTTTTTGAAGAAACGTATTTAATGAGGCATCTTTTGCCCCTGACTGAGCTGCAACATTTTCTATTGTGTTATATCATTATGATAGCTGTGTTTCAACATACAGTATCTTTTGATCATGCTACCAGTTGTCTAGTTTTCATAATTTTAGAATAAAATTAGACCCTTCTATAACATTGATGTATTTCATAAGAGATTTTGAGAGCGAATTTCAAAATGTATGGCTGATTACTGATGCAAATTATTTTGCCGTTGGAGGTAGCTGGATTGCTTAATTTTAATTAATCACTGGAAGATTGTGTATGTAGTAGCTTTCAAATGCCAACAGCCTTAAAATTTAGTTTAGCTTTGTCTGGTTATTTTATGAAACTTAGGAGATTTGTTGCTTGTGTTAAAGGGAGGTAAGCAAGGCTGTTAAAGGAAAATTTAAATTATCACTTGACTTTTTTTTCATTTGGCGACGTGCTTTCCCCTGCAGCAGACGTAACATTATCTTAAGCATTCAGTACAGGCTTGTGAGAAAGGGTGCTGGCTCGAATTGCTAATAGTTCTAAATTCAAGAGGTGTACCTGTATAGTAGTTACCTATGTTGATATGTTTAGCATAACAGACATAGTGTAGTGTTTGTCCTAATGAGAAAATATTGTGCTTATTACTCAAACATTAAAAAAAAATTGAACTATTGTTCAGTTTTTGAAGGGAAAATAGGAAATACCTATCAGGAAGTTCTGCAGTTTTTTCAAGTTTGAGTTTTAAACTGGTGCTATTTCTTTTTCTCAAGTGGAGAGTGAGGAAAGAAGCTATGATGGGACTTGCACAGATATACAAGAAATACTCATTACAGTCAGAAGCAGGAAAAGAAGCTGCAAAACAGATATCATGGATCAAAGATAAACTTCTGCATATATATTATCAAAACAGTATTGATGACCGGTAAGTCAGTCTTTCGGAAGCTGGGATTTTTTAGGATAGGTGTGGTAACTTCTAAATTTGTTTTTCCTCTGAGCTTAAGTGTTGACAAGATGCTCGTTCTGTATGTTTTGAGAAAGTGCACAATCTTCTATAGCTGCAGTCAGATTTTCATAAAATCATAAAAAGGAAAGGACCTTAAAGTTCATTTAGTTCCAGCCCCCTGCCATGGGCAAAGTGGCGAACCACTAGATCAGGCTGCCCAACCTGGCCTTGAAGGCCTCCGAGGATGCTCCATCCACAACTTCTTTGAGCAGCTTGTTCCAGTGCCTCATCACCTTCAGAGTGAAGAATTTCTTCCTAACATCTAACCTAAATTTACACCCTTTCACTTTAAAGCTATTGGGCCTTTCCTGGTCAGTCTTTGGCAGCATAAAAACCTGAACCCCCTGCTGCTTATAATTTCCCTTCAAGTACTGGAGGGACACAATGAAGTATCCCCAGTGTCTTCTCAATGCTAAATAAGACCAGCTCCCCCAACTTTCCTTCATAGGATTGGTGCTCCAGCACTTTTATCGTCTTCCTGGCCCCACTCTAGATGCGTAGTGGGAACCAGTTTGGGAGCTAGTCTGCCTTGACCAATCAACGTGATCTTGTTGGCTTTGGAGATGTATCTTTTGGTCTTCATAGCATAACCAAATTCAAATAACATTGTAAACCCAGACAAGCCTTTCTAAAAAATTGTACTCTCAAGAAATGCCACCTGCAAAATTAGCAGTTATTTCCTTCATACCATGAAAATAGGAGCAATTGTCTTGAACATCAGATCCTCATTCACAGTTTAAGAAAATTCCAAGATCTTTTAAAACTAGCTGAACGTGGATTTTGACCACCTGATCCCATTGGAAGACTCTAGTAATGTAAGCTTGCACATAAGGATGAGAATTTTGTTCTCATTTCTGGACTAAATGTACATGATTGCAACATGGCTGTGGTTTTCTTTCTTGCAGTCATTCTTGGAAACTGACAGACCCAGACTTTGTTTCCTCCTTTTTCTGAATAAACATGTTCCATGTTGTAGCAGAAACTTTCGTTAATTTCCATGGGAATATACTTGGAATTTCACTATGGAAGCAACGGAAATAGGATAACTCTTCCCTTGAGGAAGGGGCCAGAGAGCAGTAGGGGAAAAGCCAATTCTTTCTGACTAGTATCTCAGTTCTTCTGGGATTTGTGATAATGTCTTAATAATCAAAATGATTTTTATTTCTATTTTAAACGCTCTGTATTGGATCAACTCAAGAACTGAATCTGATACTAATCCTTTAGGTTGATAATTGAGACATCCTTTGATTTTTTTTTATAGATTAATATATCTGATTTTGATAATGTCATCTCCTAAATGTTCTTCTTCTGACATCAGTATTATGCTTTAGATATCTTATTGTTTAGGTGATGCTGAGTTTTATTGAAATTTAAGTGACTTCACCTTTAGGCTTTTGGATCTTTATATGCCAGAACTTGTTTATAGAGAATTTCTGAATGAACTTGTTAACAATTTAAGGTCAATTTCTTGCTTTCAGATTACTCGTTGAACGCATCTTTGCTCAGTATATGGTCCCTCACAACTTGGAAACAAATGAGCGAATGAAATGTTTGTATTACCTTTATGCAACACTGGATTCAAATGCTGTAAAGTATGTGCTATTCTTTACTTAATGCAATATGATTTTTAATACAGTTGTTATTGTAAATTAGTTTTAAATGGTTATGACTTGCCTAAGCCAGTGTACAAAAGCAGTTCACAATTAGTATCACTGTGTTCCATTTACTGTATGCTCCTTCAAATGAGGGTCTGAGAAAACAGATAGGGTGATTTTTAAGGTGTGGTACATTTTAACCTTAGGCAGCTTGAAAAAATAGTGCCAAAGGGCCACCAAGAAGCTTGTGTGCATGTTATTCATTTTATAACTGGAAAGAGATAACATAGATCAGTATCACTGACCAGCAGTAGATCTTATCTGACAACAGTGGAATTAACATGTTCCTCATTTTAGTAGTCAAGATGATATAAGCGTGGGAAGGAATTACTTGCTTGTGTCTTCTCCTTCAGTATTCATTTTACTTACAGTTGTGTTTAGAGAAGACAGTTATTTGCCTTTTCCAATGTAAAGTAGGTGTGTGTATGTGAATTAGAGTAATGATGGTTTTGCTGCTGTAATGTTTGCTGTTTGATTGAATTTCCTTAGTTTTACTTGATTTTTCATTTAGTACCAGTTGCCTGATAATCAAATGTGTTTTTTCACATAGAATGTCTTAAAAGCATCCACAGAATTCAGAACTAGGTGTCTGAGTGCCCTGCATTTGTCATGTAATGTATTCAAAGATACTACAATGCTAAAATAAAAACAGAATATTAAAAAATTACTGTTGTAGTAATCTTTGGTATGTGCTAAACAAAATATGGAACAGGATTTTTTCTGTACTTGTTATTTCAGGCAACAAATCACTTCTGAATTCTACAGTTTTCATATGCTGCAGGGTGTATTTTAAAGCTGTGGTATATTCACTTAGTTAAATGGGGCTGTCTTTTACTTCTGGATTCTAGAAGTTTTTAAATTGAAATGGTTTTTATTTATTTATTTATTTATTTATTTAAGATGGCTTATTTTTCCTGGGAAGTGTGCTAATTTTCAGTTTTGTAGACTCTAATGTATCCCTTTCAAATCTAATCATGCCTACTTTTCTCAATTTTGACATTTAGTAGGTACTTTCTGGGAATTGTTTTGATGATAAAAATCCTAAATATCTGCTTTAGCCTGCTGCTCTCAATGTCTTTAGAAGAATGATTTGGGGCTTGTACAGATAAGTTCTTTACAAGGCAAATATCACTTATTGCCCACTTTTAAAGACAATGTAGCTAAGTGTTGGAAAAAGTAATTCTTTTTTCAAAAACCATTCTTTGTTACAGTATAATATGGTCAGGTAAATTTTCTGTATAATTCTGTTAGGAAAAATCTACAGTTTGCTCACATAGTGATAAGATTTTGGGTGACAAGCACTCTCCTGAGTCTGTCACTGAGAAAAATGTGAAGGCTGTTGTTAGACAGTTATGGATTTTATTGAATAGAAGATTTAGAAACTTTTTTTTTCCATCCTCTTTTATTTTTGCATTTCTACTTTTTTTTTTTTTTTTTTGTAGAGCATTGAATGAAATGTGGAAATGTCAGAATCTGCTGCGACATCAAGTAAAAGATTTGGTTGACCTAATAAAACAACCTAAAGTAAGTCTTTATCCCACAGTGAATATGTGTTACTTAAAACAATAACCTGTTTTTAATTACATTAATGCCAGTGTTTCCAAAGATCATTTTTAATGACAGAAGATATTTTGATTCTGTTAGACTACACTTGGACTAAGAAACATGCATGCATTATGTCAGTAAGAGTGAAGAGAGATGTTTCTAAGAAATTCTTGAAAATTTTGCCAGAGATTTGTTGCTGAAATACATGCTCCCAGTATTTGAATTACATCTTGCCAGAACTGTTCTGGTTCCTGAAAGAGAGGAAGAAGAACATATGACTTTTAACTACCAACTGGAGCAATTAAGAAACCATATCTGAACGTTCTGATTTCTTATCTTATGCAAGTTAGTAATGTTTAAGAAATATATTTTATCCCAATAGGTTGTTTCTCTTCTCTTTTGGAATCTTCGTAAGTGTTATGTTGGAAATGTTAGATTACAATGGAAATCTTTGTTTAAAAGTTTGCTCAGTAGGAAAAATAAACTGTCCTAAAGGGTTTAGAATATTCTCAAGGTAAAATTTTAGTTGTATGTACACATTATCTGAAAAAAAGAGTTAAGGTGGAATCCTGGGACTGATTTAGAATGTGAGTATAGCAACTTTTTCCATTAAATTTTTTAAATTTGGGGCTTTTTAAAATAACATTTAAAATATCGAAGTGTTGTATTGCTCATAGTCATATATTTAAGTATTCCTTATGTACTTTGTGTGTCTTTACTAAAACACAATTGCAGTTTTATGACTGAATTATCAACTTGCTGAAGTTACCTGAACAGGATGAGTGGGTAGCTGTGTTTGCACACGTGTAGTTGGATTGTGCACTTGTCTTGCACATAGGAGACCTGTCAAAATCCTACTGCTTCAATCCTTTTATAGTTAAGCTGATTGCAGTGATATAACATGCTATAATGTTGTATTGAACTCTAAATGCAATAATTGCTAATACAGTAACACTTTCTTGCATTTGAGTGATGATTGAAATAATTTAAATCTACTAGCCTGAGTTTGCTTCTTAATTTATTCTACATTTCAGTTGAAAGTATTAGGGGTAGCAACACAGTGATGAGTGACAAAATACTGCTGAATTTAGTTTGTTGTCAGTTAACAATTCTAATCATAGATTCTGATATTCAGAAATAAAAGCAAACAAATAGGCATTTAGCAAAACCCTCTCAGGCTCCCCATCAGCTTTCCAGCTTCATGGTCTCCAGTCTCCTGCTGCGTGCTGTGGTAGTGGTGTAGCAGTTCCTTTTCCTGCTCATTTAATTCCCTACTGCTGTGCTGTGGGTACATCCACTAGCTGCAGTTCCTTTGGAGTCAGTCATACCTTCTCCTTGTTTCTCCTTTCCACCCCTGCTCTGGCAACTCTTACCCTTGCACCTGTCCTCCTCTCACATTTCTCTGCTCCTGCTCAGATCTCTTTTGCCCTGCTGTCCTTCCTGCCCTGGGGTTTCTCGTCCCTACCAGCCTTTCCTTAATACGTTTCTGCAGAGGTACTGTGGGCTCCTCTGACCAGTTTCGGTGGATGGGTCGGTTTTGTTGAGTGTGGGGCTGGCTGGAACAGCTGTGACTGGTGCTGGCAGGCACTTATCTCCTTCTGTCCAGATCACTCCTGCAACCCTTTGCCAATTATGCCCAATAAAGATGCTCAGCTGATTTTAGTAGAACTTACTTTTTTATTTTAATGGAAATTGTCAATCAGTCTGAAGTCCAGCATCTCTCTTATTTCACAAAATGAGACTGAATGAACTTGTAATCTTTTAGAAGGTATCTTAATGATTACATACATTTTTCACTTTGTTCTAATTTCTGTCTTTATGGGTTAGAATAGCTTAATCGTTGACTTTTCTCCATGTGGCAAGTGAAGGTATTGCGAGAGCTCTGAGATACACTGGGGGAGAATAAGACACAGTATGAAAAAATGGCCAGTGGGAAATTCTGAGTAGATAGCAGTGAGGAAAAAGAGTAAGACACTAAGAATGATAAAATATGGGAACGGTTTGTCCAGAGAGGCTGTGAAATCTTCATCCTTGTAAATACTTAAAACACAGCAAGGTGAGGCTTGGAGCAAAACCTAATCCAAGTTGGCCTTGCTTTGAGAAGACAATTCAACCAGGTGACCTGCAGTTGTCCCTTCCAACCTAAATTATTCTGTGATTATGGATCTTTGAATTTTCCGGTCCACTGTTTTGCCCCCATCTTAGAAAATCCCTTTGACATCAAGCGGAATTCTTCAGGGTTTCTCCTTCCCCACCCCCCTAAGGCTTTTTTCTTTTATTACCCACTGTAGACTTTCCCCAGTGCAAGCTCTATTGTTTAACAAGCATGATTGAGGAGACTGAAAGTGTTATGATCAACAGAAATGGGAAGTTTCCTAACCTTTCCTATTCTATGACAGAGCAGACATCAGTCCTGTCTTTAAGCAGAGATACTTTTCTGAAGAACAAAGGCATAAATCAGACTGCTTCTAATTTTCTCCTCTAAAAATAATACAGTTAAATTTGCTTGTTCACATACGGAAAAGTGGGTGAATACTGTTTTGTCTGTATTAGAATTATCAGCTTTGTTTGCTGGAGATATGCTGCTGTTCTGATGCTTCTGTATCATGAACGCAAGGATGTATAGATAACATGCCACAGTAAATCTTCTAAGAAGAAATGTTCCTGTGTCGTCAATCTGACATTATTCAGTGGAGTCATGCATCTAGAAGTTAAAAGAATCCTTCTGACTCGGTCTGTCTCGTATTTGGATGAGGGATCTGTATTTCGTGCAATTTAAAGGCTGTTTTAATGAGAGCTTCAGCCAGTAGTGCTAGAAGACCAACTCAGTACTGGAAGATTGAATGATCAAAGGAACTCCATGATAAAGGGTAGTGGCTTTTTTTTTTTTGTTTTCTGATTTTCAATAGGAGCACATTATAGAGATTCTGTTTCAGGTGAAATCTGTAAACAGGAATTGATTTCTGGGGTTCTCTCTGCCACCATCTAATTCTGGTCTGAATGTGCCAGTTTAGCTCTGAGATGGAAAGGCCCCTAAAGCAACAGCATTCTTCTGACACTTAAAAGTGGTGGAAAGTTCTCTACAAACATTTAATGCCTGGATGGGTGTCCATGTCATAAGACAAAGATAGTATTCACCGGTAACACCGCTAACATTAATCTCACACTTTTGGTACACTTCAATCTTTCCAAGATTGACACGGTTCTCAAACATTACAAGAGTTACTACGAATTACCTGGTCAATTATTATTGTTTTCTGCAACAATGCTGGAATTCAAATGCCTGTGTTCTTTTGTAGTACCTAGTTTTCTGCAGAACGAAATTTCTTCTGAAAATTTATAAGATAATTTTCCTGAAAATAGATACTTCCAAGTGGTAGCCAAAGTTATTGTAATAAATAGTAGCTGTGTAACCTGCAAAGCTGATTGGCTTCTTTGAACCCTGTTTGAAATCTATATGTGAATTTCAATAGGAAAATAGAAATTGGATATCCCTGGATATGACTTTCACCTCTGTCTTGATGGTTTTAGCCTCTGCTCTGTAATAACGTCGAGTCTGACGTAAGAAAATGTTAGTGTCTTGCAACACCACAGCTTACTGATGACATGAACCTGATGAAAAGAGCCACCAATGATCTTCATTTACCTACATTTACCTCATATCAAAGTTATGATATAGCTTTGTTATGAAGAATGTTTTGTCTTCTAAGTAGAGACCCCTTTCTGAGTTATTTGTCTATGTTGCCTGATTGTAATTTTTAGGCTTGTCTATTACAAAGTAAGTTCTCTGAAAGACCACTCTAGCAGTGGTGGTGGCTACGCACTTTTCTTTTTAAAATAAAAGATGAAACGTGATGCTTTTCAGTGAACGATCTTGAAGAGTAGCTGTGTTCCCATTAAAATGATAGTCCTCTGAGAACAATTTAAATGTATCTATCAAGGGCTAGAACTTACATATATTTATGAATAATTCTGCAGGTTTAGTAAGCTATGCCACTAAGAATGCTCCTTGAGAAGTCACTGGACAAAAGAGCTGTTTTCTTTATCGTTTGGAAGCTGATGTGCTCTAGGCTCCTTTGCTTTAAGCTTAAATTTTCAATCAGACTCCAGTTTTCATCCTTCTTGTTAAGATTTCAGAATCTCTTGAAAACACTTATTCCACAGCAATAAAATATTTCAGTTTGTTTGTTGTTTTCAAGCAGAAAAATATTTTAAAATTTTACTTACTGTGTTTTTGTTTTGTGACTTGCAGACAGATGCCAGCAGTAAAGCTATATTCTCAAAAGTGATGGTAATAACAAGTAAGTCAGTTGAAGTATTTACTGTAAGCAGAATTACGTACTGTACAAAGTAGTCTTAAAGCTTATCACTTGACATTTTGGCTACATTTCTAAATGTTGTACATTAATTCTAAGCGTAGATCGCATAGTGTTATTGTGTCCTTTAGCATTTATCATGTGTTACCAGCTGTTGATTAACCTACTGAATTACATATTGACTTACTTGCTTTTGAGATGTGAGAATTGTGTTGGGAGAATGAAAAAGAGTTTGAGTTCTGATAGTCAGGGAGGCACTTTGAAGATGAAATAAATTCTGTATAATTCAAACTCTTTGGGAAAATGGGGGAGAAGGCAGGAGAACAAAAGAAGCAATGCTTTTTTCTTCCCTGGCTTGCTGTGCCAATAACGTTACAACCAGTGATATAAAGTTAATTGACAATTCTCAAATTTTGGTTTTAAAACAAAGAACAGACAAAAGCTAACTGTTCTTTTGGATACAAATAAATAAATAAAGCAGTCTGAGCCATGCTCCTTTGTTGGCCATGTCCAAAATCGTTTTTTCTTTGTAAATACAAAAGCTGATCAGTTTATAATAGTTCTAATTTTTTTTATATATAAATTTTATTTTCAAACAGTACTTAAAAAAAACCCAAACATTCAGTGAAACAAATATTTAGTAGAATTTGTTTTGAACTAATTGTCCTACAGTTAGATATGATTTTCCATGTCAGCTTTGCTTAACATCTACTGTACTAAAACCATGAAACATTTCTTTCAAAGCATATGAATACTTTGTCAATAAATTCTCTTGTTAAAATATGAAATGTAAAATATTAATACATAGCTTAGAAATGCATTTTGTAAAGTTGATTAAAACATTGTAAGTCATTGTAAAGTTTAGCTTTAAAGAAGGAACAGTTAGCAAAAATGCCCTTTTGAGGTTTTTTTGCTTGTTTTATCAGTTTGTTCATATGCAAAGTGTACTTCTCTGAGTATTGTAGGCTTTGCATATTGTTGCTGTGGTTAGTTTCAGCTGTTACTAACATGACAAGTACACTTGCTCAACGTATACTATGTTCATATGAGATGGGAGGGGAAACAGATGACGGGAGAAGAAAGCAGCGGACAGAGGTGTATGAGTATAGAAGTCTTTGAAAATCACTGTCCTCATTGATCTGAACATTTAGGTGTTCTACTGCTTTTTCTTCTCTTGTTGGTTAACTTAAATACATGAGAAATTCTGTCATTGAGACATTTCAAACGTGTGTAACTTAGTCCTAATATTTATTGAAATAAATAGTAATTTCTCTTGCATGCTTTAAGGAAACCTTCCTGATCCAGGGAAAGCTCAAGATTTCATGAAGAAATTCACACAAGTTCTAGAAGATGATGAAAAAATAAGAAGTCAATTAGAAATGCTTGTTAGCCCAACATGTTCGTGCAAACAGGCTGAGGGATGTGTGGTAAGAACCGCTCTTAGCATACACAAATGTTTTGGGAAATAAATTGGTTATAAATGTAACTGAAACTTACATTGCAGAGGGAAATTACAAAGAAATTGGGCAACCCGAAACAACCAACAAATCCTTTCTTGGAGATGATTAAGTTTCTTCTTGAGAGAATTGCTCCTGTGCACATTGATACAGAATCCATCAGGTAATTTTATGTGTGTGTTGTGGACTGCAGGTCACATAATTTGAAATTAGAATTTCTAATTTTGCCTTTAAGCACAAGCAATAATGGATTCACTATGGGAGGGGAATTTTTACGGCCCACTGACCAGCAGTATTTTCTTATGTTTTTCCTTGCTAAGGGATTTTTGTCTCCTCATTCAGAGTGTAACTACACAATTGTTTGTCATTCATCACAGCTGGGATAAACTGTCAGCAAAAATGGATTTGTTACTCGTGGGGGAAGTTTGGCTTGTGAATGACTGCCTTATTTAAAAGGAAATTTCTGTCCATGGCTATTGAAAAACTTCATTAAAAATTCTCATTATGAGTATTAGCTCATAGTAACCTAGACTGAGTAATTTGACTGAGGAAGTAAAGGTTGTGGTGATGAGGCACCAAGTGTTTAGTCAGGAGTAAGCCAATGAAATGATGACAGTGAAATAAGTAATTGCTGAAATAATTATTTAATAGATATATTTGAGATGTGTGGTAGTATTTTAGAGAAAAATAGTTCTAAATACTGGTAAATTCTTATCTGCTAATTCCAGCTGTAGTAACTGACAATTTTAAGTACTTGAGTTTTTCAGTTTATTCTTATCACATACACAATGTAATGGTGCCATTGAGATTTAATCTAAAAAATCTTTCAGAAACAGTTTTTCTTCTGATCTTGGATAAAGTACAGCTAGATTTTTGCTTTCAAATTTGAAAGTACATTAAAAAACATGACAGAAGCAATATGAAATGTATGCTTACAGTAATTTTCAAATGTGGTAAGTTGCGATGTTTGTTTCACTATGCACAATGCTGAGTAACCCCCTTAAAGTAAATACGGAGAGAAGGGGAGAAAGTTTGTAAAAAAAAAAAAAAAAAAAAACAAATAAAAAAGGAAGAAAAGAAAAAGTTTTCCTTCATTTTTGAGACTGTCAGACTGTTTTGTCTCCCTACTGGTAGTTAATTTTGTCCAATTAGGTGCATTAAAAATGAAAGCCTTAGTAGGAGATCTACTTCTTCATTTGCTCTCAATGATTATAAATATCCCTTACAGAATGTACTGAAGGAGTATTCTGAATATTGTTTGGTCCTTGGCAGGGAAGCTGCCTATAGCCCTCACTAACAGGATCATTTGGATAATCACCATTTACCTTCCTAGGTTACAGTGTAAGAGAAAACAGGCATTACTGCCAAGGAGAAATATGCAGGAGGTGTCTGTTAAATTTCTCATCAAAATTCCAGAACAGCTGTTTAATAGCTGTTTACCTACTACTTTTATTGATGGTTATTGTCCATCAGTTTTTAAGAATCCATAGGAGCTAGTAAACTCATCATAGTTCTTACCTGCATTTGTTACTTTAATGCTCAAATTGTTTTCTTACTTGGATCATCCTTCCAGAGTAATTTATATATACTGCTTAAATCATGATAGATAAATGGTTATTTTGGTTTAATGTTTAGTGGGAGATGAGGACAGTTGGATTATGTATGTAGTTGACTTGCAGTTATCTTATAATAGGTTTATGTTTTACGCGTCTTAAGTTTATTTAATAAGTGCATGTCCTGAACTTATGAAAGCAGTCGAACAGAATGGAATTTAAGTAAATTCAAGGCTGTGATTTTGTCTTTCTCTTCAGTGCCCTTATCAAGCAAGTAAACAAATCTATAGATGGAACAGCTGATGATGAAGATGAGGGTGTGCCTACTGACCAGGCAATCAGAGCAGGTCTTGAATTGCTTAAGGCAAGTGTACTCTTGGTTGTCCATATGCATATGAAAACTCTGTAAGGTTATTACAGTTAAAGTAATTTTGTTATTAACAATTAGTAATATGTTTCTCTTAAGAGCAGCTTCTGCTCTAACCCAGTACTTGGTGATGTAGATGTAGCCCCTGGAAGGTACGTGCTTACAGCAACAGAAGAGGAAATAACTGAGACTGTGAAATGCAGTAAAACTGATAAGATTGTGTATAAAGATAAAGAAATTTAAGTGATGCTTAAAAAAAAAAGATGTATGTCAAAAACAGGCAGCACATTAGAAATGCTCCAAGATAGTAGCCAAAAAATGACTCTTGAAGGAGCATTCTAAGTGGACCTTTAAAAAACGTTAACATGTTTGTTGTTTTTGTTTGTTTGTTTTGACAGGTGCTTTCATTTACACATCCTATCTCATTTCATTCAGCTGAAACATTTGAATCTCTTCTGGCATGCTTGAAAATGGATGATGAAAAGGTGGCAGAAGCTGCATTACAGATTTTCAAAAATACAGGAAGTAAAATTGAAGAAGACTTTCCTCATATAAGATCGTAAGTTGTATATGTTATTATGAGTAGTGTTTTTAATTACATGGGATTATAGACATTCCAATTTTAACTTTGAATGGTATGCTATTATACTTCTTTTGTTAGAAGGTATTACTTCAGATAAAACAAAAGATTTAAGTGACATTAAAGTGGAGGAACTTTTTGAAGTGTAGAATTGAAATATATGTGAAGCAGTGTTAGCTGGTAATACTATAATTTGTTTAATTGCCCTTCGGAATCACTTACACTTTTTTCCTAAATTAAGTATACAGCAATGTAAAAAATGTTCTTTGCAATTTAATATCTACAAAGTGAGGATGTGTAGACGACAGTATTTAGTAGTTTGTGCTTCTGTAACAAAAGGATTTTCAGTTTTCTCAAATGAGTATTTGTATTACCTTGTGTGCGGATATAAGATGTTTATTTTACCACATGAGATTTTATCAACAGGAACCACTGTAGTGGTCCCTTTCTTTGGGGAAATTGCCCAAACCAGGAGAATTAGCATTTTTACTGAGGTGTGCAGCGTTCCGTAGATGTGGTTTTTGTTAGTTTGATATTTTTTGAAGATATCTATTTTTGAGGAGGTACATGTGGTTTTTTTTCTTCTCTTTTTTTCAAGTGCTTTGCTTCCAGTGTTGCATCATAAAGCTAAAAAAGGACCTCCTCGTCAAGCCAAGTATGCTATTCACTGCATCAATGCAATATTTTCCAGCAAAGAAACACAGTTTGCACAGATATTTGAGGTAAAAATACAAATATTTATTTCTTTTTATTGATCTTTTATAGTACATATGTAAATTAAGAGATGCAGTGGCAATTCATATGGCACGTAGTTATACCAAGCTTACAGAAGGTATTTTCCCCCTCTTCTCTCTCTCCCTTTGATCCCATACAACTTGACATTAAAATGGTAGTAGAAGATGATTTTATTTTTTATTTTTAGCATCTGATGATCCATCATGATGCTGGAACAGGTTGTTTAGAGGAGTTACGGATGCCCTCCTCCCTAGAGCTGTTGAAGGCTGGGTTGAATGAGGCCTTGGGCTGCCTGATGTAGTGGGTGGTGTCCTTGCCCGTGACAGAGAGGTTGTATCTGCCTGATCTTTAGTCTTTATAGTGTTCCTTCTATGGTCATGTTTAGGGTTGGTTTTTTTATTCAGTTATAGAGTAAAACTGAACCTTAAACTGTTCTTGGAAAGAGGACCTATACACCACCCCTCAGTGCAGTTGGGATTGACCCAGAGTAGTCAAGTTAAGAAGTCAAGTTACAGAAACTATGAAAAACTGAATTGTGGTATAAATTACTTAAATAGATGTCATAGTTAAAAATTCAAATGTTCTTTCTAATCAGTGCCCATCACCTTGGAGGGCAAATCAATCCACTGCTGAAATTGCCATCTTGAAATGTAATTTGCTCACATCTTCAATAGAAAATTACTTTTTTAATTCACTGATACACAATCCGTTCTGGTTGGGCTACCATTTCTTACGCCACCCATTTTTTCTTTTTCTTCTTGATTGTTTTTCTTCCATATGAGATCTGTTGGTGAACCTGACTGTAAATAACAAATATTTATGTTAAAAAAATGTATTTCTGAAATAGGAATGTCTTTTTCCCTCACCCCTGATCTGAATATGACTTAATTTATATAAGTAATACTTGAATTTGTTGCCTTTATTCTAGCCACTGCATAAAAGTCTGGATCCAAGCAATTTTGAACATCTCATTACACCACTGGTTACTATTGGCCATATAGCCATGCTAGCACCTGATCAGTTTGCTGCCCCTTTGAAATCTTTGGTTGCCACTTTTATTGTTAAAGACTTGCTAATGAATGATAGGGTAAGTACTGTCAAAATTTTGTTCTAAGATTCTCCTGTTGTAGGATGCTCATCAAATAGATGTGATCTTTTGGTGTTGCTTTTTGCAGATGGTTACCCTTGGATTTCCACATGTACTGTGTGACCCAATTGAATACCTACAGTACAGGAAAGGAAGGAGTACTAATTTGGTTGTCCTTTAAAAAGAGAGGAAAAAAAAAAAGATAGAAGTGTATGGCAGAGCATTTGGAATGACTCATGTCTGGCCTCTTTTTAAAAGTAGGAATAGTGATACTGACTTCACTTGCACTTGCTTAAGTGAGGAGGTTGTATCTGTTGTATTTTTTTATTTTTTATTTTTAAGGAAGTATGTATATTGGCTTTAGATAGTGAGCTTTCTCAAGCTGAAGAGATGAGTTGTTACATACTGCCCTCAACGCTGTTCTCTTTCTCCCTGCCCTATTCAGTTGGGGTGGAGGCAGGAGGATAGAATATTTAAGATTGAAGTTGAACCTGGAAAGAAGCAGGACTGTGGGAGGAAGATGGTTTTCATTTGCTTCTATTTCTCAGTGCCTGACTCTGATTTTTAGTTGGCAGTAAATTAAATTAATCTTCCCAAAGCCGAGTGTGTTTTTCCCATGATGATAACTGATGAGTGATATCCCTATCCTTCCTAAATGCACAAATTGTCCTATCAGGTTTTCTCCCCCGTCTTGCTGAGGAGGAGAAATAAGAGAGCCAAGAGAGCGGCTGGGTGGGCAACTGGCAGCCGGCCGAGGTTAAACTGCTGCAGTATGATGCATTTGAAATTAAAATGAACTGAGACTCTTAATGTTAATCTGCATGAGACTTCTGTATTGAGGTGCTCACAGAGTGAAAAAATAACTTGTGTGTTGTCAGCCAAGTTTAGGGAGAAAGCTACTGTTAGTGTGCATGTGAGATTTCAGCCTACTGGATATGAAAATTAAAGATTATTTTCAAAGCAGTGCCTATTACATTCTTAAGTAGTAACACTCAGGTAATAGCAAGACAACAAAAAAAAGCATTTTACAAGTGATGAATTTGCTACATGATGTTTGAATAGTAACACAAGAACTGTATCCCACTTTTGCAGTGTTACTTCTATAAAATACATAAAGCATAAAGCAAACCAGTTAGTGCTATTCCCAGAAGCAAACAGGAAAGAGGAGATTACTCTTCAATGAAAACTGCTATAACAGTGGTGTAACAAAATCTAAAATTTTGTTTAGCTTCCAGGAAAAAAGACAACAAAACTTTGGGTCCCTGATGAAGAAGTGTCTCCTGAAACACTTGTCAAAGTAAGTAGCATTTTCTATAATTGAGTTATAGATATCAAAATTAAATGTCTGAATTCCTACAGCTGTCAACTGTTTCCTTGTCATGTTTATTAAAGTAAAAAGGAGTAGCTTTTTCTAAATTAATGGTTTCATAAGAAAACACATTTTTGGATTGATAGAAGAAAATAACTTGCTTTTGGGAGCATCTATTTCTTTTATAAAACGAAGACACTAAATATGCACTTCACTGACGTTTTAGTGTCATTTATTATATCCTTATGTAAGCATTGCACATGAAATCTATTCCAGATGTTAATAGAAATGAAGTTAGTGTGGTTTTTTTCTCCTGTTCAGCAGGAATTAAATATCATAAAAACATTTCCCCCCCTTTTTTGGAATTTTTAGGACATTTCAAGAGACTCATAGTGGTGTTTTGTAATATGGAAAAAGTCGTTTTTGAAGTTGTCATTTTTTCTCACATGAGTGTATGTGTTACATTGCACATGGAGAAGTGTAATAACGTGTATTTAAGAAAATATTCTTCTTGACCTGTGCTAAAAAATGTAATCTGAAGCTTGTTCTTTCCCTGATATAAATTTATTACTGCTGCTTCTGTTCTTGCTAGTGGTTCATTTTTCACTCAGACTTATACTGTAGAGAGTAGATCCTATGTCTTTTGTTTTTAAATGCCCTTCCTCCAGATCAGGGAGATATAATAGTTTAACATTTTCTTTTGTGATTAGGAAGATGCACGTGCTCTGTACCATGCTGTTTTGAAGTTAATTAGAGCAGTTATTTAATTTCCAGTGTCTTTTCAATAAAGTTGCTCTGATGGTTTTATGAAACCCTCTGCTTTCTCTATTGAAGTTATTAAACTCTTTGCGCCTCAATACTTCCTGGTCTGCTAGTTTAGTAAGTTCTTTGGTTTCCAGCTTAGTACAAAAGTAATGACTGGAAACATTTGGTTATGTTTGGAGCTGATTTGTTAGCTTTCTACTCCTTCAACTACAGCAAAGGTATTTTCCCTATGCATGCAATGCCATGGTTACATAGTACACTCCGAAACCTGCTAGTTTAAAATAGACATGATTTCACTTCTGTGATTGTGTGTGTAACTTGGAGTAGTCAATGTTGCTTGACATATACATTTTTGAAGAGATTCGTGAAGCTTTAAAATGTGCTTTTTGTTGATAAAGCTTTTTATACAGCTTGGCTATTTGGAAGTGAAATTGGCTCATAGAAAATCTTAAGGCAACTTGGCTTTGTTGAAGCCAAGCTCGAAAGCTGTGAGAAGCATTTATTGGCAAGTGAAAGCAGGTTATTGTGAACACCGATCTGCAAATTTAATTAACATTTATTACCACTGCAAAACCTATATTTAATGAAGAGTGCAGGCCATACCATTAGTAGACTGTATTTTAAAATTGGTTTTAAAAGCCATTCTCACCTTTTGTAACTTAATTGTTTATACATCTAATGACTATCGTAGAACTAGCAAGATTAATTATGAATATTTCAGTGTGCCATGCACCTAGATTGAGACTTACGTAGTGGCAGTAGTATTTCTTGTTTCTTTCAATATGTCCTACAGTATTAGGTTTCTGGTCCTACTTCTCTAGCTGTGTTTTATGTAAGCAGTGTTCCATTTTCTGTTACTGGGCAAACCTTGAAGTTCTGTGATATTTCTGTGGTATTTGTGGCTCCAGAAACTTGAGCAGAAGAAATTTGAGCAACCTGTTGTCGTTGTACCATTGAGAGGGTAGGGAGACAGTGTTTGCAGGGTTGTTTTCTAGGATTACTACGTGGCATGGGAGCCCATTATGTTTTTATAGTGGGGGTATGATGGTATCCTAGATCAGAGAAAAAGGCTAGACTTTACTGTTGATATTTTTTGGTTAATTTTCATCTTTTAAGGTTTATACGCATTTGCTGCTGATTGTTTATGTAAAGCTAGTTATTAATTTCATTTCCCTTATGACAAATCAGTGATAACATCATCTCTGGGGAGAAGAGTAATCATGTCCTATTGTATTTGATTGCACTTAAGATATTATCATGTGAATTAGGTGTATGTTATCTGCTACTAGGGAGTCATTTGTGATCTTTAATGTGGGTCTCACCCATGCAGTGTTTTGACTTCTCTGATGCTGTGTATAATCTAAGCCTTAATTTTTGAAATCAGAGGAGAATTCTATGCTGAAATGAGATTCAGAGTAGATATAAAGGAAGAACTGTTCATATTTAGGCAGGCTGCCAAGAGGCTGTGCAGTCTCCATTCTTGGAGGATTTCAACACCAGACTGGATAAAACTAACTTCATAGTTGATCTTCCTTGAAGTAGAAGGTTGGACTGGGGACAATGTGAAATTCCTTTCGACCTGATTTTTTTTTTTTTTTTTGGTAGTTACTGTATTTGTCTGCAAAAATAAAATTTAAAACATGAAGGTGGTGCAAACTCATGTTTAAGTATTTGGGTAGCTAGATGCAGTGAGTGAGGATTTTCCTGTCCCATACTAATTTTATTGGAATATTTAATTCTGAAGCATTTTTATAATGTTGTCAAAACATTGTTAACACCAGCAGGGAAATAAGGAACAGAGGAAAAAATGAAGGAAAATTGAGAAGGACCTGGGTTTAGGACTTGATATGTGGTAGTCTGACTAGGGTAGTAGGCTTTTTAAAAACTAGGAGCTGTGGAGGGGAAGGGAGGAGCAAAGGTTAAAATAAAAATCTCTGGTCAGCTCCAGATCAATGTAGGGACACATGGCAGCATGTAGCTCTTCCCTGACTAAATTTGTATGGACAGTAGTTTGGTGTTAATGTAGTTATTCACTTTTAGGAGTGAGCATTCATACAGAGAACTTACTTGAAGACCAAATACAACTGTTATGTTTGTCTTCACAACAAATGGGAGGCATTAATGATATAGGTACTGGTTGTGAAGTGAAACAATTAAATAGGTAGACTGCCAAAACAGCTGCTGCTGCTATTAATATTGTTGTCATCATCATCTTCTAGTGGATATCTAGAAGCTGCTTCAGTGGAAGACCAATTGAGGGACAGGGCAAGACTGAATTTCATTCCTGTTCCACAAACTTGATTTGTGGTTTACCTTCTTGATAGCCTGCCTCCTGCTGGTGTTCCCAGTATAGTTAATTCTGTTGGTGGAAGCTAAAAATAAACTAGTGACGATAACAGTGACAGAATTTACAGACCTGAAGGGACCACTGTGTTCACTTTTTCATGAATGAAGTCAACTGTATTATGAACTTCATTAAGTAATATGTTGAATGTTGTTGATAGAACTCCCTTTCCGTGAAATACAAAATTATACATTACTATGTACAGTCACATTTATATTAAAAGAGAATAATCGGATTTAGCATGTAGTAGGTTCTGCTGGTCTTAGCTTCATATTTATTTATTTATTTTTTATATATATACTTATCTTCAGATTTTCTAGGTTTTGGATTTCTTTTTTACCCCCAGATGATATTTGCTTGTTTTAGATGAACGTTTTTGTTCTGCTGTAAGAAGATATTCCTCCATCTCTTTTTGTCGCTGTCTCTGCTGTCATGCCATAGGAAAACTAAAGACAGAGGAATTCAGACAGCAGATTTAATCTCCAAATTCATGCTTTACTTTCACTATAGAAATATGAAATTATTCAGTGTTTCATGATGGCTGCTAGGTTCTGCGTACTTCTAGAAGCTTACCTCAGAAGACTGTATGTTTCCATTGGCAAAGAACAAGTTATCTCAAGTAACGGGCTTTGAGGCTTTTCTTTAAATAGCTATGAAAGAAATATTCTTTTTCGGGGCCAGTTATCTTAATACAGGTTAATACTGTGCTGGTCAAAACGTCTCTGAAGTGGTTTTTAATTTCCATTTTTAAAATAATTTTATATTCAAATGTTACATATGTCAGGACTGTGTAGGGATTATTTAAGCATAGGAATTATAGGAAGATAGGAATGTTTTGCATTTGGATCCAGTAGCATTTTCTTAAGTATAGATTGTTTTGCTGATCAAACAATGTTGAGTAGATGTAAGGACAACTAAGACAGTGTTTTCACAGTACAGAATGTGATTGCTTATTGGAAGAAACTGCTCAAACTAACTAAATGTTGTATTGTTTCGGTTTGCTGTAATAAATGCCTTAGATTTTCAGTGAAAAGTTGCCATTTTTAATCTTTATTGTTGTCTGCCTAGTTGTCTTTGAGTAGTGGGCACAGTATTTTAAATGATGTTTTGCAGTCTTGACAAACTTACGTTCTTAGTAGTAAAAAGCACTTGAGAAAACTCTGGTTAAACTGATTATTTTAAATTGTTGTGATTTTGTAATATGTTTATAGCATAAATAATAGTGGATACATTATATTTATGATATATTAAATACAAACAAAATTATTATTTTTAAAATGAGACATATGATGTGATTTGACGTTTGCTCCTTAAAATCTTTCAGATTCAGGCCATCAAGATGATGGTTCGGTGGTTGCTAGGAATGAAGAACAATCACAGTAAATCGGGAACTTCTACTCTAAGGTTGCTAACAACAATATTACACAGTGATGGAGACTTGACAGAGCAGGGGAAAATTAGGTATGTAACAGATGGTAACATTTTGATATCCCTGGCAGTGCAGTAGGTAGAGCACATGAATTTTAGTCATAGTAGTACTTAAACTGTTCTGTTACCTCATAAGAATCTTTGTATGATTTGTTTTTTAAGAACTCAATGGTAAGCTTGGCTGAATTCCTATAGAAGTTTTCTGAGTGGTAGTTTATTTTAACACTCTAGATACAGCTGTATTTTAATGTTTTTTTTTAATCTTCTTCTTTAAAGAACCATTACTCAGAGTGCAAGAATAAACTGAATAACTTCCTCTATACTGCTGAAAATAGGTTTTAAATTTTTTGTGTATCTTACTGTTGCTGATGTTCCAGTTGTTTTATGAGAAAGGCTGTTTATGGATTTTGAGCATATGCAACATAGTTGCCAGTGTATTGCAAGTGTATTGTTCCCATCATGCTGCCAGAAACCAGGTGGGAATAGCTAGTACATAAGGCACTTCTGTTTGAAGGCTGACTTTATTCCCTGGAGGCCTCTGGAAGTGAAACAAAGTTGGAAATGGGTAAAGATTAATTCTCAAAAAATAATTTCTTATTTAGATGGTTGTTTGACAACTTGTTTTACTGGGTGTTTTCTTGATCTTCTGCTGTAGAAGAAGTGACAAGTTTTCAGGCATTATCGTTTTCCAAATATTGAAAACTTGTGTCTACAGAAGCTGTTAAATGTATGTGTGGATTGTGCCAATAAGAGTAATAAGGTTTTAAGTTTGGGACAGAGTTGAATGTTGTACAGCCATCATACAAATTTAGGTCTATGTTGTGTGTGTAGATCTACAAATCTGAGAATGTTCTGGTACGGCTTTCTTAAAATTCCTTATAAGTAGTTGTTTTATCATTTTAAATACTGTAATATGACTTTCGTGGCAGTTACAAGGGAACTAGGTAACACCATAAGCCTTTCAGCATAACTGCTTGGAGCTCATTGGTTTATCCAGTCCAGTAGTTTTGTGAAAAGGAGTCCAAGAAAGTTAGTTATTGCAGGGTGGTCCGTTCTGACATAGAGAAGATCAGTCAAAAATGGCAGGAGACCTGTGTGAGTGAACCGAGTGCTCCTGGAGAAACTCGGCCATAAAGGAGGTATGCGGAAGGTGGAAGAAGGGACAGGTAATCTCGGGGGAGTACAGAGAGCTGTCTAAAATCTAGAGACAAAATTAGGGTAGTCGGAGCCCAACTGAAATTAAATCTGATGAGGAGTGTCAAAGACAACAAGGTTGTGCGTAGGTGACAAAAGGAAGACAATGGAAGGTGTGCACCCACTGCTGAATGGCGCAGGAACCTTCGTGATGCAGGACGTGAAAAGGTTGGGGTGTTGAATATAGTGTTTGTCTCAGCCTTAACTAGCAACAGCAGCATTAGGAATCTCAGGATCTAGAGAACAGGGGAATGTCTGGAGAAAACTAAAGCCAACTCTTGGAAGAGTCAGGGAATACTTAAGCTATCTAGACAAAAACAAATCCATGACTCCTTATGGGAGGACCCTAAAAACAGACTATAGGCTAGTCATACTCAACGTGGTCTTTGAAGAGTGACAGAGCAACTAATTCTAGAAACCATTTCCAGGTACATGAAAGGCATCAAAAGTAGTTAGCATGGATTCAACAATGGGTAATCAGCCATGCTTGACCAACTTGATATTCTTTGGTAAAATGACTATTCTGGTAGACAAGAGGAGAACAGTGGATATAATCTATAACCTTAACTTCAGGAAGGCCTTCAACTCTTGTCTTAAAACTCTCTAAATGGTCAAGCCCAAAGCATGGTAATCAGTGGCACAAAGTGTTAGCTGAGGGCTGGTAACTGGTGGTGTACCCAAGAGGTCAGCCTCTTTAACACCTTCCCTGATGGTCTGGATCATGCGACAGAGTGTACCTTCAGCACATTTGCTCGTGACACAAACTGAGAGGAGTGGCTGATGTGCCAAAGAGATGTGATGTCATCTGAAAGGACAGAAACGGGACTGGGCCATCAGGAACTTCACGAAGTTCAACAACAGGAATTGCAAAGTACTGCACTTAGGAAGGAATAATCCCATGCACCAGTACCTCCTGGCAGCTGCCTACCTGGAAAGCAGAAAGGGGCCTGGGAGTCATGTCCTGTTGAACCTGAGCTAGCTGTGTGCCTTGGAGGCAAGAAAGGCAGTCAGCATCCTGGGCTGTAGTAGGTGGACTGTTGACTGAGAGAGAGAATCTTCTGTACAACAGCACTGCTGAGGCCCCACCTGGAGTACTGCATTCAGTGGTACCTAGTGCCTGGACTAGAGACAATGGGCGTGAACTGAAACAGTAGGTACAGTTTGAGTATAAGAAAACATTTTTTCCACTTGTGCAGGTGTCTGAGCAGGGACATATGTTAATCACAGAGGTAGTGGAGTCTCCCTCACTGGGGATACCACTGGGGATACTCAAAAGCTGTCTAGATTTGTTCTGGGAAACCTACTGGATGTCCCTGCTTGAGCAGGAATGTTCAGCTAGCTGACCTGCAAAGGTTCCTTCCAACCTCAGCTATTCTGTGATGCTCAGTACTGCGCTTTGCTTCTAAGGCACTAGGAGCACAGTTCTGCATTGGGTCTACTTCTGTGAGCTATAGCACCCAGGCTTAAAGGTATCCTCATAAACTGAAGCAGGGAAAACGATGCTTATGCCACATTAGTTCCACACAGAGCTTCCTGATATCTGGCTGACACTTCCAGACATTTGTTCTTCATCCTAGAAAATACAATGGCAGTATGTATTGGGTCCCTGCTGTGGAAATCTGATACTTCTCCTTCCAGGTTGCTGTAGGCTCTGAAAAGAGTCAAACTGTCTATTCAGTGCAGAATCTTGCCTTCTAAACTACTAAATCTGCTGCTGTTATGTAGCATCAATTTTTGTGTTTGTGGCTTGCGTTTGTCTTTTAAATAATAATGTGTAATTTGCTAAAGATAATTGAACTACATGAAAGTGACTGGGTTCAGGACACATTTGACCTCTTGTAGGCTGAAAGTCATGTTGTAATCATTTTTATTGCCGTACACTTTGGTGTCATAAAGTGTTGTAATCCTATTGTTCCACATCATTAGAAGGTTGTACTAAAGATTCTGTAACAAGTATTTTTTAATCAGCCATAAAAATGACTCGCTTCTCATTCTTTTTAAAATCTACACAGCTGCACTTTTTCAGTGACCATGTAAAGATATGGGATCTATTAAATTTCAAAGCATGATTCAGCCTGGAGTAGGGTGTGAAGACAAGGGCCCACTTGGAAAGAAACCAAACAAATACTGTCTCTTCATCTTTCTCACTTTGATATAGAGGGATTGTTGACTTTGTCAAATTGCTTTTAATTACTTTGAAATGTTAGCATATGTAAATTAAATTCACTAGGTGTCAGGAATAGTTTGTTTGATGCTGAATTTTGTCAATAAATGCTGTCTCGGTGGTGCTTTCCAGGTATTTGATTTATTTATTAATTACAAACACTTCTACAAATTCAAAATTCAATATGGTACTGATTCTCTATTTCTGATCAGCTGGATATTATGTGCCTTATTGGTAGCAGAATTTTAATCTATACAGAGCATAAAGTTAGACTGTCGGGGGATGCTAGCAGTTGTGGAAAGTACTGGTGCTACATATGAACCTGCATTGAGACTTTTGGAAAGGCTCTCTCTTATTTCTCCTTACACTGAAGCTCACCAAATAAAAAAAAAGTTAATCTTTGGCTTTTAGAACTTCATGGTTCTACTGTGTATAATAATAACCTGCCACACCATCTGACACACAACGTTGTCAGAGGCTCTTTTTAGAAGAAACACTTTATTCTGTGGAAAATGGAAGATGCTTACAGTATTGGACACATTTATAACCTGCGGAGGAAAAGGAAAATCTTAACTACCAGGTTGTGAAGTGAGAGGTGATTATACGCCAGATGTGTTTTGAAGACACATTTATTTGGGTTAACTTTGTGCATCCCAGCACAGTAATTTACACTTGATAACGTCTTTTCACGTGGTTGCATTTCTGTTCTGATTTCAAACATCTGATCTTCAGCAACAATAATAGCACTGCAGAAAATAAATGTCCAGGTCCCCCTTTTAGCTCTTATGGAGTCTGTGATATGACAAGGGTGTCTGAAGTGTTTTCAAAGTGTCTAGATGTAATTGAAAACTATACTTACATCATTTAATCATTTTAATTTCAGCTTAAATTGTGTCTGTTGGGATAATACAGAGTAGAAAATGTTTGGTTACAACAATTGCTAAAAGGTACATCTATTAAGAGTTTCATTTTAGTATAATCCTCCTGGGAAATAGGTTCATCGTGAGTCATTAAAACGCGTAACACTGTCCACCTCCCCCTTCCAGCAGTGTGCTTTTTTGCTATAGGTATTTCTGGGAAACAAGAACATGTTACATATAGTCCACAAAGTTTTAGTCAGCTTGTACATGAAATGTCTTTTGATTCAGTTTTCAGAATTAAATGCTATCACTGCCAAAGCTAAAGACTGAAAGTTGTAAATTTCATCCTTTCTTTGGCTCATTCATTCTGTACCAGTAAGTTACTGCTCAATTGTCACTGGTGTGCAAAAATTGAATTTTTATTGGATTTGCTTATCACAGTAGATGTAATTTAAAATGAAATTTAACATTTGAAGACTAGACATTACCACAATGATTTTCCTGTCCTATTTGAAATCTCGTGTAGTTTTGTCCTGTCATCTGGTTGCTCACCATATGTTTGATTTCTCCATAAAATACTGAGGTGTATACGAGATCTGATTAGATAATATGAAAGTTAAAGCTCTTCAGGTATTTTTACTGTGGATTCTGTTTAACAGTGGCTTTTAATCTAATTCTTTAAACTCTTTCTACAGTTTTCATGGTAATAATAAGCTTAGGAATACAGTGCTTCCTGTTGGAAAGAATAAAGGGCAAATGGTAAAGAAATTAAATGATATTAATCCTGCTCAAATGAGTGATTAGGTTTAATTTGGAATACAGTTTAATTCTTGCTCCAAAATATCAAAGGAAAAGGCTGCACTTAATAGTACTGGGTGTAATTCTTTAGTGAGTATTTTAAGTGAGGCATTAAGCTTTTTACTTTATTTTACTGCTTGATCCGAAGAAAGGCAGTAGTAATGTAGTTTTTCTGTGATAAAGTTTCTAAGAGTAAAAGTAAAAATAAGTTTATTACTGCACTTGTGAAGTGGATATCAGTTTGCAAAGATCATGTGAAGATGCTTCTGATATTCTGGGGACCTTTTGTAAATGCGGTTACAGTCTGTAGAAAAAAATCTCTTCATCTTTTGATATGAAAAATAGCAAATGCTTGGAGTGTTTTGCTAGGTAGGAATACAGTTTGCACATGCAAGCAAATAATAGTACTTCCAATATGTTAGAAATATTTTTGTTTCTTACATCCTTTTTGCTGTTGTCTTAAAAATACAATTCACTTGGTCACCTATAGAAGTATCTAATTACTATAAATTTGTGTGGAGGTGCAGCCTGGATTTTGAGCTATCTATCAGTACAGGGAAGTCAGGGGACTGGAAGTGGGCTGTTTCTTTGGTGGGAGCCCCCTGCTGAAGGAAAACGAGCATGCTGATCAGAAGTATGTGAGAGGTCTAATGAGGTCTCTGAAAGGCAGCCTGCACCGTGCTGATCCAGTGTGCAACCAGAGCAGATTTATGTCTGTGTTGAACTTCCAGGAAGTTCTGAGAAATATTTTCATTGCAAAGGGAATAGGTATGTGGTAATATACTATGGGATCTGCTGAAATGAAAGCAACTTCTGTGCTGTTGTCTAGGAACTGGGTCTGTGTGGAGGCAGAGTCTGTGGAAATGCTTCCTTCTTTTTAAAATACCTGTCTTTCAGCAATGCTAATTCACTGAAATTTAATTAAGTCAAATAATATTACGTTCTTTTATTAATTCATAACCTGTGTGCTTGTTTTTCAGTAAACCTGATATGTCTCGATTGAGGTTGGCTGCAGGTAGCGCTATTGTGAAGCTGGCACAAGAACCTTGTTACCATGAAATCATCACCTTAGAGCAGTACCAGCTGTGTGCACTAGCCATAAACGTAAGGAAGTTGGGTGTCACGTGTGGGATATTGACAACTATATCTGTGTACATGTTGTTTGTTGCATATACTTCTGCTAATCGGTTTTATGCAAAACCATCAGGGTTGGCATACATCTGTTTTTTCCAGCTTCTAATCCTGAGAACTGATTTTGAGAGGGAATTAGGTATGTTGGACTGCAGTGACAACAGAGGTCTTCCTTTCTTGATACTTGGCAGAATGCATTTGGAACATGAGGGTCTGTAAAGGTTATTGGTATATTTTAAATTGCAGAAGAGTTAGGAGTGTTTTCACGTGAGGTATAGGGAATTGTCATCCTGAATTTCTGCCTTTGAGACTGAAGTAGCAGAAGGGAAATAACTTTCAAATTAAAGGTAAAGCTATAGAATTCCTCTCCATGTTTTTAAGCTTTGTAAGTTTTACAGTAATAGATTGACCTTTATATTTGTTTACCAAAATTTAGACTAAGCTCTTCCAGGACAAGTTCTACGTTTACTGATCCACGAGGCACCTAATGGATGATGTATACTTAATAATAACTTCTTTAGATCTTGAGGTTTTCTGCAGTTTTCATTTTTGTTTCAGGCTGAAGAGTTCAGATCCTCAGGTGCAGACTGACTGCAATGATTTCAGTGTTTTCTACACTTCTAGATTATGTTATCTATGTGGGAGATAATACGATCTATGTATATGTTTGTCAAATATTTGCAGGTATATATGTGCACGTGATTATGTTAAGTGCTAAAGTTAATTTACTGTTGGTGGACGTGAGCTCTTTGGACGATGTGTAGTCCTTTTTGTCACTGTCAAGTCTAGCCAAAGATTAGGACACGCAGGTGACACTGAGGCCAACTCTGGCATTCCATAACTTAACTTACAGCAAATTTACTTCAAGTGGACAGATCAGGAAGCAGATAAAACAAAAGGAAAAAGGTTAATTTTAAAAATTTATTATGGCCTCATGTGTTTTACTGCATTTCTGTGCATGATCTATAATTTATTTTTCTTTTTCCCTGAGAAAATGCCACATTCTCTAACATGGAATTACTTGAGAGTAGAATACATAGTTAAATGCTGTTGCCCCTTTCTTTAAAAGCAGAAATTTCATGATGATTAGTTTTAGTCCTTTTAAAATAAGTAATGTATGTATTTTCCAAGCCTGTAATCTCACCGGCAGCATCATTGTTTTACAGAACGAGCTGATACGTCAGCAAAGCTTCATGTTGAAAGAGAGTAGAAAATAGTGTTGAGTACTTTAGTATTCAAAAGATTTTCAGATCAGATTTAAGATTTTAAGTTTAAATATTGAAAATGCAGTTCTAACTGTATTTAGAACAAAACTTTTTTTTTTTTTAATGTAAGTTGCATTAAAAAATAAAAATCAAAAAACCACTAACGAAAAAAAGGAAAGGAAAAAAACTAGCAAAGAAACATGCTTGGATTCTTTCATAATCTCAGTTTGAGGGCATCTTAATTGTTTAAGCAAGCCTGTTAGTTTTCACAAATCAGAGGTATTTCTTAAAGAGGGGTACATGCAGCTTGCAAGATGCTTTCAGGAAAAAAAAGAGAATTGGAATTAAATTCAGAGAGCAAGTAGATAAAATTGTAGTGGTAATGGTATGCAGGGAAAAAAAGAAGGCAGCACTTGGCTGAGTTTGGTCCCTGTTCCTCTGAATGAACTAGTGTAATGAGCTGAATTTATGGTTATTCTTGATATTAGGAGATAAAGGAATAAAAATCATTCCAATTTTTATCTCACAGTGACATCTATCACAATGAACCATACCTTCCCTTAACTCTAAATTAAGGAGGATTTCCTTTTCTGTCATTCCAACTACGCCAAAGTCTGTTTGAAAGGTTTCTAAAGAGTTTGGACGTATGTAATATTGAAGTGCAGGGGATGACAGCTCCATCTTCTCAGCCTTCTGCTCAGGGGTGGACTTGCTATGAAGGGAGGCCATGTCCAGATGCAGTAGACCTTGAGTATATCTTATAGGTGGAGTTTGCAGTCTGGGTTGCTGCAGCTTCAGTCAACTGGCATTTCAGGATTTCAGAATGAGTCTGCAGAGGAAGGCTATGGCATCAAGTCCAATGGGAAAACAGGGCTTGAGGAATTTCTTCTGGATTTAATTTTTGTTTAGGGGGCAGTGGAGACTTTTTTTTTTAAATCTTATTATTTTTTTTAACCTCAGCAGATTGGGTGTTACCAGTGACTAGGTTTTGTCTTTATTCTTCCTGTTGGCTGATACCTGGAAACCCTCTAAATGTTTTCTGATTTCAGAGCTGTCGTTCCTGTTGATGTTTTTTCTTCATATTTAGATATAACAAATCTTTTTCCTCTCTATCTTTTTTTACTGGGATAAATAAGTTTACAGTACGTTTTCCTGTGCATTTTTCACACCTGCATCTGTTAGCCTTTCTTGGCCTTAAATGGTGTCCTGAAGTTTGTAGACTCTTTTTATAAAGGGAATGTTAAAGTTAGTATCTCCTCTGGGAATACATTGTTTAATAAATTGTAAGAGTATACTTGCTCCCCTTCCTATTATTTTACTTTGTGTTCATTGACAACTGTTGGTCTCAAATTATTCCCTTCTGTGGTCAGTCATGGTTCATAGGTTTCTACATTATGATGGAAATGTTTGGTAATTTCTTAAGCATGTGACCTTTAATTCTGTTAAATATTACTCTGTTTCCAATGCTAAAGGCTTGATGAAAATTTGTGAAATTGCGGTATTGAAATCAATACGATGGTTACTGGTGGTTAAAGTGTTTCAGTGCAGACCTTTACGTTTGGCCCCGCAGACTGAGTGGTCTTATTATAAGCAATCTCTGTGCCTCTGTACTATGCCAAGTCAGGCCTTGGATCCCTAGTGTGGCATCTTTCTCCACAGTCTGAGACATAACTTTCTTCCTCACCCTCAGAGAAACTTCAGCTGATTAATTCGATTGAATCATTTTGAATTGGCATTAGAAAAAAAAGAACAACAAACCCAAGCATTTCTATAGTTCCTCCATTTCTGTGGTGGCAGGATGTGAAGCTGTGACATTAACCCAGCCTTCTGTGTTTTAATTCGCACTCTATATTAATTTTAGAGAGGTTCACTGTTTGGTTTTGTTTTGTTTTTAATAGGATGAATGTTACCAAGTGAGGCAAATATTTGCTCAGAAACTTCACAAAGGGCTTTCTAGACTACGGCTGCCACTTGAATATATGGCTATTTGTGCACTGTGTGCAAAAGATCCCGTGAAGGAGAGAAGAGCTCATGCTAGGCAGTGCCTTGTGAAGAACATAAATGTCAGAAGGGAGTATCTGAAGCAACATGCAGCAGTTAGTGGTAAGAGAATAGAAATCACTTTTTGGTACAAGTGCTGGAATTCATAGGTTAATGTTAATACGCTGTGAAAATATTGTTTCCTGTTTTAATACATAGAATGGCTGTAAATTTTTGGTAAGTTTTAATTACAGGTCTCTATTGAAAACTGAAAACAGAGTCCAGGTTTTCTTTTGCATTTCAACAGGCTTGACTGAGATCTTCCAATTTCTTTAAAAGTTTTGTTAATGCTTATGCCAAAGTATACTAGAAGTGAAGCAGATTTTCAAAGACAGATGTGTACTGTTTGAACGTAACGGTTAATTGTTTTAATTGATGTAGCAATAATTAATTTTGCTGAAGTAATTAACAATATGCAAACACAGTGAAGTTTTAAATGCTGCAGTAAATTACCTCTTTGAGCTGCTGTACCAAGCAGCTTCTTATCTTGTCTTATGCTGGCAAAGGGCTGTATCTGTAGGTGCTTGGGATGAGTTCATCTAAGTCCTTTCTTCCCAGTAACAGCAGTCTGATGGTTGCAATGCTTTTTAAGTTATTATGGACTAACATTAGCTATTTTTCTCTTAAAATCATTCTTGGTCCCTTTTGACTGCACAGTGACCATACTGCATGTGCGTGTTTGGCTACACCAGTATACAGATGTATGATAACATCGACCTTTCTGAAGAGCTCATGACATTTTGAGGAAGTGCCTTTGAAAGTTTTATTTCTTTAGAGGATTACTGATTGTTCTTGGCTCTGACATTTGTGAAATGATGTGGATTTTTTTTTTTGTCTTGGAGTACAGCTGTTTTGTGAATCTGTTCTCATGGATGCTGTCAGATAACAGGTTTCATTCTGCATTTATGAATCGCAGATTTTTATTAGCCATGTCAGTCTGTGTGATTCAGTCCCGTTAGATCAGAGAATAAGTCTGCAGAGAAATCCTTTTGTGTGTTGTTAATTACACTTGGGGGGGAAGCCAGTACATTTTTCTCTCTCTTCAATAACAGGTAGGAAAGAAAATTCCATTCAGCCTTTAAGTCATCCTCAGATTATTCCTCTTAAAAGCTGAAAAACCATTTCAGTTTTGGAGGAGGAAAGTATAATTCTTATCTAATTAAACATAATTGCTGATTTCCTAGTTGAACGAAGATAGATATTGCAGAGTTACTGTGGAAGATTCTTCAGAAGCAGTGAAGTGAAGAGTTGGTGCATGAGAGCTCATGAATTCAGTAGGACCTCGAAGTGTGCCTGGCACTTTGTTGTTTTTTTTTCCTGAAAAACTCACCTTGAGTCATTGCACTGAATGGGTCTTCTACTGTAATCTGTAAGAACTTCTAATGAG
Source organism: Callipepla californica brunnescens (assembly GCA_023055505.1). Classification (NCBI taxonomy): domain Eukaryota; kingdom Metazoa; phylum Chordata; class Aves; order Galliformes; family Odontophoridae; genus Callipepla; species Callipepla californica. The sequence goes on along the minus strand of JALIRH010000001.1, from coordinate 103,429,070 downwards.
CTATAGCGTGCAGGATTTTTTGGGGGGGTTACAATGCTAATTTTGTGATCCTCATATTTACCAGTCTGAGATTTTAACAAACAAAAAGTCTTCAACTGTGTATTTCTCATTAAATTATTACTGCAGTGTATTATAGATGGAGCCCACTTCAGATAAGATCATACTGCTTAGGTGTTTATGTCTCACACTTCTTAATGGCCATGCAGTAACTCTTGCTAGTAATGACCCTAGTATGTTCTACAAAAAGCTAAAGATGAGAATCTGCTTCTTTTGTTAATGCAGTTAGTTTTGTGGATCTACAAACTGGTGATTCTGGGAAATTTGGGAGGGTATTTCAGCATTTGTTAAAAAGATGGTAAATTTCTATATGCCTTGCCTAAGAGAAATGTACAAAGGACAGGTAGCAGACAGAAAACTGATGCTGTGCTCCATGCTGGAAGGCTGGTAGCTGCACTGAGGTCTGTATGTTCTCTAAATGGTGCTCACAGTGGAGGTTGCTTAAGAAGATATTCATTTTACTGTGTACCTTCATGTTACCGGTGCTCTCTGTGTGGAGACTTATCTTGCATCGGAATCTTTGCTTTCTACTTCTGGATTTGTACTTTGAAGTCAGGAAGTAGAAAAGTCACAAGAGTAAAGCTTGATTTATAAAAAATAATATTAATAATAAAAAAAACTTTCTTAACTGCTCATGGATGCATTATGTGGATCTGGGGGACATTCTTGTTTCAAGTACTTACAGTTTATGTCCATGAAGCCATCCTGCCTTTCAGAAAGTCTTTGTCTTCTCGTATTAGAAATGAAAGAAGATTGTGTTAGTGCTATTTTTGTAATGATAAGGGTTACATATCCTATGTTTCAATGTATCCTTTTTATGTTTTAATTGAATCTGTTTCAGTTTGCATTGCAGACTCAGTTGAAACGATTGCTGTAGTTACGTTATGAGGTGTTCAAGTCAAGAAGCTACTGGAACTGTGTTTCTGGGTGCTTAATGAGCCTTCTATTTAAGTTCAAAATTAAATCAACTTTGTATTTCCAGGGACATGTCTATGGCAAACCATTTTTGCTAGTGTTCTGAAATCGTAATTGATTTTTCTTCCTGTCACCTCTTGATTTTTTTTTATTTAGCTGATGACTTAACTGGAGAACTGTGCTTGAAGAAGTGGAGGATGTTTTGAAAGTCAATATTTGGATGTCACTTTGAACACATTAAAGTCTGCTTTTTATTATCTGTTTTATTTTGACGTGCACAGTTTTTAAGCACATTCGTGAATACGATTAATGGAGGTTTAAAGAAAAAAAGCAGTGTTTTAATATGTTTTTAACTAGCTTTCAAATAGGATTATACACAATTTTATAGTATATAATGTTTATATAAAGTCTGGACTTCTTATTCACGATAGTTTAAAGCTTACTGAAGGAAGATTTTTGAGATCATAGAATCACAGAATTGTAGGGTTTGGAAGGCACCTCCAGAGATGATGGAGTCCAACCCCCTGCCAAAGCAGCTCCCTAGCCCAGGTTGCACAGGTAGGTGTCCAGGCGGGTCTGGAACATCTCCAGAGAAGGAGACTCCACCACCTCTCTGTGCAGCCTGTGCCAGTGCTCCGTCACTGCACTGGGAAGATATGGTCATGTCTTTCATGACATTCTACTTGCTCAGAAATGTGATTAGATATTTTCAAAAGTAGAGCCAGGAATTTTCCCCTTTCCTTCATATGTTTGTTCAAACATGTATTCATAGACATGTTTATACTGTGTACCTGGGTGTGCCACAAGCACTGAGATGCTTTTACCATAGCAGTACACATGATACTAGCATGCCTTGCCCATCGTCTTGCCTGTTGCACAGGACACAGCTTTAATAGCTTAGATGTGCTCTGTATCCTTCAGTTGTTCAGACATAAGGTTGGAGAAGACATGTATGTCCTTCTGTCGTCATTACCCTTTTTCATTCTGTGTATCAAACTTTTGAAGTGCTGAAACTCTGCACAGTTAGCTCAGGAATTTTTTTACCTTACAGGATGTGTACTTTGTGACTGTCAGAGGATCTTTGGTAGTAGTCTGTCTTTTTTTTTCCTTGTATTTTTATTTATCTGACTGTTGTTATGTGGAAGACCTCTGTAGTCCTTGCTTAGCATTGGCTGTAAGTCATGCAAGATAGTAGAAAAAGTTCTGAATGCTTTGAATGTCATAGTTCAGTTGAGCTTCTCTGCTCAAGTGGGAAATCTTTCAGACTTGAGTGCACCACTTCATTGTGATACCTTTCAGCTTTACCTCCCAACCCTTCGCCGAGAGATGAGATGGGCTGGAGGTTTGAGAACATTGTGGCAATCAGACTGTAAGGTCTCATTTTCACTTTTTTTTTTCAAGTGCTTTTTTTCTACTCTCTTGACATCGAGTTTCTACTGCAGTATGTAAGAAGGAGTAGTAGCTGGTCTCAGATACTGCAGTTAATGTGGATTTTGTGATTCATCATCATCTGCTTTTTAGAGTCTTTCAGAGTAATGGTTTTGAAGCAAGGAAAGGACTCGGGGGTGGAGGGAACTGTAGCTGATTTTCGAGGAAGCTGGGAAATACCCAGCCCAGGTTAAAATCTCTATTCTTGTACATATGAAACATCTACGCATCAGCAGTGAGATGGATATTAACAAAAACATCATAAGGAAATGATGGATGCATGTGGCATGTACTTAGCTTTATATTAGTGTTTGCTGACTTCAAATTTTGCTCTTTCCTTTGCAGTAGAAATATTCTAGGAAAATGTGCTTCTTGAAATGCAGAATTTTAATGCACCTTTCTTTTGCTTTTCAGAGAAACTTTTGTCGCTTCTACCGGAGTATGTTGTCCCTTACACAATACATCTTCTAGCTCATGACCCAGATTATGTCAAAGTCCAGGACATCGAGCAGCTAAAGGACATTAAAGAGTAAGATTGTCTTTAATACTGTTATTTCTGAGGGTTATAATTTTATTTAATAATAAATTTCTCTGAGGATAATAATTTTATTTTAAGTGAAATTTTAATTGAATGAGGTATGCTGATACATGTACATGTAACAGTGGCAATTATTACTGTGAAACGCTGTGGAAAAATAGTGCATGTGCCTGTTTGGTGCTCTTTGATGTCTTACAGAAGAACCTGCACTTTATGCTCATCCTGACCTTCATTTCCTCCTTCTAGTGAATTGGGTTTCCTGGAGTTAATTAAACTACTTAGATTTCTAATACTAGTAAAACTTGAGCAAACCACTTTCTGAGTGTGACTTTCTGACAGTAGTGTTTTTATTCATGCGTTTATTCATGAGGAGTACTGCCTTTCTCCTTAGGTGTTTGTGGTTCATACTGGAAATATTGATGGCTAAAAACGAGAACAACAGTCATGCATTTATCAGAAAAATGGTAGAAAATATTAAGCAGACTAAAGATGCTCAAGGACCAGATGATGCAAAAATGAATGAAGTAGGTGACACTTTTTGATTGGGAAATGTGTTTAATTTTGATGTGGTTCTGGAAATGAATTACTTTTGTTTATGCATCGACGTGAAAATATCTTTTGATATAGTTGTACAGAGGACATATGTTGTTTAATGTAGTGATGATATTATTGCGGTTTAGATGTCAGATGTACTGTAACAGATGTCCTGTGTTTCGGTGGAATGGAATAGTTTGGCATCATTCTGTTTCAGTCTCAGTAGCATTACTAAATGCTACCTTTAGATGTACGTAAGCTAAAAGTTTTACTCTTTTAAATCATCCCATTATGTAAAAGAGTAAAATACATTCATGAGATGTCTCCGGTTTCAATTATATAGTGAATGGAACAGTCTCTCATCTTGTTCTTGAAGTTTTTGGAAGCTACTGTGCTTAAAAATCAACATTTTGAAGCTTAGAATTTGTCCTATCAAACAGTGTTACCGTGCTCTCTGTATCTGTTGTGGTTCCATGGAAGTAAATAGAAGGCATTACTTTAGGAGCAACCCATGTGCGTCAGTTTGTCACTGGTTTATTTTTCCCAAAGGTATTTGGTGTGACTTTGTCTTTGAAACCATGACGTATGTTAAAGTGTAGAAAGATGATGGAAGATGATGTCTTTCTTTAACTGCTGGCTGTACAGTGCTTTTCTGCTCCTGTGTTTGGCAGCGTGCTGTTTGATATGGATGCTGCTGTTAAATATTCTTTTCAACTCCGACCTCCTGTAATCCTCCGCTCCAAAGAATGTTTTCGTCAGACTTCGTAATGACCTTCTGGCTTTTCATTTTTACTTTCTGTTATTTATTACTTACAGAAACTCTACACAGTCTGTGATGTAGCAATGAATATCATTATGTCGAAGAGCACAACATACAGTTTGGAATCCCCTAAAGATCCCGTACTTCCAGCGCGATATTTTACTCAGCCTGACAAGGTAGACCTTGGAGTTTAATTTTTCTTGAAATAAGTCTGTTTCAATCTTCAGTAGTTGTAATGCAAGAGTTATGTAGGTCTTGTAGGTTTCTCCACGTTATAATTAGTTGTACATACGTGTTTGTTTTTGTATTTGTGTATTTGTTTTTTTTTCTTTTTTTAGATGTTACAGTTCAGACTTAAAATTTCAGAACTATAAATGGTGTAAAGAAAACCTCTTCTAGTACCACTTCCCAAATGTGTATGACTTGCTCACTGATTTTTTTTTTCTGTTTTTATTCCTTCTTTATAGAATTTTAGTAACACCAAAAATTATCTTCCTCCAGAAATGAAGTCATTTTTCACTCCCGGAAAGGTGCGTGTTCGTTTATTTACTTATTCTTAAGAAAATTCATCTCTCTACTTTAAATAAATAACAAAAAACCCTGCACTTAATTAAAAAAATTACTGTTTAGTAAAGGAAAAGACAGATTGTGGTTTTCGTCTGGATTAACGTGTTCCAGATTGCAGGAAAGCATTTATCTGCTGCATTGCTAAAGAATAAAAAGTGCAGCATCTTTATTCCCCTTAACTTTGCCAACGGAGCATTAGCTGTGAGCCAGCTGCTTTCTGGTACAGGTAGAATGTAAGTTAGGAAAAAAGGCATTTTATATTGTTTTTATTTTTGATGATGGAAGCCATTGTTTGCTGTCTAAATATATAAGCACTGCATTGAGTGTTTTTGAACTCCATGAATTAGAGGTTCACCTTTTACTGGAGATGCAGGAGTTCTAAAACTGGAAGTGTTATCTCTAGATTTCAGTTAGACAGTTTTAAGTTCTGTCATCCAGTGTTTGACAGAATTCTTAACTTGTGTCCCAAACTTGTTAGTAATTTTGTTATGACAACGTTAAAAGACAGGTAACATGATTTATGCCACTGTGAAAAGTCAAGGAGCGGTTGGGATTGGAAGGTCAGCTGGTCCCAGAGCCCCAGTTCTCTCAGCCTCGTCTCAACTGAGAAATGCTCGTCTCTTCTGGATTTGGTTCTTCAAGGTTAATTATTTTTTGGAGAGGATAACAGTTTTTTCATGCTCAGTGCAGAGCAAAGTATGAAATTAAGCCTGGCTATAAAAATTAGCATCCATGGTGCATATCTGTGAAAAAGGAACACTCAAGGCTGCTATGATGTGCATGTTACACTATGGCTTCCTTTTTTAGGCTATCACCAGCTAGAATCTCTTACTGAATTAGAGAGTGTATCATTCTAGATGTTGTGAAATCTGGGCAGTGGTCTTTAACTGTTCACCATTTTTGTAGGCAGGTGTTTGGCACAGAAGTCTATTCTCTTCAGGAGTAACAAAACCCTTTCGGCTTTCTCAAAAGTTACTGTGAGCTGGAGGTACTTGGCGTATCTGAAAGATAATCCGCTTAGGTAACCTGAAGCTCACCATTTTCTGGAAATATTGGCTCCTATTACAAGCCAAACTAGTTCCAAATCTGTGCATGAATCATTGGAGTCTTCTCTGAAATATCTGCTTTTGAGGCCCCCGTTAATTTCCAGTTGAAGTCAATGTGGTTTGCCATTGCAGCTAAGCCAGTTTAATGGCTTCTTTGCTGCAAGTGCTGTCCTGGTGCTACTTTAGTTTTGCCAGTTGGGATGCTTATCTGATTCAAATGGTGAGCTGCTTCAGGCAGTTACATCAGCAGGAAGGGACCTTTAGAAGTGCTGAAGCGGCTTACTGCAGGCTCAGGTGACCGCACACTTTTACCAGTGAGAAGAGGGCAGAGTTATAGTGTTGAGAAAGCAATATTGTTTTTGGTGGCAGCCAGCAATGTGATTGCAACCCTATCAGCTTTCTGCTCCTATCATAACTTCGTATTCTAATGTTTATTATTTTGTGTTGTAATCAAGATTCTGATTGAAGAAAGTGAAATGTGTGTATATTTTACGTATAGTACGTGTTAATAATATCTAAATGCTTAGTTTAAAATAAAGAAAATGTATTTTTGGTTTCAGCCCAAAGCAGCCAATGTTCTTGGAGCAGTTAACAAGCCTCTTTCATCAGCAGGCAAGCAGTCTCAATCCAAATCTTCACGAATGGAAACTGTAAGCAATGCCAGCAGCAGCTCAAATCCAAGCTCTCCAGGAAGGATCAAAGGGAGGTTGGTAGACAACAAAGGAGCTTTGATATTTCAAGTATTTGTAATGGAAACTTTGAATATTTCTATTACACTTTTTAAGTGAGAAACAGAATTATATCATTTTGAAGTGAAGTTATAATGGCACATTGCATAATGGGAACCACAGATGGAGCTTTCCAACAACAGAAATGAGTTTTCTCTAAAAAAAAAAAAAAACAAAAAACAACAGCAAATAAATGAGGGAAATGAAGGAAGAAAAGAAGGTGTTCAAGAGCAATCACTTGAAAGAGATCAGATCACATCTACAGGTTTGCTGAGGAAGGGAGAAAGAGGTTCTTAGACATTTATATGTAGAGCTGCAGATCCTAGGAACTCTGTAGCCTGCTGTAATGTTAACATCTCATAGACAAAACCAGTAAGCCAGTGTGGTGATGGAGCATAACTTCCTCCTCCATCAGTTTGTGCTGGACTTAGCAGATAAATGTTTCTGGGATTTAGATTCTATGATAAAGGGAAGGAGATACTGAAATATTAGAGAATTTGTTGTCTAGTTAGCTAGCTATCCGTAAAATGTATACGTTGTTTATATTGATTTTCCAGGTTACAGTGTCGGTATCTGTTGTTTAACCGAAGGTCACAACATTAATTTGTTTCACAGAGAAATTGAGATTGCATGGTCCCCACTATTAATCTTATCTCACACTCATCAAGACTGAGAGAAAGTTGTGTTGTGAACTAAGGCTTCTCAGTTGATTCTTCTGTGAATATATACTATTAATTTGAAAATAGGGCCATGCTGTGCAACAAATACTTTACCACTCAACAGAAATTACACAGATTTGTAAGAAATAAGTCATACAAGTTCATACGCAGAAATATATTATTGGCTAAAGGCAGACTAGAATCCATCTTCATATCCAGTGAAGTGAATCTGAGAGTATACCCAGTCTATTTAAAAAACATACAGTAAAAATGCTGCACCTGCAGCCTAACCTATTCTGTCATCTTCATGGTCTGTCCAGCTCACTTAAGTAAAATCAATTAGCATTTCAAGTGGCAATACCAAAGAAGGGAAGTCCACTAGAGGCAATGGTAATGATTCATTATGCATGGTATTTCCCATTCACTATGACTGAACGTATTCATGCAAGCTGGCGTCCATTAAGGTGACATATAAGAACTGTCAGAACTTACTGCAGATTTTCTACTTGTAGAAGAAAGTCTTCCTCAGTCTAGGCAGTGCCCAGGACAGGGAGTTGGTGTAGCTATGCTATATGCCTCATGTCTTTTTAATGCATACAGTATTTATTTACTGTTAAACTCTGCACTGTTATTTAAAAAACAAAATTAAAGTAGCTTTTTCCAGCTTCAGGGCAGATAAAAAGAAATTACTCTTGCAGTTTGGCTTTTGTATATTATCTTCTACTGTGGGTCTCAGTGTTTTACAAATCACTGCCCACTTTTACATGTGTAGAAACTGAAATAAAAATGGAATTGCTTTTACATATATGCTGCTATGAATAACTAAGGAAAGCTGAGGGATGAACCATCTCTGAAATCTAAATCTGCTGTTCCACAGCACAGACGTCACCGTAGTTTGGAGCTTCAGTTGGTCTGTGGGGATCTTCGGTATGTGAAGGGTGTGCAGATGTCAACGTGCACAGATCTCTTGTATCTCAGTGAGGCTGTTCTGTTTCAAAAGATCAGCTGTGTTTTGAGGTTTTTAACGGGGATGATGGTATTGGCTTGTGACTGAGCCCTCGTCCTGACACTAAGATCGTCATGTTCATGGTAATAGCCCAAGTGAAGGGCTCTTCTGTTCATGGTTTAGGAACAGATTTCCTCTGAGGGTTGTTCTTAGTGTATATAGTAAATGATATTAAATTACCCTATTATTATAATGAGAAGAACAAATGTTTATTGATTCTAGGCTTGATAGTACTGAAATGGACCACAGTGAAAATGAAGACTTCACACTGAGTTCACCATTACCAGGGAAGAAAACTGACAAAAGGGACGACTCTGATCTTGTAAGGGTGAGCTGCTTGGTTGCATTACGTGTTTCATTTTCAGTCACCAAGACTTTAGAGTAACAAGGACTGCGCTGATACTTAATGTCATTCTAACATGAATCTGAGGTTATGTTTTCAGCTGCTGGAAGATGAAAAATGGAATGAAAAGAAATGTTCAGTTTGGCTGATTGCGTTTCCTTTGTTATGATCTGCAGGATTTTGAAAGGAGTAGGTTGCTCTAGAGCTGCGTTGGTGACAATTAGTCCACAGTTTGTCTGGTGTTTGGAATTCTTTCACCAAGTACTTGAAACGTTGGTCAAGTTGATAGCCTGGTTGGACTTCTGTTTCCCAGTACAGGGCAGCTTTTTGTATGTGCCTGATGGTTAGGGAACACAGGACTTTGTACGAATGAATTGGGCTAACTTCAGAATGTTCAACTCCACGGGAATTGTGGGGGAGCACATTAACCTGTCTGAGATTTCAGACTGCCCTTTGAGGTTGTAAAAATTCTTTCTGTAAGTGGTTGATTTGCTCGTAGCTAGCAGAGTGGTGATACATCAATTACAGTGCTGATGTGTTATAATTCTTACCTTTTTTGGTGCTGTGCCGTTACTGATGTGAGGGCATGTTCTTCTTTTCCAGACAACCGCACTGTTTTTCAGAAGCTATAGGGAGCAGCTGGTCTCGGGCTATCTTGAATAGCAAGAGGGCATCCTGATTTGACACTGGATTTAGAAATTCAGGGAAGACTTAACTGAATAGCCATATGGATTCTGTTCTCTTGCATGTAATTTGTACAGCAGTGAGAGCAGGAAAAATCAGGAAAAACGGATGGTTCTGAATGATAGATATCACAAGCAGAAGCTGCAGCACGACTGTATGTCTGTGCATGCTGTGATCTCCGGAAGGCTTTAGGGCAGAGTCACTGATAGTTCTAGACCAGCACAGCCTCACAGGATTTGAAATAGTCTTAATGCTCAACAAGCACATTGCCAAACAGTTCTGAGAGAACAGCGGGTGAATGGTGTCGTTACTATGCTGATCTACAGGGTCAGCATAATTCTTAAGTTTTGCTTTCCTTTCAAGTTTTTCAAACCACTGTTGCCATATGTACGCATGCATTCTTTATTCTAAAAAGTCGAAGTGGCATAATGTGAATTAATACATTTATACTTACGTAGAACTTCATTCATTTTAATTACAAAACTATTTCAGCAGCTTAATTCAGGTAAGGGAAAGCAAGGTAATAGCTGGTGTTTCTTCTAATGGATAAAGAACTTCTTAAACGGCTTGGCTTGGTGTGTGGCATCAGCTCTAAGTGTGCAGGGCGTGACATGCAGCAGTTGAGGGGCTGCAGGTTGAATCGGGAACTGAGAAAAGTCGATGCAGTTCAATATTTCAGGTACTTCCAAGGGCATTTATATCTCATTTTGAATATATAACAGAACTGCTTAAGGTAATAGATACTAAGTTTATTTTTGTTTCTTTGGAGCTAGGGAGCAGACCGCAACAAGCAGTGGAGTAATGAACTGGCTTAAGCTGTCTTCATTGTTCAGATACATTTATTTTCTTCTAGTAAAATACCTTGTCCTTCCATTTCTGTTGCTTTTGCTCATCTCTCTGGTGGCTGTTCTCGCTGTTCGTTACCAAGGTGTGACTGAAGTGGACAGGGACGTTTGAGTGCTGTCTTCTTTCTAATGGCACAAGGGTGATGCGAGGGGAAATAACGTTTGGTTTTAAGTGGCATAATCATCACTGTGTAGACTAAGCTCCAATGGGGCAGACACCCATAAGTGAGTGTTTGCGTGTGCTGCAATGCAGTAATTTGGGTTTGAAGTGAACACCACTTTGAAACTGTGGAATACAGTAAATATTTGGACACCTGTACCACAGTTTTTGTTGTGAAAGCTTACAATTCAGAAAGGGTTCTGCCTTTCTTTTCATGACTTGTTTTGCTGAGCAGAGCAAATGTTGAGTCTCAGTACAGCTGTGGTAGCAGTGCTTGGGCAGCTACTGCTAATTCCTGTCCTTTCTTCTCTGAATACGTCTCCATGTTGCCGCCATCTCCTGCATCTCGTGCCTCGCTGTTGCCAGCGTGGAATCCAGGCATGAGCACCCTGCAACTCGCAGTGCAGTTTAAGCCTCAAATGGATCACTCCCATCCTGTCTTTATATTTTCCTATTGGCAAAAGTGCAGTCGTGAATGTTCAAGCCAATTGTGTTTGCCACAGATGAGGATGCAAATGAGGAAGACCATATACACTTCTGTGATTTAATTGCTTATGTTTAAAATCTTCCTTTGTGACAATTATTGTGTGTGTGTATATATCTGTATTTGTGCAAAGGTTTAGAAATGGACATAGTGAAGACTCGGTATAATTTCGTGTATTTCAACTCTCTGTCTCGTTGGGTTAGAGTTCTACAGCTCTTGTGCATGTGACGGTTTAATACAGCGATTCAGTTTTTTAATGTAAAGATGCAATCTTACCTTTTCAGTCAGAGATCGAGAAGCCCAGAGGAAGGAAGAAACCAGCTATCACAGACTCGGAAGAGAAACTAAGCATAGATGACCTAAATAAACTGGGACAAGAGCAGAAGCTCAGAGGCAGTCAGCGGGGAAGGAAGAGACCTGCAGTTGTTTCAGAGTCTGATGAGACGCAATGGCAAGAGGAGAAAAGGCTAAAAGAAGACGTCATAGAGAGTGAGGACGAACAGAACAGCCCACCAAAGAAAGGGAGAAGAGGACGCCCTCCCAAACCAAATAATGGGGGAACACCAAAGGAAGAACCCGCAGCAAAGTCAGCAAAAAGGAGCAAAAAAAAACAAACGGCAGCAGCAGCAGTAGAGGAGGAGGAAGAGGAGGAAGAAAGGCAAACTGAAAACATGGAACAGAAGCCAAAAGGCAGGCAAAACAGGTCGACAAAAAGAGCGCAGCAGAGGTAAGTCTGTCTTCTTGTAAGCTGCATCTTTCTCCTTTTGTTCGACATCAGTTATAATTTGATGCTTTGCAATTTGGGTCTTCCTCAAAACAGAGCAGAGCCATCTGAATCTAGTACAGTTGAATCAGCACAGTCTGCGCCACAGAACAGACGAGGAAGGTCATCAAAAACACCACCATCACAGCAAAAAAAAGTGTAAGTGGTGAATATTTTCTGAATTTGTGTTTAGTGAGAATTAAAAATATTCCTCTGTGCCCCCAAGCAATCATTTGCTGAAAATATCTCAGAGTACTTTAACTTTCAGTTATGCAAATAAATTGCTGTTGTTCTTTCTAAAATGTTTTCCCCAGCTGCTTCTCCTAGAGCATCTCAAACGGGAGCAGAGAGGCTGCGAGTACATGCAGTGTGCTCAGGCAGCATGTACGTAGTGCTGCTCCTCTAGGAGAAAGGTCAATACAGCAGGAGAGAGCCTTGAGGACAGGGCTCTGTAAAGTCTGCGAGGAACAAAAGGTGTTACAGTTTGGTTTAGATAGGGAGGAAGAATCAAATTGTTACTATCGTGAAACAGTTAATTCTTAACAGTTAATTCTTAAGTTAATTTTCACTGACTTTCTAATTTATTTGTGACCTTGTTATTGTAAGATAACGCATCACCCACCTGAATCATTTTCAAATGAATAAAATGTGCTGTGGTTTATGGAGAATGGTTGTGCTTGAAAATTCTAAGGTGTGTTGAGCTACAAAATAAACTCAGTGACTAGTTTCATCTTCTGGTGCCTGCTGTAAGAACTACTGCTATCTCTGCCCTCTCTTTACACACAGATGAAATATCTGTAAAGCAGAGGTGAACAAGTGGACAGGAAAATACAAACTGGAATGTGGAACAGATTTGGAACATACCTTTCCAGAAACTGGCAGTAAATTCCTTAGGGTGCGATTTACACACATCTTCATTCTGGCTTGGTTTATCATTGTTGCCAGCACTCTCTTTCTAGCTTCTGGGCTTCTGTCGATCCTCCTCTGGCAGGATCCAGATTTGCCTGTCCTGGTCAGCCTGCTTTTTCTATACTTGAAATCCTTGCCTGAGCAAGTTTGTATCTTCCACTGAAATTCCACTTTCACGCCTAATCTCATGATCTGGCACTCTGCACTCACAGTATCACATCTTTTCCAGTACTATTTTCCTGCCTCTTTTCACCCGTATGTGAGAAGATGGAATAATTCTGCTTCCTTTCTGGTTGTGTTGCTTCTGTCAGTCTCAGAAGCCCTCACTTAAGCTATTGAATTTTCAGAGGTTGCCGTGTTGTTTGGTTGGTGCTGAAGCTCCCACTGTACTTTTATTATGTGTAATTCGGTGGTTTTGCTCTGAGCTGTGGTTCTCGTGATTGAAAATTCCTTTCGTGTATGGTTTGAAGCTGTTGGGGGACGGTTGTTTTGGACCTTATCACCCCAATGAGGACTGAAGTGTATGGTGGAAGGGAGTCTCTAGTTTAATTACATCCCAAAAATCACCTAGTTTGGGTGCATCGGAACAGCTCTGCAAACCAAACCAAAGAGTAGCAAGTGGGATGGCTCAGTGATTGAACTCCAAACTGCACTAACTACACAAACCAAAATGGTACTGTGGTGTGGCTTTCTGTTTCAGATGTGCATCCAGTTTTCTTTTCTTTTTTATTTTTTTTCTTAAGGCAGGGAGAGCGTGAAGGGGACTCATTCTCATTTTCAGCATACAATTAGGTTATTTTGGGTGGAATTTTTTTTTTTTTTTTGGCTTGCGGTTCAGCTCTAGGCAGCTGCTTTGGCATGGGGGTTAGACTCCATGATCTCCAGAGGTCCCTTCCAACCCCTACAGTTCTGTGATTCTGTGTGATTCTAATAACAAAGAAAATTTGAGGTACTGTTGATTTATTGTTCTTGATTATCCTGATTGGGATGATATTGTTGCTGATTATTCCTGGCTCTTAGTACGAGCTAGTCTGGAGGCTTTAGGTCTACTACAGTGTAAACTTCATAAATAGCAGTATGTGTGTTCTTCTAGGTCTGTAAAATAATATACATGCAGTTATCCAAATAAACTGCTGAAGGAATAGAACACATCTATTTGTTCACTGAACTCAACTACAGGAATAAAAACACCAAGTATTCAATCTCTGGCTGTTTGGCTTTTCCTGGCTTTTTCTGTGTTGTCAGCCTCCCCTGCCCCGTGCCCGGCACTGAAGAGCAATACCTGTATTGTGTAGAGATGAAAAAAATTGTTCACCATTGTATTCTGAAAAAAATTGGCTTCCTGTTGCTGTTGTTCATATTCCTATTAATATCTCTACTGTCCTTTGTACAGATGAACTTGAAAAGCATATCAGGTAGAAATATTACGTGGATTGAAACTTTAAGGCTGCTGCTCTTATCAAGAGGAATTATGTTCTCTTGTAAAGCTGATGCATCTGCAGACCCACCTAGCATGGAATTGATGTTCATTTTTCCTCTGATTTTAGCCGTGCGGGACGTTCCAAGCAAGCAGCTAGTAAGGAGAACGAATCCAGCGAAGAGATGGATGTATTTCAGAGTAGTTCACCTGTCAGTGATGATGTTCCGCAGGAAGAAGTAATGGAAGAAGAGGAAGTTTCCACAGTCAATGTAAGAAATGCCTTCTGGTTTGGGTGCTTTTTTTTGAGTCTGTAGCACTGTCTTTGTAGTGATGTGTTTGAAGTCTGACTTCCCCTACCCCTAAAACTTAACCTTCCTCCTTTAAAGCAAACGAGGTGGTGCTCAAATGTCAGTGCTGTGTAGCAGCGTTGCAGCGTGGCTTCTTAGCGAATCCACATTTCTCAGACAGAAAATGTCAGTTTTTGTCAAGAACCGTAAGCATAGCTATTGTTACATATCGGTCTGCATAGAGCTCCGTGGGAATTTCCAGGTAACTGATGCCTTTTCTTGTCAGCTAGATTATAACAGTGAGTAGTGCAACTAGCTTATTTTTTAATAGTTGGAGAATTCAGGGTTGGTAACATAAATAAAATGATGCTGTCTCTGCTCAAGGCTTGTACCTGTGCCAAGAGGAGTGATGAGCGATACCGTAGGCACTGACTTACGCGGTACTGTGAGAGGAAGCATTTTCTAAATGCATTTCCGCTACAGACTGTATTTATTCTTGGTTTTTCAGAGCTTGGGGTCTGTGCAAAAATATCTGAAATGCTTCTTTCCCCAACCAGGTGCGTCGCAGAACTTCCAAACGGGAAAGGCGATGAGTGAGCATGTAGTTGTCGGCCTTCCAGGTGAAAGCTTTGAAGAATGCTTTTGATATAAAGCTTGAGACTGAACAAAGCTGTTAGTGCACAAAAGGGGTTGCTAAAAAAAAGACAAAACCTATTTTACTCTTACTGCCCCTGCATTCGCAGTCCCTAGGTCACAAGCTTTAGCCACACACACGTTGATATCATTAACTGTGGATTTTTGTGAAGTGTAATGTGCGCTGGCTTTGTAGACATACGAACTAAAGAAGAAAACTGTAAATAGTTCTTTTTTAATGTTTCTGACTTCTAAAGTGCTTGTATAGCTTTTATCTGCAGCTTTAAACTGACAGTGCCCCACTGTTTATTGGATCTATTGATTTAAAAATGATCTCAAGCAATATCTGTCAGTGTTCGTATTTGTACTCTTGTTGACATTTAACTGTGAAAAAATCAGTTGAACAAATAGTGCTACTTTCTCTTTCCACTATTTGTCGAGAAGAAGAAATGCAATGATGTCTGTTTGCTCCGTGAATCTGACCTAGCGTTTACCTGTAGGCACCCAGCTGCCATCAGAGGTGCTAGATTCCTTCCTTTTACAGTTGAACAATGTTGGATAGAGTGAGACAAGAGATGCAAATTGTGAAAGAAGTTGTTTGACTTGTTTTACACCTCAGTATTGATGCCAGACCTGTCTGGACTTCTCGTGGCATTGAAAAATTCAAAAAAAAAAAAGATTTAAAATATTATAATTTTAAAAGCGTGTTATTAAATAATGTACTGAAACCCCACCCCTTTTATCTTCCCCTATCAGTTTTTATTAATCTACTGTATCAATAAAATTCTGTAACTGAGTTTTTAATAGTCTAGTATGTTAATGTGTATAGATATTTCCTTCTGAACGCGATGTTCACAAAGAGCAAATTATTACTACATTATAATATGAAATCTGATATATAAACATTAGTGAAAATACAGTTCTTATTACAATGTAAAGTTAATCACAAAGAAAAAATTTTATTGATGCAGTGTGTCTTTATAAAGCTGTTCTTGAGAGCCAAGTGTTTTGTATTTTATAGTGAAGTTGCATGTTTATGAAAAATGTGCTGAAAATGGGATGTAATGTTTTTTTTGGAACTCGTATCTAGCAGTAGTGTATGGTAGGCTGCCTCACGAGAGAGCCCTCTATTCAGAGTTTATTGTACTTTCTTCTTTCTTTTTGTGAGCCAAATTTTTTTGGTATGAAGAGCTACGGTTCTGTTGAATGACTGCAGTCGGGCTATTGACGATTGCGCTCACGGTATTCAAGATTTGAATGAAGCTCCGTTTTTCTTTAACGCTGCAGTAGAGAAGTGGTATTTGTATTTTTAGGTATAACCCGGGGAGGAAAAAAAAACAAAAAAGACATCGGAAAAAAGAATTCTTAAGTCGGTATCCTGTAGGCAGTTCTACAGTTTACAAACTGTGTCTCTGAAAACCAAAACGTGGAGGTTATTGTGCTATGCTTCGCTGAGCACACGTGATAGTTTCACGTGCTGTGCTCTCCCTGGTTCCCGACAGCTGGCGACGTGAGAAAAAAGTCCATTTCTAACTGAAGAAAATGCGTCCCATTGGGTGGTGGAGCATTTTCACGCAATCATCAAGAAATACGTTACAGCTGCGAGGTGACCTGTAGGCATTTGTGGGGTGAATAATAATGCTGAAACGTGGGTTTGCCAATTTGCAAGCTTAGAATATCACTAGTAAAGAGACCTTCAGACTTTTTTCGTTACGTAGTTGTTGTTGCCGACGGAAAAAGGTGTTTTTAAACTAGATTGTCCACGGCTCTGCTTCATTTTCCTCTCCTCCTGCCCCAGTATTCAGCTTTTCAACATTTATACCGATCGGTATGGGGGAAGTGCTGCCTGAAAAGGCAGTCAGGTTTGGTTTGAATTGACTTCAAATTAGTCGGCACACCTGAACTGGCCTCCTTAGTTCAGCAGTGCGAATGCAAGTCGTTCTGTTGCGTTGGGCTTCTTTCCTTTATGGTATAAAATGACTGAAAGCTAGCTTTATATTTTCCTCTTTGACAGAATTGCACTGAAAACGTTTATGGAAGATGTATCTTTGAGTCCATTTTATACAAAAATATGAAAAATTGATGTTGAAACTGCTGCAGACTCTTGAGGCTTTATGTGCATAAACACGGTTAGGTTAAACTTCATCCAATATTGATGCACATTACTGATCATAATGCTTAATGTAAATTTAACTACAGATTTGCGATTTAAATGTTGATTTCTTGGGTTATAATGTGTAATTCATTATTTCTTGAGAAATAAGCACGGCAAATATTCTGTTCTTATATCCGAGCCTCCTCTAAGTTCATTCTCATCTCATAAAGACAATGAATATTTTATGTACTAACACTTTGAGATCCGCGTACAGTAGCTACAGTAGAGTATAATTATATATAAGAGATAAACTGCTAACGTTCAGTTAGCATGCTCTTCTACGATGATAATGTTAAGTTTATAAAATGTACTGTATGACATTAAACGATCAAACTGAACTCACTGTAACAAGTTCCAGTATGACATTTTTACGAGATCGCCGAAGGATCTTGCTGTACTTCGCAGCAAATGCAGCTTAATTTGTGTTACGTTTCTTTTCCGTGCTGCAGTGCAACAGGAGACTTTCAGTGATCTGTAGTTCATATGTAAAAAGCAAAGAGTGGCTGTAATCTTGATACTAGCATTTAAGGATAATTTGCTATGGTTTCAGAAGCATGGGGTTTTTTTTTTACTTTTTACCAACTCAGATTATTAATATTTAGCACTAGCTCATCCACTAATAGGAAGGAAATATATGACATTGCTTGAAAGCTGTAGTGTAAGTACACCTCTTCCACCTAGGATACTCTAGATTCCTATGAATGATATCTGACTCTGCCAATTGACTTTATTTTCTGGCAAAATCGAACCCTTTTTCAAATATTTTCATGTTTGCTGTTTTGACATTTCAATCTCTGTGAACAAAAGCAGAATTTACAGAAAAAGCATTCATATTAAAGACACTTCTACTCAATGTGCATACGTTCCATTTGTGACTGACACGCAACAATTTGGACTTGAAAATCAAAGTCTGCGTTTGTGACCGCGTACAGTTTACGTCCCCGTGTTTGTTTTGTCTCCACCTCACCAAGGTAGGTACAGTATGTAGTATATAAAGAGTTCTTGAAAGCAGTACAGTCGGACGTCCTTCCTGCTTACAGGCCAGCACGCCCACAGGCAGGCAGTTAAGACAGGCTGTGGTGGCCGTCCTGCCGCAGGCTGACGGCTCTTTGCTTCTACACTCATGGGGACCAGAACAATAAGATGTACCTAACCGCGGTCTTTTGTCCTGACCTCCAGAGCCCCAGTGCGTTTTTGTTTCCTGTTACACTTACAGGTTGCTACTCCAGTCTTTGCATCTTTGTTGGATGTTGCCTTCACAAGAAGATGCTTACTAATTTAGCTGCAGTTTCCTAATGCGGGTGGAAGTGACTTACGGTATATAGATAAATAACTCCCTGCTGTGTCAGAAGGGTTCTTCAGCTTCCTTAGGACACTCACCTCGCTGTGTACATTACAGCTTCTGGAGCTCTGTTGCTAGTGGAAAATTAAGAAGTCAGTTGTTGGTAACGCGGATAGAAATGCTGGGCTGAAAAAGAAACAGTTTGCTTTGAACTTCTTGAAATTCTGCTGTCCAAAAGATGTGACCTCTGCACAGAGGTCACCAAGTGCCATTACGTTTGTGCAGGCAGGATAAACGGGCAGGGAGCTGCTCTGGCAGGGGGTTGCACTTGATCTCTGGAGGTCCCTTCCAACCTCTGCAGTTCTGTGATTCTGTAACTTAAATATCAGACCGTGTATGCATGGAGTGACCAAAAGTTTCACGCTTGCACTTTTTCCAGTGCCTCGCTACAGATGTGATCTGGTTTTCTGCAGCACATTCGTTTCTGTACCGATAACGTGTATTCTTCACAGACAGTGGCTTCACACCTCTATGTACGAAAGAAGGAAGGGCTCTCAGGTGCTCCTTCCCAGTCCCACAGATTGGTGTTCCGGTATCACGTCATTGCTGGTCACACAGTTGCTTTGGAGGATGGCTGATGTCCCATGCAGTGATTTGTTTGGCTCGCTGTGCTTCTGATGGCTCACATGGATACAAAGGAACGTGGTATTTTGACAATCAGAGCAGTATTATTGAATACGTTTCCTGCTTACTCAGAAGTAATTTTATTGAAAATAAATAATGCTGGTGTGTCACAACTTTGTTACTTGTTTCGGAACAGATCCAGAGAAGTGGAGGCTAAAGATTCTGGTAAGGTTCTGTGAGACTCAGCGTTGCTGGATTTTGTTACTGCAGGAGATGATCGCTCAAATTATGACGCGTGGTGAAAAGGTGAACTCAGGAAGCGTCTTATCAGTAGCAATTTCTGTTACGATACATAGGGAAGCGTTAGTGGGAGACATCCTTCCACTACGAACCTTTTCTTTAATACGCTGAAAAGAGGTAATGCCAAACAGCTTTCTCCTGAAGCCACGACACCAGGAGTGCTGTGATGGGGAACGGCTTCGGGTTGGGTTTTTTTTTGACGTCTATCTCAAGCTTACAGGTCGCTGTATTTCATGTAGTACGTTTATATTCAGCACAATTCATGTAAACTAAAGATATTTTGAAGAAGAGAAGAGTTTTTAATCCGTACTTAATAAAAAAAGACAATAATCAAGGTGTTAATTTTAAGTAGCGAGTTTTATTTTTATAGCCGTATCTACAGACATTATACGTTACTAATGCATTACATGAATCCGATGTACCCCAGCATTGCCTCTGACCCACAGCGTACTGAAAGGTGCTGGAAGCTGCCCCTGTGCTTTCCTGGAAACACAGCTGCTGTTGTCCTTCCATGAACACTGCTTCAAGAAGTGAGAGCTGGGAGAGGAAGATGGTTGTCCTGTTTACCTTCCGTTTATATTCTGTGTGGCTTAGGTGAGCAGAGAACAACGGTGCGTGGAGCAGTGCCGAGTGAAAAACGGGATGGTAGAGATGAGTTCTTAATGTGGCACAGAGATGGGGAAAGGGCAGGGAGCCAGCAGGTGACAGGATGGGAAAGCAGTTCCTCTGTAGCACATGACTGGCAGTAGGAGGCTTCTATTCAAAATGGCAGTCTACATGAGGGACACTAAGTTGGTGGGCTTTTTCATGTCTGTTTTGCTTTTTGTTTGCTTGTTAGTTTTTTGACTTATTTTTTAAGAGGGCAGAACTGAGGATGTGTTGCTTGCTTTGGTTTGGAGGAAGAGGTTGCAGCGCTGAAGTGCACATAAAAGCTCCTAAGAACTGAGGCTACTTGGAAAGTGAGGCTGAGAGCTGCTGGAGGCCAGACTTCATTTGTAAGGGATGTGGAATAATTATGAACACGAGGGATTCTAACCTCTGTAGCTATGAACATAAGGTAATGTATTGTCCGCCTGAATGCACTGAAAGGCAAGACAGGTCAAGAGTTTGGAAACAAGAACTCTGAAAGCTGCCTAATAGTGCACCTGTAAACACTTGAGCTGCAGATAGCAATAATTGGTAGTGGTGTCTCCCACACCGCCTCTCATTACACCTTTCAACTTGAGCTGTTTTCCTCACAGCTTTACGCAAAGCCTCAGTGATGCAGTCTTCCTTAGTCATTCCATCTTAGCAGCCTCCTCACGTCCGTAACGCCTCCTGCTAGGAGATGTGTCATTGCTACTTCGTGGCCCCCAGGCAGCTGGGGGTCTGAAGCTGCTTTTCTCGTTGGAGGTGACTTCTGGCTCATTGGTTGTGAACCAAGTGCAGATGCCATGCTGCGGTGTCACAGACATCAAACTGGGAAACAAAAGCAGCCATCAGTCTCCTGCCCACAGCGTACAGTGGGAGACATGCACTCAAGTTCTGTAGCCCTGGAGAAGCAAGCTGCTCCCAGGGGAATCGTACCTCAGAGCTGTGAAACTGTCTTCCAATGTGTGACCAGTGTTATTCAAAGAAAGGTCGGGTAAGCACTAATAGCAGAGTTGGGTTTATGTTCCATTTTGTATGATAACAGCTGTGAAAGTAACGCCTCCTATTTCATTATGTTGGGCCATGACATCAGAGGCGGTGGTGCGGCAGGACAGGTTGAGCCCTCCCACCGAAATCCCATTGCGTGCTGTGACACATGGCAGCAGAGGGGCAGTCTGACAGAAAGGCATGTGACGTGGAAGCGTGTATGGAGCAAACGTGTGTCACTGAGCTCCTGCAGTTCCTGTAAATTGAGCGTGTTGTTCGTGTATACGTGGTGTAAAGCAGCAAACTGAAAGCGGAGCTTTGAAATATTGTATGTATTTAATATCGGGAGAATTGCAAAGCATTTATATGCACGTGAGCACGATACGTGTTTACCAGAAGCACTGACTGCTTGAGGTTGGAGAACATTTCTGCAGTATTCAGAGAGGTTCCAATTCCCTTCTCCCTCACGTTGCAAGTCTGCATGGACAGTGCCTAACGCCAACATTGTTTCTTTTAACCTGCTGATGAAACGGCTTTTTGAGTGCCATTTCTCTGCTGTGTGGTCTGTGGTCTTCTTAGCAGCCTTCAGAAAGACTCGATGTGTTGTGCAGGTGCAGGGGCTCCGATCTGAGTGGGGGACAGTTTTCAGGTGATGATCGGCTCTTCCAGCTCTGCACTGGGAGACAGAGGGGCACACTTCGAACTTCAGAGAAGTGCCACTTTTTTAGGTCCCTTTGCGTATCTCGGTCAGTTTTTGCATTCTGAAGTTCTCAGAGCAAACACTTTCTCCATTGTTAGTAATACAGGCCGGGGACGTGGTTTTCAATTTCTCTCTCAGTGCATTTCACTGTGATGCCATAAGCCCAGCTCCACAGCAACTATGGAGTCTTTGTAGATGAGCTGTCCCGTGGAGCTGAGGTGGCTTTGGCCTTTCGGAACAAGGACTGCCTGGCTGGCCAGGAGGTCACCGGTGACCTTGTTCCTGTAGGAGCAGTGCCACTATGATCATTCCAGTTCTCAGCAGGAAAAAGTCCTCAGTACTGAAGCTCCCCCTGCTCAGGCTCAGCCACCCTATTTAAATTCGAGACTTCAAGGACTTTAAGTAGCTGCTAAGTAGCTGAGTCATCCCACTGTACTACAAAGGGACTAAAAGATAAGTGTTCCACTGCTGAAATTCTTGGGAAGAGCGAAGGACAGCTGGAGGGCTTCTCACAGCGAGCCCCCCAAGTGGACATCTGGGTTCCTTGGTCTTGGTCCTGAGATGTGAAGTTCCTCTGAATAGCTTTCCCTCTATGACAGATGGGGAGATACTGGCATTGCTCTGTTTCATCTCAGCCATGGACGTTGCTTCAAGTCTTTTTCTTCTGACCCTTTTGTTTTTAGGTCTAATTTGTATGTCCCAGTCACTGAAGGCACTTTGGTTTTTATCTGCATAGCCTGAGGCTTCGGGACATTTTTACACTGTCCATTTCTCCTGCAGGTGTTCTGCTGTGCATAACCAGTGATTAACAGACAGTGTCCAGGTCTGAAAACAACGCAGGTGTTGGTGGTTACAGTGTTCTGTCAGAATCCAAAGTGTTGGAGCAGTGCTTGAAGATCTGCTTCTCCCTGGTTATCCACTCCATGTGTGTCTGGGAGCGGCTTCACCCGTGCTTTCATGAAGCTAAGATCAGGTTCACCACTCAAAAGCTAAAGCCAACGAGGGGCATCTCATAGAGTGCTACTGCTGCGTCATGAGATCTGAATCTTCTCCTGTGATTAGTAGGTTCCCGTCCTTGGAGGTCTGCAGAAGCCAGCTAGGCGTGGGCCCAGGCACCCTGCTCTGGGTGTCCCTGTTGGGTTGGGGTGACAGACATCACCTCCTACCTCAGCTGTACCGTGCCCGATTCCAAGGGAGTGCATGCCAGCTCACGTGAAGTGTATGCACAGTGGGGGATCTTTGTCAGTCGTGAACATTCTACTTGCTTTTTCCCTGTCCTTTGGTATCTATTAGAGACATTCCTGCAACTGAAGGGCACTGGAATACTGAGCAGGAGAGGAGGTGGCAGTCTGGAACATTACAGCTTTCCATATGGCGAGAGAACTCCTGTTTCATGTGGCAGGAAGAAGTACAACCATTTAATAACTGTGGTTATTAAAGTAACCTATTCATGTATTTCTTCCCTTTCTGCTCTCACTCTTCCGAAACATTTTATATTTTAGTGTCATACTGAATAGCAACTGAAATGGCCCAGTTTTGTCTTGTGCACTGCTTGAGAGAGAGGGTCATGGGAGCATACACTCCCCTCCCTAAGAATAAGAAACACATTGAGAAACCCCTGTGAGTTCAGTGGAGAGCTACAGCTACCAGGGTGGTCAGGGCCCGAGCACAGCCCTGTCTGTGAGGCTGCCGGTGATGGTCAGCCCAGCAACAGCCCGACTGCAGGGAGCTCAGGGAGCTCACACAGATGGGCCCGACTTCTTACAGCAATGTGTGATGGCAAGAAGAGAGATGAAAGAAACTGAAAATGATACGAGCACTGATGTACAGAGACAGCAACCACAGTGAGATGGGTCAAGGAGCAGAACAAGTCGCTCAAGGAAATCACACATTTTCCCTTTGGAGATGGCCAGGAAGCAGCTGTGTAAAGCTGAGCACTGTGGCCTGACCCCGCTTTGAACTGAGATTGGACTGCAGATCTCCTGAGGTGCCTTCCAGCCTGACTTACCCTGCGAGCCCTCTCCTCTGACGCTGCAGCCCATGCAGTGGGAATGGTGAAATGGGGAAGCTTTCCCTGACCTGGTAAATTTAGGTCACTCTATAATAGAGTATAATTTTTGTTCCTTCTTCCCCCTGCTATTCAGCATCACAGTAGATGAGTGTTAGCATGGTTTAAAAGCTAACAGATTGCTTCACCTTAAATACAGTCACAAGAATGAAAAATGAAATGTGGGTTCCAAAGAGCTTATTGTGTTTATATGCACTTAGAGAGAACTATGCATGGACATAGAAAAATGTGTGTGGATCTGCACACATGCAGATAGCTTGGAATCTGGATTTTGCTCCTAGGTCACTTGTGGTTATCAGTACCAGGAGTGTGTGCAGTATGTTTTATAATGTGCTGTGTAGTACATGCAAGGCTACATGGCTGTGGATGCAAATTACAGATCTAATCCAATTCTAATCCAAATGAATTAAAATCTCAGTGTACTGTGGTGGGCTTTGGATCTGAGTAAGTGAAGGACATCAGCACATTGTCTGAAGATCTGTAAAGCGGTTTGATGCAGCAAGATGGATGTTCCTCAGGGACAACTGGCGACCGCTGAAGGCAGCTCTGGGTTGCTGGAGAAACATGTTTGTGGAACTAGCAACTTCTGTGATCTGCTCTGAAATGCTCTGATGTTCTGAGTTTCTTCTGGTGTTGGTGAGGGACTCCTTTCGGGGCATGTCTGGGTGCTGCTGCAGCCTCAACGCAGTCCAGCCTGTTCCTAAAGTACGGGAACTCCTGTTCCAGCTGTTTCCTGGCTGGTGTGGCTGCAGGTACAGGGCAGCCCTTCCAGGCCGTTCCACAGCGCACACACCAGCAGCTTCTCTGGCAGCCGTCCATGCAGTGTTCATGGTCTTGGTCTGGTTTGAGGTCCCAAAGGAGAGTGCAGCTCCATGGGGCTAAGGGACGCTGAGGGTCTCTCAGCAGGGCTGAGAAGACAGGACTCTACCTGCATGAGACGGGCGCCCTGCAGGGTCTATGCTGCCAAGCTGCAGTGCTGTAGGAGGGGGGGCAGAGGCTGCAGAACATCAGAGATGACCAGAATGACCAACTGGACCTTTTACAGGACCCTGAAGGTTGAACCCTTTTGCCCAGCTGCACATAAGAAGGTGCTGGGAGAACCTGTTGGGTGGGAAATGTATCACAGAATTGCAGAGTTGTAAGGGTTGGAAGGAACCTCCACAGATTCAGAGTCCAACCCCCCTGCCAAAGCAGCTCCCTAGCCCAGGTTGCACAGGTAGGGTCCAGGCAGGTCTTGAATATCCCCAGAGAAGGAGACTCCACCTCCATCACCCTTACTGAAGAAATTCTTAGGCACATTTGTGCAGAACTTCCTATGTTTCAGTTTGTGGCCATAATGTAACACTCAACTACAGCAAAGTTCAAGGACTGGTGACTCCTGGCCCCACAAGCATGGCTCCTGCTCCCCTTGCAGACCTGTCTCCTGGCAGCAGGAGAGGGGCAGGAAGTTCCCTTCAGGACAACGTGACCACCTAGCCCCATGGTACTACTGGAAGAAAACAACGAATGGCAGCAGGAGGATACTCCATCTGCTGCCCTTCCTCACATGTAGGAGGGTTGGCTTCCTGCTGGGGGCTCTGATCCTGCTCTTCCACATGGGCACTGACAATGTGAGCAGGGAGACCTGGAACACGTTAAGTGTGACTGCATGGCTCTGGGGGTTGGAGCCAAGCACTTGGGTTCCCACTTCTTTATCTCCTGGATCCTGCTGCTGATGCTACTGCTTAAGGAGGAGTAAACAGAATCATAGGGTTCAATTACTCAGTGAGTAACTGTTGTTTGTTAAGAAGAATTTTTTTTATTATTGTTACTATTATTTTTTTAATGAACATGGAACCCCCTTCAGGGACTGCTGGGAAGAGAGAAGATCCACCCAGACAGGTGGGACAGAGCACCTTTGCCAGCAGGCTGTCCAACCTGGTAAGGAGAGCTTCCAGCTAGGAGTGATAACGGAGGGAAATGCTTAACCCTGAATCTAGTGAGGAAGTAACAGACCAGACTGGCAATCAAAGGGAAGCAACAAAAGCAGGGCTGAAGAGGGCCAACCGCTGGAGTCTGTACACAGATAAGAAAACGCCTATAGCAGAACTTCACAGGGGCAGCTCCCCTAGCTCTTCTGGGAAACAAGCACGGTTAGGTGCCTATCTGAAGTGTCTGTGTGCAGCTGAAGGACAACAACCCCACTGGCATCAGAGATATGATGAGGTAGCTCATGGGATAGAGCATCGCCATGCATGGATACAAGCTCTTAAGGAAAGTGAGACCAGGAAGATGAGGATGGGTTGTGGGGGGTTTCCCTGTGTGTGAAAGCAGCAGAGGTGCATGCAGCTCTGCCCAGGGAGAGATGAGGTGCTAAGAGTTTACAAGTCAGAATTAAGACTGACAGCAGTGATGCCGTGGGCATCTGCTTACAGACAACCTGATCAGGAATACTTGAATACTGTGCTCAATCATGGGTCTCTTACTACAGGAAAGGGATTGAGTTCCTGGAGCGTGTATGGAGAAAAGCAATGGAGCTGGTAAAGTCACTAGAAAGCAAAGACAGACGAGACGTGGATGTGGGAAATGGGGTCGTCAGTTCAGGGAAGAGAGGCTGAGAGGAGATGTCATCACTCAACTACTTGAAAGGAGGATACAGTGAGGTGGGTACAGAATTCCTTAAGGAGTTCAGTGCTCGCTGCAGCTGAACACGTTTGGATGACTGTCTCATCGTGCAGGGACCAAGGCATATGGATATCTCAAGTTTAGCTATGCCTCATCTGCTGTATATAGCTTTTCTTTTTTTTTTTTTTTTTTTTTTTTTTTTTTGACAGATATTGGTAGTGTTTTGGTTACTACACTGTGTGTGGCTGCTAATAGCAAAAAACAAACAAAGAAGGCAGGTTATAATCTTTTTTTTCTATCATGGGTAAACAAAGCTTTAGTTTCTGCATGTTGAACCATGCTGCCTTCTCTCCAGAAGTCGTGATCTTCGCCTACACTGGCCAAATTAACAAGTGATGCTCAGTCACAACTGTATCAAGGAAATTCCCTAACTATGGGAGTTCCCTAACTATGCCATCCCTCCTCCAGCAGGGACGGCATCCTCTGCCTTACTCAATTTTAAATGGAAGAAAGTATAATGGAGAGAGATGGTCCTTCACAGCTGTTTCCTTTAAAGTTGGTTGCTCTTTTTTCACTTCAAACAGGTGAGATTTTTTGCTCAGGATCATGAGCACCATGTGAGACCAGGCATCTCCATTTGACCAGAGCTGTAACAAAATTAGGTGAGCCTCCACTTTATTTTCCAAACACAGGAAATAATTTCTTGAATGAAAACTGTATTCCCCATCCCTTCACTCTGTCATCTTGCTAGACACCACCGACTTATGAAATATAGAACTGCTGAGGAAT
The DNA here is from genome assembly GCA_023055505.1 of Callipepla californica brunnescens. Taxonomy (NCBI): domain Eukaryota; kingdom Metazoa; phylum Chordata; class Aves; order Galliformes; family Odontophoridae; genus Callipepla; species Callipepla californica. Next base: position 103,402,165 of record JALIRH010000001.1, on the reverse strand, counting down.
TTTGCTTCACCTTGTGCTCCTCTGTGCTCCTGTCATTTTGTTCTAAGTTGTGTAGTCCTCTGTAGTCCTGATTTTTCTTCTAAGTAAATACACATTTTCAAAGGCTCTTCACAAAGAAGTCTGTGCAAATTACTTTATAGATGACTGAATGTGACTCTCTGTGGCTTAGGGTAAAAGATCCGAGTTAGGGTGGCTGAGCCTGGAGAGTCCCACTCACAGCTGCTGTCCTGATGTACAGGCACAGCCTTCTCCCAACCCAGGGAGCGGTGTAAGAGGACGTGTGTCTGCATGTTGCCCCTTCCTCATGTTAGCAGCAGCTCACAGCCCTTGGGTTGGGCTTTGGGCCCTGAGCATGTGAGCAGCTGTGTCCCAGCTTCTCTCAGGGAAGGAAGAAACCTGCAGGCAGGGTCTGACCTGCAGACCCCAGCTGGGCTCTTCTGTGCTACCCCCTGGTGTAACTAGATTGAAAATGATCTGCTGTACAAGATTCATATTTTTTCATTAGCGTGGTTTGATGTGGGTACAACTGATCGCATTCTGAAAGTAGTTCCTGCCACTATTTTGAATGTCAGTATCTATAAATCCAGGGTTGTTAACATGTGTTGGGTTTGGCACTGTTTCTGAAGTGTTGCTTTGGATTATCGTCGATGCTGTACATGTACTGAATAGTTGGTTTTGGTTTGTTTGTTTTTTTTCTTTCTTTGATCTAGGAAATTAATGTTGTCATTAAGAGAAACAAATCGTCTGTTTGACAAGTGTAAAGCTGAGTTATCAGCGTGGCCAGTGGGCGTTAACGTGAGCTGCTTTATCCCCTGTGACTTTAAACCAGTGACATTGCTGATAAGGGCTTCTGAGTTAGGACAACAACGATCAAGTTTGGCGCCTCAGTTTTTTTATGCAGGTGTTGTCTATTAACTGCATTATGGATCGTAAGAAATAATTTAAAAGCACAGTATGTGAACAAGACAACAGTGCTCAGTCATCTGATTTCAAATTGATCTCAGTGCACTTTGTTAAAAGCTTTGGTACTTCCATGAAAAAATAAATATGGAGGCTATGGAATCTGTATGAAAAAAGGAGAATACAGGGCAAGGTAAGACACATACACAAGAGCTTTAAGCGTATGAACGGTGTGGTGATTAATGTGAATGGTACTAGGTAGGATAATCACCTAGGGATGTGTGGAAGGGAGCTGCAGGGAGTCAACATTCCTGGGTACTCCTGGAGGAAGCTGATGAGAGATGAAGAAGTACACAGAATAACTGAAATGCTGGTTCACGCTCTGCGTAATTTCCTGATGACTTAGTGGAAGCTGCTTTTTTACCCACATTTTAGTTGAATCTGTGTGCATTGTTGTTCTGAAGAAAGATTATTTTCTCAAAGACAATGTTTACAGTTTGCAAGATGATCAAACAGATGGTTTAAATTTGTTCTGATGCTCTGTGTTTTTTCACAGTCTCTTTGTAAGTTAAATAAACTTGAAAATGATCTGTCTAGAACTGTGTCATTTCCCAGACAAGATAGTTTATTGAGGACATGCCTGTCTTCTCTCTGCAAAGAGAATAATCCTCATCTTCAGTAAATAGCAATGGCTGTGATTCCCTGCCCTTCCAGGGCTTTTGTTTTTCTCTTTACTCTCCAGCATGAGCCTATGACCTCGCTACCTCCTACTGTAGCTTCTGAAAGAGGTCCCTAATTGTCCCTTGTCCACGGATATTGTCCATGTCCTTTTCCTGTTAGCCACGCTGATAGTATTGATGCTGCCATGTCAAGAGGGAGCAGGGAAAAAGCAGGGCAGGATGAAAGAGGTGATATTCCCAGTGTGCTGCTATTCAGAAGCGCAGACACTTCCTTTTAGCATCCCTCCAAGTGTTCAAATCTCTTTTCCCTTGCTGGCAAAGCACCTACTCTGCAGCCTACAAAAGCCACATGGGTCATTTTTTAAATTCTTTTTAAAGAAATGAACTAGTAACTGTTTGCCCTAGTTGATGTGAGTTTCAGAACTAGCTCAAGTTTGTTCAGACTGGCTCGTTTCAGTCCTCTGTAACTGGGTCTGCAGTCCCCAGTCAGCCTCTCACACAGTGAATGCAGTTAACAAAGATATTTTAATGGAATGGTATACTTGATTAACTAAGCAGTTCCAGAAAATGTAATTGTGCATGACAGTAGCACTTTTCTGTTTGTTTGTTTGTTTGTTTTTAATTAATATTATGGAACAGGGCTGCAAAATCTAGTCTTGATTGCTTTATGCATTCTGCGGCTTTTATAGTTTAGCGAGTCTATGATCATAAAGTCTTGTGCACACATTGCTAGAGCCTGGCCAAAGCCTCTCCGGCTTTCCTGAGGGCTTTGCCCTGCTGGAGCTGCCAGGTATAGGTGGGCCAGAGAGAGTGCACATCTTGGATGCATCCCCTGGGTTATAACTTGCCAGATCTGTGAACTTGCATGTGTGCTCCATTTCTGAGACCTTCACTGGAGGTTTATTATTTACACTGCCGTGTTCCAAGATGGGTACCTACTGAAGCGCAGCAGCCCGATGCTTTTATAAAAGTTTCTGGTGAAATCTAATGTAACAGGAGAGCGAAAGGATGTGGGGAAAGCCGATGGAGGTGTTGATAGGACCCCAAGTTAGGACAAGGCTTCGCAGTGTTGGGCTCCTTGAGTGCTAAGAAACGATCCAGGGATTTTTGTAAGTCCCTGAACACGTTAAGCAAACAGCCTACTTAGGGATGCAAATGAAGAGGGATTTTAATGAAACAAGAACAGAGCTCTCAGACGTGAACACAGGTGGGCATTCTGGGCATGGCAGCGTAGTGCCCGCCTGCAGCAGGATTCTGTGGAAGGTTTGTGGGGAGCTGGAAAAGAGATCTTGGAGGGGTCAGGTAAGGCAGGCGGAGGGCTTGGCCGCCATGTCAGGTCTTAAGAAGAAATTAAAAACGCAGGAGCAGGACTAAGCTGGGGCCTGAAGGCAGGTGCCTTAAAGGTGCTTTAATGCGAGTGCCTGCAGCGCCGGGCGCGCCCGCTCCATGAGGGCGGCAGAGAGTAGCGCGGGAAAGCGGGACAGCGGCGGCCGGCAGGTGGCGCTGAAGTCCCCATGCGGGGGGGGGGGGGGGGGGGCGGGGCGGGGCGCGCCCCTTATCCTGAGGGGATAACGGTCGCCTGAAGGGGCGGCGAAACGGCTGCAGGCGGGCGGTGCTGGAACCGGTGTGCTCACAGGCACGTGATTTCCATTACAAAAAAAAGAAAGCAACCGAACAAAAAACTTAAAGCTGTCGTGTACAATTGCTTGTAGTTTCCAGTGACGGCAGCGCAGCGTTCAACGTGGGCCATCCCCTCTTCGTAGAGGTGGCTGTAGGGGATCTCCATGCCAAGATGGTCCTTCCCGCCTGCTTGGAGTTGCACAGTGCTGTAGTGGAGACAAGGGGCTGCTGTCCCTGTGGGAGGCCCCACCCCCAGCAGTGAAGTGTGCTGTTCTGGAAGCTGCCCTGACTCTGGGAGGTTTCTCCCCTCCAGGATGAGTGTAGGCTCTGCGTTTCCATGCAAAGGAGTGAAATCAGTTCCCCTCAGAGCAGTGAGGATGGAGCAATTTTTTATGTGTGTGTTTGTGTCAGTTGTGCAGTGGGCGAAGATGACTTCCCTGGTGTTATTATCCAGGCTTAAGAAACCTGCTGATGCTTTTTGTATTCTATAAACACTTTCCTGTAGGGGGAATATCCAGGAGAGATAGAAGAGCTAATTACCCGACTTCCTTGCTGCCCGATTTCCTCTCTGATTAAACAGGGCTGACGCATGCTTTGCATGGAGATTCAAGCTATTTTGTCGTGGAAAATGATAATTAGGCTGACCACCTAAGTTCTGCGGAGGCTCCAGTGAGCCCAGTGAATCTGTGATTTGACGTGGATGGCAGAACCCTGGATATCATGATAAATAGGACAGGCCTTTTAGCTGGTGAATAATCTGTGGGTGAACATTGGTCATTTTATATTTCTTAGCTGTCAGAAGCAGTTTTGAGAAGGCAAAATTTCTAAATTGCTCCTACTTTTCTGGCCTGTATTCACCAAGCGATCTAAGGAAGCAGGAAGTAAGGGAGTAATAAATTCTGTAGAGGAAGTCAGCTTTCCTGAAGCAGTACCACATTAAAGGAAGAAGAAAATGAATTCTTGTGATGGCAGGTTGTACTGGAGCGAACCTGAACCCAGACCACATATGTGTTGTTGGTCTCCATTCATCACTCCTTCATCACCTCTGTGATGCTCTGGGGCCGACTTCCAGCACTGTGACAGGCTTTTTGTGAAGGACCTCGCAGCGGCTGTGTCCCACATCTTAGGCTAAGATCAGTTTTCCTCTCTGTAGGATGTGTGCCATAGCAGAACTCTGGAGTGCGGCACACATCAGAGAGTCTCACAGAGATGGGATAGCTCACCTCTTTTGGGCTAGTGCCAGCCTTCTTCCTTTTACTTTCACAGAAGCAGGTGTGTAGAGACAGGTTGAATTGGTCGCTGCTTTTCAGGTGAACTTTTAGAACAAGAACAGCAGCACCTGTTCAGTCTTACTTTTCAAAAGCTTCCTGGAGTCTCCAGTTCTCCATCTCTGGGCTCCATCACAGCTTGACTGTTAGCGAAGATGCCTGCAGTGTATACAAAGCTTCGGGAAGAGAAGAAAGATGAGAGGACCTGCAGAACTCACAGCACTTGCAAACTGCGAGTGCCTTTTCCACATTTTCAAAGTTTCAAAGCCCAGGTCTGGGCTCCAGGGTGTCAGCACTGTCTCATCACTTCCAGATACAGAGAGCGTAGAACTTCTGTGTTCAGTGTGCTACTACTTAAGTGGTAGCAGTATTTCTTTTGGTTATTCCACTGTTCTACTGACACCTGTGTGCTTTTCCTCTTTGACCTTGTTATGCCTTTTTCACAGCTGCTGCTTGCTGGAATCTGTCTCTCTGTTCCACAGTAAGAGTGTCTCTGTTGGTCCCAGACACGTGGCCTTGTGTTTGTATGCACTGATTCCCAATCAAAGTGGAGCTGCTTCTGTCAGCCTCTTTGAGCTTTGAGTAAGATGAAAGTACGGGATGTGCCCAACATCCACTGATTGAAAAACAAACAAACAAACAAAAGACAGTTTTAAACTAGATTCTAGTGGCTTCTGAGCTATCTGGGAGCAAAGTCTGCTTTAATAATCAGACTCCTATGGGACCTAATAAAATGAACAGTTTGAAGTGCTCCTTTGCAAGTCTGTCTCCTCAAAAAATAAAAATAAAATTAAAAAAAAAGGCATGAAAATAAGCCTGGGAAATGTTTTAATCTTCAGTGCAGACAGACAAGGAGTACAGTCTCCCTCTTGTTTTTCCTTCTGATCAGGTTGTTCTCTTCAAGATGTGACATGGAGCCAGCTTAAAGTGGAGAGGCTTCCTTTCTCAGAGGTGAGAAGGTCTGAACGGAGAGGACCGTCAAAAAGGGCGGGGTACCAAGAGTGACACACTGAGTATCAAATATAACCTAGGCTCCCCCACCTTTCATGTGCTCAGTCTTCTGTTTATGCTCAAGTGAAACTGGATAGCATTGAAACACTGAAATACGTTGACCCTTTAGACCTCAGATCTTGCACAAGGGAGACTGAGCACTGCACCTCAACCTGACAGGTGAGTACTCCTCAGAATGCCATGGTTCAGTGTTCAGGTCTGAGCTGGAGCTGCCTAATGTTCAGGTAAAGTCAGCCCTCATTCCCATGAGGAATGCAGTTCTGTGCTATTTCATTAAGGGGATAATGAGAACCACAAGATTTGTTCGTCGCTGTAATGTTACTGGTTTACCAAGTTCAAGGGTGGAAAAACAGTAGGGATGGCTTGATGGCAAGAAATAGTGTGAGCAGCAGCTCTGACCTCCCAAGATAACGGGGAGAGTTTGCAGGAGCACAAAGTGCTCCCATTAGAACAAGCTGTTCTTCAGAATGCTGAAGAGCTGTTTACTTGCTCTGCTTATTGCCTCTGGCCAATTTAATCTTGAGAGTATGCCCGCCTTGTTCACTGCTTTGATCTTTTTTCCTTCTGAGGGAAAACACAAAGATATTATTAAGATAAATTAGTAAAGACAGCTCAGGAACTGGGTGGGAAATGCTGATCATCATCTCCCTTGGAGATAAAGTAATCCCCGTGCTCAATCAATTCAGGGTATGTAGCAGCCCTGAATGACTGCTCTGAAACATGGGAAGAACAATGGTGCTCTAGGAATTGATTGTATTTGGCCCAATTATAGAAGACCTTTGCATGGGAGTATTTAGAAGTTAATTAGAGATAGTGCTAGAAATGTGTAACGCAGCACAGGTTTGTGTGAGCTGAGTAACCTTTAGGCTGCAGCGTTGAATCTCTGTGTGCAGGCCTGGTTTTACTAATTGTCGTAAGCAAAGGAGTGTAAGAGCTCCGGAGAAAAATGCTCTATAAAGTTTAGTAAGGAAAAACACATGGGAGCGTCTGAATCATATGGCAGTGTTTCTGACGGAACGGCCCTCAGGAATGATTTGGTTTTGAACAAAGTGAATGAAAGGTGCAGTTTGGGTTTGTTTTTTTCGCACGTGCTGTGCGTTTGTTTGGAGATAACGGCCCCATTTGGGAGCACTAGGTTCAGCTGGCAAACTTGAGCCATTGAAGATTAGAAATATCCTAAAAAGAGAAGATAAGTTCCTGAGTTATTCTGAAGAGAGAAAATGAGTAGCATCAGATAGATAGAAGACTCAGATAGTTTCTCGAAGAAAGCTCTGACTTAGCGTGCAGCTATAATTCAAACCGCCCATGGAACGGTTCACAAATCGCTTTGCAGTAATCTCATTCTCTAGAAATATCACTGAGAAACAATTGCTTATTGCCATCATTTTTCCTAAATGGTACAGCAAACAATGTTTTGTGTATCGCCTACTTACTTATACTTACGGTATAAATTTAAGGTATGATATAGTGTAATTAATATATTGCTGCTGTGATTTTTATCATTGCTGAAAGTCTGTGATCGTTTAACAGCACGGAGCTGAAATGCGTACATCCAGAGCAGCGTGAAGCACCAGGGTACACTGCAGGGAAAGGAGGAGGTTGTAGTCCAGAACGAAGGATCTGAGGAAACCCTTCCTGGAAATCAGCTGAGTTGGACATGGCTGTGACCATGAGCTTTCAGTTAAGCACAGCTGACTTTTCAGGTGCTCGGAGTTTCATCGGCACTGAAGTTTTATTCAGTCTGGTCTCAAATGAAGAAGCGGTGCCTGAGCACAAGGAGGATGTGTTTCTGAGGTGCAAGATGTGCTGTGAGATTGTGGTGAGGAGCTGCACTGCAGTTGGCAAGATCAGTGAAAAAAACAATAAAGGAGGCACGGCATGAAGTGCTCTGACTTTCACCTCCTTCCTCTTTTGCCTAAGGCTTTTCCTGGAAAGATGCTGGTGAACGGCACGCCATCTCAGTGCTCTCTTCCAGAGTGTGATTGGCTTGCAGAAGAAAATGGGAGGAAAGAAGGGATAGCAGCTTTACTTGTGCAGTGTTACAGTGCACATTTAAGGAGTCCACCTCAGAATGACAAAACCAGCTTGAAGGTGACTTGTGGATAATAAAAGAGTAGCTTGCATTTAAATTGACGTTTTATCTACAGCCATTGATATGCTTCGTGGTAAGAGCTTAACTGACAATACGTGGCAATTGGGCAGAAGATCAGCCCTCATCACAGGCTGCTAGCAGCTTACTCAACATGGCAAGGAACTGCTGAGGAACCAGGAAGACAACCCAGTTAAGCTGACTCCTAGGTTTAGGGGTCTCTTTATGGCTCAATACTGAGAAACTGTTCCTTGTACGCACTTATGCCTTCGCCTGGGCTGAAGTAGTACGTGGAGAAGCCAGCCACCTTTGTTTGTTTGTTTTCCGTCTTCAGACCAGGCTGACTGTTCAGAGTAGGAAGGAAATGATACTCATCAGTTAGCACGGTTGGGTGTCCCTGTTAGGGAGAAGTTAATTGCTCTCAACTGAAAAATGAAGTGAGTACAGACAGGAGCCTGAATGAACCACTTTTGATTCTGAATGAATCACCTTTGTGACCAGGTGATACATATCCATCCATGGTGTTGTAGGCTGTCACCCATCCGAACTTTGTGTAGCCCTGTAGCTCAGTATTTACTGTATTCATGGTAACACACAAGGGGCCAGAGGTAAAGCCCCAGGACTTGTCAGGCTTTGTCTGGGCTTGTCATGGCCTGCCTGGAGCTTTGCTTTTGCTTGTTGAGCTGCAGCAGCTGTTCTCTGAAGATCAGATGACAATTGTCCATTTGTTCTACTTTCGTTTGGCTTTATACAGTTGTGTGACGCAACCTAATCTTTATGTAGCTGAGAATAACAAGTAGCTCTTTTATTTAGAATCAAAAATGCAGGGCCCTGGCAAAGCAGTGCAGTGTGGAGGGCTGTACTCATAGCACAGGCCTCAAAAGGTAAACCACAGGATGCACTGCAGAGATGTGCAGATACAAGATGGCAGTAGAGGACATGAGATAGTTGAGACCTCAGAGCTATAAATAACTCATCAGTAGTTATTATTACTAATAGCTCAAAAAAAGGCAGACCTGAGAACTGGGTGAAACTTTTTTTGTTGTCACAAACGCCAAGTATCCAGTCTGTGTATAACCTCAGTAGTATGAAGCTGGCAACCTTAGAATCAGAGGGGTGGTGGAAAGGAGACCTGAGCAGTGAAGCAGGGGTAGGAACTGAGAGCTGTGTGTGACGACTGTTTCACTGTCTCATTACTGAGACTTAAGAATGCTCTGTTTTTTTCTGTAATAATTTTTCTGTAATAATTCCATCAGGACTAATAGTTCACTGCTTGCCAGTTAGGTTTACTTTATACTAATGATACAGTTTTGTCTTTTTCATGAGGTGCATTTCTTTTCATCCGTGTCAGGATTTTGACCGTAACGTCTCATTCAAAAGTGCATCCACCAGTCAGAATGCTCGGTAGAAAGTTATGGAGGTGGAACAGCTCAGACATTCCATGAAGTCAGTACTCTGTGTCTTCTTACAAGGAGACAAATTACTTATTTGTTCTGTAGAGGTGAGCAGTGTAATAAAATAGTGAAGAGGCATCCCTGTGATGCAGCAGTTTCAGTCAAATGTGCATCCTTTTCTCAGGATGTTTGTTATCAGCACTTCAGGAAGCTTTACAAAATGTTATTCACTCTACACCATATGTTCTGGGGGGAAGGTGAATGGATCGCTAGCTAAGAGAAAAGCTCAAGTTCTTCACTGATCCATCCAGTATGTGCAGTAAATATATGTAATTTATGCCAACCTGGTGGATTTATTGAAATATGTCCTCATTTTCCAGATCAGTTCAAGCGCATCACTTGAAAAACCTTCTAGCATGTTCTGATATATCAGTCACATTTGCCAATTGTAAAAGTCTTTGGTGAATTTTAGTGACAAAATTTGATTCAGCATAGGGCAATCACTATTAATTAAGCTTTGGTTTCAATTCTGACAGTGCAGCTTTTGGTTATCAAGTAACGTTCCATTAAGATACCACATACAAATTTACCACCGAGAAACAAATGTTTTAAGCACTTGGTGACTGAGAAGCAGAATTCAGGGCTGATTTCTGCTGCCCAACGTGGAAGTCTTTGTGAAGTGAGATGTCACATCCTTTTCCCTCATCTCACTTCCACACGTGAGCGCCTTAGATTTTGAGCTGCAGCTGCTTGCTTGCCTGAATTATGGTCCATGGCTTGCCACTTCATACTGCAGCACTGGAATTTGAGCCCACGGAAAGTAGGACACGCAGTGGTGGGAGGATATTTGGATTTCCTAACAAGATGCCGTGTCTTTGCAACGCGCAGGACTGAAGAAGTTAGCTGAAGAGCTCATAGAGATCCAAGGACACAGTGAGACGGTGGTCAGCTGTCCTCATCAGTTATTGCTGAAGCTGCACAGAAAAATGTAATTCTGCAATGTCTAATGATAGGTTGCATCAAAACGTTTTGCTCGGAGTGCGTCAGTCAACCTTCTCCTCTGCCTGCCTCTGCGGTGCTAGTCCAATGGCCTCTGGAATTGAAGTTAGCAGTTCTTACCTGACTTGTGTGTGATGCGAAACGTAGTTGAAGATGAAAGCATAATTGGAGAAGCTCCAGTTTTCATTGTGCTCTGTCTCTGTCTCTGTCTTTCTGTTTCTGTATCCTCTCCCCTCTGTCCCCCCCATCTCTGTCTCTGTCTTTCTCTCATTCTCTCTCACTCTCACTCTTTCACTCTTTCTCTCACACTCTTACATGTTTTTTTCCCTTTCCTGGCAGATGTCTTCACATCTGAAGGGTATTTTTACAGCGTCTATCACCTCACTGAATGCAAAGGGAAATAGAAGCTCTGCATTATTCAGCAGTGATGGCAACTCCGTAGCAAAGTAATCTACTATTAATGGTCCTGTGTACTCTTAAAAGAAACCTTGGTATTCTTGACGCATCTCAGCAATAAAATTGAATTACACTCTTTTTTTCTGGGATTCCTCTTGACTGCAAAAAACACAGATGATCAATTTATGACAGAAAATGTAATTTCATGAAAACACTGAAGCTGCATAACTATCAAAAAATGGCCATTAATTTGCATTTTATCTTGATGGTGCTGCAGGTCTCCGTCAGACAGTGCTGGCTACCGTGGGATCTTTCTTGCTCAGCCACAGACTGATTCTGTTGGTGGGGCAGATGCTGCATCTCCTTAAAGGCCTGCCCACGCTTCAGCTTCATAGCACAGAATCAGAAGAACTTCCTGCAGTGTGTTGGGTACTCTCTGTACTCACAGCTGCCCCCGGACTAACGGATGATACTTGAGAATTTGTTGGAGCCTCCGAGGGCTTCACAGTGATACAATACCCTGATAGCCCATCTTGGGATGCGAGCCCCTCTCTAAATGAGAGTGTCTGTTTATGCACTTGAGGAGACAGACTTATGTCCTGAAGCAGGAATGGGTTGCATCTGGTGTTGTGGGACATGTTCAGCAGGCCACAGACTACCCACTAACTGTCCTTACCTGGAGGCTCCAAACTTATATTTATGGCAGATGCAGCTGCTCTGAGAGGTGTTCACAGCACGAAGCTGCAATACATAGCCATCCCAATTAGCTGGGAGCTAGTGGGAAATTACAATCAAAACAGCCAAGCCTCTGGTTGCTGTATGAACTCGGCACTGCCTGAATTTCTTCTTCCACCAGCTGTCTCTGCTCTTTGGATTCCTGTTCACCTTCCTCCTGCCACTGCCCCTCCCTCTGCTGTTGGCAGTGTAAACAGGCTCTGTCCTGGCTCTTGTCAGCGAGAGCAAGAGAAAGGAGCTGTTCTTTTTGCACAGAGCAGACACAGTAGTACCATATGGAAAAAGAAAAGGCTGCCTCTTCCTTTTGTTGTGAGCATCCTGTGGCATCCACAGATGGGCTGAGCTGTTGCCTGCTGCTTGCTGCGTGCGTCTGAAGGGAAATGTGTCTGTATGGAAATGCGTCTGGGTGAAGCTGTTTCTGGTCTGCCTCGAAAGTGGCAAATGCTGGAAGTTTGTCTTGGGCTCTGAGAGAAGCTGCATCCTCCTCCAACACATGCGTGCTTTTCATCAAGGAACGTGAGCCCCCTTACTTGCCTGCCTTGTGAACTACCTGAAACACACGGTCGATGGATAGCACCTGCCAGCACGTTTCAGTACATAGCTCCGGAGACAAAAAAAACAGTTTAAGTAATACTCTCTCTCTCCTGTGTGTCAGGGAAGAGTGATTTAAAACAAAACAAAAAAAGCAACGGAACAACTGGGAAGACTACTGAAGCCTTAGGACATTTCATTTCTTTTCCTTGGGGCTAATGCAAGTCTCTTTCTTATAGTAAAAACATCTCAAGCTCCTGTTCTGAATTTATTTAGTGACAATACTTCTGAAGCTTCCCTGGAGAGCTTATTTTGTAATTTAATAGATGCCACAGTTGGGGATTTTTTTTTTAATTCTAATTCACAAAGCACTCTGTGTTTTTCATCTTTGAAGCACATTACAGACATTAAATAACCCGTGGACGGTCACTGAGAGGTAGCGAAGCCATCGCCTCTCTTACCCTGAGTCTGTCTATTAATAACTCTGTGGGAGCTCCATTCAGCTTAACTCAGACATGTTTTTTTTGCTGTTAAATGAGAATTCATATTATGCTAAAATGGTAGGTCGGGCACAAAAGGTGTTTCGTTCCTGCATTCTCTTTTTGAACTATATACAACCTGCTCATCATTTCGAATGTTTCCTAACTTTCAGCCCTTGCAGCATTTTTCTTTTTCCTGTTTTATCTCATTGCTCTTCTCTGTACCCTATGTATATCTCTTCCCTTTAAAGTGCACGAGGTGTGCACAATGATTATCTGATGCAGCCTTGTCATCGCAGGGCCCAGCTCTCTCACCCTTGTCCTGTTGAGCCCACCCTTCTTCTGAGCTAGACCATCTTTTACCCTGACATCAGACTTGTCTGACACCTCCAGGGACCAGCTTGTAGTCACATCTGTGTTTCCTCTTTTCCTGCCAGCAGCAAAAGTTTCTTCATTGCTCAAGACAGCTAGTAAAATTGCTGCTGTCTCTCATTCATCCTTCATGCCACTTCATGTGGAAAGGCAGAGCTACCGCAGCCCAAGCTGAGAGAAAAATCGCTCTCTCTTAATACCTGAGAAGTATGTCTGAAAGACGAGAGTCTCAGAAGATGACACCAGTGCCCATTTGTGGGCACCAGTGGGAAGGAAAGAGTGCAGAAATGCTCTGTGATTGTTAAGAAGCTGAAAGCCTTTTGTTATTCCTGCTGAGTTACCCTTGGCCAGCCAGCATCCTTGTGTCCTTGGCCTGGTGCCTGAGCCAGAGAGGACAGTAAGATCTCAAAATGCCTAGAGTTGAAAGGGACCCACAAGCTCCTGGCTTCACGCAGGACCACCCAAAAATGCTTCTTGAACTACACCAAACTTGGTGCTGTGACCACAGCCCTGAGGTTCCAGGGCCCAAGCACCTTTCAGTAAAGAACCTGTCCCTGACCCCCAGCTGCCCCTCCCCTGACACAGCTCCATGCCGTTCCCTCGGGCCCTGTCGCTGTCACACAGAGCAGAGCTCAGCGCTGCCCCTCCGCTCCCTGTGAGAGCTGCAGCCGCCGTCAGGGCTCTCCTCAGCTGCTCTGCTCCGGGCTGAGCAAACCAGGGGACCTCAGCTGCTTCTCAGGTATCTTTCCCTCTAGAACTTTTGTCACTTTCATAGCCCTCTTTTGGATGCTCTCTGATAGTTTTGTGTACTACTTCTTACTGTGGTGCATCAAACAGAGAGGGTGGTTGCCGGCCCAGCACTGGTCCCTCTGGGGCTCCCTCTGCTTTCTGCATGGCTGTGAAGCCATTGCCAATGGGATTTGAAGCACAGCAGCTGGAATTGAATGTTTCAGGTCAGAAAGTCTGGGAGGCTGCTTGTGAGGGTCATGAGGTCATGTCTCACCCCTTTGGCAGTTTGACCAGGGACCCCAAAACAGCACCTATTATGCTTGGCTGCACACATTTGTGGTCATGCGTGTTTAGACTGGGTTTTGGTGCAGAGGTGTTAATATACCAACTCTTGACCAGGACACTGATCACCTCTCATCAGGCAGCTGTTAGTGCTGCATGCTTTCATGCTCATGCCTTGCCTGTGTAAGTTGTTCTAAATGACTGCTGCCTTACAGTGTGTACACAGCTATAAATAGCACTGGCTTTTTCAGCCATCACGTTGCATGCTGAACACTTACCTGATAGTAGGCAAACAACCAGCACATGTAAGAAGGAAAATCAAGGTAGTGATCAAAAGAGCATTTGTCCACTTTGTTTGCCTGGTAATTTCTCTTATGGATTGTGCTGTCATTTAAAATGTAGCGAGTGCCTGTGTATTCAGCTTGTATCACTCCAGATGGCTGGTTCACCTCTTTCATATTTCATAATCTTGTATTGCAGGGCTGTATTTAAAACTGCTACCTCTTTAATAGTTAACTACAGGACAAAACTACACACTGCCTCAAGCCCAATAAATAACTTAAGGAATACTCGCAATAGGACCTTGACTTTTTAGAGTTGTAGTGTACCTTCTGTTTTTGCTTGGGTAAGCTCGCACAGGGAAGAGCCATATGTTAACCTGACACACCTGGCGGAGCAGATCAGAGTTTAGGCTGACGTTATATTTCAGGACATCTGTAATGCACCGTCTTAGTCACTGGTATAGGCAGATACAAGTCAGAGATTGAAAGAAAAGCCATCTGTGTATACGGATTATTAGCTAATGTTCGTGGATTAAGGCCTTTATTCTGCACAGTTTCACTGGTAGCACATGTATTCCATCAGCACCTCCGGGAGGACTGCACTTAATTTTTGTTTTGTCAGCAAGACTGATGCCAGTCCTCCTTAGCACTGCAAGCCAATATGTTCCACTGACAGAATCCTTGAGTCACGTTGCAGTAGCTCTTGCAAATGGGCCTTCAGAAGCTGTTGCACAGTGCCAGACCCTGTAGTGCGAATGAATTCCTGTGCTGGGTGAAAGGGATGGTACAGGAGTTTGGTTTTTTTTGACAAGTGGTAGAAACTAGTGGGATAGCTGGAGGTGCACCTCAGTTCCATGCTGAAATGCACACCTGGATGGGGATCCTGTGGCTGTTTAATGAACAACACTAGGCATTTTACACCTTCTTCTCTTTGTTTTGGGGCTCTCTGAACTCTTGGATCCATCCTTGGTAATTTCTGCTCTCAAAATTAAGTACTTTCAGTATTTAACAGGGGCTGACAAAAAAGATGGAGAGGGACACTTTATCAGAAAACATAATGACAGGACAAGGGGTAATGGCTTTAAACTAGAAGAAGGTTAAATTACATCAGACATTAGGAGGAAATTCTTTACTATGAGGGTACTGAGGCACTGCAACAGATTGCCCAGAGAAGCTGTGAATGCTCCATCCCTGGAAGTGTTCAAGGCCAGTTTGGATAGGACTTTGGGCAACCTGGTCTAACGGGAGGTATCCCTGCTCGTGGCAAGGGTAGATCCATGCCACTCAGCAACAAAGCCTTTTGGAGCAGTTAGTTTACTTCAGTTGTTTACGCTGGTAAAATGAAAGAAAGTAAAACAACTGCAAGCAATTTAAAATGGTCACATAAACTTGATTCTCAGTGTTATTCTGATATAGGGCAGGCAGACAGTTTTGTAGGGGTATAAAATGTATAGGCAGTAATCATTCAGTTAAAATGCATGGTTCGTGTCAAATGATCTTAGCAGTTAGCGTTGAGTCTGTATGAATTTTATGATTAACTTCGTAATGTAAATAGGAAAATTGTCATGTTTTGAATTTTCATTAAAAGACTCCAGAACAAAGGAGCTGACTGTTGTTCTGTGGTGCAGGGCTAGAAGATATAGATAATACTTTCCTGTCTCAAAGGACTTGAATTTGAGTGTGTTTGTCAAAGACACTAGTGACAAATATCCCTTAGGCTCTTTGGCCTGACTGTGCCACTTATTCTCTGGCATTGTGTTTTTATGATGCCTGCCCTGTGAAGAACTGCTTTGCTTTTCCTGTTATTTTCTTTAATTTCCTTCCCTGCCTTTGCCACTCTTGGGATGGAATAAAAGGGTTGGAATCCCAACTGCTTTCATTGAGATTATCAGCATTTTTAAGTATTGTTATAACTAAATTATCTGAGCTGTTGAACGTAGACCCAGAAAGCTAGAAGAGGCTTAGAAAAGTCCCTGACACACCAGCTGGGACTGCTGAACCACACTGAAGGAAGTAAAATGGAGGCTTAACTGGGTCATACATGTTTATCATGTTTAGTTTATCTTTTCCTAATATAAACATCCCATATCAATCAGTCTTTTTTCAGATAAAACACTGTCCATGCCTCCACTCATTCTCCTTACCACTTCAGCATGCAGTCTGACCTGATCATAAAAGCAGAAATGAGTTAACTTGGATATTGAACAATATCGGTATAAAAAGTGAACTAAGTTGGATATGAAAATATCAGCCAGTGTTCAAACCCGGACCCTACTAAGTTTGATAATCACAAAGAGTGATGTTTGCAGAGTTCAACAGAAATGAGATTGAAATGAATACTTGTTTTAATGGGGTGAAGAATGACAAAGTTTATACATCAGAAAATCAGTATGTTCTAATGAATCTTTAGAACTTTCATACTCCACAACCATGGATTGTCTGATAATGGATCTCAGATATAATGAGAATCCTAAATGCCCACCTCCCTCCAGGGTATATCAAGGCACTGAATGCTTCTCTTACACCCAACAAAGTGATTCCAAAGTGTCCTGCGGGAGGAAACTTGTCCCAGAGGAAAAAGGGCTTCTCTGCCACTACACACTGCCTCTTGCCCTAGTAGCTGATTGTCTTTTTCTGTACTTACTTTCCAGCCAAGGAATTACCTACAACGGGTCTGGAGAGAGAGAAAGAGTCCCAAACCCCTGACACTTCTAGTACAAAGGCCACCAAATATTGCTTGCTACCTGAACACAGAGCTAGAACAAAGAGGCAAAGGGCGTTGCCAGTGTGTTTCATGAGGCATGCAACTTTGAAGCACTGTGTTAATAACATTTCCATTACATTTGGTGTTGCAGCTTTAAATTCAAAGCGTTAGATTTGCTCAGAAGGTCAATATAAATAGCTTAGAATATCTTAGGGGAGTCATGAGAAAAGTATTTAGCAATTTTTTTTTAAACTACGCTTCAGAAGTTTTATATTTTTTGCTGTGTTAATCCCTCATAAACATGTTTTCATTAGCATTCTTTTTTATTGAATGCTAAGATTATCTCAAAATGAAGGTCATAACAAAAGCTTTATGCCATACAAAATTGCAAAACAGCCGTGCTTACTGAGTTTGCTAATTACTGCCAAACCTGACTGCAGAGATGCCAGTAAAAACAGCTAACAAAACTATTGGAAAAACAGCCTCACAGTGTGCCCATATGGACCCCAAGGTTGCATGGACAGGCATCTGGAAATGCCTGGGGTTTGTCGCAGGGAATTAGAAAGATAACAGGGAAATGAGAGTGACTCAGCCCTGCACGTCACAGAGCTGCTACGATCCCAATCGACTTGGTTCAGGTGAAATATTTGCAGCCCCAAAATTGAGTGTCCTGTTCAGTGCAGAGAACTGTATTTTAATTCATCATCTTCATCAATGACTTTGCTGAGGGGATGGAGTCCACCTTCAGCAAGTTTGCTGATGATACAAAGCTGGGAGGAATGGCTGACACACCAGAAAGCTGTGCTGACATTCAGCGAGAGCTGGACAGGCTGGAGAGTTGGGCAGAGAGGAACCAGATGGGGTTTAACAAGAGCAAGTGTAGAGTCCTGTACCAAGGGAGGAATAACTGTATGCACCAGTCTAGGTTAGGAGATGTCCTGCTGGAGAGGAGCTCTGAGGAGAGGGACCTGGGTGTCCTGGTGGATGACAGGCTGAGCCATGAGCCAGCAGTGTGCCCTGGTGCCCAAGAAGGCCAATGGGATCCTGGGGTGCATTAAAAAAAGTGTGGTCAGCATGTCAGGGGAGGTGATTCTCCCCCTCTTCTCTGCCCTGGTGAGGCCTCACCTGGAGTACTGTGTCCAGTTATGGGCTCCCCCATACAAAAAAGACAGGGATCTCCTGGAAAGAGTCTAGCGGAAGGCCACAAAGATAATAAAGGACGTGGAATACCTCCCTTATGAGGAAGGGCTGAGAGACCTCAGCCTCGAGAAAAGAAGACTCAGAGGGGATCTGATCCAAGTCTATAAATATCTAAGGAATGGGAGGCAAAGGGATGAGGCTGGACTCTTCTCTGCAGTGTGTGGCGACAGGACGAGGGGAAATGGTCACAAACTGAAGCATAGGAAGTTCTGCACAAATGCGCGTGGGAACTCCTTCACAGTGCAGTGACGGAGCACTGGCACAGGCTGCACAGAGAGGTGGTGGAGTCTCCTTCTCTAAAGAGTTATATAAGAATAGTACAACCCATCTGGATGCACATGGACTAGTTGGCCAGAGAAATGGTGGATGACCCGTTTCTGGAGACTTTCACAGCCAGGCTGGACCAGGCCCTGAGCAACCTCATCTAGTGGTGCATGTCCATGTTCTTGCAGACAAGTTGGACTAGATGATCTTTAAATGTCCCTTCCAGCTCTGAGGATTCTGTGATTCTACGCTAGTTAGCACCTGGCTATTACTAGTTTTCATCGTGTCAGTGACTAGATGAAGACTGTCTTGCATCAGTAGTGCATGTGTGAATCGATTTTTCTAAACCTCATTGAAAATCTTTAGTAGAATGTGTAATAGAAATACATTATTTATAGATACATAACACTTTACTGCGTGACGCAAGCTGCAGTGATGATATAGCCTTTTAACTCCCTGGGGGGAAAGGAAGGCATTTTTTGGTTTTAATATCTAGATAAACATGAGAAAATGTGCCTAGATTAGTACAGTTTGAGCATGAAACAGTGACAGTGTTGTGTTATCAAGTTCTTAGAACCTGAACAGACTGAACCGTTGCTGAAATTATCACTCAGTTTTTTAAAATAAATGTAATTTAGCTGGTGCTACTGCTAGTGATCTATAATTAACAGAAATTATCTGGTGGAGTACAAGCAGGTGTGGATGTCTGGAGTGAAAGCAGTGAATTCCAGACGGTGTGTGCAGAGCTTCCCCTCCTCTTTGCTCTGGGTTCATGACCATATGTGAATCTGCTTTTGGTGCTTTTACATATAGATTCATAGATTCATTAGGTTGGAAAGGACCTACAAGATCATCTAGTCCAACCATCCTCACACCACCATCCCTACCCACCAAGCTACTAAATCAAAACCCTTAGCACCTCATCTAAACGCTTCTTGAACAGCGCTAGGGACGGTGCCTCAACCACCTCCCTAGGCAGGCCATTCCAGTGCCTGACCACTCTCTCAGAGAAAAAAATTTTTCTCAAATCTGATCTAAATCTTCCCCAGCACAACTTGTGGCCATTCCCTCTCGTTCTGTCATTAGTTACCTGGGAGAAGAAGCCGACCCCCTCCTCACCACAGCCCCCCTTCAGGAAGTGGTAGAGTGCTTAACTTCATTAGGGGAGAGACAGTAACACAGACAAGGAGTTGTTGCTAAATCTAAAATACCATGGTACTGTTTCTCATTTTTTCTCCCCATCTCCTCTCATGCAGCCAGCTGCTAGCTTTGGCCACTTGCTGACCCCAGACAGGCAGTTGACAACATGGAAGTGAGGTGGCCTGCCTGCACTGAGGAAGCCGTGTGTCTCATACACAGAAAGTTCTGCTTTTCAGTCTTGTGACTGTTTTTATTTTCTAAAGGCATTTGCCGTTCTGCCCAGGCAAGAGAAATCTAGAAAATGTGGTTTTCAGTCCATGCACAGGCTGCTGGATTCATCTGATGCTGTCCAAGGGACCTGTGACAGGTACTGAGGAAAATCAAAGTTATTATCTCTAAGCTGACCTTCACCATACTGAAACCCTCAGTTTCTCTGGGGAATTTTCAGATTCCTGTATGTTTAGAAAAGATGGAAAGCTGCTGTCTTGAATCATAGTTTATGAGAGCTGTAATAATAATGCTTCTATGGAGAAGTCTGCTGAGTAAATGTGCATCCCCATCCACCTCCTAATGCCACAAAACATGCAGTGCTGGATGCTTATTTTTATAAAGATTGACTGCTCCTATATCAAATATTTCAATATTTGTAAATTAATGTTATTGCAGTAAAGGTTATTTGTTACATAATCCCATATTGCAATCCCATGTGGATTAGAAATGCAATATTTCAGTGACAGGTTAAGTTCTGCAATTTAATGATTTTACTAGATCTCAGTATTACGGTGGAGAAATTTTATTTAGCCACCCAAATGAACCCTTTTCTATGAAGCATGGACAGCAGTCTGCTCCTTCTATTATATTTTGCTTTATAAAATTTGTGCAGTCCCTAATTTGAGGTGTTTCCACAGACCAGGACTCTTGTGAAGTAAATCTGTGGGCAGTCTCACAAAGCACGAGGTAAAGTTGAGTAATGCTCATTTTTCTATTTAAAGGGAGATATACCAAGGGAACAGCAGTGCATTCCTTTATCCTGCTGCATTTACAGTTCTTGCATTCAGTTGGACAACCGAATCTCTTCCTACTTTGGAGTTCAGCATCTGTTTCAGAAAGAAGGGCCAGATTGCTTAGCAAATGCAGTAAATGGTTTAATTATCATCAATTCTTTGAAAGTATTTTTTTAAATATGTGGAAAAATGGTTTACAGGTTGATTTATAAAAGTTGCCTCTTTCAGGAGACATCAGAATAAACAAATGAGTGTGGATGGACTTCAACCACAGGATCTGAATCCAAGTACAGCCTTGAAAGCCTGGGTTGTTTAAACTCAGGGCTCCCCATCATCCAGTTGTAGTGAAGGAGGGCAGACACCTGTTTGGATTTCTTTCCAGATTTCCTTAAATATGAGAACAATTTTAGATCTGGGATTTTGGTTTGGGCCCATTTGCAGTTTCGATGGTATACAGCTGTGGAAGAGCAGTGACAGAAAGGCAAAGGTTACACAGAAGAGTAATTATTCATAATTGTAATACAGGAACAGACAGAATGTTGGTAAGATTATTTAGCAGCTGTATTCTCACAGTCCAAGCTCTGCTGTGATTCTATCAAGGATCTAAAATAAAGCTATTCATGGTGCAGAGGGATGTCCTTAAATAGAAAGAGCTGGATTTTTTCATAATACTAGCATAATCGTTAATTATTTACTGCTATCCCTGATATTCTTGCTTAAACCAGTGCTGACATCATTAGGCTGCTTTTTGCAAAAGCACCTTGTAATTTTACAGTTACTCACAGCCCTGACTGGTTGTCTTTAACACCACAGCCATGCTGGAAGGACTGCTGGCTGGATCCAGGCTGCTGCAGGCACTGACGTGCCGAACTGTGAGGTCCCTGATATTCTCCAACTGAGTCAAACATCTGTAAATCTCCTTTGACCTGTGCTCCTCAGGACTCCTTGATAGAGGCAGTTTTATAGGGATCCTAAGCAGAGATTTTTTTTCTGTCCTCTGCAGCCCATCCTATCCTTTCCATTTCTCCATGCTGTTGTATTTCCAGCGACTGCTCAGTGGCCATAATTAGTGGGTGGAATATTGAGACAATGGGCTTTGTTTACCAGGAGCTGTCTCAGAAGCTCTGAAGATGTCCTGGCAGCGTTAGGAATCTGCCCATACTGCAACAGTTGAAACCGTACATCACAGTGGTAACATCCCATAAAGGAAAAGAGCAGATTACTGAGCCAGAAATGACTTTGTAATTTCACTCTCCCTGTTTGAAAATAAAGCTAAGAATACCAGCAGGAATTTGAGGTATGGAAAGCTCTGTATAAAAAATAAGCATCTGTACAGAACCTCAAAAATAAGCAGTGTGTAGGCTGGGAGTAGGAAAAAGTTAGCAGTGAAGTCACTAGTAAAAATGAGATCATGCTGTGTCTTAAATTTCTCATGTGTAGTGTTTCAAGGCTCTGGGAAATAAGATTTTTCTCTGTTTCTGGTTATTTAGAATGTGTGGGTTTTGTGTTTTTTTTCCCCCTTATTGTCTCAGCATTCGTGTGTGCGTGGAACTTTAATAGGAGTGAAGGAGTCAGAAAGATGGTAGGGAGGGAAGGCCTAGTGAATCTCACCCGTAGATATGAATGACATTTTTCTATATTACAATTCTAGCAAGAAAGATAATGGTTATCTTCTTCTGTTGCCTGGCGTAATGCATTCTGTGGTGCACAGAGCAGACAATTGTGCTCCAGGGGAGCTGGGCATGGTTCATCCACAACCTGCATCGCTGTTCTGATCATTGCGTATCCTCTTGTGTGGCATCATAGCTCTGTGGTCCTGTGCTGGCTGCATATCACCTGGGATTTTCTTCTTTACAAACTACACCCACCATGGAATAGATTGGAAATTGGCCAAGAAGGCCAATGGGATCCTGGGGTGCATTAAAAAGAGTATGGCAAGCAGGTCAAGGGAGGTGATCCTTGCCCTCTACTCTGGCCTGGTGAGGCCACATCTGGAGTACTGTGTCCAGTTCTGGGCTCCTCGGTACAAGAAAGACAGGGATCTCCTGGAAAGAGTCCAGCAGAGGGCCACAAAGATAATAAAGGGCGTGGAACACCTCCCTGATGAGGAGAAGCTGAGAGACCTGGGGCTGTTCAGCCTTGAGAAAAAAGAAGACTCAGAGGGGATCTGATCCACATCTAAATATCTAAGACAGAGGGATGAGGCTGGACTCTTCTCTGCAGTATGTGTCAGTATGACGAGGGGAAATGGTCACAAACTGAAGCATAGGAAGTTCTGCACAAGTGTGTGTGGGAACTCCTTCACAGTGCAGTGACGGAGCACTGGCACAGGCTACACACAGAGGTGGTGGAGTCTCCTTCTCTGGAGATGTTCCAAGACCTGCCTGAGCAACCTGGGCTAGGGAGCTGCTCTGGCAAGGGGTTGACTTGGTGGTCTCTGCAGGTCCCTTCCAGTCCCTATAATACTGTGATTCTGTGAATGCTTTATAAGGTATTCAGGGCAATATAACAGTCAGCAACCAGTTTGTGCGTCAAGTGTACATATTGGTACTGGTATACAGGTAGCATTGCAATGAATTTTCATAGAGGATGTACTTGCCTTTCAGATTTTTCAGATTTCAGTTACTGATTTTCTGCTACTGACTTGCTCTCAAGATACGTGCCTTAACTCTTGATTTTTCTGGTTTTGGTTTCACGTTCAATGCCAGTGCATCTTTTATTCACTCAAGTGCCAGTAAGCAACTTCAGTGTTTTCTCCATGTGTGGAGCCTTTGCTACTACTGTGTTATGGAAAAAAGTGTTTGCTTTCTATCAGCAATAATGGTCAGATTCCACTCTGATGTTGTTTTAATATGTTTCAATTATTCCTTGCTAAAGGAAAATATTTACTTGTTTATTATCAGCTGTAAAGTCAACGCTTTATTGTTCACAGAAATAAATACCTCAGTGCAATTCTTTTTTTCCAGAGCCTGAGGAAAATAGCTTGTAATGGAAATTAGCAGTGGCTATTGCTGAAGAGGGAAACAGAATGTTTCCTTGTTTATTATTTGCCCTATTAATGGTTGGTTACCAAGAAAAGTTGGTTGACAAAGTAGAAAAATTAGATGACGTCAGGTAATTTTTTCATCTTATTTTGTCCTTCATAGTGATGAACCAGAGGAGACCCTAATTATGCAGCTACATGACACAAATAGTCTTGTGACTGTACAAATTGCATTTGCAACATGCCTTGAAAGTGTCACCTGAGTTATGGAGTAGATTCTAAACCGAATTTCTTTCTTGTTTAATTCTTCCATGCTTCCATGCAGAGGCAGTGATACATTTCTATTTGAAAATGTGAAATGAATTTCTCAAGCCTAAGTAGCGATAACATCACTTTTTCAAGTTCAAGGTTACGTATGCTTCAGAGTTTGTTAGTGTCTATCCTCACATTTTACTTGGATGTGGAAAAGAACTTTTCCATATGTATCACTCCAAATGGGGCCAGTTCACTCAGTGCTTGTACCTAAAGCACTTCAACAAAACTATGTTTTGTAGGTGGGACACTTCACCAACCTCACATCTGCACTCACAGCTCAGTCCTTTCCATCCCAGCAATTAGGCAAAACAGCAAATATGACTTTATATGATTTTGAGTGTGGCAGAACAATGATTTGTTGCTTTGATATTGTCTCACTGTAGAGCTCCTCTGCCTTTTTTTTGTATTGTAGAGAGAGTGGAAGTGCTTAAGCCTGAAAATTTAGGCAAGTGTTTTCCTTCCAATTTTAGATCTCTCTCCTAACTCCCTTGAATATGTATCAGTTTTATCTTTATAGCTTGAAATTACAACAATTGTTAGTAATTGTTGAATCGCTCTTCCTGCTTTGCTCAGATATCTTTTGCCATTTAATCTGTTTATATTGTATTAAAAGACCTTGGACTGCCAAGTATAATATGGAACTTAGAAATGTAATGTACAATAAATGTGAAAGTGCGTAAGAAGCCTTCGAATTTCAGCAGAAGTACACTGGGGTACAGTGGAGGTTCATTTATTCAGCTGCTTCTCACACGGCATTTTTTGCTTATGCTGGGGGTTAGTTAAGGTAAAAGTGTCTTATTATGTACAGGAATGTAATCAAGAAGAAAAAAAAAACTTAAAAAAAAAAATGCTGCCCTTTCAGTGCACTTGCAAATGTTTCCCTTGTTGATTGTACTCACAGAAAGTAACACTACACCAAAAAAAGGCACCCTGCCACAAATACCCTTTATGATTTTTTGTAGGTGACAGCACCTCCAATTTCTCCTGCATTCAGACATTGGTTTTCGTTTGGTCTTTTCTGACGCATCCAGAAGATGGATGAATCTGCTGAATTGAAATAAAACTCTGCACCATCTGTTTTACCAAGGTGAAGAGTGCTAGGAAAAGGTCATAATTTGTATTTATGCCTCATAGCTCAGAGAGAAGAATGGATGCAACATTATCTCATACATTTTTTTTTTTCCCCTTGTGGTGCTTTTTCTAACTGTGCCAAGTGACTGCAGGTAAAAGAAAGCGACAGCATTGCAGTGAGGGCCGGTGCGATCCAAAGGCCACCACATTCCTGCTGTCATGAGGACTTTACTTAGTCACCATATGTGCTATCATGAGTAAAGTACTTCCTTGTTCTGCTCCTATTCACTTATTCAACCCATTGAGCAAGCCAATGTGAGAGGCTGCACATCAGTATTCAAGATGCAGCACGAGGTGAGGAATCTGTAAGGGGGGGCTTGGCTGATTACCTTTGAAATGGGATTGAAATTGCTGAGCATCTAGTTCTCACAGAGCCCTTTTTGTCAAGGGGTCTCAAAGGGTTTCTCAAAATTAACATCATTTAGAAGGTAATAAAAGTCCAGTGAAAGAAAAGCGAATGATTAACCACCAGCAGAGCCACAAATAGGTCTCAACTCTCCTTTTCCACCAGACAGCTCTGCCTCTCACAAATAGTGTGCAGATGCTTTCTTTTCTCACCAGGAGCTGCAGGAAGGAGCCTGTTGCAGCAAGGAGCCGGGACGGGGAGTGCTTTCCCAGGGGCAGTCCCTGTGTGCCCCGCCCCGCCCGCTGCCCTCTGGGGTCACTACCCGAGATGACCAGGCTTACAGTGCTGGACCAGGGCACCCTTGAGGTGAGTGGGGGAAGCCTGTGATTCCCAGACCACCCCTCAGGCTACCTGCATAGCCACGCTGCCTCGTCTGCGTGTCACACATATTTTATTAGGACTGTGTTCAGGACCGTGAGACTTAACTTCACCTTCTCCTTTACAAGAGAATCTGATGAATTTACAGCAGGGAACCAGTGGCAGTTTGTGCTTGGCAAAGTGCTGTGTGAGGCCAGGGACCAAGTGACTCAGGGAAGCTATTAATGGTCTCCATTGGGAAGCTTATTGCCTCAATAACATGAATCATTAATTTGGCTTTTTAATCATTAAGAAAATACCTTTGTTTGATAGAGCGTTTGGGACAAAGTCAGACGTAAGAAATTTTTCTGGTTTTTTTTTTTTTTTTTCCCTGTTGCATTAGTTATTAACTAAGCCACTGAACTCCTAACTAACCTCTTTTTGATAATTTACATCTGATGGAATGATCATTTTTGTGTATACAGATTAGTGCACGGCTAAATCATTATTTCAAGTTGTATTGTTTTCTCAGTGCTCTGTGTTGGCATACGAGAAATTTGGAGCAATAAAGCACATAATATAAACAGATTGAATTAAAGGAAGTGTTACGGAGATTTACCCAAGGCATTTAGCTTGTCTTAATACCGTTTCCTAATGAAATTATGAGAAAATGTCTGAAAATTATTTCTACTGATGATTTTCATTGCTGTCTCTCTTTTAAAATTATCCACTGCAGTATTAAGGTGTCTTCTCCTTCAAGTCACCTCTTCTCTACCAGGCCAGTCAAAAGTTCTGTACTTCTGTGCTCACTGCCATTTGTGCTTTGCTCTCTCCCCTAAAAATCAAACAGTAAAGCAAGCAAGTTCCAATGATTCGGGCAGGATATAAGCAGAGGACCATGCATGAAGATCCGCCTGGAAATGGGTTAGAATAGAAGGTACAGCTCTGGCTGTGTTTCCACCAGCAGTGCATGCAATGAAGATCATTGAACGGGCATCGATAACCAACTTAGGTCCTTATTTTGTCTTGGAGATGGAGGTGATTGTCCAAAAGATGCTAACGATGGCACAATTTACAGCTCTTCCCAAGAATGTGTGTAGCAGCCATAGTGCTTTGTCCATGCAAGCAGGGCTGGAGCAAAGTCAGCCTTAAGGTCTAATCCCAGGCAGGTATGAGTGAATGTCTCCCTGGACACCTTGTCTACTTTTCAGCAAGGCACTGGTGCCTTTTTGGTGCCACTCTTCTGTGAGGTGGGTAACACCTGTCCTACCATCACCTGCTTCCCACTTGTATCCCATCCTGTTCCACCTGCCAAAGACTTGCTCAAAACAGGTTAAAAAGTGTCTTCAGCCTGTACTGTGCCCTGCATGGCTTTCTCAAAAAGAATACCCTACAATTTTGGTAATTGAGGTTATTAGTGCAGAAAATCAATGGCAGTTTGTTATGTTCAGAACCTTTTAATGTTTTGTTCATGAAAATCTTATCATAGTGCATCTTCTTCTGTAAAATCTTTGAGAGGGCTTTTATGTCAACAAATCCTAGAAAGCCTTTTATATCAATATTAATCTTATGAAGTCCTTTTTAACAGCAGCACGGCTTCTGAAAACTTTTTTACCCACAAAAATCTTATCAACACAGTTCCTAAATCTACTGCCATTCAAAGGTAAAGATCCAAGTATAAGTAAGCAGTGCATTACAAAGTGAGAATACAAGAAGTGTTGCATTCTTGCAAATCTGAGTCTCTACAAAACACCGCTCATGTTGTGGTGAACCTTAAATGCAGACCAAGAAAATGTGAGATATAGTAAATGATCAGAAAATGTCTGAAAAGGGACACAGCTATCACAGAGCAAAAACATCTCTGCCTCAAGCAAGAACTTATGGTCTCCACCATTTAGAACACCAAAAAGTACAGTGATAAATAAGATCAATTTGTATGGTCCATGATTTTTCAGAACCTTTCAAACTGTATTTTATCCTGCTGTTATCTACAGTGTTTGAGGTGAGGCTGCACAACACAGAGCAGAGTGGGGCAGTCACTGGGAGTGACTAAAACAAATCTGTCTGCTTCAGTACAGGTAATATGGACAAGGATGTGCAATTGACATTATGACCAGGCAACATGGGCTGTTGGACAGCTTGTTCCAAGGCTGCTCATAGCTTCCTAAAGACAGAGCATCAGAAGGACTGCCAGTACTTGTATTAGAGCCATCTGAGATGGGAATTGTTTTCCTGAACAGCTCAGCCTCCTTGCAGTCTGCTGCTGGGCTGTGACCATGACACTCCAGATCCCCATCTTCTCAAAGATCAAAGGTTTATCTTGTGGCCTCAAGCTACCTGCAGGTCCTTTCAGAGCCTTCAGCTCTTGTTGAGTGCTTTTTGCTCTGTTTGCACAATTCAGAAAGCGTCAGACTCTGTATTTTGCACTTTTGACCTGTTTGTTTTGATGACGCTTTAAGTCAGATTCTTATTTACAGGCAAGCTTTGTTCTGCCAGATGAGAGGCTACTTCTAACATGCACAATGTGACCTACGGGCTTGAGCTTTCAAATAGATCTTGCACTAAGTTGCAGTGAAAGTTGACAGCAGTAGAAATTCTTGAAATGAAGCAGCACAAGTGCTGTGGTTTCCCCAGGTCCACGATGCACAGCTGCCCTCATAGTTGATCAGCACACACCATACTTGTCCAAATCCACACAGCTGCACAGCCAACAGAGCCCCCATTTCTCCACTCCCTGCTCATTCTCCCTGTCAGGCAATTTCAAGCAGCATGTCAGAACCATCATGTGTAGATAAACATTGTCCTGGTAGTTATCATCAGAGATTGAAAGTGCTCTATGAGTTGTTGAGCTCAGCCCCAGGAGAAAACATGTGGTCACAATTCAAGGCCATTTCTTCCTTAATGCAAATTCTGTTTCCCTCATATTTACTTCTGTATGAGTTGATGCTGACCTGTAAGAGGTGTCCTCAGGCTGGGCAGTAAAATTCACAGACTCTCCCAGGCGAAAAGAAGGAGTGATAGCACTATGAATATGGAGATTATTGGGTATGCTGGCAATCGCTCTCCCTTCATCATCTTTTTGTTCTTATTGTTGCTTAGGGAGTGGTTGAATAACCCTCAGTAAATTCTGCTCAGAAGGCAGGATTGCTGCTGGAGGCATTGACCTCTTTCTACTACAGAAAGTCAGTGGTGTTGCGCAGAGACTGATGGCGTGAAAAAGAGGCTCCGAAGGACTTGCTATCAGTGTCTGCCAGTGTGTGTGAGTAGCAGTTCAGGCCCTCTCTATTTGGAATCTTTATTGTTTCATGAAAGCATTGTTCTTTCTATGGGACCAGGGAGTAGTTCCCATAACTAGAACCTGTTGGTGTGTTTTAAGTTGTTAACGAACCACAAAAAGAATGGAAGGATTACTGCCTTTTCACCTCGCATGGGCTTCAGCATTCCTGAACCTTTGAGGGCTGTATTTATGGGTGTGCATATAATAAATAAAATGAAACAACAACAACAAAACCCCAACAAAACAAAACAAAACAAAACCCCTTTTTGAATATGTAAAAAATATGTCAGGTTGATTTCAGGAAAAAAATCATACCTTTTAATTTTTTCTTTTTTTTTCCTCATTTTTTGCTAGTTCTGACAGAGGTGTCTGGCTTGTGTTTTAGTGTGCTGACATGTGGGTTGTTCCCCACTGAGAAAGACCCATCCTTGCTGTTGGAGTGGGCCTTTGGTGGAGCACAAATACAGTCCTGCACCTTCCCTAAAAAAGCCCCTGTGGACCGGACCACAAGGCCTAATACAGCCTTATCAGCCTGTGAAAAAGAAATTGTGAAATCTCTACCCACGGCAAAAGCCAGCCTCATTTTACAGCACAAAGCCATGTAACTGCCCTCTGTGATGTAGGTGGATTTTTGTCTCTGAGCGCATTCAGCAATCATTAGATAGGAGACAATCCATGCAGTATTATAGGTAGAGCAACCCATAAAATTTGCATTTTATTTTTCAAATCGTTTCCAGTCTCCCCCAATTAAACCAGCATTTCCAGTGTGATACGTGTACTGCTTATGAGATGAGGCCTTTTCCAATTTGAGTCATGTAGTTTTATTTTGGCTTTGAATTTTTAAGCAAATGTAATGAATTGTGACAGGGTACAGTGTTCACCCAACATCTGGATGCTTTTGTACATTTCACAGTTAGCACTCTTATGATAATTAATACCAATTTACCATGATTCAAGCCAACATTTCTGCCCTTTACTAGAGTGAAGAATTTTAAAATCATTTTTTCTACCTTAGGTTATAGATATGTTAAAAGGGTTTAGATGTATTGATGTGGCTTTGGCTCATTTCAAGCTTTGAAAAGCCACTGTGTTTTCCCACAGGTGCCATGTCACGCAGTCCCTTCCCACGGGAGTCTGGCTAAGTATCTGCCACCACCGTATCTGCCTCCCTTCTGTCAACACAGGGAATATCTCCTGCTGGCAGCTGCAGGTGCTGTGCTACATCCTGCCCAGATTGTGTGCAGATACAGACAGACTTGCTATGCTCGTCCTCTTAGATTCTGGCATGAGTAGCAATCTGAATGCAGAAAGGTACCTACTCTTTGCAGTTCCATTAGCTCCATCTAATTATTATTGCTGTTTTCTTAATGTCTATGGTCTTGTAGGACCGCACTGCAATGCTTTGTTTGTCAGCAGCTTAGAAAAATTGTGGAAGATATGTAAAAGCTGAATGTTTTTATGT
Source organism: Callipepla californica brunnescens (assembly GCA_023055505.1). Lineage (NCBI taxonomy): Eukaryota > Metazoa > Chordata > Aves > Galliformes > Odontophoridae > Callipepla > Callipepla californica. Next base: position 103,372,216 of record JALIRH010000001.1, on the reverse strand, counting down.
ACTGATATGTACTGAATGGTATCTCGGGCCTGTGAGTTCAGCCATTTGGCTGGATTGGGGACACCTCTATGTAAGTACTCAGGATTATTTTCTGGAGCAGTGCCAGACCATAACTTGAGTCATTGAGCCTCTGCACCACAGTAGATAAAAAAAAGTCCAGTATTCCCATGAAAAGGTTTAGGAAGTGAATAGATCATGACAAGAGTAAAGGCAATAGTAATAAAGGCTTTGAAAACATCACGAGGATTCTCCTTTTCCAGAAAGGACAGTGAAATCATCTCACGTTGTGGTTTAACCCAGCAGATGGCCAAGCGTCATACAATTGTTCACTCTCTTCCCCCCCTTCCCAGTGGGATGAAAGGGAGATCTGGGGAAAAAAACAACAAAGTAGAACTCATGAGATAAAAACTGTTTACTAGTCTAGAGGAAAGGAAGAGAAAAAAAAAAGGATAATGGTGATGATAATTTTATATATATATATATGTATGTACAACAAGTGATGCACAAACAATTGCTCACCATGGATGCCCTGCTAGCCCCCCAACCAGCAGCAGGCCACCTGATGAACTCTCTCTTTTTCAAACTTTTCTTCTGCATGATGTCTTACATGGAATATCCCTTTGGGCAGTTTAGGTCAGCTGTTCTGATTCTGTCCCCTCCCAGTTCTTTGGTGTCCCAGCATTCTTACTGCTTGGACAGTAGGAGAAGCTGAGGTAACAAAAACGTCCTTGACTCTGTACAGCACTGCTCAGCAACTACTAGAAATGTTAGTGTGTTATCAACATTGTTTTTCTCCTAAAACAAAGACATAGCATCATACCTTGGCTTCACGACTGGTTTCCCCCAAGGGCCCATCTTGGGACTGGTGCTCTCCAACATCTTCATCAATGACATATGGAATCAAGTACACCCTTAGCAAGTTTGTGGATGACACCGAGCTGAGAAGTGCAGTTGATAACATTGGAGGGAAGGGAAGCCATCCAGAGGGACCTGGGCAGGATGGAGAAATGGGCCCATGTGAACCTAATGAGGTTCAACAAGCCAAGTGCAAGGTAAAACAGGCCCAGAGGAGGGTCCCTAAAATGATCAGAGGGCTGGAGTACGTCTCCGATGAAGAAAGGTTGAAGGAAATGGGCCTGTTTAGCTTGGGAGGGAAGGCTCCAGGGAGACCTCATTGTGGCCTTCCGGTACTTGAGGGAAGCATTAAAAAAAAGAGGAGGAATGACTGTTTACAAGTGTTGATAGTGATAGGACAAGGGAGAATGGTTTTAAACTAAAACAGCAAAGATTTAGGTTAGATACTAGGAGGAGGAAATTTTTCACTCAGAGGGTGGTGATGTACTGGAACAAGTTGCCTGGCGAGGTTGAGGATGCCCCATCCCTGGAGGCATTCAAGGCCAGGCTGGATGTGGCTCTGGGCAGCCTGAGCTGGTGGGTGGCAGCTTTGGCCATGGCTGGGGTTCGAAACTAGAAGAGCTTTGAGGTCCTTTTCAACCCAGGCCATTATATGATTCTATTATACCAGACACTATGAAGAAAATTAACTCTGTCCTAGCTGAAAATAAGGCATGATCATCATGCTATTTATTTTGACTGCTATGTGCTTGATTCTGGTACAATAAAATCTGGATTAGGCCTCTTATGTGCCTCACTAAAAATTAATAGCATAGTAAGATTGTAAAAATCCAAGTACTCCACAAAACAGTGATTCCCTTTTCAAAGACTGACTGTATGCACTCCTTTTTTTGGGGGGTTGGACTAGATGATCTCTAAAGGTCCCTTCCAACCCCTACAATTTACTGTAACACTCCATATGCACAAAATGGACTATCAGGATAAAGACAAAATATGCCTTACAGACAGTGCTGCCCCAAAACAGCAGCTAATTTTGGGCTTTGTAAACAGCCAGTGATGAAGCATCTCTCCTCATTGGCATGTGACTGTGATTCTAAGGGGCCAGTTTCTTCAAGGAAAAGCTACTTTTTATGAGTTCCTCTCTTGATGACAGTTGAGAGCGTTTCTTTCAACCCACCTGACTTTTAGTTAGAGCTGTGTAGAACGTGCAGGGTTTTTGGATGACTACATATCCCTTAGTTTAAGCCTGTTGCTTACTTTTATGAAGTGTCCATGAGGGTAATTACTTGTCTGTGTTTTTCTATGAGTCATCACTTCATCTGTTGCATGAATAAAAGGTGGGTTGAAATCAATTTTACAGAACCCTGATGAACAATACATTGATTAAACCTTGAATTCAACTTGAGGAAACAAAAGCTGAAGAAAAGTATCAGTATTTTTTTTGTCTTGATCTGTCTTTAGAATTCACTGACTTGCAGAACAATCTGAAGAATCTCAATCATGTCTTTTTGTTTGTTGGCATGACTATATCAAATGTGTTATGAAGAGCTATAATGAAATTGTACCCAGAGAAAAAAAGACTCATGGAAACATCTTTTAGCAAACAAATACTTGCCACACCTGAAGATTATTTAATTTCTAAGTGGGTTGAGGTTACAGAAAAAGTTTTTTAATTACAGTAATATGTAGTATTAATAATATATCTTTCTGGAAGGTCCTAGACTGTTCCCAGGCATATTTTTTATCAGTGCTACATGGAAATGTTCATGCAAACTTATCAGCTTTGAAAAGGGACTGTTATGAATTGGTCTGTACTGGAAGGAGGAAGAGGCCTGTGGCAGAACTACGCAGACAAAAGCTTTCCTTTGGAGCTTACCAGTTTGACTGGGACTGAATTGCAGCAAAGAGCTGAGGGAAAAACCCTCTCAAATAAGTCTCATGTGTGCAACTCAGTAAGTGTTTGTTGGAACCTAGCAGTGTGAAGATTGAATGCCTGGTCAGAAAAAGATGAAGGTAAAAGAATGATAGAGAAGTAGTCTGACTAATTTCTCTGGAGGATGTTTTGAGTTATATTTGCTGAAAGCTGTTTCATCTTCCTGGCAATCTTGATTGAAATAAAGTTGTACATACTTGATTTCAAACAACCTGACCTATGATATAGACAGAGTGAATCTTAAATTTCTCTGTCTGAATATGAATATATGTTCTGCTGCCTTTGAAACACAAAATGGTAATTGGAATGAACTGCCAGAGGAGCTGAAGTCTACCCAAAATAAATTCAGCTAAGTACTGCAATTTTGTTCTTTTTTTTTTTTTTTGTCTGAAGACATCCATCATGTACGTCATCAGGAAGTAAATAGAAGTTGTGTAGGACAAACCATTCGTATCTCAGTGTGCAGAGCTACAGAGCTGCCAGGATGATCATCTTCTAACTTTTTTCCTCCATGCTTGGTTCTTTGAGTTGCATTTTTACATGTATTGTGACTGTGATGACTGCAATGATTACATACCATTGAAAAGGTATAAAAATGTACTTCATCATTTGTGTTAAAAGTGGCAACACAATTTTATATTAATCAGTAGTCAAGAGGACTGTCAGGTGAAAGAAAACATTTAATTAGGGCAGATTATAAAAATAATTTTACTTCTAAGAATGAAACCCTTGTAATACCTATATTTTTTATTTTGCTGCTAAAAAATCTTAAACTGCTACAGACACCATCATGACTGGTGCAGAAACGAGAGAGGTTTGGTGTAGAATAGCAGATATCTCTGGCCATCGTGTAGCCATCACTTGAACATAACAAGAAATTAAATACTAGTATTTTGTAAGATTCATTCGTTCATATTTAGAATAACACAGTGGAAACTGGAGTTAATGCCAAAATAACTGAGCAAGCAATTAAAGGGATCAGTGAAAAACACATACTTCCTTTTGTGGTCAATGATTCTTCAAACCATTAAATATCAAAATGCTATTTATAGCTTTATACTAAATAGTTGAAAGGGAAGTCATCCATTGTGTGATTGTTTTTAAGATAACAATAAATCCGAAGAGAGAAAATGTGTATTGACTTCCACCCAAATGAAAAACATCACGTGTGCAACTCACTGTTTGACCTCGACAGCTTTGCATAAAAATTCTTCAGTTGTTTTTCCTTATCTACTAAAGAATTCTAGAATTACCAGGAGGCATCTTATTTTGTTAACACAAATGTGTATAAATTAGAATTAAGAGTGCATAAAGGGGTATCCTCTCTATACCTTGTACTTGAAAGGATCTGAAATCGCTTTCGACTATGTAGAATAATCAGTGTATGTTGAGAAAGGATTTCCTAGCTGACATTTTAAAGTTCTTAAAGGGTAGGCCGTAGAGAATGAGGAAGAGAAATAAGCAACTATATATGATTTAAATTCCTTTCTCACTATATTCAAAATGTTTGCATCCTTAAGGAAAAGAAACAACAGAAATGTAAATCTCTAAGTTTCTGTTAGGTGACAGCTAAATTAATGCAATTAATTGACAGTAGGAAGAAAAATACTTGAGATTTTTTGGTCTATTTTGGGTTGGAAAATGTCAGTTCCTTGCAAAATCAGAGCAGGCATGTTTAAGAGCAGGATGCTTAAGATGTTTGTATGTAATAAAATGTATATAAAATGTAAAATACAATGTTGGGGTTGGGTCAGACACTTAAGTCTGCGTGAAAAGAATTATATTAGAATAAAGTGCAGTGTTGATCTATGAAAAGTAATCATCTCAAGATCAAACAACTCCAGAAAACTTGTGGAGCATCTTATAGACTTTTCTTCCTCAAATGCAACAAAGTAAAATAATTATTTTTCTTATGTAAACTGAAGCACATAGATTGCAGAAATCTGCAGCGTATTAATTTTGTTAAGGATGATGTTCAAATTAAACAGTTTCAGTTGCATGAATAAAAGCTTTTGTTAACCATTTTAAGGGGAAAATAAGGATTTATTGAAATAAATAATATATTAAAATTGATATTAAACACAATCTTCTGCCCAGCTGGAATCTTTGCATGGCGATTTCTGTGCTATTCCTCCACAGACACTACCCTTTTTACTGAGTATCATTCTGATAAAAAAAACGGAAGAGATTTCTGGGTACTAGGAAAAGGTTCTTCTCCAAGAGGGCAGTTGGGCACTGGAGCAGCCTCACCAGGGCAGTGGTCGTGGCCCCAAGCCTGCTGGATTTCAAGGAGCATTTAGACAATGATCTTAAATATAGCATTTGAATTTTGTGTGTTCCTGTGTGGAGCCAAGAGTTGAACTCAACTATCTTTGTGCGTTCCTTCCAACTCAGGATATTCTATGATTCTATGAAGGAGTGTCTTCTAGGGAGCTAAGAAATGCGCCACGTATCAGTGATAGTTCATGCATTTTTGTAAATTGACAGGAGGTGAGCTTATCTTACTTCATAAAGAAGTTAACACACTACTATCAGTGAAACAAAAATGGATTAATATATATTAATCTATTAAAAAATTGTGTGTAAATGCAGATTTTCTTTTCCAGAGTCCATCCAAATGGTTCAGACAAACACCACACAGTAGAAGATGCCTTCATAAGGAAGTTTAAGTAGTTAATATGTGGCTTTGGTCAGGAAAAAGGGCACGTGGTAAAGCAGCCTTCCATTGTCCTGTCCTCTGCATATACAGCTGGCATTTTGGGTGTCTGTCAGGAGATGACAGGAATAAAAGGAAATGAAATCTGTTCAGTTTTGCTAGTGAACACGTTTGTGGCTGGCAGCAGTGTAAGGCCTTAAAAGATAGGAGAGAGAGAGCAGCAATAGCATACATTTCACACTGGTGAGGAAGGTGATGTCCTTCCTCTTCATTTTACTTATTATTTAAACATTAGCCTTGATGCTCTGCACTCGAGAATAATGTGTTTATAAGAATATACTTTATGGCACTTGATATTGAGGTATCATTAGCTGTTACATTAAGATAACTTTTCTGCCCTACCAGAAAGGATGTTGACAGTGCAACAGATTAAATGTGAAGTGCTGGCCAATTTTTCAGAAAAAGAAATACTCTGTCTTGCATAGCATAGCTGAAAGGAGCAGTTACGTGGGATACAAGTGGAGCCAACAGCTGCCAGGTTGGACAGGAATCAAGATCAACAGGGTCCAGATCCATGCTGTGATCTAGCACCAGATGTCTCAGAGACAGACACCACAAAACTGCACATGACAAGTATAGGATGCTTTCCACTCAGAAATGTCTCTTTCATTTGCAGTGAAAACTACACAGCCATATAGTTAGGAATTTCCTTAAGCACAGAAGCAGGAGGGCTCCCATGTGAAGGTGTGCTCAGCTCTGCTCCTAGACCTCCTCCTTCAGCCTGGCCCCTGGCTGTTAAGCCCAAGGCCTTGCTCTATAGAGTTATTCCGTAATCTAACATATTTGTGGTTAGCTGTATCATTCACATTATTGGTACTTGCTCATTCTCAGCAGGTAGTGTATTTATTACCATTAAAGAACCTGTAATCTGTTGCTTCAGAGTGAAGAACATTTTTCATTAAGCTAGGCATGAGAGTCCTTATTGGGTTCAGCCAAACTCCTTACAGGTGGCTCTGTGGACCCATTTGAACATGACCAGACCGATAGCCCTGAACTGGATATTTATGTTTTAATGCAGCAGCTTCCAATTGTTTTTTCCATTAGTATGCAATAATGCTAGGTATTCTATATCTGTCTAAAAAAAAATGAACCTTTTTCAAATGATTGTGAATTTGTGCCCACATATTCTGAGCTTTCCTGTTACTGGCATCACAGGAATCTACCTGGAGCAACTAGAGATTGCAAGCCACTAGGATTATTTTTTGAGAACAAAATGTAACATTTCCGTAAGGAAGATAAGCTTGCAGTGGCATATATTGAGAGGAAAAGTAATATTTAAGTAAAAAGTAAAAAACTGTATCTGTAATAGATGCAACCAATGTGTAGATAGTCAGTGAGAGAGTTTGTTTTGGAGAAGTAGAGGTCCTGCAGTTGTTTGATGCCTGTTTTTATATATGTATCTTAAAATCTTTTACCAAACTCTGAGTCTTTAGATTTTTGCCATCCTTGACTAATACAGTTTGTCACTGCCTCTGGTCAGTGAAGCTTTGGCAGCACTGCCTCTTGACAGTGAAGCTGTGGTCATGCTTAGTAGAAGCAGCTTATTTTTCTCATTTACTTCAGCCTTCTTGGTACTTATTTTCTTATGCAGATGCTGAGATTGGTGAACTTGTTCTACTGAACAAGTAATGCGTGTTTTGCTTAGGCACATTTGTAGTTGCTGAAATCTTTATGGAATTAATAGTAGTAGGAAGCAGAATTTTTCCCTAATCTTTAGACTTTTCATAAATGCACACACATATTATACAAAATATTATACAATATATTATATATATTATATACATCAGTTTTATAATGCACACGTGTAATATGCATAATATTTCCAAGAAGAAAGTATCACAGATGTTTTATCAGACTTTTAAATTTGTGTTTAAAATTTTTTGGGGGAGGGCAACTGTGAGATAATCTCTATGTAGTGACTAAAATACTTCTTGTGCATCTGTGCTAGTGTGCAAGTTAAGCGTGGAAACCTCTGGACTGGGTAGAAAGGTAAAGAACAGACTGCCATGACTTCTCTCAGTTCTTCTAATTGTACCTTCTACATTTCTGTGTCGTGCAAACTAATATTTAGATCTGTGAGAAATTGAGAATGCACACAGTGAAAACTTTTCCAGCAGAGGCTGTGGGAACTCGTTAAGTAATGCACGGGTTTTTGTAAATAAGAAATACATGATGATATCCTTTGAAAATGCTTTGCAGGTTGGTGAGGAGAAAATGATATGAATTGATTCTAGAAAGCTGATCCAAGTGTTCCTCAAATTGTTTGAGCAATGTAGCTGCTCACTTCTTTTGTATCTAGTAAATCATCTTTCTAGTTAAAATTTGTCTGAATTTTAGCAAGTATTTCTTTAGTTCTGACTCCTTGTCCCAGTCTTTTCTGGTTTTGGAAGTGATCTGTTGGGGAGCATCATCTGGGAGTACTGATGGAAGTGTGGCCTTTCTGGAATGTATCACAGTGCTTCAGTTCAGGCTTACTTTATGGAAAACAAAAGTTTTCAGAATTATTCAGTGATAGGGACAGTTGATTTTTCTACAAATGTGAAAATAGATTATATTATATATTATATATATAATATACGTAAATATAGAAAAAATATATAATATATGTATATATTATATATATACTTTTAAGTAAGTCATCTGTAACCTTTTTTGCTTAATACATCAACATATGGAAAAACAAAGGTAGTGTTGGTATAACTGCAGTATTTTTACTTGAGTATTCTTTATTCCAGAAGCGCACAATGTATCCTTACCACTGATCAAAATGCAGAAGTCCCATTCTCTGCCAAGTTGGAAAAAGTGACTGAGACACATCTATGCACCTGTTCTCCACTCAAACAGATCCTTGACTATTGAGGCTTCATCATCCTGTGGATTAGGCCGACCTAAGAGCCAGGAACAGCAGAAGTGTCATTGTTGCCTTCTATGTGCTCTTTCCTTTAATGAAGTGCAATGAATCTGAGACACGAGCATATTTCTTGAAGACTTATCTGGTTTGTCTTTTAGCTCCTATTTAGCTCAGACTGGAAAGGCTTGGTGAGACACTGGAACAGGTTAGGTTGCCCAGTGAGATTGTGGATGCCCCCTTCCTGGAGGCATTCAAGGCCAGGCTGGATGGGGCTGTGAGCAACCTGGTCTAGAGGGAGGTGTCCCTGCCTATAGCAGGGGGTTGGAACTTGATAATCTTCAAGGTCCCTTCCAACCCAAACCATTCTGTGATTCTGTGATTTTCCGAACCCGTTTTTCTGTCAAACAATTGTCAAATGTGTATTGTATATTTTTACCTCTGCCTAGAGATGTATGGGTCAGTGTCAGGTGCTGCACCTCATAGCTGCCCTACTCCTCTATACTTTACACAGTCATTAGCATTAATGGAAAGCGATTATTAAACCACAGTATAACTTGTGGTTTAACTGATCATGTAAGGGCGAATCAAACTAAAATCAGACCCAAAATGACTCTTCCTGGCATCTTGCTCAGAAAAGTTGGAGCTTGAATTTATTTTTATTTTTATTTTTTTTGAGATTCCATTGTATCTAAACATGACTTGAAAAAATGAAAATTGATAAAATCATTGTTGTTATATAAGATTTGTAGCACAGATTCCTAAGTGGAGAGACACTCCTGCCTTTGGCTTTCATCTCATTCCTGTGTCAGAGCAACAACAACTTGTAAATAAATGTGAATGTTTGTTTCCTCTTGGCAAGCAGCAGGAGACTTGCATTTCTAATGGTGAGGCAGGACCAAAGTAGTAAGAAGAAATTTTTCACCTAGCAAAATCACTGGTCCAGACATGATGCAATAGGAAATAGAACTAAGGAGTTCCACAGAGCTAGGCTTGGGTTCGAGACAAAGAATGATCTTTCGAACTGTAGCGTATGGCCCATAGAGACATGGTTCATAATAATGGGCTTGACTACTTTTCTGATTTCCAGGTGATAATACAAATTAACAAAACAGCCAGAAAAACTTATTTCCAGCACATTTTCCCCTTACTGGGAATCTTTGCTGTGGTGGCACAGCTGTTCAGCAGGTGAGATGATCTGTCAGCTGAAGTTGGTAAGGGGGACAGCTCTCTAAACTGCTCTGCCTTGAACTGCAGCTCCAGCTGTGGGGAAGCTGAGGATACGAAGATGCTGATTAATGACATTTTCAGCAAGAAATGCATCTCCAGCACAGATTTTTTAAAAAGCCCCAACGTTTATTTATTCATTCCTTTACTGTGTGCTAATGTATGCAGTTAACATTGTACTTCAAAGGCACTTTCATGTTTTAAGGGAGAGGTGTCAAATAACGCTGTGAAGAGGTGTTTTTCCGTCTGTTTGCACTGTGTTTTTATGTTGCTTTTAGTGGGTCTTTTTCTCTAATCCAAGCTATTTCTGAGCTGATAATTTCAGAACTGTGGGATCCACCGCTACATACTTTGTGTCTGCAGTGATAGTTTGTCTGAATTCTCCTGTGTTAGTCAAAAGACAATGACAAAAATTCACCAGCAGCAAAATAAGTTCCAGCCTGAGCTAACCTCTTCAAGTGTGTGCCACACCGCACAGAGGACATGGGGAGGAGGAACACTGTGTGCTGTCGCAAAGGGCTTGTAATCAATTTTTCATTATGCCATGAGCATTGCATTGGGAGAAGACATCTCTTTTCATGCTGTCTTCTAGCAAAAGCTCAGGAGGAAACTCTCACTCAGTTCTGTTTGTATTTTCTCCTATTCCATGTCTGGGTCTGACTTGCCCGTGAAGAGCTCTGGTAGTAGAAACTTCTCTGTGTTTCAGTCTTGTACTGTGCTTGCTGTTAGAGAGTGTTTCTCAGGTGTTCTCTAGATCTTCTATTCTGCAAGTCAGGTTCTTCAATTTCAGCCATTCTGATGTAGATTCGGCAAGAAGATTGCTCTCTTTCTTTATGTAGCATTCTTTTATGTTCTTGAAATCCTCGGGTTCTCCCTTCTCTTTAGGGTAGGAAATCCCACTTCATTCAGCTTTTTCTGATACTCCTGCTTTGTATACCTCTGATCATTGCTGTTGCTCTGCCTGTTCATCTTCTTCCAAACTGCAGTGCCCATGATCTGGTATATCTTCAAGCTGCGACTCTGTATTCATATGCATGGATGGAGTTGTCTTTTCCTCAACCAGAAAGAGATGGCTGATTCAAGTTCAGCTCTTGGTGTGTGCTAACCCTTAGATCCCTTCAGGACAGCATCAGTGCAACTAGTATTTTGTCACTTTGTACTTGTTATTGATCATTCCTGACTGTATGCAGTAACTTGCTTTTGCCTCTAGAGAGGAGCATCCTTTTTTTTTTTTTTTTTTTTTGGCTGCATCTTCAGTATATCAGGAAAGCTCTGATGTCTGTCCTCCACTGTCATGTTACAGGGGTCCCATTTAACCCTTCTGCAACGAATTAGCACACTTTGCCAGAGACCAATATGTCTGGTATTTGGAAGACTCTTTCCACTTGGAGGGGAGCTGACAATTTCTGTCCTGCACAGCTCTGTTTTTATTTGTCATGCTGAAGTCCTCTGGAAATCTGCAGTGTGCCACTGGGTAACTATCCACACACTGTGAACTATGTAATATGCAGTCCGTAGTGAGAACAGTATTTACCCACGTGACTTCCATTAGACTTTATCCAGTTACTTTACAGTCAAAAGATAGAAGCGAGCATCCCCAGGCAGCTGGAGACAACGGGTGTCATACAGGCATGCAAATCAGATCGGTGAGTCATCCTCTGAAAGCGCCCATCCCGCTGAACTGACTTAAAAGGGGCATGGGGTGACTGCCTCAGACTCAGCCATGCCTCTCATGAATCCCAGCCCGTGTTTTTGGCTGTCATATTACTCAGTGGGGTGAGAAGGGTTCATGAAGAACCTCATTTTCCACTGACTTGTGAAGAAACTTTTATTTCTGATTATGCTACCAAAACAAATATAATGAATTATTGCTATGGGAAACTGCTGTCACTCTCTAAAATTAAGGAAATCGACCTGAAACCAATGCATCTGTTACTGCTTTTTAGCAAGCAAAAGATTATCTGTTCATCGGAAAGATCACCAAAATCTTTTTGTGGACTTCAGTGGGGACTCAGTCAGTATTCAGAAAAGCTTATTCAGCAGAGGAAAGACAGATGTTCGGGCAAGGAGAGGAAACTGCTTTATGAGCGTCATTAAATTTGGTTCTTTTACTGTTATTTCTCAAAAGCAAGTTGCATTACAGTAGCTCACTCCTTTTAGAGGGGCTGTAAGAAAGAGGGGGGAAGACTTGTTTGCAAGTTGTGATAGGACATGGCACAATTTCTAACTAAAAGAGGGGAGAGAGACTGCATATAAGGAAGGAGTTTTTTACTGTAAGGGTAGTGAGACGCCCAGTGAGGTGGTGAGTTGCCCATCTTGGGAGACCCTCAAGGTCAGGCTGGACAGGGCTGTGAGCTACCTGTTTGAGCTGTATGTGTACCTGCTTATTGCAGGGGTTTGGACTCAGTGGCCTTTAAGGGTCCCTTCCAACTCAAATGATTCTGTGATTCTATGATTTGATTCTGTATTATTGTTCCACTCATTTATTATATTATCCTTGTGTATGTTCTGCACTTACAAATGGAAATTATTCTGACTCAGTAGTCCCTTACCTCATACACAGGTCTGAATCTGATGTAATGATTCAGGAACTGTGGTAATATATATAATAATAATACATCATAACCTATAACAAAATAGTGCAATAATAGAATATCGGTATCTATATGTGCATGTCCCTCAGAGCCTCTCCTACATTCTTGCCATCTGTAGCACTGGCCTGTTGGCGTGGCCATGCTGGGGAACACTCACACACTGCCTCACTGACAATACACTTTTCCTTGTTGTTTCACTCATTATTCATTACCACAGTAGTGGTAAGCCTTCCACCCAACATGGCTCACCAGAGACTCTTGTTTTCCTTTTGAGGACAGTTCCTTAGAAGTCTTGAAGCTGCAGTGAGTGATGCTTTGAAATTTGGTTTTCTTTTGTCAAAAGCAGTTGTACTTACCCTATTCACAGCAGTCAGTATCAGCACATTTCCAGACCTGTCTATATTGTTTCCAGTCCTCATACTACTGAGAGATGCGAGATCCTGTGAAAAGTCAGAAATGAAACCTCTCTTTATAATAGTCATAAAGCTGCATAAAAATAAAACGCATTTTCAAAGGGATAACTGTCTAATCGGAGACAGAAAAACTCTCCACAGAATAGACTGAAATTGTTCCCAAGCACTACTAATGTTATTATGTTTATGTGTTTTGCTCTGTAGAGAGTTTGATAAGCGTGGCAAAGGGTACTCTATAAGATAGTGCCACTGATTTCTGGAGGGACAATGCAACAGTTGGCAAACTATCTATCTTAGCTATAAAATCTATCTAGCTGTTGCATGTAAAGTGTAAAGGCTTGAATTTACTTGTTAACCAGTTCTTGCATAATGCCTCTAAAATCCTCCCTGACCTTGAGAAACTGAGTTTGTGGTTTGGTTTGTTATTTGATTTATTCCAGCCAAGCTAGTAGTGACAGGACTGGGGGATACGCGGGTAGGAGAGTGATCCATGTGAAAATCTGTCACAATTCAGTGCCTGATGATAAGATAATTTCAGTAATTAGAGAGAAGCTGCTGAAGTCTGCCATCTTCACTGTTGCATTAAGCAGTGAGGGAGAGCATTGGCCCTTTGGGTGAACAACCTTCCCAGTTTCCAAAAAGCCAAGGTAAACAACAGATGGTGGCACACCCTGAGGAAGGTGACCTGTCCTTTCTTGGGCCCTGCCTGCGCTGCAGGTACATACGGGTTGGAGAATGCAACTTTTTTTTTGTCTTCCACTGAAGTGTACACATTGTTCGCAGGATACTTGACACAAGCTTCTTACCAGTTTTTCCTTGAATTTAGTTACTTCTTGAGAATCCCTTGAGAATTCCTTTGAAAGCAGTAAATCCATTGACTGCTTCTTCTAACATCAGCCTGATGTCAGCATGCACTCTGTGCTAGCACGATGACCACACGCACAGTGGGTGTGTGACACGTTGCTTGTGGCACCATAGATTTTGCTAAATATGTGACAAGTACTGCGCAACACGAAGTAATATGAGCCACACTGTTTATCAGCTTAATAATCTCAAATTTATTTGATGATGTTCTCTTTGTATTTTATTTGTGCTTGTTCATTTCCAAAATTTGATCATTTGCAGTTGGCCAGTCTGTTGTTAGAGCTAGTTAGTTCTGCTGAATGTTGGGCTTAATGTGATTTGAGAGTGTTATTAAATATGATGCCTGGCCTATTAGTCTCATTTTAATGTGCTTGACATCTTCATAGAGAGCTTTGCTTTAGTGTCCGTTACAGGGCAATATCATCTTCTGAGGAAGCTGCAATGCTGCATGCCATATTTTCTAAGAGAAAGAAGGAGTGAAAAACAATAATTTAAGAAAATATATAGCTTGTCAATCCCTACCTTTTCTAGTCCGTGATGTGAACGGTCTTTCAGAGTGAACACATCACGTATCAGTTTGTATAAACAGGTCATGGTACATGCCACAGGTTTTAGATTGTGTGTCATTTTCATTTATTTTTCCTTATTTTGAGTAGCATCCCTCAAGTTTAAGCATGAAAAAATGCTCATTGAAGAAGCCTTGTGGATTTATCACCCAGCAGGTATCGGTGACAGCTCTTGCCACAGGGATTATAACTCTTCTCTTGTCACTTTCTCCTGCAGCACAAGCTACACAGCCTGGGAACTTGAAACACCAACTAATGAGGGATTAGAAGCATGTAATTTTTAGAACTCTTGCTCTGTCAGAGAAAAAAATAATAGCACGTTTCTTCTGTCATTCGTGCCTACCTGATCTAAATTAGTTGGAAAGGCTGCAGTGAAGGACACTTCCGTCTAAACCTCTTATTTTCATGTCAGCTACTTGGTACATCCTGATGACCTCTTTGTCTCCCACAGGGAATGACAGGGCAAATTCAGCTCTGGAGCTGTTAAGAGCAGGCCTGATCACTCTCTGGACTGCAGACAAGGATGTGTGTATGCACAATGCACTCACTAATTCTGTATTATAGGCTCTTCTTGTTAAAAGTGAACAGAGCTCATTAGTGATAAGGACTGCAGGTTTGGCTCATGTGGTTACTGAAGATCTCAAAGAGGACTTAGCGATGTATCTTGAAAACATCAAAGTAGATGACAAGAAGTGAATGAAGAACAGGTAAATATCTGGTAGGGATGGATCTGTGGTGATCCTCTGGTCATAACCACCTCCAGTGTTCAAAGAATGTGAAACGTGTGCATGGTCTTGTTCACTGAGGTGAACTCTAGGTTACGTCCCTTTCCCTTTGCAGTGGAAGTGTCCTCTTAAAAGGTTCAAGTTAAAGGAAAAACTGGTTAAAATATGTTGCTGATTCAAGTCTCTATGAGTTTTAATAGTCTTTGCTTTACCTTTACTTCACTCTTCAACGTTCTTTCAGTGTTGTTAGCTCTGTTTGCCAAACCGAATGCCTGAGGAGAGTGTATCTGCCTACAGACTGTAGTTCTGTCCTGTTTTTGTCTGAAATAGAGTTAGTTTTCTTCAAAGGAGCTAGAATGATGCCATTGTTTGGATTTAGGAAGAAAATAAAACTGATAACTCACTAATGTTTTAGTTATTATTGAGCAGTGCTTACACTAAGTCAAAGACTTTCAGCTTCTGCTGCTCTGCCAGCGAGGAGATAGGGGGACACAAGTAGCTGGGAGGGGACAGAACCAGATCAGTGGACCCAAACTGACCGAAGGGACCTTCCATACCATGTGGTCTCATGCTGAATAATAAAACTGGGGGAGTAGACTGGGGGTTGCAACTGCTCAGGGATTGTCTGTACATCACTCAGCAGACGGTGAGCAATTGTGTTGTGCATCAATTGTTTTGTATATATATAAATGACTGCTTTCCCTTCCTCTTCTGTTCTTTTAAATTGTCTTTATCTCAGCCTGTGAGTTTTATCTTTTTCCAGTTCTGTCCCCTGTCCCACTGCAGGGGGAATGAGCTGTGTGTGCTTAGTTGCCTGCTGGGTTGAACCACAAAAAATTTATAGTTCTTTTAGGATTTATTGTTTGTTTCTTAGTAGAAACTGGGAAGTCTTTTTTTTTTTTTTCTGGAGACTTTATACAATCTCTGGATGTGGTCTTTCATTCCAGAAAGTGCTTTTAATGGTGAGGTAAATGTTTAGAAGATGATTTCACAAGTATCAGGCATCTTCTGAGAGAGACAGCTCTGGCAGGAGGAGCTGCACAGGGCAAGTACAGCTGTTTTTACTCACATATCTTTGAAATCAAAACTTCGTACTTTAAGGATGGGTAGGAGAGATGTGCTAACTCCTTTTTTTGATACCAGACCCTAAAGCTGATGATACTTTTTGCTTGTTTTCCCAGTATTCTCTTTAGAGGACCAAATAAAAATTATAAAGAAGTTAAGACATAATGAGATTTAAAACAAATAAATATTATTTTGAAAGAGCTCGTCTTCCACACTGGTGGAAAAGAATGCTTTTAGCAAAGCAGCTAAAGAAAAGGTCTTAGCAGCAGTGATAAGGGGCAAACCGCTTTGACCTTGAATTCGTATATCATCTTTAGTACCATGATTCAAGCAAGTAGGATAAATAACTCCATGCCCTTTTAACACAGACTGCTGTGCACAGCGGGTACTTTACAGCATTGTGGATATTCTGCCCAGTCTCCCTAGAGTTACACAGACTTTGGGCAGAGCTCAAACCCTCTTGTAAACACCGTCAAGTCTCCTTCTTTGGTATTCAGCTATTTTAGCTGACCTCTGTACTTATTTATCTTTTTTGAAGTCTGTTCCTCTGGACTGCTGCCCACATCTGGGGAGTGGAAAGGAGTTACACAGGAGTGCTCAGAACAGATAGATAAGCAAGCACAGTCACCAAGAGCAGAAACTCTTTTGACAACTTCAGCATTTCCAAGCCCTGATTGCTTGTGGTGGCAATCATTTCTAATGTACTCACTGCCTGTAGGTATTGACATGTTTGTTCTGATGCTCAGTCTTTGTTTAGGTCTGATTACTGTGATCACTTTTTCTGGTGTAGGTTTGTACATCACCACTTTAATTACAAAGACAGTTTTCTCTTAAATGTCAGCTTGCTATATTTTTGCTGTCCCTGTAGCCATTAATGCCTTTGTACTGATTCACCAGCGTGGTTTTACGCAGTAGACCTTGCTACCAACCTTGACGTCAATGTAGTTTTTCCATCTCACTTAAAACAGGAAAAAGGAAAATGAACTTCTGTTTTTCCCTCAATATGAAAATGTTTATGTCATGTTTATATGTGTACATTTACAATTGTGTGTGAGGAAGATATACATTCATGAAACTGGGGGACATCTTATTTTGATGAATGGCAATACATTGCTTAGTGATTCATCAGGTCATGTCACACTGTCGCTAAGCAACAAGATATGATTTGACAACACCATTAATCTTTCTTTTATATGTTTACTGGTTCTTTAGAAGTGCAATTATTTTTTTTTCATGACTACTAGTAATTAACTATGAAATTCTAGTTAATGCTTTTATTTTCACTATTTGCCAGTTATTTAGACTCTGCGGTTTGTCATGATTGTCTTCATCTCAGATATCCCAGAAAGCAGTATTCTCAGTTGCTCCGAGTGTAAATTACAGCTGTGTGAAATTAAAAATGCTGTCAGTTCTATCATGCTGGATTATGCCCTTCTAGCTCTCGTCACTTACATATCAATGCTAAGCAGTGACAGTCATTCACTGTGTCAATTCACTTATCAAATGGCAAAGATATTTTTAGCTTGGGTCATGGTCTTTAGGTAAAAATAGATGTACTTTCATTTGACCCAGACTGAAAGGAACTGGTGACCTCATTCAGCAGAGGATGCAGGTAGCTACTCTCATGATTCACTTTGTTTGACTTCTAAGCCACCCTTTCCCAAAGGAAGAAAGGCATAAACCTTGTATGAGCATTTTCCTCTTCATACAAGCAAAAGCCTTGTACTTATTGCAAAAAAGGGTTGATTCTCTCCTGCTTATAAGCTCCCATCAAGTACTGGAAGACAGTGAGTAAGGCCTCCCTGGAGCACTTTCTTCTCCAGGCTGAACAAACCAAGTTCCCTCAGCCTTTCATCACAGGAATGGTACTCCAGCCCTCTGAGCTTCTTCACGGCCCTCTTCTGGATCTGATCCAAAAGTTCCACATCCTTCCTGTATTGGAGGTCTCATATCTGGATGCAGAAACTTCCACTTGTCTGCCTCTGCTCTTCTCTGTGCTATCTTGAATATCAGAGCCATGAAAGTGGTGATGCCCTGCAATGAGAGGGAATCTGCCTGGGGATGCCCACCTGCTCTTCATAGCTAGAGATCCTGTGGGTTTTACAGAACTCTCCTTGGCTTTATGCATGAAAAGTCAAGAAACAAAAGTGAATGTTTCATGTTTGGGGCTTGTTTGAGTTACGAAGCTAGGTGACACTTGCTCATCTTATATAAGGCTAACAATAAGGTAAATGTTAATTTCAGGTGGCATGCTGATGAACCGTGAATAGAATAAGGATGTGGCTAAAAATAGAACTGCTGCCTTCCAGTAAAAAAAAATGATTAATACAAGTTTTGTAGGACAGTGATAACCATTAACTAAGCTGGCACCATCCCAGCCTTTGTTCACGCAGTTCCAGCACAGTGCAGACCTGGTACTGGTCAGACTTTCTGAAAATTATTGGAGCAAAAATATCACCTAACTCAGAAAAACGATTGGGGAGCTTTTTCACTCCCATCTACTTAAGAACTAGAATCGGCTGTTCCTAAAAGAAGAAAGAAAATAGTAGATATAGAGAATTTTTACCTTTATTTCAATGTGCCAACACCAACAGTGCCCTCAAATGGTGCTGTTGGTAGGGGTGATTCTGGTGAACAGAGTTAAATCCAGCTGGTGACCGCTTTTGAACGGTGTTCCCCAAGGGTTGGTATTGGGGCCTGTTCTGTCCAGAATCTTTATTGATGACGTGGACGAGGGCATTGAGTGCATCCTCAGTAAATTGGAGATGACACCAAGTTGAGAGGAAGTGTAGATCTGCCTGGAGGTAGGAAGGCACTGCAGAGAAATCCGGACAGGCTAGATAGCTGGGCTGAGGCCAGTAGGATAAAGTCCAATAAGACAAAGTTCCAGGTCCTGCACTTTGGCTGCAAAAATCCCAGGCAACACTACAGGCTTGGGGCAGAATGGCTGGGAGACTATATAGAAGAAATGGACCTGGGGATGTTGATTGACATTTAGCTGAATATGAGCCAGCAGTGTGTTCAGGTGACTAAAAAGGCCAATGGCATCCTGGCTCATATCAGAAATAGTGTTGCCGTCAGGAGCAGGGAAGTGATTGTCCCTTTGTACTCAGCCCTGGTGAGGACGCACTTCAAGTACTGTGTTCAATTTTGGGCCCCTCACTGCAAGAAAGACATTGTGGACCTGGAGTGTGTTCAGAGAAGGGCAACAAAGCTGCTGAGGGGTCTGGAGCACAAGTCATATGGGGAGCAGCTGAGGGAACTGAGATTATTTAGCCTGGAGAAGATGAGGCTCAGGGGAGGCTCTCTACAATTGCCTTAAAGGAGGGTGTGGTGAGGTGGGGGTCAGCCTCTTCTCTGAGATAATTAGCAATAAGACTAGAGGGAATGGCCTGGAGTTGTGCCAGAGGAGATTCAGGTTGGACATTAGGAAGAATTTCTTCTCCAGAAGAGTGGTTAAATGCTGGAATGGGCTGCCCAGGGTGGTGGTTCAGTTGTAATCTCTGGAGGTGTTCAAGAAACATTTCAGTGTTGTACTGAAGGACATGGCTTAGTGGGAAGTATTGGTGGTAGGAAGACAGTTGGACTAGATGGTCTTGAAGGTCTTTTCCAGCCTCGTTGATTCTATGATGCTATGACAGACAGTGTCGTTCTGTTGTATTACTGGCTTAGATCTATCCTACTTGCATACCTGTGGGAGGCTGTCTCAGGGGAGCTGGACCTCCCCACATCTCTACCACCTGCCCACAGCTGGGTCCTGTGGTGCATTCTGCAAAGGTGAGGCCAGTACAAGCATAACTTGTGCCATGAGGGTGAAGGCCAGATGGTGAGCACAGGTGGTGAAGCTGTCCTGAATCCCTGCTGACACTGATCTGGAGAGGTTAATAATTGCAGAATGGTTGTTGTTGTCACGACCTGTAGGGGAGTAGTGCTGTGACTTTGTCTATAGACATGATGCGGCTATGTTTTCTGCATCCATGCTGGATCAGACACTGCCTCTTGGTCTCCCATTCACCCCAGGGACATTTCTGGGTGGCTTATTAGGGCCCAGCTTCGTCAGTGCAACACAGGCAAATGCATTTTCTCTTTTTGCATTTCCTCCTCACAAAAACTCCATCAATACAGAATTGCCAGTTGTGTGTTTTACCATGAGGGGAGCAGTAGGCCTCAGCTCTACAAATAGGCTGTGTTACTCAGACCTGCATTTGAGGGTTCCCTGTCATCCTATAGCCATCCTATTGCCAGTGGATAGATTATGAGTGGTAATTTACTTCTTTTTTTTTCCTGTCTGGGATGAACTGAGCCCTTATCCACAGCCAGGCACTGTCTCTTAGCTGCCAGGCAATAACTTCTTAAGATAGGCTAACAAAAACACCCTCAGGCTCCCTCTCATTTAATTTCCCTTTCTCTGGTGCTGCAAAGCCCACACCTGCGTGGCATGACAGCATAGAATCATAGAATCACTCAAGTTGGAGAAGATCTCAAAGATCATCGAGTCCAACCATGGTCTAACCATATTACCCTAACTCTAACAACCCTCCATTAAATCACGTCCCTGAGCACCACATCCAAATGGTTTTTAAACACATCCGGATGGTGACTCAACCACCTCCCTTGGGAGACCATTCCAGTGCTTAACAACCCTTTCTGAAAAGAAGTGTTTCCTGATATCCAACCTATCCAACTTAAGCTTACCCTTGCACAACTTAAGGCCATTTCCCCTTGTCCTGTCACCTGTCTCCAGTGAGAAGAGACCAACCCCACTCTCACTGTAAGCACCTTTCAGACACTGGAAGAGAACAATAATGTCTCCCCTCAGCCTCCTTTTCCCTAGATTAAACAGCCCCAGTTGCTTCATTCTCACCTCATAGGGCATATTCTCCAAGCCCTTCACAAGCCTTGTTGCCCTTCTTTGGACCTGCTCCAGCACCTCAATGTCCTTTCTGTACTGAGGTGCCCAAAACTGAACACAGTACCCCAGGTAAGGCCTCAGCAATGCCAAGTACAGAGGCAGTGTTACTTCCCCAGTCCTGCTCACCACACAGTTCCTGATATAAGCCAGGATGCCATTAGACTTCTTGGCCACATGGACACATTGCTGGCTCATATTCAGCCAACTGTCCATCAGTACACCAAGGTCCCTTTCTGTCAGGCAGCTTCACAGCCACTCCTCCCCAAGTCTGTAGGGT
This sequence comes from Callipepla californica brunnescens, assembly GCA_023055505.1. Taxonomy (NCBI): domain Eukaryota; kingdom Metazoa; phylum Chordata; class Aves; order Galliformes; family Odontophoridae; genus Callipepla; species Callipepla californica. The sequence continues at coordinate 103,351,221 of JALIRH010000001.1, read as the reverse complement.
TGACTGGGGTTGTTGTGATCAAAATACAGGACGTGATATTTGGCCCTATTAAAAATCATATAGTTAACCTTGGCCCATCAATCCAGTCCCTCTGTAGTGCCCTTCTCCCCTCAGGCAGGTCAACATTCCCTCCCAACTTGGTGTCATCTGCAAACTTACTGAGGGTGCACTCAAACCCTTCATCAAGATCATTAATAAAGACCAATATTAGATAGAAATGGCCCCAGTACAGACCCCTGGGGGACACCACTCATGACTGATCGCCAACTGGATTTAACTCCACTGACCACAACTCTTTGGGCTCAGCCATCCAGCCAGTGTTTCACCTAGTGGAGTGTATGTGAAACATCAGAAAAGGGGGAGCATCAGAAAGAGGGACACTGACCAATTGCCCTACATCTGTAAGTAGTAGAGTTTGGTGCCCATCTCAGAACTTGGCACCTTGCCTCCCTATTGCTGCAGTGCCCAGCTGGTCAGACCTGGGGGCAGTGAACAGACATGGGAGCTAACATGAATATGCCCACATTAAAATACTATGTGTTCTCAAAAATAGATTTTATTCTTGGACCGGAGACTTAAGCAGGTAAATTCTGCATAAGGAAGGTAAACTTTCCAGTTTGATTAAAAAAGGAGAATATGAATCTCTCACAAGTGGATTGTGAGAGATTCTCCAAAACTGAATTTCAAGCACATCTGTCTCTATGCAGAACAAAGGGAAATTCTGAGCAACAGTGCTCAACCTACTGTAATGTTTCCTTGCTGTTTTCCCACTGCCTCTTTTTTTTCATAAAATGAAAAGTGAAATCCTGACTTGTTTTAAGACTTGGTTTTTAAAACAGACCCTTAGACTGTCTCTGTTTTACTCAATTTTCCATTTACCCAAAGCCCCATATTGGATAATTATCCCTTCTCAATTTAGTCCACTGATTGAAACTCTTCAGGGAAGTATAAACCGGTGTAATGTAGGAGGCTCTAGGTTGTTCCATCATGGATTCACTTGTATATTTATCTCCAGAGTTCAGAATATACATATTGAGGAGGTTGGAGGGGGAAAGGTGGGGAATCTAGGGGAAAAAGGTTGGGACTTCTCTGTTTCATGTCTGTAGTAGCTCAGAAAGACTTGGATTGCATTGGATTGGATTGCATTGGATCAAATTGGATTAGATTACACTGGATTGCATTGGATTGCATTGGATTGGTTGTACACAGCCATCTCAAAATAGTAGGGCTTGTTCTGGAAAAGGAATGAGAATGTATGAGCAGCCGCATCAACATTAATTGAGTTGAACAGATGTCTGACTGGATCATGCTACCAGGATGACACGGGTTGTTGTAGGACAGTGTGACTGCCCACACGTGGGTCATGATCCACTGATATCCCAAGTGGGAAGTGAGGAGAAAATTGATGGGTGCAGTCCTGGTTCCTCAGACTTGCTGACTATGTTGGCTCACAGTCCATTACTCCAGCATCTGTAATCACCCATCCTGCTTAGCACAGTCCTTACCACTATTTTGAACAAGGGCAACTTGTGCTCTATAGATACATGTTTCTTGTCCAGGTATGAAAGCAATTGCTAATTTACAAAAGATTTTACATGAGATATATCCATTTGACATGACCCATCTCACTGTGAATGACACATAAGGGTTTTAAGGAAAATGTGTAATTTTAATCATATCTTATTTTTGTGACCATGATATCCAACTCCTTTCACATCTTTGGTGTCACAGTGTTTGTGGCTGGTTATTCTTTGTTCTGGAGGCTCAGGGGGGGATCTCATTAATGTCTACAAATCCCCAAATCCCTGAAAGGAAGGTGCCAAGAGACTGGTGCCAGGACTGGAGGCCTTGGGCACACAGTGGTACACAGTGGGTTCCCTCTGAATGCCAGAAGTTACCCAGAATCTTTGGAGTCTCTTCCAGAGCAGCCTGGGCATGGCTATGGGCTTCTTGTTCTGGGTGTCCCTGATGGAACAGGGATTGGACAAAATGGCCTCAAGAAGGCCCTTCCCATCTCTAGCCATCATGTGATTCTATGGAAGAACTTGACTGAGGTCCTAAAGATTTCTGTCTTGTGCTCAGACTCTTATGAATGATAAATTACCTCAGGTGACCTTATTGTTTTCTGCTGCTAAGACATACTTTTTCATTTAATTTCTGAGAAGAACAAATAATTAATGGAGATTAATTAGATGAGGCAGCAGCAATCAATTTAAACATTCAAGAATTCAGAGGTCTCTTAGAGCAAGGATGTATTTTACATATTCAAAAAGATGTTCTTCTTGGAAAGGCAGATAACTTTTTTTACTCTAAACGAAGCTATAAAAAAGTCTTTTCAGTATGACTGCTTAGGAAGAATGACTTCCCATCTCTTGCATGTGTGTTGATGACTGTTTGCACCTGTACATACAATCATCTTTGACTGGGACATGCTGTTTGTGTCAACACAGAACTGCTGTTGTAGTCTCAAGCTGGCTAGTCTGTGCATGGCAAGTCACCAAGAGTGGCTGAAGGAAAGTTCTTGAAAGCTGAGAAGACTCTGTCTTCACACCTTGTCTTTAATAAGGTGGTGGGAGATACCCTGAGAGATGGTCACACTCCGTATCTCTCCCTACCCACCAAACCTCATGAGGAAAGCCAATTCTTCAGGCTGGGAACATACAGTAATTTTTTTCCACTGCTGTGTTTCCCAAAAGAGAGACTCACACATAGTAGTGCCGTGGTGCTACTTGTGCCTCTCACAGTGCTGCTAGGCCTAAGAGAGAAGATGGGTTCTGATGGTGTGGCCCACGTGGGGTATATGTCAAAGGCAATGAACCTGCTCTGATTAGCTTGGTTGTGAGTTTTAGGTCAGACAAACCTCCTTCTGCAGAATACTGTATTCTCATACCAATTTATCACTGAGGTGAGAAGGAAGCCGTGTGCCACTGAATCTTATTCCACTGCCGATCATGCGGGTCTCAGGGTGAACTGAAACTTCATTTTAAACAAGCAACATTAATCTCTTTAATCTGCTTCTTTGCTTTGTGGAGTTCACTAGTACATGTTGCACTGAAAACTAGAGTCCTGCATAGCAACCCAGTGACATGGAGAGGGATGAAATCAGACTCACTGATGGCAGCTTGGCTTCAGATAGCTGGTACATTTGTTGCCTCTGGGTGTCTATGTACTACTAGTTCATGGATGTCTGACTACTTGGAAATCAGCTGCGGAACCTTTCATTTTGATATTTTAAGAGAAGTCATCATTGATTTTGCTGCCTTAGTCTATAAATGTGAATCCCAAGGATCTGTTTCAGAGGAAACTCCAATGTTCATGTAAGTGGAGCCAATAATTTTGACAGCCTTTTCGAGCTCAGCATTGCTTGGCATTCAGAGCTCTTACAAACTTAAACTGTCCACAGATACATCCTACAGACCCCTGTGATTGAAGACACGTACATAAAAAAAAGATACAGATCAAGGTAAAATGCAGAAGTTGGACATGGGGCAATGACAGGGAGTGGTGGCAAAATGCTACTGAAATAAGTAACAATATGTCTCTGGAGGGCTGAGTTTAAACCTTACTTAGATTTTATTACAAGGCCATATTTGTCTGTGCCACAAAACAGCTGACAAATACTGCTAGCAGAGTGCCAGAGCTAGTGTAATAGGAGATTTGTCAGCTAAAACTCCTGGGCACTGGCAGGCCTCTCTGGGCACTCACTTTGGTGCACCTCTGGCACATATTAGTGTACAGGCCCCTTGCTGTACAACCAACCCAAGGAAAATGAATGGGGACTGGGGTTAAATTCACATCTTAAACAAACCAGAAGAAAAATTCTGAATCGGCGCAAACACAGACCTGGAGAAAGCATACGTGATGTAAAATGTGGTATTTTGGAATATGTTCAGAAGTAGAAACCATTAATTATCTTCTGCTAAAGCAAAACAGAACAAAACAAAGAAAAAAAAAGAGAAAAGGTAACACAGAAAAATAGGATTTCAGCATGCTACTTGCTTTATGAGCAATGCAGTCAAGCCATGCACTCCACAGCAAGCATCCAGATCTCTCTTTTAAAGAAAGGGATGTTGCTTTCTGTTGGCTTTTGTGAAAGATACAGGGGGGGCAACTATTCACTGATCTCCTGTGCTTATCTTGGTATGCAGATACCTTTACTGATAACTCCCGTAGGATTTGCTTGAGGTTAGAAATTGTATCAGATGTTTATGTAATTTCCCAGAGTTTAGCCCCAAGTGTGGCTGGGAGTATCATTGCAGCAGTATGCTGTGGGTGGTTTGGAGACTCCTGTGTTCTCTCTGTAAATGCTTCAGGCTGCACCATGGTGAAGTGTGTGATCAACTTTGTACCATTTTACACTGATAAACAAAGAAATAGTAAACTTCCTAAGTCACTGAGAAAGGATGGGCTTGAAGGAAATGAGTGCTCTCTAGTGTGGGAACTTTGAGTTTTCTCCTCTTTTTACATGGACTTCATGTAAAATCACCCTGTAGAGAAGGAGTTGAGGGTCCTGGTGCAAGAAAAGCTGGACATCAGCCAGCATCAACAGAGAAGTGGCCAGCAGGATGAGGGAGGTGATTGTTCCCCTCTGCTCTGCCATCATAATGACCCATCTGGAGTAGTGCATCCAGGCCTGGGGCCCCCAGCACAAGAAAGATGCAGAGGCCTTGGAATGGGTCCAGAGGAGGGCCACTAAGATGATCAGGGTGCTGGAGCACTTCTCCAATGAGGGAAGGTTGAGGGAACTGGGCTTGTTTACCTTGGAGAAGAGAAGGCTCCAGGGAGACCTCATTGTGGCCTTCCAGTACTTAAAGGGAGCATATAAACAGGAGGGGGAATGACTGTTTACATGGGTTGATAGTGATAGGACACGGGGGAATGGTTTTTAACTAAAACAGGGAAGATTTAGGTTGGACATTAGGAGGTAGTTTTTCACTCAGAAGGTGGTGACATACTGGAACAGGTTGCCTGGCGAGGTTGTGGATGCCCCATCCCTGGAGGCATTCAAGGCCAGGCTGGATGTGGCTCTGGGCAGCCTGAGCTGGTGGGTGGCAGCCTTGCACACTGCAGGGTGTTGGAACTAGATGATCTTGGAAGTCTCCTCCAACCAAAGCCATTTTATGATTCTGTGATTTTATAATTATACATGTGATGTACTTTTGGTAAATAATATAAATTTCCTGGGCTTAGTGGCTCTGATACAAAACAGTTAAAATAATGCTACTTTTCTTATAGTTGTTGTCCATTTTGCCAATTGAAATTGAAGCTATCAGAGCTGAGAACATCTTTGCAATTTATGTGTACAAGGACTTGCATAGTGGGTTTGCAGTCTCAGCTGGGATGCAGAGGCGTTGCTGTACAGATGTTTACCATTATTTACAATAATTATTCCTTTGTGGAGGTGCACTTAAGCGTGGCATAGATTATTCTGGAAGAGAAAAACTTGGTATCAGTTGGCTGAATTGGTTTTACTGACCTGCATAACAGTGCAAAGGAAAATTATTTTGCTTTACGCAATTATTCTTGTAACTAAGGAAACTTTAGAGCAGCTGCTGACTTATTGCAAATTTGTTTGCTAGTTAAATTTTCTGGAAGCACTGAAGAAAATAAGATTTGGGTAACTGGAAAATCAAACCAAGCACATTAATTATTTCTCTCTCTTTTCTTTACAAGTGAGATACCCTTTATGCCTCAGAAAATTATTGTTGAAACATCTGAAGTATTAACTTAAAAACTTTAATTGAAAATTTATCTTCTGAGAATTTAAGTTCCTCAGCTGTGGGCTCAGACCTCCAAGATTTTCATACACACTGCTGAGGGCTAGCGCACTGGGACATATAATCTTCTGTGGTGAATGATTAAAATAATTTTTATTAAAAAATTACGCAATTGTCAGAATCCCTTTCCCACTGAGCTTGGTGAATCACCAAAGCAGATACATTCTTACCCAAAGAACCTTGTTTTTTTTCTTCCCAACCCCCTTTTTTTTAATGGGTATAAAATACGTGGAAAGAGAGAGGCAGAGCAACAGGGATATATTTTTTAAGAGGATTCTTGCAGCTTGTCTCTGTTTCCTAATGTTTTCTAATTCTTGTTCATTCCTCACTGTTGGATTTTCTTGATGTTAACCCTGGTTTCCTGAAGAAGTGAGGCTTATGAAATTGTTTCTGGTTTCTCCATTTGCTTGCCTATAATTTCTCAGTGATACTGTGTTTCTAAAAGTTTCAGGAGAGCAGGAAAGGTCTGAGAACAGCAAAGACATAGTTTTTGTCCCCTGCAAGAGGAAAGGAAAGAACGATAAAGACATCTTCATCATGTAGCAGATGGGAAATGTGTCACAAAAACAACTCTGGGAAAAGCTCTGCATTTTTGGCTGAGCATTTCAAAAGAACTTGATAACACATCTGGATATACAAAAAAAAGTTTTTTTTTAATTATTTTTAATAATTAAAAAGACACTGTTATTTGTTTGTTTGTTTTGTCTTATTTTGTTTAAGCTTGCAGAAGTTTGGATCCAATTTGGAACAAAATTTTAACGACTGAACTCTGCAACTTTCAAGGGGGCTCCCAGCAGGAGCTGCTGAGTTCAAACGTTGTTGAAAACTCAAGTGTTTCAAATACTTAAACTGAAGCTGATCTGCTCTGAACAGCTGTTAAGATGACCAGATGTCCTCATTCATCTGGAATGTTGGTCCTCATCTTGGCA